>JANAVB010040818.1:20779881-20882381 GCA_029216955.1 Iris pallida | reverse complement strand
ATAGAGAAGGATTTTGATCATTTCAATTCACTCAAACACCAATTCACTTTCATATCTCTTCTCTATAAGCCTACTACTTCTTTCAAAGTGTTCTGAGCTATTCATTTTTAAATCCCAAGCCAGTTACAATCCTCTAGTCGATTTGTCAGTGCGATACGGTCTAGAAGTTTCAGAGTGATTGTAATCAGAGGCTTGATTGAAGGTAGATACTTCACAATTGAAGTTGGTCGAGTACTTCGGATCAAAGCTCGCATTGTAGAAGTTGCAAGAACTTCGGATGAAAACTTGTGGTGATTTTCTATAGTGGATTCAACTGGAAGCTAGTGTTCTTCCGACTGGACTAGTCCTCACAAGAGAAAAACCAGTATACATCCTTGTGTTTGCGTTTGCTCTCTACTCTCTACTTTTTATTTACATATTTGTGATATATTATCTGTGATCTTGTTACTAACATTTTTAATAGTTAATTTCTGCTGCCTACTCTATTCACCCCCTCTAGAGTATTGCGCTTTACAACTCGTTCCTACAATCGGTCCTACAATTGGTATCAAAGCCAGTGCTACAACTAGAGAGCGGGTGCTAGGTATATAGATATTGCTGCTCATACCAATTGCTCCTACAATTGGTATCAGAGCCAGTACTACAACTAGATAGCGGGTGCTTGGTATATAGATATTGCTGCTCATACCAATTGCTCCTACAATTGGTATCAGAGCCAGTACTGTAACTAGAGGTAATATATTCTGATCCCAATTGTTCCTACAATTGGTATCAGAGCGGGTTCTCTTTATATAGGTATTGTTATCATACCAATTGTTCCTACAATTGGTATCAGAGCAGTTGCTCCTTCTAGAGATATTATTGTAGGTGCTCCTTATAGAGATAAGAGATATTTTGGCTTAACATCCTTGGAGCAGATCTTCATTACCAGAGCGGGTTATACAGGTAAAGCGAGGTAATATTGTTATTATATAACTGTTGTTACATAGATCACTATATTATCACATATGGCAAGTATGTACTTCACAACTGAAGAGCAATCCTCAAATAGACTCCCACTATTTGATGGAACAAACTATAGCTATTGGAAGACACGGATGAGCTTCTACTTGAAGTCTCTAGATTTTGACTTATGGTCAATTGTTATCAATGGCTACAAAAAGCCTACTATCACTTCTATTCTTACATCATCTATAATCAACAAGCCTTATTATAGTTACACGGAGGAAGAGAAGAAGTTAGCTAGCTTTGATGCTAAAGCTATGCATATCTTTTATTGTGCTATAGACACAAATGTATTTAACCTTATTAATACTTGCACAACATCTCATAAAATTTGGAAAGTTCTTGAAGCTACTTATGAGTGCAGGTATGAAAGCAAAGCTAACAACTCCAGAGAGAAGGATAGTCTTCATAATGATACAAATATGTGCATGACGAAATTGGGATTTAAGGTACAACACAATCTTTTATACGAAGAAGAGCTTGTATGTGACAACTGCAAGAAGATAGGCCACATCCAAGAAGATTGTACTACTGCTAGAAAGGAGAGTCACTACGAACAATCAAATGAAGGAAGATCATCGTCTCACAAGTACACTAGCACGAGCATATGGTGTGAAAGCGAAGCAAGAGATTCTGAAGAAGAAGGAGAAGAAGAAGAAGAAGAAGAAGAGAGACCTCATAAAGATGCAAATTTATGCTTAATGGCATTATCTAACGAGGTACAGAATAATTTTCTTCTTGAAGAGAATAAATTTTCTTATGATGAGTTATCTGATGCTTTCAGTGATCTATTAGAAGAACACAAGAAAGTATTAGATAAGTATAAACAAGCTAGAAAGGATATTCTATCCTACAAGCGTGAGAATGAAAAGCTTACTTGCTTATTGAATGATGCTAGAGATACTTCTACTTCTGATAATTCTACTGAGATTTCCACACTTGAGTTTAGATTGCATGAGGCACTTGATTGCATTGAGAAAAGCATTCAAGAAAATGCTAAACTTAAGGAGGAATTAGAATCAGAAAAGAAGAAGTATTCTATTGCTTCATGTAGAATTGATGCTCTTTCTGCTAAATATGATGAGATCTATGCTAACTCTAAAAAGTTAGAGAATAGACTGGAAAAGCAGGTAGTACAACCTATGACTCAGTCTAACACAAGACACGTGACACATCACAAAGTCACACACGACAGATCATCTAGAAAGGAAGTAAGCAAAGCTAAAGCTTCACACAACCATGTTTTCTATTACAAGTATCCACGAAGATCATACCATACCACTACACGTTCTCATACTACTGCACATAGCACTAATGTTAATTCTTTATGTCATTATTGCGGTATGAATGGACACGTTTCTAATTATTGTCAGATTAGAAAGCTAGTTGATATGAACTTGTGCAAATGGGTTCCAAAGCTAACAAATGTGGATCCAAATATTGGATACCAAAGTCTTCACCTAATATTGCAGGTGAAGCTTCTCATGTCAAATAGAACCATGGAACATGTTGGTGATTACAAAGCTACAAAGGTCATCTTCTAAGCAATTGTACCAACATAAGTGTGGTCACTAGAACCACTTCGGTAACATGCTTTCTAAATAGTTTTTAATATTTAGCATGTTCTTACTGATGTCTTGCTATTAGCTTTCATTGATATTTTTTTAAATTGTCTATTATTTTAAATTAATGTGAGATATAATCCTAGCATGACTAGTAGTTCAGCTTAAATGATCAGTTCACACTATATAGTGCTTATTTTTTATTAGTGTGACACATTTGTCTATGTATGCTCTTTACTTTTAATCTTTATTCCTGAAGCATGCATAGGAGCTTAATTTTTTTTGGTGAATATGTTTTTGACTCTTCGCCTTTAATATTTTTTTAATGGCCACTTCTTACTGATTTATCTTTAACATGTCATATTTACTTTGATTGGTATTTTGTGAGTATGTATGTTTAGCACAATTCTTCTACTTACTTGAAAAGTATATACATATATTTTTATGTTAACCTTGTGCTTGCATAATATACTTCACTATTGATTCTCATATTTTATTTTGATTAGCTTCTTATGAATCAATTACATCTTTGTCTGATAAAGTTTATTTATGCATGTTTTTGATCTTGTGATATTTTTTTATGCTTATAAAGGATACATAATTCATTTATATATTGCTCATATGTTTCTTATATTTTTGTATAAATATCTTTATGGGGATATATGAGTTAAGTTCAAGTTCTATATTATATTATTTTGAAAAATAGTTTCAAACTTGTGCTTATCTCATATGTAAGCTTTTTTTAAACAAATTAATGTACTTCTCTTTATTATCTTCTTCCTCAAAGCCTCTTTTAATGATGTATGTTTTTCTTGGCTTTTCGGTTGACATTTTAGATACATTACTCTTATTGAAATATTTTTTTTAATATCTTGATCTTGATAAACCATTCCTTGGATATTTACTTTTAGAGATTCTGGATTTCAATTATGTTCGATGATACTGCATATATTCCTTTGAATCTAAGTTCTTAAGAGTAGAAATCATTTTGGAACAAGTCGAAATGGTCCTTCTGTCATACAGGTGTAAATAGCCTGAAGCGACACAGTGCGCTAGTCTTCGGACTACCGCTAGCTGGAAACCGGCCCCTACAGCTAACCCGAAGTGATCAATACTTTATAGACTTAACATTTATTAAGGTGTACTTGCAACTATCGTCTAGTTCTGGATCCAAGGTACTGAACCCAGTCCCCTAAGTACTGAACCCATTCGCCGCTCGTGGCTCGCGCGTCGAGTTACGCCACGACTCGGGATCAAGTCCCTGGGTAGTCTAGGTATAGGGCTACATATTCCAACTCCTGGTATGCGTCCTCGACGTGCCATGTTCGCGTACGAAGGCCGTGTCAGCGGCAAATTTTAGCCCGAGTGCACAATTCAGCCGACCAGTGCACGCGCGATTACTCCGCGCTCGCTCGACAAAACCTCGTAAAAATTTTATGGGAATATAGGCAGAGGTTGCCCCTACGTGCTCGTAAAATTTCATGCGAGACGAAGCTCTGTACGTCGAGTTATGATGCACAGACAGCAAGGCGTGCACGGGACCGTACACGGGATCTCGTGCACGCATGTCCGTGTCCGTTCGGATGTCAAAATTATGTCGATTTTTGATCCGTCTTCACGAAATTTGTTGCAAATCATATAAGGAAGGATTTCTTGAAAACATAATCGAAAAATAACACTTTTTAATTCTAAGTGGCATTTTGCCGAATACGTGCAACGTGAGACCGATACCGTTATCAAACAAAACCAAAATCCTACAAAACTTCATACACAAATCAAGGATGCCTATATGGATGCAATAATGAAGAAAATTTAGAAGAAACAAAGGTAGATCAGGATTTACCTATTGAGAGTCGGAGTCTCAATAAAAAGAATTTCCCGAGCGCTTTGTCGGCCGATTTCTCCCAAGAAAATGCCTCCTCCTCCTTGCTAACATTACTCCAGCAAGATCCTCTCCTTCTTACGAGCGCAACAAAATTCGTTTGGGGAGAAACGGACTCCGGATGAAAAAGTTAGGATTTTTGGAGAGTGGAGGCTAGGGTTTCTCTTGGAGGCTAATGTGTTTCTCTAAACAATGAGGAAGGGGCTACTATGGCCGGCCAGGGCTAGGCGTGTTAGGGTTTGCACATGGGCCTAGGCTCCCTAAGTTGCTAGTAAAGCCCAAGTCAAAAAGGCTAACTAGAAAATGACTTAAAATTCATTTAAATCATTCTAAAAATAACTAATAAATTCTAAATTAAATCTAAATGATGAAAATTTAAGTCTAACTATGGCATTAGGTTTCTAGTCATGGTTGGCTAAGGTCAAACCACTTATACTACCAAAACACCATTCAACTACCAATCAAACCACACAACAAGCAATTTAATTAATAAATTAATAAAATTCAAAGTAATACACAATGACTAAAATACCCTTAGCCTAAAAATAGGTAATTAGCCAATCTAGTCACATGGTCGAGTCTTCTTGGTCATGATTAGTCTCTAAGTCAAACAGTCTCTAGGGTTAAACTAGCAACAACCAAAATCACAATTCACCCATCTAAATAATATAAAATAAATAAAGAAAATCACCAAAAATCATGATATGTTTTAAATATTATTATTAAATGATAAAAATTATAAAAGTTCAAAATTATCCTCATTTTCAAAAAGTGGTGGTTACATGGGTCCATCTTGATCTTGCCCCATACATGATGCTGCCCGTAGCGTGCTCTGTCAAGGAAAAGAAAACCAAGTCGTATCTTATGGTTTCTACATTGACCAACGACGCTCTGGTTACCACTCGATCGGCTCACCAACAAAAAGATAACCAGGATTTGGAGGAGGAGGTATCTCCGCCTGCTGCTACTACCATACTGGATACATCGGAGACATGTCCATCTCAAACTCCTGTAATAGATTAGAAAAAGCAGAATGAGGTTCGCTTTGACAAACCATCGAGAAAAGACTCAGCAGTATAGGGTCGATCAAGCACTACAACTTCAACATATTGGCACAACTTGCCAACATTCCAGCCCGACTGTCGCTCTTTGAGCTCCTACGTCTCTCCAAAGAGACTCGGGATGCCCTTAGCGAAGCATTACAGAATGGTAATTCGTTCCTCACCCAGGTTCAACCACCCAAAGAGGATCCGGCCACTTGCCCATATTTTTATAACATGGTCGAGGTGATTCCTAACATCACCTTTACTCAGCAGGATATGTTGCTAAAAAATAACCAGCACAATAGACCCCTGTACTATACAGGATATATTTGTGCCATCAAGATCGATCGCATCCACATCGACCATGGCTCCTTTCTCAACATACTCCCAGAGTTTACTCCAAACCTTGGGTATTCCGATGCATCAGCTGACAGCGGCAAACACTACAATCAACAGTTTTAATGCTGGAAAAAGCGATCCCTTGGGCAAGATCCGTCTGAAGTGCCAGATAGGCGATCCCCAGACGGACGTGACTTGTTATGTCATTGATGCAGACATAAACTACAACTTGCTTTTGGGTCGACTGTGGATTCATGAGTACATGATCGTACCCTCTACTATCCATTAATGCATGAAATATGTGGCTAGCGACGGGACTATCAAGACTAAGTTTGCTGACATCGACCCATTTCGAGGGCTCGAAGCGTACTGCACTGATGCTGATTTATAAAAATCAGTCCCCTGGGACAACGATGCCAATGATGCAGATGACGAGGCAAAGGCTGTATCAGAGAGCACATCCGTTACCGAAAAGCCGCTGAGGGTTCAACTAAAGGGGAAGTTTCCCCAGACATCAGCGGCTCTTATCATCAAGCTTCGAGAAAAGGCTTCTAGTCACTTCTCTCTGATATTATCCACAACCAGTCAGGAACCTATTCGGATAAAACTGTCCCGAAGGCCCCCAAAAGCAGCCATGAAGTTGCAAGAATCTCCGGCTCCATCTCCCGTGGTAGTCAAATTAAAGCGGAGACCTCCTCTCACTTCTCCTATGGCAGCCCCGGTTCACTGATGAGAAGTTAGGGGATTACATATGTGCTAATGCTGATACGCACTATTTAGATGATATAATCCTTCAAATTTTTTTTTTGTATTTCATTAATAGAAAGTTGTCTTTGAATTACTCTTGCAAGCCGAGTTGTCCCTTCCCGAGATTCTCACTTCTTGCTACCGGCTAGGAAGAAAGATGAAGAACCCATCATTTTCAGTCGGGTAGAGCATCCTCAAAGACTCACTCCTGCAGAACTGGAACCCGATAATGGCAAGATGCAGCTCTACCATTACACCGTTCAAGCCAAACACCTTATCCAGAAGATGGGTTATGATTTGACCAGTGGCAGAGGTTTAAATTATGGCAAAGGCCGATGCCTCCCTTTACGACTTTATGCCCCAAAGAGAAAGTATCAAAATTACTACCAGCATACTTGCCGAAGGTTGGGTTATGTTACACCTACGACAACTTCGGAGAGTTCGGAGCCGGAGGTCATGATGTACTCCCACTCCTTCGATTCCTCTATCTGGGACTCCGATACCAGTATCGGCCATACCTTTAAGAAAATATCATCAGTCAATATGGTACTCAACGAAACCTCCAATCGAGAAGGAAGACCAGACGCTAGAGTTCTTCGAGGAAGAACCCTGGGCTCAACGCCTAGGATCCCAATGAGAGTGGCAGTTCAAACAGCGAGAACCTTCCACCGAAGACAAAGTTGTTCAAGTTGACCTAGGAGATGAAGCTGTTGACACAAAGTCACAGTCAACCAAATATTGACTACATTGACTAAATAATATCTGTATAAATTCAATACGACACATGACGTCTGCATTCAGTTCAGGACAGACAACAGCTCAGTTTCTGACTCTCAGTGTATTTTCGAGTCTGTACTTTTACATTTTATTGAGTCTAGAAGTATGTACTCTGAGTTATGCTGAGCTCTTGGAACTTAGTCTATAAGCCTACCCAAAATCCCAAGCTCCACCAAAACAAAAATTGCCCACAAGTCCCACTTAGAACCACTCTGTGCTCTGGAGACAGAGTTCGGGCCGAACTCTGCCTCCACATAGAGTTCGGGCCGAACTCTGTCCCCTAGAAATCAGGAACCCTAATTTTAGGGTTAGCTGGTTGCTAGCTGTCCAACGGCCAAATTTTTGAATTTTCCTACCCGAATTCTGGCCGAATTCTGCCTCTAAAAACACTATAAATAGGGCATGAATTCTCTCATTTCAATTCACTCAATCTTCTCTTCTCTTCTCTCCTACAAGCTCAATAAGCCATACCCTTCCTATCTACTAGCCACAAGCCTCCTAAGTCTCGAGTGCTCAGCATCTCTCAGTTAGGATTCTTGTGCAAGAGTGAAGAAGTCGCTTGGACAATTCCAAGCAAATCGCCACTGCGATCCTCTGTTAGAAGTTGACGTGCTCTTCTGAAGAAAAGGCACGGGTTGTAAGCTACTATTTCACAAATAGTGGATTTAATCCTGAGCTAGAGTTCTCAGGCCTGGACTAGTCCTCCACGAGGGAAACCAGGTTAAAATCGTTGTGTTTGCGTATACTCTTCTGCTCTTCATTTATTTTCCGCACTTTACTCTGATTTTTTATTGTTGGTGAAAGAGTTATTTTTAATTGGCTATTTTTCTATATAAACTCTATTCACCCCCCTCTAGAGTTGCCAAACTGTTCTTCAATTGGTATCAGAGCTCTGTTCTCTTTATAAGGACTAACATCCTAAGAGCTGATCCATGGCAACCACACAATCCTTGATTTCCAATCATGGTGAAGGTCAGTCCACTCATAGGCCTCCCCTATTTGATGGGACTAACTACACATATTGGAAAACAAGGATGAGCTTCTATTTTAAGTCTCTAGACTTTGACCTGTGGACTGTCGTCACTGACGGTTACAAAAAGCCTGCCAGAATAGTTATCGATGGTGACCTCATTGAGAAACCACACGACAAATATTCTGTCGAGGAGAAGAAACAGGCAAGTCTAGATGCTAGGGCTATTAATGCTTTATTCTGTGCCATAGACAGGAATGAGTTCAACAGGGTCTCTACATGCACCACTGCTCATGAAGTATGGAGACTTCTAGAAGTGACGTATGAAGGAACTACACAGGTCAAGGAATCCAAAATAAGCCGTCTCACTCAAGAATACGAAGCCTTCAAGATGAAGCCAAGTGAGACGATCACTCAAATGATCACAAGATTCCTCGACATCATCAATCCTCTATCTTCGCTTGGAAAGCAGTACTCAAACCACGAGAAGATTCGTAAGCTGCTCAGAGGGCTACCAAAGATTTGGAACCCTAAGGTGACAGCCATCATAGAAGGAAACGATCTCACAACAATGTCAATGGAGACCTTGATGGGTAAGCTTATGACTCACGAGCTTGACCTCAAGGACTTCGAAGAGCCTGCTCCGAAGACCAGGGAGATCGTACTCAAAGCTCATCAACGAAGAGCTAATCATGATGAGACCGAAGAAGATAACTCGGATGATGAAGACCAAGCTCTCATGGTTCGCAACTTCAGGAAATTCCTTCACTTCAATCGAAGGAAGAAGGAATCTCAAGAAAACGATGAAGAGGAACCAACTTGTTATGGTTGCAAGAAAACTGGACATGTCCGAAAAGACTGCCCATTCCTGAAGAAGAGCAACCACTATGAGAAGCCATACAAAAGGAACTCATCAAAGAAATATGCCAACACAGGCATCTGGCATGAAAGTGAAGCGAGTGACTCTGAGGAAGAAAAGGACTCTCCTCAAGATACAGCAAATGTGTGCCTGATGGCAACTTCCAACAAGGTATCTAACGAAACTCTGGATGACTTCTCTTTTGATGAACTTGGCGATGCTTTCACTGATTTACTCGATGATCATAAAAAGGTCATCGGTAAATATAAACATGCCAAGGACAAAATCAAAAGTCTAGAAGATGAGATACAAAGAATTTCTTTACTTCTTGATAATGTTAGAAACACATTACCCACTAATGACACTGATGAAGTATCCAAGCTTAAATTAAGCTTACATGATGCTGAAGCACGTATTGAGCAACAAACTCAAGAAATCACTACTCTCAACACGTTGCTTGCTGAAGAAAAGAGTAGACACAAGATTTCCATGACTAAGATTTATGGCTTAAATATTAAGGTTGATGAACTGCAAGCTGTTTCTAAAAGATTAGAAACCAAATTGGGTAAACAGGTTGTCCAACCTCAAACCCAATCACATGGGCACAATACCACTCATGCTAGTCAATCACGTCATTCTCATGCAGCACATAACCATGCATTTATATACACAAACTTTCACAAACCACGTGCACGTAAGAACAATTCTCACTCAGTACACACTCATCATGCACAAAGACACAATCAACATCACTCCACACATAAAAATCATCATGCCATGCCATATAGACAAAATCATCATGCAATGCCATATAGACAAGGTTCTCATATACCATATAGACAAAATCATCATGACATGCCATCTAGACAATATCAGCAAGTCACACATCATAGACAATACCATCATAGACACCATCACCATGCCACTTATTCCATGCATAATCATCTTCACCATGCTAACTCTTCACATCATGTCCATCATCCTGTTGCTTATAGATATTATTCTCATGCTCCTAGTATAAATAAGAATGCTATCTGTACTTATTGTGGATTACATGGACACATCTCACCACAGTACAGAGTTAGAAGACTTGTAGATAAAAGGATATATGCTTGGTTCCCAAAGACTAACTTTTCAGGACCCCCAAGAACTCGGGTACCAAAGGTCACATCTACTCTTGATGTAGGTGGACCTTCCCTCCTCAACTGAAAGTAAGTGGATTCTCGATAGTGGATGCTCGCGACATATGACGGGAGACGCAAATCTTTTTGCATCACTATCGATGAAGAGAGAAGGATACGTATCCTTCGGTAACAATCTCAAAGGGCACATTATAGGTAATGGTATCATTGGTCATCCTCCGTCTCCTGTAATAAAGGATGTCTGCCTAGTGACCGAGTTAAAGCATAACCTGCTCAGCATTAGTCATCTTGCTGATCATGGATATGATATTAACTTTGGACAAAACAGTTGCTACATCTATGATAGGTCAACAGGAGACATTACTTTTGAGGGGAAAAGAGAGGACAACATCTACATTTTCTATCTTTCGATAAATACTAACAATGCAGGTAGATGTCTATATGCCCACAAAGACGAACGACTACTTTGGCACCAGCGTCTTGGTCATGCCAACATGGATGCTATATCCAGGCTTTCCACCAAGAAGCTAGTGAGAGGATTGCCTGACATCACGTTCAAAAAGGACACGGTATGTGCCGAATGTGAACTAAACAAGGCAACTAAATCCTTATTTCATTCTATCAACTCTGTAAGTACTACTAGACCCTTGCAACTGCTTCATATGGATTTATTTGGTCCTAGTAGAATAGCTAGCCTTGGAGGCAAACTTTATGCATTTGTTATTGTTGATGATTTTTCGAGATTTACATGGGTTTTCTTTCTCGCTAATGAGAGCGATGCTATTTCTGCTTTCAAAATTTTTGTAAAGAAAGTTCAAAACGAAAAAGGCTACATGATTACTCGAATCCGAAGTGATCATGGAGGCGAATTCGTAAATTATGATTTTGAAAGTTTTTGTAATGCAAATGGTTTTTTTTGTCCTAGAACTCCTCAACAAAGTGGTGTTGTGGAGCGGAAGAATAAGACTCTTGGCGATATGGCTAGAGTCATGTTGAATAAATTTTCTCTTCCGAAATATTTTTGGGCAGAGGCTGTAAGTACAGCATGCCACATTTTGAATAGGGTGCTTATTCGTCCCATTACGAAGAAAACACCCTATGAGCTTTGGTTTGGGAGAACCCCCAATGTTTCGTATTTTAAAGTTTTTGGTTGTAGATGTTTTATCCTTAACACCAAAGACAACTTAGGCAAATTTGATGCCAAAGCTGACGATGGTATCTTTCTTGGTTATGCCGCCAAGAGTAAGGGATATAGAGTTTTCAACAAACGCTCACTTATTGTGGAGGAGTCAACTAATGTGACTTTTGATGAAGATAACAGTGCAGTAAGCGCTCTTGATGATGATGTTGAGCCATCAATTTCTACTCCAATGAACACTTCAACCGAAACTAATTCTCTGGAGGGTTTGCCTAAAAAATTCTCTTTCAAACCTTCTCATCCAGAAAATTTAGTTATAGGAGAAGTTTCACGTGGAGTAACTACTAGATCATCACTAAGAGACTCCGTTGCTAGCACTGCCTTCATTTCACAAGTAGAGCCTAAAAACATTTCTGAAGCTTTTAATGATGAATTTTGGATTTCTGCTATGCAAGAAGAACTCAACCAATTTGAGAGGAGCCAAGTATGGGAACTAGTTCCGAGACCGGCTAATCACTCAATAATTGGTACCAAATGGGTGTTTAGAAACAAAGTAAATGAAGATGGTTCAGTCACTCGTAACAAAGCCCGTCTAGTAGCTCAAGGATACAATCAAGAGGAAGGTATCGACTACGATGAGACATATGCTCCTGTTGCTAGACTAGAATCCATTCGGATGCTTTGTGCTTTTGCCAATCATCAGAACTTTAAATTATTTCAAATGGATGTTAAAAGTGCTTTCTTGAATGGCTTTATTAAGGAGGAAGTTTATGTCAAACAACCCCCTGGCTTTGAAAATCACAAATTTCCCGACCACGTGTTCAAGCTGAAGAAAGCGCTTTATGGCCTTAAACAAGCCCCCAGAGCTTGGTATGAAAGGCTAAGCAGTTTCTTGCTTGAGAAAGGTTTTTCAAAAGGGAAAATTGACACTACACTGTTTATTAAATCTTTCAAAGACACCATTCTATTAATTCAGATTTATGTTGATGATATTATTTTTGGGTCTACTGATGAAACTCTTTGTCAAGAATTTGCCAAGTGTATGCAGACGGAATTTGAGATGAGCTTGATGGGAGAGCTCAACTATTTTCTTGGTCTGCAAGTAAAACAACTGGCTAATGGAACTTTCATCTGCCAATCAAAGTACACCAAGGACATGCTGAAGAAGTTCGATCTTGACAACATCAAACCAATCAGCACGCCAATGGCTACTTCAACCAAACTCGAACCAGATGAGAGTGGCAAACCTGTTGATCAACGTAAGTATCGAGGTATGATAGGCAGCTTACTTTATTTAACTGCTAGTCGTCCCAATATCATGTTCAGTGTTTGCCTATGTGCTAGATATCAAGCTAATCCTAAGGAATCACACATGACCGCGGTTAAGCGTATCTTTAGATACCTTAAGGGTACGGTTACAGTGGGCCTATGGTATCCCAAGTCAACATCATTTGATCTTATTGGTTACTCCGATGCTGACTTCGCTGGATGCAAGGTCGACCGTAAAAGTACGAGCGGCACGTGTCATTTATTAGGAAAAGCTTTAGTCTCCTGGTTTAGCAAGAAGCAGAACTCTGTTGCACTATCCACAACAGAAGCTGAATACATAGCAGCTGGGCGTTGTTGTGCACAAATTCTGTGGATGAAGCAAACCCTTAAGGACTATAAGTTATCTTTCATGCATATTTCTATATTCTGTGACAATACTAGTGCAATCAATTTGACTAAGAACCCTGTCTGCCACTCACGCACTAAACACATTGAAATCAGACACCACTTTTTGCGTGATCATCAGCAAAATGGCACGATTAACTTAGAATTTATTGACACTGATCATGAGCTGGCAGATTTCTTTACTAAGCCACTATCCGAAGAGCGCTTCAATTTTCTTTGTCGTGAACTTGGAATTTTAGATGAAGCAGTTATAAATTGAAACTCACCTGCGTAAATATCGAGTATATTGTGATTCTTTTACGAAGAATTTGGTATGGGTACAAGCCGAAAGGGTCCTTCTGACAACAAGGCGTAAAAGCCTAAGCGACACGGTGCACTAGTCCTCAGGACTACCGCTAGCTGGAATCCGGCCCCTGCAGCTAACCCATGGCAAATTTTGGACTATTGAACCACAGTATATGTCCTTATTTATTATATGGCTCGTTTTCGATTTAATATTGCCTAATTGATATTTTCTAAAGTTCATTCTGTTTTCTGAGTACCTCTCTATCTATTTTTTTCAACACTCTTTGTTGTCCTCAACTATCTTTTGTTTAACTCTTAAACATTTTCTTCATGTTCTTTGCCTGTTTTCAGTTCTGGACCATTGATCCAGAACTCGGGCCGAACTCTGCCCCTATCAGAGTTCGGGCCGAGTTCGGTTCTTAGGTTCCAGAGTCGGGATCTGGCTCTGCCGTTGGATCAATTCTAATCCAATGGTCAATATTTCACCCGACCAAAGACAAAGCCCTACTTTATGTCGGGATTCCATCTCTCTCCTTCACTACTACCACCTTTCTAACCTATACAAAATCTTTCCTTGAAACCCTAACCCTAGTTTTTGATCTAGAGTGCTCCAGTGCTTCTCAAAATCAAGAAAAAGGGGTTTCTCTCCATTCTCTTCCATTATTTATTACTTGTTTGAGGTACCATTCCTATTTTCTATCTTCTAGTTAAAAGCTTTTAATGGCTCCTTGCTTGTTCAATCGTGGGAAGAGAATTCGAGTTGAGAGTATTTCCTCTTCGGATTCTCCTCCATCAATTGAACAAATCATTGAACAACTTCAACCATCCCATCCTTTGTTCAATCCACCTCGTCCTCAAAATCCTTCCACCTATGACAACAGACTTTTTGTCTCACTAGATGCATCAAACAACTGGTTTAGTGACTTTCGGAATCGTCAGGTATTCACAGGACATCCTATTAATTTTTCCATATTCTCTCTATATGATTCTTTATTCCATGACCTCTATCTTGATGAACTAGTTACTACAACTTCTGCTATCTATCGTCATGCCGTTCAAATGTTCTACTGCAACTTAACCTTTGATGACCTTCATATTTATTCACGAGTTGCAGGTATCAATATATCTTTTGATGACTTTGACTTAGCCGAATATCTTGATCTTCAAGAGCCCAATTCTTGGGAAAAGCTAGTTGACGCTCGCTCGTTCCGTTTTCCCGACGAAATTTCCCTTGAGAGCTTCAAGGACGATTTGTGTACTCCATACACACGTCCTCGCAAGCTCACGGCTAAATATCTCAACCCATATTTTTCTGACCTTCATTGGATTATTTCTAACACCATTCTACCCAAAACAGGTTCCCATGATGACCTCACTTATCTTGAAATATCTGCTCTTTATCATCTTCATTTTGGAATTCCTTTCAATCTTCCACGTACCATGATGGACTGGATGATTCGCTGTAGGAGGAAACCACGAGCTTTGGTTTATCCTCTGTATCTTCCTTTGATCTTTCGTGCTTTTCATATACCACTTGATGCTTGTCCGTTCATGCCTGCACCTGTCTTTCTATCCAAAGCACGACGCCTTCAGCCTGTCGCTGCTTCTGAGTCATCTGAGCATTCTGCTGATGAGGAGCCTGACGCCCCTCCACTCGGTCAGGATGCACCTCCTCCTCCTGCTAACCTGGATTCTCTTCAGACTATGCTTCGCGATCGTTTTGCCGTTGAGGATGATCGCTGGACGCAGCAGGATTACCGTACCACCTTGCAGATCAGTGCCCTTGGGAACTCTCTGCATGATATGCGGTATTCGCTTGCTCGTCATCCTGATCTCCATGTGCCTATTGAGCGGGATCCAGATCGCGCGGGTCATCGTATAGACGATCCGTGGGTCATGAGGTATATGGATCTGGATGATGCTTTTGTGGACCTTCAGATGTTCCAGGACCTTTTCGTTCGCTCATTCCCTGGTCCTTCAGATGTTCCAGGACCTTCTCGTGCTCCATGATGGAGATTGGCTTGATATGCTGTTGCCACTGCTGATGGTCTTAGTTGCCTTTTGATTTTAGTTATTTCAGTTTGTTATGGATTTATGTACTGGATTTCTGTCTTCACACCCTGATGATGTGCTTGTCATTCTGGTTGGTGGATAACATTTTATGCTATTTTTCGTAGTTTTACTTTATGTCAGTGACTTGTTTTATTAGTATTATACTGTTTCTTCTCTACTTGGTGTGGTTGGATTAATTTTCATTGTCTATACTGCTATCCTTATGCAGTCTATATGATCCTTTATATTGCTAACTGCCAAAAGGGGGAGAAATATGTATATTTCAAATGTATATCTGTCTGTGCTTGTGTTTGCTTTTGGGAAAATATTTTTATCAGGCCACAGGTTCTATGCATTATTTACGGGGGAGAGCTATTGATTCTAGCTCGGCACCGTTCACTGATTACGGGGGAGCTATCTTATTCTAGCTCGGCATTGTTTATGGGGAAGCTGTGTTTTAACCAACTGTGTCCAGGTATGAATATTGAAATATACATTTATTATTTTGTCAATTATCAATATGGGGGAGATTGTTGACACAAAGTCACAGTCAACCAAATATTGACTACATTGACTAAATAATATCTGTATAAATTCAATACGACACACGACGTCTGCATTCAGTTCAGGACAGACAACAGCTCAGTTTCCGACTCTCAGTGTATTTTCGAGTCTGTACTTTTACATTTTATTGAGTCTAGAAGTATGTACTCTGAGTTATGCTGAGCTCTTGGAACTTAGTCTATAAGCCTACCCAAAATCCCAAGCTCCACCAAAACAAAAATTGTCCACAAGTCCCACTTAGAACCACTCTGTGCTCTGGAGACAGAGTTCGGGCCGAACTCTGCCTCCACACAGAGTTCGGGCCGAACTCTGTCCCCTAGAAATCAGGAACCCTAATTTTAGGGTTAGCTGGTTGCTAGCTGTCCAACGGCCAAATTTTTGAATTTTCCTACCCGAATTCTGGCCGAATTCTGCCTCTAAAAACACTATAAATAGGGCATGAATTCTCTCATTTCAATTCACTCAATCTTCTCTTCTCTTCTCTCCTACAAGCTCAATAAGCCATACCCTTCCTATCTACTAGCCACAAGCCTCCTAAGTCTCGAGTGCTCAGCATCTCTCAGTTAGGATTCTTGTGCAAGAGTGAAGAAGTCGCTTGGACAATTCCAAGCAAATCGCCACTGTGATCCTCTGTTAGAAGTTGACGTGCTCTTCTGAAGAAAAGACACGGGTTGTAAGCTACTATTTCACAAATAGTGGATTTAATCCTGAGCTAGAGTTCTCAGGCCTGGACTAGTCCTCCACGAGGGAAACCAGGTTAAAATCGTTGTGTTTGCGTATGCTCTTCTGCTCTTCATTTATTTTCCGCACTTTACTCTGATTTTTTATTGTTGGTGAAAGAGTTATTTTTAATTGGCTATTTTTCTATATAAACTCTATTCACCCCCCTCTAGAGTTGCCAAACTGTTCTTCAGAAGCTTCACCTAAACCCATCTTCATTAGCAAAAGCTTGACTAGAGAAGATAAAGAATCTCTGATACAACTTATCCGAGAATATATTGATGTCTTTGCTTGGAGCTATGAAGACATGCCGGATTTAGACCCACAAATTGCAATGTACCAACTCAACATCCTGCCCAATGCTAAACCTGTCAAACAACAATAGCGTCGCTTTCGTCCCAACATCATGGATGCTATCAAGAAATAGGACGACAAACTCATAGACATCAGCTTCATTTCTGAGAAACAACATCCAGATTGGATGGCCAACATTCTCTCCATCATTAAGAAGAATAAAAAGATTCGAGTCTGCATAGTCTTCAGGGATCTCAACTCGGCCTATCCAAAAGATGAGTTTCCCCTTTTGATCACTGACGTGATGATCGACAATACTTGTAGCTTTGAATGTATGCCTTTCATGGACGAGTTTTGAGGCTACAACCAAATCAAGATGTTGCCTGAAGACGAAAAATATATTTTATTTCGAACTCCAAAAGGAGTCTACTGTTACACAGTGATGCCTTCCGGTTTGAAGAATGTGAGAGCGACATATCAACGGGCTATGAGCACCATATTTCGTAAACACCTCTACAAAATGGTAGAATGTTATGTTGATGATATTGCCGTTAAAAATTGAAGGGAAACCACTCATCTGGATGACTTGAGGATGGTGTTCGACTTGATACGAACACATCGGCTAAAGATAAACCAAACCAAGTCTTTCCTGGGTATTTCTAGTGGCAAGTTCTTGGACTTCATCGTCACAGCTAAGGGTATTCATATTGACCCTGAAAACACTAAGGCCATTCTATATATGGCTCTCCTGAAGAATCTTCGTAAGCTTCAAGGCCTGTAAGGACGCTTGGCATATAACATAAGATTCATAGAAAGTCTCTCTAGGCGATGTCAACAATTCACCAAGATAATGAAGAAAGGGGTTTTTATGTATGGACTGAAGAATGCCAGCGTATGTTCGACGATATCAAGAAATATCTCACCAGTCCACCAGTCATGGCAGCACCAATCGTAGGTAGGCCCTTTCTATTATACGTCTGAGCCATGAACCATTCTTTGGGCACTTTGCTTGTCCAGAAAAGCAACAAAGGCCACGAACATGTAGTCTACTATCTGAGCAGGACCATGATTGGTGCCGAACATCAGTATAATCCTGTTGAAAAGGAATGTCTCATTCTATTCTTCGCCATCCAAAATATGTGCCATTATGTGGCTGGATAGACAATTCATATCATCTCAAGCGTCAATCCCCTCAGAGTCCTTATGACCAAGCCAGGGGCGCTAAATGCACGGTTAGCCATATGGGCAATCCTTCTAACGCCTTACGACATGGTGTTCGTCCCACAAAAGGTAGTTAAGGGTCAAGCATTGGCCGACTTTTTGGTGGCACAACCTGTGCCGGAAATGTCAAAGCTCTACGATGGCATTCCTGACGAAGTCCTAGAGTTTAACGTTGTCTCAGACAATCCTATTCGACGAATGTTCTTCGATGACTCTTCAAGAACAAGCCCCAAGAAAGAAATCATCGCAGGAGTCAACGTAGTCCTGGTCACTCCTGAAGGCTTATTCATCCACCGTGTATATTCTCTTATGGAATCATGCACCAATAATGTTGCTGAGTACAACACTTTCATCATTGGACTCCAACTCGCCAGACAGTTTAGGGTTGACTACCTTGAGGCATATGGCTACTAAAAACTGATAACTAATCATGCCACGACCCGTATCCAGTATTTGGGCAAGAGCCATGGGTACGTCCAGTCTACGCCGCAGAGTTGGCGGTAGTACGCTGTCTAGTCATCTCCACATTTATAAAAACAACCATGCAGTTTATATTCATTTGTACAATTTAAACCTCATCAACAGATAGGATCGAAACAAGATGAATTTTATAAAATAACCACTGTTTGGAGAGAAGGATAATAAATGATCTGATAAAACTCTAAGATAGATCAAGACGTACTAAAGTGACATAGTCTCCAAAGAAAATGAAATGTACTAGAGAACATCCACAAATCAACTCATGAATCTCAATATAGAACTAATATCTAAAAGTCTCAACTAAACAAATATGTGAGAATACTAAATAAAATATACTAAAACCATCTGTAGCAGGTAACTTCGCAAAAGCAGCCTCCAGTTCGTCCTATGCGCCAAAATTAGGATCTGCAGTATGCTCATAATATGTGGTACAAAAATCCTCTAACTCATCACCTAAAATATTGGTTTTCCACTCAGGAATGGAACAAACACACAAACCAAAAAGCCATTCGCAACATAATAGATTTGACAATGCATGAAAATGGTATATGTGGAAGAAACTAGAAAGTAAGCTGGTGATAAGGTATATCTAGAATGAAAGTAGTAATCACAGAACATGGTATGTCAACTGAAAAAAGAGTGAAAGCATGATGACATGGCAATTGTGAAAAGTAAAAAAAATAATAAAAGATAACTTTCTAAGTGTGTTAAAATATCTGTTTCGATATATGAATGGCTATGGGGTAAATCAGGCACCCCGTACGTGAAATGTGCGACTGCTATTCTCCACAAAAGACACGGGGGATAGAATGGGTAGTTCACACGTCTACTAAGATATTTTCCCTCCCGACCCGTATACATGAACCCAAACAAGTCACGAAACACGAAGGTGAGATAAAACAAAAAATAAATAGGGGTCCATGATACCAACTAGTGTGTCCGTCGTGTCACCAAACAAAGAGCATATGTATAGTACGTACTGAACAAAACTATCAGAATTGAAAGCAATCAGAAAGTGTACTTGCCTGTGGTCCTAAGCTGTGGACAAGGGTCAAGTGCTGAGTCAAATTCTACTGAACCTATATTATGTATCAAATCTAAATCAATACATGATATATCTAATATAAAGCTACTTTAAACTTACTAATTACTCTTGTATTTCTAAATGGTTTGTTTGTCTACCCCTTCCCTCTTGGTCTTTCTAATGACATCTAACTGTCCTTCCTACTTTCATATGCATGCTTGGACAGTATACAAATGTAAGTGCTATCAAAAATATTTGTTCCTAGGTGGGACTAGCCATTACATGGTGTCCTTCTTCCAAGAACTCAGGTACAGGGGATTGTCGAGCCCCCCTTCCTCTGTGTACTCATACCTTTATGTAAGACTTTTACTTAAAGATACACAAGTTACCTGGGCTTTTATGGCAATGTCTAAAGG
This sequence comes from Iris pallida, assembly GCA_029216955.1. Lineage (NCBI taxonomy): Eukaryota > Viridiplantae > Streptophyta > Magnoliopsida > Asparagales > Iridaceae > Iris > Iris pallida. The sequence goes on along the minus strand of JANAVB010040818.1, from coordinate 20,862,187 downwards.
GCCTTACTCTGTACTGAATTTATATCTAGACACAGGAACCTTACTCCCTTATCCTCTGTCATACATGTACCCTCTCTGCCAGATTAACCCTACAGGTATACTCTGTTATGTGCCCTCTGGTTATGCGACTTTAGGAAACTGACACAATGGTGAAATAATCAAGTGATGAGTAAAAAAATTCTTGGCTTAAGGCGAACTGGAAACTTAGTAGGTAATATGCTACTGACCTTTTGAAGCATAAGCTGGTCAATGCATCCCTATTGGTTTCATGTTCGAGTTGCATGATACAACCCTATGTGTCTAGGTGGACAGCTATATAAGAGTTCCTGTTCTCTATGTACCTGGGTCCGTGACACCTATATGCATCCTAAAATCTATCTTAGACTTTGTTAGATATGCACAAGAACCCGAGCCCCAACTCCTCACACTATAATCTGATACACCCTAGGACCAATCTAGTCTCCTTCCTAGCATCTTGCTCAAATGAATCTACTTGTATTCCTATTTGGACTTATGGTACCTTCCTACTATGGTCAAGGACATCTTAACTATTGATATTTCCTATTCCTTCTATAGCAGTTTACTGCAGCTATAACTGCACATGTATATGCAACATTCAAATTTCCCTGTCCTTATTGACCTCTTATCTATAGTCCTCCCTCAGACCATTAGTCATATAGTTGTAATGGTATCATCCATTCCAGGGCCCCTATTGCTTGGTACATGTTTTACTCATATAATACTTTATTGTCTCTTATGATCCTCATTGCAGAATTTCTCGAACAGTTAACCTCAATAGGAGTTTGGTTTAGGATGCATACCTTGTTGTTGCCTGCTTCTCCTTGAGAGGTTACTCAACGAATCCCACGAAGAAGATGGCACATGAACTCGGGTTGTTGTTCTGTTCGGCATATGAGAAAAGAGGAAAATCTAGGGTTTTTCGAGAGGGGTACTGATCGATCCTTCTTATGCCTATATACCAGAAGTTTAGATAGGATTATATTTAACTCAAATCGATTTGGATTTGATTGAATACTACGCTTGGATGGGGAGGGATATGTATTTGAATAGATGGACCTTTATCACACAAGAATTTGATTTTGTTTAAAGAGCGCCATATGAACTTGAACCTTGCGTTCAAATGGGTTGGCCAGACATTGCTTCAAATTTGAAACACTTGAGTTAAGTCCCTTGCAAAAACTGATTTTTGCAAAAGCCCATTGTCTATTTCTCTATTTATCTTACCAATACTTATAATAGATTAATTCTATATATGTAAACCAATAACTAATAATGGTAAAATAACAAGAAGAAAGCTCATAAGGTACATTTAGAAATATATGTATAAATTTATATAGTTACCAATAATGATGACAGATTACCTATAGAATTATCATAAGGATGCTAATTCTTGGTTCAAGGGCTCACAAATCGGGTTCGAGGACAATATGAGGTTCGACATGAGGATCTGGTCCTTATCATCATGCAGCAATCGATATCATCTCTACCTTTACAGGGTTCTTTATAGAGCATGTACCTCGATTGTAAAACCTTAAGACCCACGCCTTTGTCGGTCTTGCTGCTTCTCTGGCAGCTCTAGTTGGAACCTAGTACTCCGTCACAGTAATGGATCGGGAGCTGGTTTGCCCAAAGAATAATCTGCACATGTCTGAGTTACTCTGTACAAACGGGCATTAATATTAATGTTCGGAACTAGCGATTTCCTTTCATAGACTATGCGGTCTACGAGATCCAACCTGAAGACCCGAATGAAGCTACTTCTATCAAGAGGCACTCGCTCTGGTTCTTCTATGACACATTTACCAAAATGCTGTATCATTGTTTATACGACGAAATTCTTCTTCGGTGTCTATCTAATGCTGAAGCAAAGGAAGCACTCCAGGAGGCACACGATGGTACTTACGGAGATCACCATCCTGGTCCTAAGTTACATGACCGATTATGTCGCATGGTCTACTAGCCCACTATGATGGCAAACATCGTTAATTATGCTAAGAAGTATCGGGTATGTCAGTTGTATGCTGACTTCATCCACCAACCTACTGAGTTCCTATACCACACTACGTCCGCCTGGCCGTTTGAAGCATGGGGAATGGATATCATCGGGCCAATCAGCCCGCTATCCTCTAAAGGACACCTGTTCATCCTTGCCATCACGGACTACTACCATTGGCAGAGGTGAAAACCTCGAATGTGATCAACTTTGTTAAGCATTACGTCATCTACCGCTTCGGAGTTCCTTGAAGGATTATACATGACAATGGCCCTCAGTTTATGAGCCATGCATTCCCTCAGTTTTATGATAAAAACTAGATAAAAAATATAGCATCGACGGCCTATAATCCGATAGCGAATGGAAGCATTCAACAAGACAATTGTCTTCCGATAAGCACGACTGGAATGAAAAACTCGATGAATGTCTATGGGCTTACCGTATAACTGTTCGGAGACCCATTTGCAATATGCTACTCTCTCATCTACGGGAGTGAGGCAATACTCCCTCTAGAGATCCAGATTTTGTCTCTACAGGTAGCTTTCACCAACAAGCTGACAGACGAAGACAATCAAAGCACTCGGCTACAAGAGTTTGAAGCTTTGAACGAGAAGCGTCTGCTAGTTCAGCATCATATCGAGCTGTATCAAGCTTGAATTTTTGGGGCCTTCAAGAAAAAGGTCAAGAAAAGGGTATTCCAAGTGGGTGACCTCGTCTTATCAGTTTGAAGACCGATGGTGATGACTCACAAGACTGCTGGAAAGTTCGAACCTAAGTGGGAAGGATCGTTTTTCATAGAGATGATCTATTCCAATAGTACTTATCGGCTGGCTAGACCTAATGACGATTTGCTAATGATGCCGATCAATGGCAATTTCTTAAATAAATACTATGTCTGAGTTCTAAAATACTATGTATTTCTATATCCCCTGCGGATGTTTATGGATTCTATTAACGAATTCATCCCTTCCTCATTTCTCTAGTAGAAAACATCCAAGTCCATATTAACTCTGAGTTGTTTTTCTATACCCCAACGAAGTCCATGCCTACCATGTCCATATTACCTCTGAGTAGATATTTCTTCCATGATAAACCCCATGTTGTCATATTTATCTATAGAATATTTTACGTCCATTTTACCTCTGAGTCATTCTATATATCCCCACATAATTTATTCTTCCCATGTCCACATAACCTCTAAGTAAGAAAAGTTCTACCACAAAAATTCTGGGTTTACCATGTCCATATTACGTTTGAGTAAACACCCCATCCCCAACGGAGTTATGCTATTACAAAGAATTCCCAATATATAAGAAATAAAGCAGGACAACTTTTTTTTGTATTCATAAAAGAAGTTCTACTACATCAAAATGGAAAAAGCCCTCCAATGGAGGAGAACAAAAAGAAGACATCGAAGCTGTTGTCTATGTGGGTCGGTGAATCAACTCATTGATTTGACTCCGCAAGAAGGCAACCCTGGATCCAACAGACTCTTTGGCTCTACGCTCTGCTTCTTTACGTCTAGCCGCCTCGTCCCTAAGCCAGGACATGCCTTGGTATTCAGTCACCAGATCGGCTTGTCAGGCACCTGCACTTTCCTTATCCTGAGCTAAGGCTCCGGATCGTTGGCGAAGGGACCCCTGCTACTCCTTTGATTTCTCCAGTCCACTTTCCGCGAGGGCCAAGGTCTCTTCCAAATGCCGAATTTCTTATGAAGGGCTTCACACTGCTCCTCCAGAAAAGATTGGTGACAGATGTGTGCTTCCTCGAGCGTAGTCACTTCAATGATTTTTTATTCGATCTCAACGATCCTGTTGGCAACAGTTTCTCACTCCAATTCATGAAGGAAGTGTTCAACAACCATCTTCTCTAACTTCGCATCCTCTATGGCCGAGATGTTATGCTCAAGGACTTGAAGCTCTAGGGTAGCAGCTTCTAATTCTACCAGAGAGGGCTCCAGGGCATCATCTTTTGCCTCATATCCAGAGTACTTGTGCAGTACAACCAACTGGTCCCTTACTGTAGATCGAGCTAGCAAAACATTCGGTTCTGCTCCAAGACAACCTCTACATCATGCTTGAAAGTATTATAAATGGTGCCCAGGATTAGGTTGGCGAAATAATCAATATCGGCCATAGTCTTGGGGTCAGAGGAGGCGCTGTGCTGGAAGGCTTTGAAACAACAGCGACAGGAACAGCAGCCGCAGACATTACACGACCAGAGGGTACAGCCGAGATGGGAGCAACCATCATTGAGGACGAGCCCGCCAATAAAATGGCAACACTAGCCGTTGGCGTTATTTGATTCAACTCTTGTACCCTTATTTCAGGAGAAGCTCCTGTTCCCTCGACCGACTCGTTAGTGGTCCCAACAACCGGCTCGTCAGTTGCTTCCTCGACCGGCTTGTCAACAACCGGTTCATCAACAGTCTTTTTGATCGGTTCTTCATCAGCCTCCTCGATCTCCGTCTCGGTGGCTACATCGACCGACTCCTCAAGAACCAGTTTGTCAATGGTCTCTTCCATTGTTTTCTCAACTAGCTCATTAGCAGCCTCCTCGACCACCATGTCAGTGGCTGCAACGACCGGCTCCTCAGCGACCAACTCGTCAGCAGTTTTTTTGACCTGCTCTTCCATGGTCTCTTTGGTTGATGCTCCAATGACCATATTGGCCATCTCTTCAATGGCCTCTTCGTCCGCTTTCATAATGGCATCTTTAACCAACTGTTTAATATTCACCTTGACTGACTCCTCAATGGCTTTGCCAGCTAACTCTTCAACGGCCTCCGCTGTCAACCTTTCAGCAGTCTCTTCGACCGACCCTTGGTGCGGATCTCTGATGTCTTCTAGGGGTAATTCATCGACTGCTTGATCCTTCTCACCTTCCGAAATGTCTAGGTTCTCTTCATCTAGTTCCTCGATATGAGGAAAAGATTCAGTAAAGGAACTCCGTGCAGTGCCTCTAGCATCCTTCACCGTGTGATCTATCTCGGGTACAAGTTCTCGAGCTGCACCTTCGGCCGCCGTAGGACCAACCCCAGGTATCATGATGGGCCCACTCGTAGGAGTCTCTTTTTGATACGAAGCCATCAACTCCTAAAAATCCTGAGTCTCATAATCAAAAGAGGGTGGCGGAGAACCTTCTTCTGACTCAACGGCCTTAGTAACTGTAGTCGGTGGACTATCCCCTAGGACACTAGCCTTCTCAGTATTCATAGTCGTAGATGCCTTGGCATGCGAAGGACCGCTAACAGAGGTGATTCCTTCCTTCTTAAAAACTTTTGCCAGGCATAGGGGTTGTAGCCCTAACCTCTGAACACATCGGAGATGCCCCAGGGGCGGGCTCCTCAGGAAGTTTCCTCAGTATCTTCGACCACCCCGACTTCCTCTTCATATTTGCAAACGAAACAATAATAAGCGGAAAGCCTGGGATAAAGACCAGAATAAAAGGACTGAGGTATACCTGTGAAGAAGATTCAATAGACAGAGTATTCTGCCGCATTGAACACCATCGCATGGATCCGCTCTGCCTTGGTACAGTCCATTTGGTTCTCTTGATAGGAGGAGAACTCACCTCCGAAGGAGCCCGACGTTTCGATGAGGTACTCAAGGGCGCGACATCCTCTCTTCTTTCTCAGGAAGTAATAGAAACATTTGCCATTAGGATCAGGCGGGTTCACTATCTACAGTGACGCCTCAGGGAAGGGTTTGGGTTGTGTCTTGCAGCAGCATAGGAAGGTGATTGCCTATGCATCCAGGCAATTACGTCCGCATGAGAAGAACTACCCTACCTATGATTTGGAGTTAGCGGCAGTTATCTTTGGTCTTAAGTTGTGGAAGCACTATCTATACGGAGAGCATATGGAGATCTTCACAGACCACAAGAGCTTGATGTATGTGTTTACGCAGAAAGAGCTCAACATGAGGCAACGTAGATGGTTGGAGTTGATGAAGGACTTCGATATTTCACTGCAGTATCATCCAGGAAAGGCCAACGTGGTTACCGATTCCTTGAGTAGGTATCCGATAGTTATGTGTTTAACGATGGATCGTCACTTGTTAGCATATTTGGAGAGTTTGGGGATCGAGGTGATCGTGCCAGGAGTTCAGATGCAGATATGGGGCCTTCAGATTCAGTCAGACTTGATAGAGAGGATCAAATCAGCTCAGTTCGATGATGTTACTCTGCGGTGTATTCGAGAGCAGGTTTGAGCAGGATTGGTGAATGATGAGTTTGTTATTGCAGAGGATGTCGTATTGAGGCACGGTTCAAGACTGTGTGTGCCTAGCGGAGAGCTTCGGGAGCAGTTTATGCAGGAGGCCCATCGTTCTTAGTACTCTATGCATCCAGGTGCCAACAAAATATATAGGGATTTGAAGGAGCATGTATGGCGATATGGGATGAAGCGGGAAGTTGCACGCTTCGTAGCCAGGTGTTTAGTCTGTCAGCAGGTTAAGACAGAGAGGCAGAGGCCAGGAGGACTGTTGCAGCCATTGCCCATTCCGGAGTGGAAGTGGGAGCACATCATGATAGATTTTGTTTCTGGATTATCGCGTACACCAGGAGAAAAAGACACGAATTGGGTCATCGTAGATAGGTTAACCAAATCAGCCCACTTTTTGCCATTTAAAGTGGGTACGTCTACTGAGAAGCTAGCAGAGATGTATATACGGTAGATTGTCATGATACATGGAGTTCCGATGAACATTATCTCGAATCGGGATAGTCGTTTTACTTCCTATTTCTGGCAGAGTCTGCAGACTAGTTTGGGCACTCAGCTCAAGTTCAGTTCTACATACCACCCTCAGACGGACGGATAGTCAGAGAGGACTATTCAGACACTGGAGGATATGCTGCGGACTTGTGTTCTGGATTTTGGAGTATCTTGGGAGGATCACCTGCACTTGGTGGAGTTTACATACAACAACATATTTCAGGCCAGCATTGGATGTCACCATTCGAGACACTGTATGGGCATAGATGTCGTATAGAGAGCGAGCTTTATTGGGGCCTGAGATGGTTGTTGATACAGCCGAGAAGGTGAAGTTCATCAGAGATCGACTTCGCATGGCGCAGGACAGACAGCGACATTGGGCCGATAGCCACTGGAGGCCTTTGCAGTTTGAGGTACAGCTTAGACTTAGGATTAGAATCTTGTTTGCTTGTGATTTTGTTTAATCATGTGATTGTTATAGTTAAGTTGAGACCATGTTTGTGCTAGGTTGGAGATCTGGTGTTCTTGAGGATATCTCCGACGCGTGGTACTATTTGCTTTGGTGGAGATGGAAAGCTTAGTCCACGTTTCATCGGACCTTTCATTATCAGCGGAATAGTCGGTGATGTGTCATACAGACTGGACTTGCCACCTGCATTAGAGGGAGTCCATAATGTATTTCACTTGTCGCAGTTGAGACGGTATGTGGCAGATCCCAACCATGTACTGGACCATTCCGAGATCAAGGTGGGCCCCACTCTTAGTTATCCAGAGCAATCTGTAGAGATTCTGGATCGATGGGAGAAGGTGCTGAGGAACCAGACGATACCCTTAGTTCGTGTAGTATGCAGGCATCACTCTCTAGGTGAGTCTACCTGGGAGAGGGAGGATGAGATGCGCGAGCAATACCCTTATCTTTTTCAGTCTTGAGGTATAATTTTTCTATCCTTCTCATGCATTCAGTTTTGTCTTTAATTTTGAGGACAAAATTATTTTAAGGAGGACAGATTTGTCACACCCATATTTTTAATTTAGGGGTATTTTAGTCATTATGTATTTATTTGAATTTTCTTATTAATTTATTAATTAATGTGATTGCAGAAGCATGGAAAAGAACAGGAAAGTCCATGTGGCTCAAAACAGAGGGAGTCTCATGCGGCTCAAAAGTTCCTTAGAGCTTCATGTGGCTCAAAAGTCCTTTAGAGCTTTATGCGGCTCAAAAGTCCCTTAGGGCCTCATGCGGCTCAAAAGTTCCTTAGAGCTTCATGCGGCTCGAAAGTCCCCGATAGCTCCATGCGGCTCGCGAAAAGCCACGTGGCCCTATGCGGTTCAAAAATTGGCCTCTACAGCTGGCCATAACTGCTCTGTGCAGCTGGCTCATTAAATGCTCTGACGCAATACGGCAGCTCTGCCACAACATATTGATAGCTCTGACATAAAGGTAAAATGATGACTTTGACATAATGACGTGCCCCTAGAGAGACGAGAAAAATCTTTTTGGCTGGCAAAATCCACAAATTCCAAAGCTCCTTATGCGGATCGCTTCAAAGACTTCCATGCGGCTCAGTTATGGGGGCCACCCTTATACGGTTCAGATGGGGGGCCACCCTATGCGGCTCGGTTGTGGAGGCCACCCTCATACGGCTCAGTTGTGGGCCACCCTCATGCGGCTCAGTTGGAGGCCATCCTTATGCATTTTAGTTGGAGGCCACCCTCATGCGGCTCAGTTGGAGGCCATCCTTATGCGATTCAGTTGGAGGCCACCCTTTATGCGGCTCAGTTGGAGGCCATCCTCATGCGGCTCGGTTGTGGGGCCACCCTCATGCGGTTCAGTTGTGAGGCCATCCTCATGCGGCCCGATTGTAAGGCCACCCTCATGTGGCTCAATTAGCAGACAACACTCGTGCGGCTCTGCCAGGACGCCCCGTTCATGCGGCTCGCAACATAAATGACAGTTGGGACACGTGACAGAAGATTGACTAAGAGTTATCCACTCGAATTTAGTAACCAACAAATCATAACAATGCAGATTTATTGCAATCATCATAACTGCCCAGATCGATTTCTAACAAACAATACAGATTTTTTGCAATCAACATAAACAGCCCAGATTGATTTCCAACGAACAAGATCAAGGCTAATCTTAACCAATCCCCAACCGCCCGCTTTTCAAGGAGCAATTACTGCACACCCTACTTATCATAAAGTCCTATAAATAGCAGGGATTATTCCTTTGCAGAGGACAGAGTCATATACGCAGAGCCCGAGCATAGAGACTAGCAACCCCCGCACACACAAGGAGCATTTCCTTGCCAGAGCAGAAGCTACGTCCGATCATCCAATAAGTAAGGCAGAGTTGATAGCACTCTCCCGAGCCTCTATCGTCACCCCCCAGAAAAACTAAACAATTGTACTTAGATTGCTTTTCCTAGGTTTTATTCCTAGGCTCTCTTTGTACGAACGAGTTTGTATTGTGAATCAAAGTCCAGTCCTCCCATAAAACTGTTCTGTTCTTTCGATAATCAATGGCAAACACGATGGCGACTCTGCTGGGGACTAACTTCTCCACTGCTGAGAAGTTGGCAATACAATCGGATGCAGCCAAGCTTGGCTCCATTCAACAGATGCTGGTTGTTCGCTTCGACCAGCAAGCGTTTGAAGAAATGCTCTCCGACGGAAGTGCTGGCCCGGTCCAGAAGCGAGCCCGTACGAAGAAGGCCCGCAAGGAGTGGAGGCCCAAGACTTTCGCTCCTTCCCAAGCTCTAGAAGAGGCGTTCTCTGCTACCCAAGACGGCGAAGAATGTAGGATCGTTGAGCACCTCTAGAGGGGGGGTGAATAGAGTGCGTGTGTGCAGCGGAAATATAATCACCAATTAAAAAATTAAACTATGGCAGATATGTAAGAGACAGTAAATAAAGATAGGAGAATCAAACTCAGTGACACAGCGATGTATACTGGTATCCCTGTGAGAGGACTAATCCAGTCTTGAGTACTCTTGCTCGATGTTAATCCACTATGGCACAAGCTTTAACTGAGAGCTTACAATCTCTTACAACACCGTGCTTGGTGACAAGCGCACGACCGGCTTCACAACACCGTGCTTGGTGGCGAGCGCACGACCAGCTCCACAACAAAAAAGTTGTTGAAACTTGAACGACCTCTTACAACTCTTGAGTAACCAAAAGACTCTAAATCAACTCTGATAGTACTGGCTTTTGGCTAAGAGATGTGTAGGTGAGATTTGAAAATCTTAGATCGTTTAGAAAACACTTGAATAGTAGAGAAGAGAAGATGAAGAATGAATTGATGATTTGAAGTAAAAAGTTCTTCTCTATTTATAGGTGTTTTCACCAACCGAACTCGGGCAGAACTCGGACAGAGTTCGGGTGCAAATATCTCGCAAAATAGACGTTGCTCGCAGATTTGGAGGCAACTGAAGTTTGAATACAAACTGACCGAACTCGGTCAGAGTTCGGACCGAACTCGGGCCGAACTCGGCTGGGAGTTCTGTCAGGAGATATTTTAAAAATCTTTTGTAAAAACAGTTTTCAAACTGGTTTTTGGTTATTTGTAAAATCATTTGAAAAGAATATTTTCGAAATATGTTTTTGAAATATTTGTAACCGAAAATACGAAAGGGTAAAAATAGGATTCTAGAAAGGAGGACAATTTTAACCCTAAGCCAGTATTACCATAATTGATTTTACAAAGTAATTTCTAGACTCAATAAAATGTAAAATACAGAATAAAAGTAGAAAAGAGTCTTCAGAAGATTTTGATGACTTTGACGCTTTGATTTATGCAGTACATCGTCCGTTGAATATAATTTCATGCATCCTGAAATAGTTAGCAGCATTTTCTATATTTTGTGTATTGACTAAAGTATATGTTGATTATCGAAATCGGGTGTGACCGTGGAATGGGCCAACAATCTCCCCCATTTTGATAATTGATAAACTTGAGTCTATACCAAAATATATTTATATCAAATAGAACAAAATAACAAAAATACCTGAAAATTGAGAAAATTTTTGTTTTGGATTCTTGCGTTTGGTATATACTCTTTTTCTCCCCCTTTGTCAAGTAGTAAAATGAATAGGCTCCCCCGTAAATCATGAAGCCAACAATAGAATAGATAAGACAAATTGAAGTAAAAAGAAGTAATCACAGCATAGACAACTGGAATAAAATGAACTATGTCATAATAAACTGAAATATCATAGAGGTTCCACTAAAAATCCAAAAAGTACAACTGATAAAGTCTAACTGAAACAGTTTAGACATGAAATAAAATAAAACTACTACATAAACTGCATCAACTAATCAAAACTAAATCCACTATCCCATGGCTGAATCCACATCACATCGCTGGGTCGTCCGCATCGGGAGGATCATGAGGAAAATAAGCAGTGGTCGGGTCGAAATACTGAAAAGTGACCTCATCAGTAAAACGAGGACCAGGGAAAGCCGGGTGTGGAAGGATAGTGAGTGGATGGACTGGATCCTGAACCAGGCTGTAGTGGAGATCGGCAATACTGTTTCTCAGCACCTGGGCCTGAGAAATGTGCCGAAACTCGGAGTCCTGATGACGTTGCGTGGAAACGGCAACGAAATCATCAAACCGCTGGTAGAATGCCTGATCAAGTCCTGGGGCAGGGGCCGGAGCAGGATGAGCATCAGCTGGAGGGGCCTCAGCATCAGCAGCTGGGACAGCAGGAACAGCACCAGAAGGTTGAGGAAACCGACGAGAGCGGGTCAACTCAACAGGTGGAGAAGAAATGGCACACATTTCAAGATCAATCTCAAAACGTCGAAATATACTAGCAAGGTGCATAGGAAAGACTAGGTTCCTACCTGCATTCTTGCAGTTGAGCATCCAAGACATCATAGTTTTTGGAACGGAGAAAGGAATTCCAAAATGAATGTGATAAAGAGAAGAAAGTTCCAAAAATGTAACTTCATCGGTAGAGCCTTTCTTCGGAAGAAGGGCCGAGAAAATCATACGATGAAGCTCGTAAAAAGTTTGGTTTAGATGTCTAGAAAAGATTCTTCAGAGAGGAGGAGTAGGGTGACAAATCAATTCCCTAAAGGAAGCTAAAGTGACATCGGCAGGGAATTGAACATGGTGGATGTCAACAAGTGCATCACCAAGATCAGGAACGTGAAAGTATTCACTGATATCGGTGGCGCTAAATTCTAATTCCTGTCCAGCAATGCAGGAATAAAAATTCCCGTTTTGTTTTACTTGCAAATTACAGTAAAACATACGGACTGCATTGTCGTAAATGCTATCTTGGACCTCGAAAAAGTCGCGGAAACCAAGTTGATCAAAAACAGGAGCATATTCAAAGAAAGTTATAAAATTTACGAAGGCTCCAGCACAAATACGACGAAGAGAGAAAGAATCAAACCAGAGATCGGAGAAGTCTTTGTCGGGAAACAAAGTGCTATCATATTCCTCGGGATCTCTAGGTTTGGCTGGACTAAAGAGACCTGCCGGAGTGTAGTCGGATGAGGAGGAAGCACCTTGAGAAGAATTTCCTCGTTGACGTTTCGGAGCCATGAGGAAGAAGATCGCCCACTTGAACTTGTCGATTCCTTGCAAAGAAGGAGGAGGAAGGATTTCTAGTAGGAGATGGAAGTATTCCACGTTTTGGTATGGAGAAAAAGTGGAAGAAAGGATGAATTAAATAGGTGCTAGGGCCGGCTGTTCGGTTCTGGAACCATCACAGCGCCGACCGAATTCGGTCCGAATTCGGTCCGAACTCGGTCAGAGTTCGGGCCGAGTTCGGCCACTTGCATTCCCGAGACAGTCAAAGCAGTCAGGTAAATAACGACTGTAAAAAGTAACATTTGACTGGTTTATTAAATAACTGCTATTATTTTCGGGTTAACTATAGGGGTTGTCCCAGCTAACGGTGGTTCACCGGGGAACTCTTAAGTACCGTTTCGCTTCGACCGTAGCCGTGGTGACAGACATACCCTTTGTAAGTTTGTCCCCAAAAATAATTTTCATTAAATAATAAATTGTCAAGTCATAAATGCAGTTTTAATTACCATATGTTTTAAGAATCCGAGAATTCAAGAATGCCGAGCTCACGCCTCAAGATGTTAAAACGGTCTTCAGCCAATGTTTTAGTGAAAATATCAGCTAGTTGATGTTCAGTATCAATAAATTCTAAGCAAATATCCCCGTGTTGTTGATGATCACGTAAAAAATGATGTCTAACTTCTATGTACTTTGTGCGTGAATGACAGATAGGGTTCTTAGTCAGATTAATTGCACTAGTATTATCACAATAAATAGGAACATTTGTATAGTGCAGATTGTAGTCCTCTAAGGTTTGCTTCATCCACAAAATTTGAGCACAACAGCGTCCTGCGGCGATATACTCAGCCTCAGTTGTTGATAATGCTACTGAATTTTGTTTCTTGCTAAACCAAGAGACTAAGGCCTTTCCTAAGAAATGACATGTGCCACTGGTACTTTTACGGTCCACTTTGCATCCAGCAAAATCCGCATCCGAGTAACCTATAAGGTCAAAGGATTTGGTTTTGGGATACCATAAGCCAACTGTAGAAGTTTCTTTAAGATATCGGAAGATACGCTTAACGGCACTAAGATGTGATTCCTTAGGGTTTGCCTGATATCGTGCACATATGCAAACACTAAACATAATATCAGGGCGACTAGCAGTTAAATATAATAAACTACCAATCATACCTCGATACTTACGCTGATCAACAGGTTTGCCACTTTCATCAGTATCAAGCTTTGTAGATGTAGCCATAGGAGTCCCAATTGGCTTTACATTCTCGAAGTCGTACTTCTTCAGTATGTCCTTCGTGTACTTGGCTTGGTTGATGAATGTTACGTTTGAGTGTTGTTTGATTTGCAATCCTAGGAAGAAGTTCAGCTCTCCCATCATGCTCATCTCAAATTCACTCTGCATACACTTAGCAAATTCTTAACAGAGTTGTTCATTAGTAGAACCAAAGATAATGTCATCTACATAAATTTGTACTAGAAGTATATCATTATTCATGGATTTAAAAAAAGAGTAGTATCAATCTTGCCTTTTGAAAATCCATTATCAAGTAAGAAGGCGCTTAGGCGTTCATACCAAGCACGAGGTGCTTGTTTGAGTCCATAAAGTGCTTTCTTAAGCTTGAAAACATGATCAGGTTTTTGAAAAACTTCAAAACCAGGGGGTTGTTTCACAAAAACCTCTTCTTTCAAATAACCATTTAAAAATGCGCTTTTCACGTCCATTTGAAAAAGTTTGAAATCATTAAAGCAAGCAAAAGCGCAAAACATGCGGATGGCTTCTAGTCTAGCAACAGGAGCATAGGTCTCATCATAATCAATTCCTTCTTCTTGATTATAACCTTGTGCAACTAGACGTGCTTTGTTGCGTAGAACTTGTCCATCTTCACTAAGTTTATTTCGGAACACCCATTTGGTACCAATTATCGATTGACCAATAGGTTTAGGAACGAGTTCCCAAACTTGGTTTCTCTCAAATTGATTAAGTTCCTCTTGCATGGCAGAAATCCAAAATTCATCAAAAAAAGCCTCATCAACATTCTTAGGTTCTATTTGTGAAATAAATGCTACATTAGCTGCTACTTCAGAATCTCTAAGAGATGAACGAGTACTTACATCTTTGGATACATCACCTATTATGAGAGTTTCTGGATGATCTGGTTTGAATCTCAATGATTCGAATCTTTGGGCCATACCTTTCACAAGGCTCTTCTCAGTTCCTGCATCTTCGAAACTTTTATCAGTTCTTGCCTCTTGGGTAGGATCTTTCTCAGAACTCTTCTTTGTCTTTGTAGGTGCATCTTCATCATTACTGTCGCTAGATCTATGACTATTCAACTCATCAAAGGTAACATTAATACTTTCTTCAACAATCAAAGATCTTTTATTAAAAAATTCTATATCCCTTACTCTTAGCAGCATATCCGAGAAATATCCCGTCATCTGCTTTGGAGTCGAACTTACCCAAGTTATCCTTGGTGTTCAGGATGAAACAGCGACAACCAAAAACTTTAAAATAAGAAATGTTTGGAATTCTTCCAAACCAAAGCTCATATGGTGTTTTCTTCGAGATAGGTCGAATTAACACCCTATTTAAAATATGACAGGCTGTATTAACAGCTTCTGTCCAAAAATATTTAGGAAAATTATGCTGATTAAGTATGACTCTAGCCATTTCGCTTAGAGTACGGTTCTTCCGCTCCACAACACCATTCTGTTGGGGAGTTCTAGGACAACAAAATTCGTGGTAATATCCACTATCATCACAAAACTTTTTGAAATCAGAATTTTCTAATTCGCCACCATGATCACTTCGGATACGAGTAATCATGAAGCCTTTTTCGTTTTGTACCTTTTTATAAAATATCTAAAATTCAAAAATAGCATCACTTTTGTTTGATAAAAAATAAACCCATGTAAAACGAGAGAAATCATCAACAATGACAAAAGCATAGAGTTTACCGCCAAGACTAGCGACTCTACTTGGACCAAATAAATCCATATGAATCAACTGCAAAGGTCTCGAAGTACTTACTGCGTTGATGGATTTAAAAGAAGACCTATGTGCTTTGTTCTTTTCACAGTCAGCACATACCATGTCTCTCTTGAATGGAATTTCTGGGAGTCCTTTTACCAAGTTCTTTGTGTTCAGACGTGAGATAGTATCCATGTTTGCATGTCCTAGTCTCATGTGCCATAGCCAGCTTTCATCTTGATTGGGTACTAGGCACCTTCCTGCATTATTAGTATTCTCCAAAAAGAAAACATAAATATTGTCTTCTCTAATCCCTTTATATACGGGATCACCAGATGACATATCATATATGGTACATTTATCTTTCACAAAATTGATACCATAACCATTATCTGCCAAATGACTTATGCTCAATAGGTTATGTTTCAATTCAGTTACTAGACAAACATCCTTTATTATTGGGTAAGGAGAAATACCTACAGTACCATTACCTATAATATCACCTCTCAAGTTATTTCCGAAGGAGACGTATCCTTCTTTCTTCATCGATAGCGTAGCGAATAAAGATGCATCACCAGTCATGTGTCGCGAACATCCGCTATCGAGGATCCATTTGCTTCTAGCATGAGAGGGTTGAGGGTCCACCTACAAAACAAGTAGATGAATCCTTTGGTACCCTTTTTCTGAAGGGTCCATGCTGATTAGCTTTAGGTCTCCAGACTAAAGTATGGTTATTAACAAGCTTTCTTGCAAGACAATATTGTGATATGTGTCCGTGTGTACCACAATAAGTGCAAGTCAGTTTAGAACCAGATGTGGTTGAAACTGTGTTCACATGCTTGTTTGGTTTCTTGGAGAACCTATAAGTGAAAGCATGATGATACTCGTGTTTCTTCTGTGCTTTCTTGTTTTTAGTCCTCTTAGGTGTATGCTTTGCATTAGGACTAAAATTAGGCTGTGTCACAGGCATTTCCTGTTTGCCTAACTTGATTTCTAACTTTTTAGAAATCGCAATAGACTCTTCATATTTAGCAGTCATAACTGAGAGTTTCTGTTCTGTTACTAAGTGCATCCTCTTCTCTGTGTCATACAGTTTTTGCATCTTACCATAATCTCTTTCTTTCTTTTGAATAGTGAGGATAGCCTCATGATAGTCTACCTTGAGTTTGGCTATCTCTTCCGTGTTACCGGTAGTAGACGTCTCTTTAATATCTTGAATAAGATTGGACAGTCTAGCTAACTCGGTTGTGTATGCCTTAATCTCTTTTCGAGATTGCTTATACTTGTCAAGCACATTTTTGTGTTCTTCAAGTAAATCACTAAAGGCATTTTCTAACTCATCGAAAGTAAATTCATCATATAGAGGGTTTGAAGATACCTTGTCAAATGCCATAAGACAGACATTTGCATTGCCGCTGGGTCTATCCTCTTCTTCAGAATCACTGGCGTCGCTTTCATGCCAGATACTTGTGTTGGCATACTTTCGACCAGTTGTAGCTTTTCTGCTTGATCTTGATCTGTCATATGGACTGCTCTTCTTGGTAGCTGGACAGTCCTTCTTCATGTGCCCTGATTTCTTACATCCAAAGCATATGGTTTCATCTTCATTGCTTTCTTGGACGTCTTTCTTCATTCTGCTTGTAAACTTTAGATACTTTCTGAAGTTCTTCACAAGTAGGGCTTGTTCATCACCACTTGAGGATTCTTCATCGGAATCGTTGTATGTCGGCTTTCTTGCATGAGCTTTGAAGGCAATAGTTTTCTCCTTTGGTGTTGCTTCTTCAAAATCTTGCAAGTCGAGTTCATGGGTCATGAGCTTGCCCATCAAAGTTTCCAACGACATTGTGGTGAGGTCGTTTCCTTCAATAATTGCTGTGGCCTTTGGATTCCAATTCTTTGTTAGAGCCCGCAGCACCTTTCTAATCTTCTCGTGATTGCTGTAATCTTTACCAAGAGATTGCAGAGGATTAGTTATATCAAGGAAACGAGTAAACATCTGTGTAATTGACTCATCGGGTTTTATCTTAAAAGATTCATATTCCTGAGTCAGTCTACTAATTTTGGATTCTTTCACTTGGGAAGTCCCTTCATGGGTTACCTCAAGAAGTTTCCAAATTTCGTGAGACGTCTTGCAGGTTGAAACTCTGTTGAACTCGGTTTTGTCAATTGTACAGAATAGTGCATTGATGGCTCGAGCATCAAGACTAGCCTTTGCTTTTTCAGCATCGGTGTACTTGTCATGCGGCTTTTCCATAAGAATACCTTCAACCACTGTAGGTGGTGGTTTCTTATACCCATCAATGACTATTGACCAAAGATCAAAATCTAGAGACTTAAGAAAGAAAGTCAAACGTGTTTTCCAGTAAGTGTAATTTGTTCCATCAAATAGGGGAGGTCTATTTGTGGATTGTCCTTCACCGTTGAATATAGGTTTCACGGCTGCCATATATATACTCTCTAGGGTATGTTATATAAGAATATAACCTGCTCTGATACCAATTGTAGGATCGTTGAGCACCTCTAGAGGGGGGGTGAATAGAGTGCGTGTGTGCAGCGGAAATATAATCACCAATTAAAAAATTAAACTATGGCAGATATGTAAGAGACAGTAAATAAAGATAGGAGAATCAAACTCAGTGACACAACGATGTATACTGGTATCCCTCTGAGAGGACTAATTCAGTCTCGAGTACTCTTGCTCGATGTTAATCCACTATGGCACAAGCTTTAACTGAGAGCTTGCAATCTCTTACAACACCGTGCTTGGTGACAAGTGCACGACCGGCTTCACAACACCGTGCTTGGTGGCGAGCGCACGACCAGCTCCACAACAGAAAAGTTGTTGAAACTTGAACGACCTCTTACAACTCTTGAGTAACCAAAAGACTCTAAATCAACTCTGATAGTACTGGCTTTTTGCTAAGAGATGTGTAGGTGAGATTTGAAAATCTTAGATCGTTTAGAAAACACTTGAATAGTAGAGAAGAGAAGATGAAGAATGAATTGATGATTTGAAGTGAAAAGTTCTTCTCTATTTATAGGTATTTTCACCAACCGAACTCGGGCATAACTCGGACAGAGTTCGGGTGCAAATATCTCGCAAAATAGACGTTGCTCGCAGATTTGGAGGCAACTGAAGTTTGAATACAAACTGACCGAACTCGGTCAGAGTTCGGACCGAACTCGGGCCGAACTCGGCTGGGAGTTCTGTCAGGAGATATTTTAAAAATCTTTTGTAAAAACAGTTTTCAAACTGGTTTTTGGTTATTTGTAAAATCATTTGAAAAGAATATTTTCGAAATATGTTTTTGAAATATTTGTAACCGAAAATACGAAAGGGTAAAAATAGGATTCTAGAAAGGAGGACAATTTTAACCCTAAGCCAGTATTACCATAATTGATTTTACAAAGTAATTCCTAGACTCAATAAAATGTAAAATACAGAATAAAAGTAGAAAAGAGTCTTCAGAAGATTTTGATGACTTTGATGCTTTGATTTATGCAGTACATCGTCCGTTGAATATGATTTCATGCATCCTGAAATAGTTAGCAGCATTTTCTATATTTTGTGTATTGACTAAAGTATATGTTGATTATCAAAATCGGGTGTGACCGTGGAATGGGCCAACAATCTCCCCCATTTTGATAATTGACAAACTTGAGTCTATACCAAAATATATTTATATCAAATAGAACAAAATAACAAAAATACCTGAAAATTGAGAATTTTTTTGTTTTGGATTCTTGCGTTTGGTATATACTCTTTTTCTCCCCCTTTGTCAAGTAGTAAAATGAATAGGCTCCCCATAAATCATGAAGCCAACAATAGAATAGACAAGACAAAGTGAAGTAAAAAGAAGTAATCATAGCATAGACAACTGGAATAAAATGAACTATGTCATAATAAACTGAAATATCATAGAGGTTCCACTAAAAATCCAAAAAGTACAACTGATAAAGTCTAACTGAAACAGTTTAGACATGAAATAAAATAAAACTACTACATAAACTGCATCAACTAATCAAAACTAAATCCACTATCCCATGGCTGAATCCACATCACATCGCTGGGTCGTCCGCACCGGGAGGATCATGAGGAAAATAAGCAGTGGTCGGGTCGAAATACTGAAAAGTGACCTCATCAGTAAAACGAGGACCAGGGAAAGCCGGGTGTGGAAGGATAGTGAGTGGACGGACTGGATCCTGAACCAGGCTGTAGTGGAGATCGGCAATACTGTTTCTCAGCACCTGGGCCTGAGAAATGTGCCGGAACTCGGAGTCCTGATGACGTTGCGTGGAAACGGCAACGAAATCATCAAACCGCTGGTAGAATGCCTGATCAAGTCCTGGGGCAGGGGCCGGAGCAGGATGAGCATCAGCTAGAGGGGCCTCAGCATCAGCAGCTGGGACAGCAGGAGCAGCACCAGAAGGTTGAGGAAACCGACGAGAGCGGGTCAACTCAACAGGTGGAGAAGAAATGGCACACGTTTCAAGATCAATCTCAAAACGTCGAAATATACTAGCAAGGTGCATGGGAAAGACTAGGTTCCTACCTGCATTCTTGCAGTTGAGCATCCAAGACATCATAGTTTTTGGAACGGAGAAAGGAATTCCGAAATGAATGTGATAAAGAGCAGAAAGTTCCAAAAATGTAACTTCATCGGTAGTGCTTTTCTTCGGAAGAAGGGCCGTGAAAATCATACGATGAAGCTCGTAAAAAGTTTGGTTTAGATGTCTAGAAAAGATTCTTCGGGAAGGAGGAGTAGGGTGACAAATCAATTCCCTAAAGGAAGCTAAAGTGACATCGGCAGGGAATTGAACATGGTGGATGTCAACAAGTGCATCACCAAGATCAGGAACGTGAAAGTATTCACTGATATCGGTGGCGCTAAATTCTAATTCCTGTCCAGCAATACAGGAATAGAAATTCCCGTTTTGTTTTACTTGCAAATTGTAGTAAAACATACGGACTGCATTGTCGTAAATGCTATCTTGGACCTCGAAAAAGTCGCGGAAACCAAGTTGATCAAAAACAGGAGCATATTCAAAGAAAGTTGTAAAATTTACGAAGGCTCCAGCACAAATACGACGAAAAGAGAAAGAATCAAACCAGAGATCGGAGAAGTCTTTGTCGAAAAACAAAGTGCTATCATATTCCTCGAGATCTCTAGGTTTGGCTGGACTAAAGAGACTTGCCGGAGTGTAGTCGGATGAGGAGGAAGCACCTTGAGAAGAATTTCCTTGTTGACGTTTCGGAGCCATGAGGAAGAAGATCGCCCACTTGAACTTGTCGATTCCTTGCAAAGAAGGAGGAGGAAGGATTTCTAGTAGGAGATGGAAGTATTCCACATTTTGGTGTGGAGAAAAAGTGGAAGAAAGGATGAATTAAATAGGTGCTAGGGCCGGCTGTTCGGTTCTGGAACCATCACAGCGCCGACCGAACTCGGTCCGAATTCGGTCCGAACTCGGTCAGAGTTCAGGCCGAGTTCGGCCACTTGTATTCCCGAGACAGTCAAAGCAGTCAGGTAAATAAAGACTGTAAAAAGTAACATTTGACTGGTTTATTAAATAACTGCTATTATTTTCGGGTTAACTATAGGGGTTGTCCCAGCTAACGGTGGTTCACCGGGGAACTCTTAAGTACCGCTTCGCTTCGACCGTAGCCGTGGTGACAGACATACCCTTTGTAAGTTTGTCCCCAAAAATAATTTTCATTAAATAATAAATTATCAAGTCATAAATGCAGTTTTAATTACCATATGTTTTAAGAATTCAAGAATGCCGAGCTCTCGCCTCAAGATGTTAAAACGGTCTTCAGCCAATGGTTTAGTGAAAATATCAGCTAGTTGAGGTTCAGTATCAATAAATTCTAAGCAAATATCCCCGTGTTGTTGATGATCACGTAAAAAATGATGTCTAACTTCTATGTGCTTTGTGCGTGAATGACAGATAGGGTTCTTAGTCAGATTAATTGCACTAGTGTTATCACAATAAATAGGAACATTTGTATAGTGCAGATTGTAGTCCTCTAAGGTTTGCTTCATCCACAAAATTTGAGCACAACAGCGTCCTACGGCGATATACTCAGCCTCAGTTGTTGATAATGCTACTGAATTTTGTTTCTTGCTAAACCAAGAGACTAAGGCCTTTCCTAAGAAATGACATGTGCCACTGGTACTTTTACGGTCCACTTTGCATCCAGCAAAATTCGCATCCGAGTAACCTATAAGGTCAACGGATTTGGTTTTGGGATACCATAAGCCAACTGTAGAAGTTCCTTTAAGATATCGGAAGATACGCTTAACGGCACTAAGATGTGATTCCTTAGGGTTTGCCTGATATCGTACACATATGCAAACACTAAACATAATATCAGGGCGACTAGCAGTTAAATATAATAAACTACCAATCATACCTCGATACTTACGCTGATCAACAGGTTTGCCACTTTTATCAGTATCAAGCTTTGTAGATGTAGCCATAGGAGTCCCAATTGGCTTTACATTCTCGAAGTCGTACTTCTTCAGTTTGTCCTTCGTATACTTGGCTTGGTTGATGAATGTTCCGTTTGAGTGTTGTTTGATTTGCAATCCTAGGAAGAAGTTCAGCTCTCCCATCATGCTCATCTCAAATTCACTCTGCATACACTTGGCAAATTCTTGACAGAGTTGTTCATTAGTAGAACCAAAGATAATGTCATCTACATAAATTTGCACTAGAAGTATATCATTATTCATGGATTTAATAAAAAGAGTAGTATCAATCTTGCCTTTTGAAAATCTATTATCAAGTTAGAAGGCACTTAGGCGTTCATACCAAGCACGAGGTGCTTGTTTGAGTCCATAAAGTGCTTTCTTAAGCTTGAAAACATGATCAGATTTTTGAAAAACTTCAAAACCAGGGGGTTGTTTCACAAAAACCTCTTCTTTCAAATAACCATTTAAAAATGCGCTTTTCACGTCCATTTGAAAAAGTTTGAAATCATTAAAGCAAGCAAAAGCGCAAAACATGCGGATGGCTTCTAGTCTAGCAACAGGAGCATAGGTCTCATCATAATCAATTCCTTCTTCTTGATTATAACCTTGTACAACTAGACGTGCTTTGTTGCGTAGAACTTGTCCATCTTCACTAAGTTTATTTCGGAACTCCCATTTGGTACCAATTATCGATTGACCAATAGGTTTAGGAACGAGTTCCCAAACTTGGTTTCTCTCAAATTGATTAAGTTCCTCTTGCATGGCAGAAATCCAAAATTCATCAGAAAAAGCCTCATCAACATTCTTAGGTTCTATTTGTGAAATAAATGCTACATTAGCTGCTACCTCAGAATCTCTAAGAGATGAACGAGTACTTACATCTTTGGATACATCACCTATTATGAGAGTTTCTGGATGATCTGGTTTGAATCTCAATGATTCGAATCTTTGGGCCATACCTTTCACAAGGCTCTTCTCAGTTCCTGCATCTTCGGAACTTTTATCAGTTCTTGCCTCTTGGGTAGGATCTTTTTCAGAACTCTTCTTTGTCTTTGTAGGTGCATCTTCATCATCACTGTCGCTAGATCTATGACTATTCAACTCATCAAAGGTAACATTAATACTTTCTTCAACAATCAAAGATCTTTTATTAAAAATTCTATATCCCTTACTCTTAGCAGCATATCCGAGAAATATCCCGTCATCTGCTTTGGAGTCGAACTTACCCAAGTTATCCTTGGTGATCAGGATGAAACAGCGACAACCAAAAACTTTAAAATAAGAAATGTTTGGAATTCTTCCAAACCAAAGCTCATATGGTATTTTCTTCGAGATAGGTCGAATTAACACCCTATTTAAAATATGATAGGCTGTATTAACAGCTTCTGTCCAAAAATATTTAGGAAGATTATGCTGATTAAGCATGACTCTAGCCATTTTGCTTAGAGTACGGTTCTTCCGCTCCACAACACCATTCTGTTGGGGAGTTTTAGGACAAGAAAATTCGTGGTAATATCCACTGTCATCACAAAACTTTTTGAAATCAGAATTTTTGAATTCGCCACCATGATCACTTCGGATACGAGTAATCATGAAGCCTTTTTCGTTTTGTACATTTTTACAAAATATCTGAAATTCAAAAATAGCATCACTTTTGTTTGATAAAAAGTAAACCCATATAAAACGAGAGAAATCATCAACAATGACAAAAGCATAGAGTTTACCGCCAAGACTAGCGACTTTACTTGGACCAAATAAATCCATATGAATCAACTGCAAAGGTCTCGAAGTACTTACAGCGTTGATGGATTTAAAAGAAGACCTATGTGCTTTGTTCTTTTCACAGTCAGCACATACCATGTCTGTCACGCCCCAGAACCAGAATACTAGAGAGCGGGGGAATGACTCAGCCAGCTACGTATTACGGGTAGATAAATACCGTATAATACGATCAATGCTGTCTAAAAGACAAGGGGGTGCATACTATATGAAAGTCTCGCTATGGTCACTTCACATCTATTGTCTCAATCATTCAAACAAGAAGCAATAATAGAGAATATTTAAGATAAAGCAATAAGGCGTCCCAAACGCTTAGTCAAAATGTTCTTGAGATCTGGCTTTACAAAACATAGCCAGATGATATAGCAACATTTACACAATTGTTATCAGCTGCAGTCTGACTTAATTACAATTATGTAAAAGTAAGTACAAGACAATCCGACTAACATGTCGGTGCCAAACGGCAAAATATAAAGTAAGTAACAAAACGAGCGGAGAAGTAAGGAACCCACTCGAGTCCTCCTGCGATCATTTCTCTAGTATTGACCATCTTGGAGGTGGAAGTAAGCTGAGTCCTCGGGAACCGGCTCTAAATCTGGCCATGCAAAACCAGAGAGGTTAGACCTCTAATAGCAAGTACCGCAAGGAAGCACGATATGAGGCATTAAACCAGTAAATAAGAGAATATAATAATAGATCTCTGCTCGCTACTGGGATTCACGTGACATCACGACACTTCGAACCAACCTCCCAACCAAACAAGGACAGAAGTTGGCCCGTCATGTCATGATGCTCTGATCATCTCAGTTAGTTAACAGAGTAGGTACAGTACACAAACAAATCAACTTAAACGGCCATCCAACTCCTACGGCTTACTACTGTGAGTCCCAAGTTATCCTGGAATTGTGCAATAAGGATTTCTCAGTTCTTACTATGGACAAGCAAGGCTAGTCTATCCAATCAATCAATTGCGCCAATCATGAATTAGACGAGTCCCAGCGGGACACCTGTCATCAATATACAATATACAATAATATAAGCAGATACCGCTCCCTGTCCGTGTGGCAGATTTGCAGTATCTGTGGAAACCAGCCGGCCTGTTGGGCACTAATAGTCCCAAAGAGGACTGCCATGTAAGAACTCGGGAATCCATTCTCTCCATGCAATCATTATTTTATTTAACTTAGTAGCCTCTACGTTAAGTGAAATCCCATGCCGTGGGTCATGGTCATTCAGAATGAGTACTTCCGTACAAAGTACGATATGCCCAGCTCTACAACGATACCCGTGCGGTTAGGTTGTAGGTCTTACATAGCGTAATGCAACAATTAAAACTAACCACGGAATAATCATGCCTTAACCATAAAGTACACATGCTGCTTTCGTAAAAATTAATAAATAAATTGTAGCCTGCATGTATCTATATGTCAATATTTGGGATTGGCCAATCGATTGCAAAATATGAACGTGTCTTATTCCATTTAATTCAATAAGACGACTAGCCAGTCTCTTAGTTCCATCTAGGAACGCATGATCAATAATTAATCAAGATAACAATCAATGTTAATTAATGCCAATTCGGGAAATAAAATGGAGAAATAAATAATGATTGGGAAATAAATAATCTCATGCGCTGTGAAAAATGATTGGGAAATAAATAAACTCATGCGCCTGAGGAATGCTGTGGGAAATGAATCTCATGCGCTGATGTGGAAAAGGTTGGGAAATAAATAATATCATGCGTCTGAGAGAAATGATTGGAAAATAAATAAACTCATGCGCTGCGGGAAGTGATTGGGAAATAAATAAATTTATGCGCCTGAGGAAGGTGGCTGTGAGAAATAAATAAACTCAAGGAAGCTGTGGGAAATAAATAAACTCATACGCCTGAGGGAATCTGTGGGAAATAAATAAACTCATGCGCCTGAGGGAAAGGATTGAGAAATAAATAAACTCATGTGCCTGAGAGAATCTGTGGGAAATAAATAAACTCATGCGCCTGAGGGAAAGGATTGAGAAATAAATAAACTCATGCGCCTGAGGGAAATGATTGAGAAATAAATAACTCATGCGCCTTGGCTGTGGGAAGTGATTGGGAAATAAATAGATTCATGCGCCTTGGCTGTGGGAAGTGATTGGGAAATAAATAACTCATGCGCCTTGGCTGTGGAAAGTGATTGGGAAATAAATAGATTCATGCGCCTTAGCTGTGGGAAGTGATTGGGAAATAAATAGATTCATGCGCCTTGGCTGTGAGAAGTGATTGGGAAATAAATAGATTCATGCGCCTTGGCTGTGAGAAGTGATTGGGAAATAAATAAATTCATGCGCCTTGGCTGTGAGAAGTAGCCTTGGCTGTGAGAAGTGATTGGGAAATAAATAAATTCATGCGCCTTGGCTGTGGGAAGTGATTGGGAAATAAATAAATCATGCGCCTTGGCTGTGGGAAGTGATTGGGAAATAAATAACTCATGCGCCTTGGCTGTGAGAAGTGATTGGGAAATAAATAAATTCATGCGCCTTGGCTGTGGGAAGTGATTGGGAAATAAATAGATTCATGCGCCTTGGCTGTGGGAAGTGATTGGGAAATAAATAACTCATGCGCCTTGGCTGTGGGAAGTGATGATTTGATGCGCTGTGGAATGAAGATTTCTGTGGGAATAAAGATTTCCATGCACTGAGGAATGAAGATTTCATGCGGCTGGGACGGTTCTTCTTCTCCGAATTTTTCTGAGAACAGAACCATGGGAACCATTGCTTCCAAGCTTCATAAATCCTTCATCCCAAGCCCAAATATGGACTTCCATAGGTCAAAATTGGGTAGAACGAAATTCTCTACAACATGGAACCATCGAAACTTGAAGATAACAAGGTTTACTAGATCAAAACCTAAGAAATCCGAAAATGTATCAAACTTAGATCTACAACAAATAAGCCATGAAAATTGAAAATGCTAAGTACTAAAGAGACTTAGAATCAAATGAGGAAGATGATGGAACAATAAAAATGGGGATCCATCAAGAAGCAAGTTGGCACTTGCCTAGACCTCTTCTAGGTTGGTGGGAGAGTTATGAGAAAGAAGAAGTGAAATGGAAAGAAGTTAATGAAGAGAGAGAAATGGTTTTGGGCTTTAAATGAAGGAGTGGTGGTAGGTGGGAGTATTGGGCCGGATCCAATGGGTTCATCCAAGGCCAACCCGCAAGCAAAGCAAAGAGGTAATAGCAGAAAATAAATGCAGGAATAAAAGCAGGAAATAAAGTGCAGAAATAAAATTGCAGGAAATAAATTAACATGAAAATTTAAAGAGCAGATTAATTAACTAACATAAATTTACAGAAATTTAAATACAGAATAATACATGGTAACTATTAAATAAATACGTATTCTGGGAACGGGAAGTGACATCTCTACCCTCCTTAGAAAAATTCCGTCCTCGAAATTTCAGATCTAAGCATGATAGAAATATCGAAGCTAAACTAATCTAAGTATAAACAATTGAGTAAGCAATCATTCTATAATGATAATAACAAGTAATGTATCTACATCTAACAATCTACAACATTAAGTAATTCTACTCATAAGGTGACAAGCATGAGGAGTTAAGACAATCAAGGTATACAGAAGAAAATATACCTTGTGAGTCAAACAGGTGCGGATACCGTGAACGGATATCATCCTCATGTTCCCACGTTGACTCTCCTAAAGAGTGATGACCCCAAGCAACCCGGACAAGGTTAATTGTTCGGTTCTTGAGTATCTTCTCTCTTCGGTCCAAAATAGACACAGGCTGTTCCTCGTAAGACAGGTTGGTACCAACAACCAGCTCAGAATGATCAAGGACATGGCTTGGGTCCGATACATACCTTCGCAACTGAGATACATGAAATACGTCATGCACCTCTCGTAACGAAGGTGGAAGGGATAAACGATAAGCAACATCGCCTACCCTCTCAAGGATAACAAACGGGCCCACGTATCGGGGACTCAACTTTCCGCGAATGCCAAATCTAATGACCCCACGGGTAGGTGAGATCCGTAAGAATACGTGGTCCCCAACAGAAAATTCTAGCGGCCTACGATGCTGGTCTGCCCAATGACGATGCCGATCCTGCGCAACTCGAAGTCGCTCTCTAATTCCTTTAATCACTTCCACTGTCTGAACAATCATCTCCGGGCCTAACATCTTTCTCTCCCCAATATCGTCCCACGCTAGTGGCGACCTACACTTCTTACCATATAGTGCTTCAAATGGCGCCATCTGGATACTTGCTTGATAACTGTTGTTGTACGAGAACTCGACTAAGTGCAGGTGGCTCTCCCAAGATCCTCCAAAATCTAGGGTGCAAGCTCGCAACATGTCTTCCAAAGTCTGAATTGTTCTTTCTGATTGCCCGTCTGTCTGGGGATGGTAAGCCGTGCTAAACCTTAACTTGGTACCCAGGCTATGATGTAAGCTCTTCCAAAAATGTGATATAAAACGGGTATCTCTGTCTGACACAATACTGACTGGGATCCCATGTTGTCTGACTATCTGCTGCATATACAATTCTGCCAACTTCTCCGTAGATTGACCTACTCTGAAAGGAAAAAAGTGCGCCACCTTTGTAAGCCGATCTACTATCACCCAAATAGCATTTTTACCACTTGGTGATCTCGGTAAACCGGTCACAAAGTCCATTGTGATATGCTCCCACTTCCATTCCGGGATAGGAAGCGGTTGCAATAATCCAGCTGGCCTCTGCTGCTCTGCCTTCACTTGCTGACATACCAAGCAACGGGAAACAAATCTAGCTATCTTCCTCTTCATCCCATTCCACCAGAAGTGCTGCTTGATATCTTGGTACATCTTGGTCCCTCCAGGGTGTACAGAATACTGGAAACTGTGAGCTTCAGTCATAACCTCCTGTCTGATATCTCCACTAGGCACACATAGACGTGACCCAAACCTAAGTGTACCATCCTCATGAATCTGCATCTCCTTCCTGAGTCCTGACTCACATTCTTCCCTAAGCTTCTGAATCCTTGAGTCTTGTGTCTGAGCTGCCTTGATCCTATCTACCAAGTTGGATTGAACTTGTAGACTCGCCAGAACTCCTACATCACTAGGAAGTATAACCTCGATGCCCATCTCCTGAAGGTCTTCTAAAATGTGCTTCTGTGTTGTCAACATAAATGCGCCGCCTCTCCTGCTAAGAGCGTCTGCTACCACATTAGCCTTGCCTGGGTGATACTGAAGCTCCACGTCGTAATCCTTGATCAACTCCAACCATCTTCTCTGCCTCATGTTCAATTCTTTCTGAGTAAAAATGTACTTCAGACTTTTGTGGTCTGTGTACATGTCCACTCGATCACCATATAAGTAATGCCTCCATAGCTTCAAAGCAAATACTACTGCTGCCAACTCCAAGTCATGAGTCGGGTAATTCTTCTCGTGGTCTCGAAGCTGCCTAGATGCATACGCTATCACCTTCCCATGCTGCATGAGGACACATCCGAGTCCTTTAACTGATGCATCACAATAAACAGTAAAACCTCCGGGTCCAACTGGTAATGTAAGAATAGGTGCTGATATCAACTTCTGCTTCAAATTCTCAAATGATGTCTGGCATTCTGCCAACCAGTCGAATGGTACATCTTTCCGTGTCAATCGGGTCATGGGTGCTGAAAGTCTCGCAAAGTCTGATACAAACCTTCTGTAATATCCTGCCAATCCCAAGAAACTCCACACATCTGCTACAGTCTTGGGTACTGGCCAACTTTCTACTGCTTCTACCTTCTTGGGATCCACTGCTACTCCAGCTCCTGATATGATATGACTCAGAAATGAAATATGATCCGACCAAAACTCACATTTGCTGAGCTTGGCATACAACTGGTTCTCTCTCAGAACCTGTAACACTTTCCTGAGGTGGTCTTCATGCTCCTCTTCACTAGTTGAATATACAAGAATGTCGTCGAGAAACACAACGACAAATTGATCCAGGTACGGCATAAAGATGCGGTTCATCAAATCCATAAATATTGCTGGAGCATTGGTCAAACCAAACGGCATTACTAAGAATTCATAATGCCCATACTTCGACCTGAATGCTGTCTTGGGAATGTCCTCCTTCCGAACCCTCACTTGATGATACCCTGAACGAAGATCTATCTTGGAGAAAATTCTAGCTCTGCTCAACTGATCAAATAAGTCGTCGATCCTGGGTAGTGGGTACTTGTTCTTCACTGTTGCTGCGTTAAGCTTCCTGTAATCAATGCACAATCTAGATGATCCATCCTTCTTCCCCACAAGTACCACTGGTGCTGCCTATGGTGACACGCTAGCTTGGATGAACTTCTTCTCCTTCAGTTCCTCTATGTGCTGATATACCTTGGCCTGCTCTGAATTCGCCATTCTGTAAACCCGATCTAATATCGGTTTAGTTCCAGGTGCCAATTCTATACTGAACTCAATATCTCTAACCGGTGGTAGACCTGGAAGCTCTTCGGGAAATACGTCCAGAAATTCTTCAACTACCTTCGGAACTTGAACTTCTTCCATTGCCGTTACTACTCCCTGTTCTTGTTGAGTTGCCACTGATCTGACTAAGGTGAACCTCTTCATGCCTGGAATATCAAAGGATACACTTCCTCTACGACAATCTATTGTCGCATGACTGTCTTTCAGCCAGTCCATGCCTAAGATAACGTCGAAATTTCTAACAGGAAATTCTATCAACCGGGCGGGTAAGAAATGCCCACAAACTACAACGCTACATGCTAGAATAACTCTACTAACTCCTACGAGCCCATTACCAGTGAGTATATTCAACCTCCCTGGCAATGCCTCGAACTCCATTCCTAGCCGTTTTGCAAATTGTGCAGATATAAATGAATGAGATGCTCCCGAATCAAACAATGCTACTGCGGGATATGAGGCGACGAGAATGTTACCTGCCACAACATCTCCCGATGCTAATGCCTCTTCCAAGGACAGAGTGAATGCCTGCCCTCGACCTCCTTGCTGGTTTCCATGCTGCGGCCTAGCCTGGTGCTGCCGCTGGCCCCTGCCTTGGTGATGCTGGGGTGGTCTATGCTGGTGTTGTTGCATCGGTGGTCCCTGCTGCCGAAACATCTGAGCCTGCATCATGAACGGACGCTGGGCCAACGGTCTCACTGCTACCGCTGGTCCTCGATACTGTCCTGTCCCTGGTGCTGGCAGAGCAGGAAACTGTTGTACTGGTCCTCCTGACCTCGAATTTATGGGACATGTGGTAACCCGATGATCTGGGTTTCCACATATCAAACACTGCCCGTTCAATGTCCGACACACATCTCTAGTGTGCCCTATCTTCCCACAATAAGTGCAGCCCGCTGGGGGTTGCTGGTTCTTCCTCTAATGCTGTTGCTGCTGCCTTGGTGGTGGTGCTAGCCCTCGCATTGCCACATCATGAATGCGGATGCCAAGGGACGATGCTGTTGTTCGGGGAGCTGCTCCCCCTCCTCCTTCAATCTGACTGCGGGATCTCTTCTGACCTCCAGTCCTTGCCGCAAGCCTCTGAATGGTTATCTCATGCCTTCGAATTGTCGTCAATACTTCATCAAAAGTCTGGTAATTGTGCCCCTCTATCAATTGCAAGAGCTCAAGATGAAACCCTTGCTGGAACCTCATAGCCCTCTGGCTCTCTGTTGCTACCATCTCTGGGGCGAACCTACTCAATCTGCAGAACTCTGCTGCATAAGCATCTACAGTCTTGCCAGCCTGTCTAAGATTGATAAACTTCTGTTGTAGCTCAAATTGTGCCACAACTCTATAGTACTTCGTCTTGAATCTTGCTGTAAAATCGTCCCAAGCCACAGGACGTCTGATGCCTACCTCCTCTGATTCCCACCAATCACATGCGAGATCTTGAAGTAACAGCTTCACTAGATCCACACGTTCTTCTGCTGGCACCTTAGCTGCTGTCAGAATAGCCTCAATATCCTTAAGCCATGCATCTACTGAGATGGCATCCTCCGTGCCCTCGAAACGATGGGAGTTGTACTTGCAAAACCTGGCTGATGCTCCTGAATCTGGCCTTGCCCCTCTTTCCAAAGCTGTCTGCAATCCTTGGTTAAGTAGCACATTCTGCTCTTGTAACTGAGCGTGCATGCGCTGCTGGGCTAACATCTGATGTTGCTGAGTAGCCATCATCCCTCTCATGATCTCCAGAAGGGCTGGTGTGTCCACTTCCACTGGGGTAGGTGGAACTATTGGTGGTGTTGGAACCTCCGGATACTGCGGTCCAACTGCTGGTTCCACTATCACCTCTTCTTGAATAGCCTCTTGAGGTTGTACTGGCTCTTGTTGCTGACCAACCTGGTCAGGTTGCCCATGTTGCCCTTGTTGTTGTTGCCCAATCCTGACAGATGCGGACGAGGTGCCCCTAAGAAAAGGGACAAGAGAATAATCAAACGGTCGGACAGGGAAGATCAATGAAGTCAAAGGATACCGGAATGTCAAGCTAGAATCGAGAATACGAATCAGGAGATCAAGGGGAAACATGTGTGATTGAGACATCCTATAAATTAAAACACCCCACAAGTCTGAAATCAGACCTGCATGGGCCACCACTAAAACCTTGTCACGCCCCAGAACCAGAATACTGGAGAGCGGGGGAATGACTCAGCCAGCTACGTATTACGGGTAGATGAATACCGTATAATACGATCAATACTGTCTAAAAGACAAGGGGGTGCATACTATATGAAAGTCTCGCTATGGTCACTTCATATCTATTGTCTCAATCATTCAAACAAGAAGCAATAATAGAGAACATTTAAGATAAAGCAATAAGGCGTCCCAAACGCTTAGTCAAAATGTTCTTGAGATCTGGCTTTACAAAACATAGCCAGATGATATAGCAACATATACACAATTGTTATCAGCTGCAGTCTGACTTAATTACAATTATGTAAAAGTAAGTACAAGACAATCCGACTAACATGTCGGTGCCAAACGGCAAAATATAAAGTAAGTAACAAAACGAGCGGAGAAGTAAGGAACCCACTCGAGTCCTCCTGCGATCATTCCTCTAGTATTGACCATCTTGGAGGTGGAAGTAAGCTGAGTCCTCGGGAACCGGCTCTAAATCTGGCCATGCAAAACCAGAGAGGTTAGACCTCTAATAGCAAGTACCGCAAGAAAGCACGATATGAGGCATTAAACCAGTAAATAAGAGAATATAATAATAGATCTCTGCTCGCTACTGGGATTCACGTGACATCACGACACTTCGAACCAACCTCCCAACCAAACAAGGACAGAAGTTGGCCCGTCATGTCATGATGCTCTAATCATCTCAGTTAGTTAACAGAGTAGGTACAGTACACAAACAAATCAACTTAAACGGCCATCCAACTCCTACGGCTTACTACTGTGAGTCCCAAGTTATCCTGGAATTGTGCAATAAGGATTTCTCAGTTCTTACTATGGACAAGCAAGGCTAGTCTATCCAATCAATCAATTACGCCAATCATGAATTAGACGAGTCCCAGCGGGACGCCCGTCATCAATATACAATATACAATAATATAAGCAGATACCGCTCCCTGTCCGTGTGGCAGATTTGCAGTATCTGTGGGAACCAGCCGGCCTGTTGGGCACTAATAGTCCCAAAGAGGACTGCCATGTAAGAACTCGGGAATCCATTCTCTCCATGCAATTATTATTTTATTTAACTTAGTAGCCTCTACGTTAAGTGAAATCCCATGCCATGGGTCATGGTCATTCAGAATGAGTACTTCCGTACAAAGTACGATATGCCCAGCTCTACAACGATACCCGTGCGGTTAGGTTGTAGGTCTTACATAGCGTAATGCAACAATTAAAACTAACCACGGAATAATTATACCTTGACCATAAAGTACACATGCTGCTTTCGTAAAAATTAATAAATAAATTGTAGCCTGCATGTATCTATATGTCAATATTTGGGATTGGCCAATCGATTGCAAAATATGAACGTGTCTTATTCCATTTAATTCAATAAGACGACTAGCCAGTCTCTTAGTTCCATCTAGGAACGCATGATCAATAATTAATCAAGATAACAATCAATGTTAATTAATGCCAATTCGGGAAATAAAATGGAGAAATAAATAATGATTGGGAAATAAATAATCTCATGCGCTGTGAAAAATGATTGGGAAATAAATAAACTTATGCGCCTGAGGAATGCTGTGGGAAATGAATCTCATGCGCTGATGTGGAAAAGGTTGGGAAATAAATAATATCATGCGTCTGAGAGAAATGATTGGAAAATAAATAAACTCATGCGCTGTGGGAAGTGATTGGGAAATAAATTAATTTATGCGCCTGAGGAAGGTGGCTGTGAGAAATAAATAAACTTAGGGAAGCTGTGGGAAATAAATAAACTCATGCGCCTGAGGGAATCTGTGGGAAATAAATAAACTCATGCGCCTGAGGGAAAGGATTGAGAAATAAATAAACTCATGCGCCTGAGGGAATCTGTGGGAAATAAATAAACTCATGCGCCTGAGGGAAAGGATTGAGAAATAAATAAACTCATGCGCCTGAGGGAAAGGATTGAGAAATAAATAACTCATGCGCCTTGGCTGTGGGAAGTGATTGGGAAATAAATAGATTTATGCGCCTTGGCTGTGGGAAGTAATTGGGAAATAAATAACTCATGCGCCTTGGCTGTGGGAAGTGATTGGGAAATAAATAGATTCATGCGCCTTGGCTGTGGGAAGTGATTGGGAAATAAATAGATTCATGCGCCTTGGCTGTGGGAAGTGATTGGGAAATAAATAGATTCATGCGCCTTGGCTGTGAGAAGTGATTGGGAAATAAATAAATTCATGCGACTTGGCTGTGAGAAGTAGCCTTGGCTGTGAGAAGTGATTGGGAAATAAATAAATTCATGCGCCTTGGCTGTGGGAAGTGATTGGGAAATAAATAAATCATGCACCTTGGCTGTGGGAAGTGATTGGGAAATAAATAACTCATGCGCCTTGGCTGTGGGAAGTGATTGGGAAATAAATAAATTCATGCGCCTTGGCTGTGGGAAGTGATTGGGAAATAAATAGATTCATGCGCCTTGGCTGTGGGAAGTGATTGGGAAATAAATAACTCATGCGCCTTGGCTGTGGGAAGTGATGATTTGATGCGCTGTGGAATGAAGATTTCTGTGGGAATAAAGATTTCCATGCGCTAAGGAATGAAGATTTCATGCGGCTGGGACGGTTCTTCTTCTCCGAATTTTTCTGAGAACAGAACCATGGGAACCATTGCTTCCAAGCTTCATAAATCCTTCATCCTAAGCCCAAATATGGACTTCCATAGGTCAAAATTGGGTAGAACAAAATTCTCTACAACATAGAACCATCGAAACTTGAAGATAACAAGGTTTACTAGATCAAAACCTAAGAAATCCGAAAATGTATCAAACTTAGATCTACAACAAATAAGCCATGGAAATTGAAAATGCTAAGTACTAAAGAGACTTAGAATCAAATGAGGAAGATGGTGGAACAATAAAAATGGGGATCCATCAAGAAGCAAGTTGGCACTTGCCTAGACCTCTTCTAGGTTGGTGGGAGAGTTATGAGGAAGAAGAAGTGAAATGGAAAGAAGTAATGAAGAGAGAGAAATGGTTTTGGGCTTTAAATGAAGGGGTGGTAGTAGGTGGGAGTATTGGGCCGGATCCAATGGGTTCATCCAAGGCCAACCCGCAAGCAAAGCAAAGAGGTAAAAGCAGAAAATAAATGCAGAAATAAAAGCAAGAAATAAAGTGCAGAAATAAAATTGCAGGAAATAAATTAACATGAAAATTTAAAGAGCAGATTAATTAACTAACATAAATTTACAGAAATTTAAATACAGAATAATACATGGTAACTATTAAATAAATACGTATTCTGGGAACGGGAAGTGACAATGTCTCTCTTGAATGGAATTTCTGGGAGTCCTTTTACCAACTTCTTTGTGTTCAGACGTGAGATAGTATCCATGTTTACATGTCCTAGTCTCATGTGCCATAGCCAGCTTTCATCTTGATTGGCTACTAGGCACCTTCCTGCATTATTAGTATTCTCCAAAAAGAAAACATAAATATTGTCTTCTCTAATCCCTTTATATACGGGATCACCAGATGACATATCATATATGGTACATTTATCTTTCACAAAATTGATACCATAACCATTATCTGCCAAATGACTTATGCTCAATAGGTTATGTTTCAATTCAGTTACTAGACAAACATCCTTTATTATTGGGTAAGGAGAAATACCTACAGTACCATTACCTATAATATCACCTCTCAGGTTATTTCCGAAGGAGACGTATCCTTCTTTCTTCATCGATAGCGTAGCGAATAAAGATGCATCACCAGTCATGTGTCGCGAACATCCGCTATCGAGGATCCATTTGCTTCTAGCATGAGAGGGTTGAGGGTCCACCTACAAAACAAGTAGATGAATCCTTTGGTACCCTTTTTCTGAAGGGTCCATGCTGATTAGCTTTAGGTCTCCAGACTAAAGTATGGTTATTAACAAGCTTTCTTACAAGACAATATTGTGATATGTGTCCGTGTGTACCACAATAAGTGCAAGTCAGTTTAGAACCAGATGTGGTTGAAACTGTGTTCACATGCTTGTTTGGTTTCTTGGAGAACCTATAAGTAAAAGCATGATGATACTCGTGTTTCTTCTGTGCTTTCTTGTTTTTAGTCCTCTTAGGTGTATGCTTTGCATTAGGACTAAAATTAGGCTGTGTCACAGGCATTTCCTGTTTGCCTAACTTGATTTCTAACTTTTTAGAAATCGCAATAGACTCTTCATATTTAGCAGTCATAACTGAGAGTCTCTGTTCTGTTACTAAGTGAATCCTCTTCTCTGTGTCATACAGTTTTTGCATCTTACCATAATCTCTTTCTTTCTTTTGAATAGTGAGGATATGTCACCCCCAGTTTCTAAAAACAGGGATATTTTTATCATTTTCTACTTTAAAAATTATTTTGGAATTATTTATTTATTTATTGCATTATTTTGGGGATATTTGAATCGGGTTCGAATTTCAACTCATTCCGACTTGTTTTGACTTGTTTTGGGGACCCGGGTATTTTGACCTTAGCGGGCCCACACACTAGTTAGCCATGGCCCACATGTTAGATATTTTGGTTAGAGACTAGACTATTATTTTAGTTAATATTTAGTTAGAGATTAGTGGTTTCGGTTTGACTAAACTACCCCCGGTTTAACCCTTTTCCTATTTTTAGCCATTTAATTCATAGGAGGGCAAACTTGTAAATATCATATAGGACAAAACCCAAGGGGGGTGGCCGGCCACATCATGAGAGGATAGGGAGGAGAGAGAAAACCATCCCATTTTATTCCAATCCACTTTTTCTTCTTCTTCCCCAAAGGCTCCATCTACTTTTTGAAGCTCCATTGATTTTCCTCCTCCAACCAAGGTGATTTCTTCTCCAAAACTCTTTCTTTTCTCATGTAGATCATGTAGGAACTCTTCATGATGATTCCATGGTGGTGCCATCATTTGAGACCATTTTTGTGTCCTTTGGACATTTCTAGGAGTGTCCACTTGTAGGTTTGTGTCCCAATAGGAAAAAACCCCATTTTGACCCATGGATATTTTTTTAATATTGTTTTTGTGTTGTTCTTCATTTTATTCCAGATTTTTGCTTGTTAGAGAATGAATTTATTCATGTATCTTAATGTATCATTTTCATTCTTTTACTTGTTTATATATTTGTGGTTATATATGTATATTTCTATATATATATATATATAGATAGATGTACATATATATGGTTTATATCTATAGTGGGGGAATTATTGTGAGGTGTTGTGATGTGTTGGGTGCCCATATAGGACAGCCATGGCCGGCCCCAATTAGAGGGTGTTGGGGTTGGTTTTGGTGAGGTGTTGGTGATGGTGTTGGTGTTGGTGAAGTGGTGTTATTTGTGTGTTTATTTGTGATAGAGGGGAGTTGTAGAAATGGGTTTGTGGAGTGATTTGTGGGGGTGTTAGAGTAGTGTTGTGCTGCTGAAATTTCAGCAGTGACTAGGACCAAATCAGCCCCAAAATAGCCTATGAGCAGCCCACATTTATCCCCTACCAAACTAGTCCATAAAACCCCTTAAAACCCTTCCAAAATCCCTCAAACTTCCACCCTTTTTAGCCACCAATTCACCTATAGTTAGGTCCACTTTTAAACCCAATATGACAGCTCCTAATCACCACAAAATCAGTCCCCTCCTCACTACAAAATCTGTCCATTTACCTTTGTGTGTGTGTGTGAGTGTTGTGAGATGTGTGTGAGTGTTTTGTGAGGTGTTTTGAGTGTAGTTTGGTACCGAT
The DNA here is from genome assembly GCA_029216955.1 of Iris pallida. Classification (NCBI taxonomy): domain Eukaryota; kingdom Viridiplantae; phylum Streptophyta; class Magnoliopsida; order Asparagales; family Iridaceae; genus Iris; species Iris pallida. The sequence goes on along the minus strand of JANAVB010040818.1, from coordinate 20,824,317 downwards.
AGGTAGCCTATTGCCTAAACTAGTAGGAAACCTATTAGGAAACCTATAGAGAGGTCTATTAGAGTGTGGTGTCATGTGAGGGTGAGTGGTGTTAGTGAATGGGGTAATGAAAAGGGTAAATTCATGATATAGGATAGGTAATAAGGTAAACCTATACCCCGTATCCTAACATGACCTAGATACTTAGGATACCCAATTTTTTTGGTAGGTAAACCTTAGATAGGTTGATATCTAGCTACCCTAAGAAGCCTAGGCTAGTTCCATGGGTATTTGCAGGGTTTCATTGGTTTTTGGCAAGGTATCGGGATTTACCTTGGAAGGGTAAATCCTAGTTTTGCCTAGAAATAGGATACTTGTGTTAGAAGCCTAAGATGGTGTTAGAACTTGCTCCCTGTGGTTGGTAATGATCAAATATGGTACTCTAAGACTAGTTTTGACGTCGGTTGACCATTTTGACCAAAGTCAACAAAAGTCAACCGAAGGTCAAACTTAGCCTTTAAGCGACCCGATTTGACCGAAACCAACCCAGAGTTGACCAGTTGACTAAAAGTCAATAGTTGGTCAACTTTAGACTAGTTTGACCTAGAGTTGACCTAGAGTTGACCATAGTTGACCAGAGTTGACCAGAGTTGACTTTTTGACCAAAAGTCAACTGTAAGTCAACCGTTGATCCCGATTGACCTAGTTTGACTTGGAATGACTTCCAGTGACCTAGTATGACCTAGCATGACTCAGTTTGACCTAGATTGACCTAGTATTGACTTAGACTTGCATTTATGGCTTGTATTAGCTTCCTTTTTCAGTATTTAGCCCTGTTTGACTCATAGTATCTTATTTTAGGTCTGTGATCACTCTGAGTATCTGTTCACCTATCAGCTCAGGACCACAGGCGAGTACATTCACTGATAGTTTTTATTGTCTTGATATCTGCTATATCCGATTCAGTTGTAGTGTTATACTCGATTTCCAGTCACGGCAGTACACGGACTAGTATATGTTGGATCATGACATGGGATGTTGTTCCTAGAGTTTCATGGTATATTGATACATGTTCTGTCTTGTTTCAGTGTATTGGTATAGACACCGATTTCAAAAAGGGACTTGCTACCCTCTTATGGAATTCCGTGTCATAACGTGTCATGTCCAGATCCATAGAACTATTCGGGGATGGAGGAGTTATTAGTGGTTGTGTGATCAATTCCCACATGGTTCTATGGTACTCACGGTTCATAGCTATACCCTCACCTTACGACGGGTAAAGCCTTACCCTACGGTTCATAGCTTTCCATGGTGACCGGCCTTATCATTTCTATTGTATTCATGGTTCATAGTCGGTCAGATGGAAAGCCTTTCCCAAGCCGATCACATGACGCACTAATAATTCAAGGTACCTTTTTATATTTATTATCTTAGGGTGACTAAGTTCTGTTCAGGAGAAGGGTTACAACCCCGGTCCTTGTTTGGTTTAAGGGTTGTAACTCGGCTTCCGAATAGTTCCCAAGTCATCCTATATATACATATACATTATCGTCCTTTACAGTATTCACATCATGATATATATTTCCAGTTGATTTTGTCTTGTATTTCATTATACTGTCTCTTATAGCTTTTGTCAATTCACATGGAACTGCTGTTAGTGTTTGTACTTGCTCATTTTCCTGACAGGATACCGTTGACAAATTTTACAGATGATTTAGAGGGTGATTGCCCGACTTACTATGGGATAGAGTCTGATGGACTTGACTTAGACAGGGGCTTAGTGGTAGAGCCTCTTGACTTCGCCCACCCGGAGTAGCCTAGTATTAGTTAGGTTTGCCTGGCCTGCGAGCCAGCTAGTTTATTTTCTGTTGTAGTATCTTATACTTATATTTTATTTCTGAGACTCTGGATTTGTGTTAGCTGTGACTTGTGGATATTTTCTTGGACTCGTTTCCTGTTTATTTCTATCATCTCTCTCTTCCATGCTTTCTACCTTAGTTTTGATTATGTGATTGAGGCAGTATTGCTTTATTCCTCCGTTCGGAGTGTATATACTGTACAGGTACATTTGTCTGTTTAGTCGTAGTATTTACAGACCCTATATACAGCGTTCTACCGCCGATTCTGCGGCGTAGGCTGGACGTAACCGCTTCTCGTGCCCCTAATCAGGGTGCGGGTCGTGACACGTTTTTGTGGTGGCCCATGCAGGTCAGTGTCGCAACTAGTACGAACTCGTAATGGTGCTCGACTTAGAGTGCTAATTACGAGCCTGCGATTAGGATATAGGATTAGGGAATGATAGGAGTTACTCAATCACATGCTAGGAAATCTCTGATCTTTTGATTACCATGACAAATTCTTTTGCATTGAATTTAATTGTCCGTCTTTGATATTCCTATCATGTGCCATATTGATCTCTTGGGTTCAATTCATCTTCAGGATGACAATCACTCGTTCTCAGACAGCGGGTCCTAGTGCAGTTCCAGAGAGGTCAGATCAGGGAGGTCCTCCACCTCCGGCTACGGGACTGACAGTCGAGAGTGCAGTAGCATCAGTTCCTGCCCTTCGGGCAGGAGTAGCAGCGGCAGTTCCCGGAGGTCTTCCACCTCCAGCTGGGGGAGCTGCAGTTCAGGGAGCAGCCACATCAGTTCCTGCCCTACCGGCGAAAGTACCGGCAGCGACGGTTTCAAGAGGTCTTCCACCTCCAGCAGCGAGACCGTCTATGGTCATTCCAGACATTCTTCTACCGCCGCCTCAGCTACCGGCAGACACCCAGGGGATGATGGCCCTCCTGCAGCAGATGTTGCAGACGCAGCAGCGCCAGACAGAGGTGTTGAGACAGACGATGGAGAACTCGCACCAGTTAGCTATGGCAGCAGTGGAGAGAGGTGCACCGGCTACAGTTGAGGGAGCACCAGCACAGCAGCAGGGCCAGGGGAGGCCCGGTACACATCTCAACTTTCGGAAGATGAACCCGCAAGATTTCAAGGGTACCGAGGGTATCCTATACGCGGACGACTGGCTAGAGGATGTCCAGCGGAGTCTAGAGTTGGCAGAGGTTCCGAGAGCTTTGTGGGTGACTTCTGCAGCGCGCTAGTTCTTCGACATAGCGCTGACGTGGTATCGCACGGATCCGCGTGCGTCAGTGAGGGGATTGTCTTGGGAGGACTTCAGGAAACTCTTTAAGGAGAAGTTCTACCCGGACGTAGCCGTGTCAGCTTTAGAGGGGCAGTTTGCCAGTCTGGAGCAGGGAAGCTCGTCGGTCGACGAGTACGCAGCGGAGTTTTTTTGCCTGAGCAGGTTTGCACCGAGTTTGGTTCAGGATGAGGGGTGCAAGGCCCGGAAGTTCAGGAGGGGTCTCATTCATGCAGTGCGCACTCGCACATCTGGGCGACGAGATGCGACATTTGAGCAGATCTTGATGGAGGCTCAGATTGCGGAGGAGGACTTCGGCCTCAAGCCGAAGAGGAGCAGTGATGCTTTGGGATCCAGTTCGAGTGCAGGGCCAGCGAAGCGCCCACATTTCCAGCAGAGGTAGTTCCAGCAGCAGCAGCCTCAGTTGCAGTTTCAGCAGGCACTGACGCGTGCCCAGCAACATCAGGGATAGGGCCGGAGGCAGGATGTCCAGTGTACCTTCTGCAAGAAGATGGGGCACACCCGGGAGGCTTGCAGGATGAAGCTGGGAGTCTGTTTATTCTGTGGAGCTCCAGACCACCAGGTGAGGGACTGTGCTGTCCGTGCAGCTAGCCAGACAGGCCAGGGCAGAGTTCAGCAGGCTAGAGGAGGCCAGCAGGGGCATGCTTTCACCATGGCAGTTGAGCCCACTTAGGCAGTAGCAGAGCAGAGTGCAGGTTTCGATCTTTCGACCTCCTTTCCGTATTTGCTTCCTTATTTACTGTTTGAAATTCGATTCCATCTGTTCTTTGTCTGTTTGATGAAAGTTGTTCTTGTGGTGTGATTTTCTGAGATAAGTCGTATGGGCTAGGTCGCCTCGATTATGAGATTTTAGAATCCTCTAGGGTCATGCTAGCAGGCATAGTGAGGACATATAGTCGGATTATCGTCATATTTCTCGGGTGTGGGAATTTAAGATTTTCGCTGCCAAGCATGCGACAATGCGAAAATTTTAAATACCATGATTCTAGAGGTATGTACCATAGTCGAGGACTCTGTGATTATCGTAGCCTTGCTCACTGGCATGACGGAGATTCTGATTATCATGATTATTGGACAGACGCATACGATTATCAAATTGCATAAAATTTTATGTGGTTACTTGTTTTAATTTTTGGGGATAAAATTTTTTAAGGTGGATAGGCTTGTTGCACCTAGTTTCTATTTGAGTATAATTTTAAAATGCTATAATTTTAGTCATTTAATTATTGTGATTTAATTCATGCTTTGATTTCGGAGATTTTAATCATTTTGAATTTTTAAGCCATGATTTATGATTTTGATGTTTTACTAGTGAAACCCTAGGGACTGTTTGACCTGGAGCCTAACCATGTGATTAGGATACTTTCAGTGTTATACCTGGCCTAAGGGTATTTTGGTCATTGGACCTCTTTGATTTATTTTGATATTTTCTTTGGTGATTGCTTGGTTTTAATTTTGAGGACAAAATTTTTTTAAGGGGGATAGATTTGTCACCCCCAGTTTCTAGAAACAGGGGTATTTTTGTCATTTTCCACTTTAAAAATTATTTTGGAATTATTTATTTATTTATTGCATTATTTTGGGGATATTTGAATCGGGTTCGAATTTCAACTCATTCCGACTTGTTTTGACTTGTTTCGGGGACCCGGGTATTTTGACCTTAGCGGGCCCACACACTAGTTAGCCATGGCCCACATGTTAGATATTTTGGTTAGAGACTAGACTATTATTTTAGTTAATAATTAGTTAGAGATTAGTGGTTTCGGTTTGACTAAACTACCCCCGGTTTAACCCTTTTCCTATTTTTAGCCATTTAATTCATAGAAGGGCAAACTTGTAAATATCATATAGGACAAAACCCAAGGGGGTTGGCCGGCCACATCATGAGAGGATAGGGAGGAGAGAGAAAACCATCCCATTTTATTCCAATCCACTTTTTCTTCTTCTTCCCCAAAGGCTCCATCTACTTTTTGAAGCTCCATTGATTTTCCTCCTCCAACCAAGGTGATTTCTTCTCCAAAACTCTTTCTTTTCTCATGTAGATCATGTAGGAACCCTTCATGATGATTCCCATGGTGGTGCCATCATTTGAGACCATTTTTGTGTCCTTTGGACATTTCTAGGAGTGTCCACTTGTAGGTTTGTGTCCCAATAGGAAAAACCCCCTTTTTGACCCATGGATATTATTTTAATATTGTTTTTGTGTTGTTCTTCATTTTATTCCAGATTTTTGCTTGTTAGAGAATGAGTTTATTCATGTATGTTAATGTATCATTTTCATTCTTTTACTTGTTTATATATTTGTGGTTATATATGTATATTTCTATATATATATATATATAGATGTACATATATATGGTTTATATCTATAGTGGGGGAATTATTGTGAGGTGTTGTGATGTGTTGGGTGCCCATATAGGACAGCCATGGCCGGCCCCAATTAGAGGGTGTTGGGGTTGGTTTTGGTGAGGTGTTGGTGATGGTGTTGGTGTTGGTGAAGTGGTGTTATTTGTGTGTTTATTTGTGATAGAGGGGAGTTGTAGAAATGGGTTTGTGGAGTGATTTGTGGGGGTGTTAGAGTAGTGTTGTGCTGCTGAAATTTCAGCAGTGACTAGGACCAAATCAGCCCCAAAATAGCCTATGAGCAGCCCACATTTATCCCCTACCAAACTAGTCCATAAAACCCCTTAAAACCCTTCCAAAATCCCTCAAACTTCCACCCTTTTTAGCCACCAATTCACCTATAGTTAGGTCCACTTTTAAACCCAATATGACAGCTCCTAATCACCACAAAATCAGTCCCCTCCTCACTACAAAATCTGTCCATTTACCTTTGTGTGTGTGTGTGAGTGTTGTGAGATGTGTGCGAGTGTTTTGTGAGGTGTTTTGAGTGTAGTTTGGTACCCATAGGTAGCCTATTGCCTAAACTAGTAGGAAACCTATTAGGAAACCTATAGAGAGGCCTATTAGAGTGTGGTGTCATGTGAGGGTGAGTGGTGTTAGTGAATGGGGTAATGAAAAGGGTAAATTCATGATATAGGATAGGTAATAAGGTAAACCTATACCCCGTATCCTAACATGACCTAGATACTTAGGATACCCAATTTTTTTGGTAGGTAAACCTTGGATAGGTTGATATCTAGCTACCCTAAGAAGCCTAGGCTAGTTCCATGGGTATTTGCAGGGTTTCATTGGTTTTTGGCAAGGTATCGGGATTTACCTTGGAAGGGTAAATCCTAGTTTTGCCTAGAAATATGATACTTGTGTTAGAAGCCTAAGATGGTGTTAGAACTTGATCCCCGTGGTTGGTAATGATCAAATATGGTACTCTAAGACTAGTTTTGACGTCGGTTGACCGTTTTGACCAAAGTCAACAAAAGTCAACCGAAGGTCAAACTTAGCCTTTAAGCGACCCGATTTGACCGAAACCAACCCAGAGTTGACCAGTTGACTAAAAGTCAATAGTTGGTCAACATTAGACTAGTTTAACCTAGAGTTGACCTAGAGTTGACCATAGTTGACCATAGTTGACCAGAGTTGACCAGAGTTGACTTTTTGACCAAAAGTCAACTGTAAGTCAACCGTTGATCCCGATTGACCTAGTTTGACTTGGAATGACTTCCAGTGACCTAGTATGACCTAGCATGACTCAGTTTGACCTAGATTGACCTAGTATTGACTTAGACTTGCATTCATGGCTTGTATTAGCTTCCTTTTTCAGTATTTAGCCCTGTTTGACTCATAGTATCTTATTTTAGGTCTGTGATCACTCTGAGTATCTGTTCACCTATCAGCTCAGGACCACAGGCGAGTATATTTACTGATAGTTTTTATTGTCTTGATATCTGCTATATCCGATTCAGTTGTAGTGTTATACTCGATTTCCAGTCACGGCAGTACACGGACTAGTATATGTTGGATCATGACATGGGATGTTGTTCCTAGAGTTTCATGGTATATTGATACATGTTCTGTCTTGTTTCAGTGTATTGGTATAGACATCGATTTCAAAAGGGGACTTGCTACCCTCTTATGGAATTCCGTGTCATAACGTGTCATGTCCAGATCCATGGTACTATTCGGGGATGGGGGAGTTATTAGTGGTTGTGTGATCAATTCCCACATGGTTCTATGGTACTCACGGTTCATAGCTATACCCTCACCTTACGACGGGTAAAGCCTTACCCTACGGTTCATAGCTTTCCATGGTGACCGGCCTTATCGTTTCTATTGTATTCATGGTTCATAGTCGGTCAGATGGAAAGCCTTTCCCAAGCCGATCACATGACGCACTAATAATTCAAGGCACCTTTTTATATTTATTATCTTAGGGTGACTAAGTTCTGTTCGGGAGAAGGGTTACAACCCCGGTCCTTGTTTGGTTTAAGGGTTGTAACTCGGCTTCCGAATAGTTCCCAAGTCATCCTATATATACATATACATTATCGTCCTTTACAGTATTCACATCATGATATATATTTCAGTTGATTTTGTCTTGTATTTCATTATACTGTCTCTTATAGCTTTTGTCAATTCACATGGAACTGCTGTTAGTGCTTGTACTTGCTCATTTTCCTGACAGGATACCGTTGACAAATTTTACAGATGATTTAGAGGGTGATTGCCCGACTTACTACGGGATAGAGTCTGATGGACTTGACTTAGACAGGGGCTTAGTGGTAGAGCCTCTTGACTTCGCCCACCCGGAGTAGCCTAGTATTAGTTAGGTTTGCCTGGCCTGCGAGCCAGCTAGTTTATTTTCTGTTGTAGTATCTTATACTTATATTTTATTTCTGAGACTCTGGATTTGTGTTAGCTGTGACTTGTGGATATTTTCTTGGACTCGTTTCCTGTTTATTTCTATCATATCTCTCTTCCATGCTTTCTACCTTAGTTTTGATTATGTTATTGAGGCAGTATTGCTTTATTCCTCCGTTCGGAGTGTATATACTGTACAGGTACATTTATCTGTTTAGTCGTAGTATTTACAGACCCTATATACAGCGTTCTACCGCCGATTCTGCGGCATAGGCTGGACGTAACCGCTTCTCGTGCCCCTAATCAGGGTGCGGGTCGTGACAGGATAGCCTCATGATAGTCTACCTTGAGTTTGGCTATCTCTTCCGTGTTACCGGTAGTAGACGTCTCTTTAATATCTTGAATAAGATTGGACAGTCTAGCTAACTCGGTTGTGTATGCCTTAATCTCTTTTCGAGATTGCTTATACTTGTCTAGCACATTTTTGTGTTCTTCAAGTAAATCACTAAAGGCATTTTCTAACTCATCGAAAGTAAATTCATCATATAGAGGGTTTGAAGATACCTTGTCAAATGCCATAAGACAGACATTTGCATTGCCGCAAGGTCTATCCTCTTCTTCAGAATCACTGGCGTCGCTTTCATGCCAGATACTTGTGTTGGCATACTTTCGACCAGTTGTAGCTTTTCTGCTTGATCTTGATCTGTCATATGGACTGCTCTTCTTGGTAGCTGGACAGTCCTTCTTCATGTGCCCTGATTTCTTACATCCAAAGCATATGGTTTCATCTTCATTGCTTTCTTGGACGTCTTTCTTCATTCTGCTTGTAAACTTTAGATACTTTCTGAAGTTCTTCACAAGTAGGGCTTGTTCATCACCACTTAAGGATTCTTCATCGAAATCGTTGTATGTCGGCTTTCTTGCATGAGCTTTGAAGGCAATAGTTTTCTCCTTTGGTGTTGCTTCTTCAAAATCTTGCAAGTCGAGTTCATGGGTCATGAGCTTACCTATCAAAGTTTCCAACGACATTGTGGTGAGGTCGTTTCCTTCAATAATTGCTGTGGCCTTTGGATTCCAATTCTTTGTTAGAGCCCGCAGCACCTTTCTAATCTTCTCGTGATTGCTGTAATCTTTACCAAGAGATTGCAGAGGATTAGTTATATCAAGGAAACGAGTAAACATCTGTGTAATTGACTCACCGGGTTTCATCTTAAAAGATTCATATTCCTGAGTCAGTCTACTAATTTTGGATTCTTTCACTTGGGAAGTCCCTTCATGGGTTACCTCAAGAAGTTTCCAAATTTCGTGAGACGTCTTGCAGGTTGAAACTCTGTTGAACTCGGTTTTGTCAATTGTACAGAATAGTGCATTGATGGCTCGAGCATCAAGACTAGCCTTTGCTTTTTCAGCATCGGTGTACTTGTCATGCGGCTTTTCCATAAGAATACCTTCAACCACTGTAGGTGGTGGTTTCTTATTCCCATCAATGACTATTGACCAAAGATCAAAATCTAGAGACTTAAGAAAGAAAGTCATACGTGTTTTCCAGTAAGTGTAATTTGTTCCATCAAATAGGGGAGGTCTATTTGTGGATTGCCCTTCACCGTTGAATATAGATTTTACGGCTGCCATATATATACTCTCTAGGGTATGTTATATAAGAATATAACCTGCTCTGATACCAATTGTAGGATCGTTGAGCACCTCTAGAGGGGGGTGAATAGAGTGCGTGTGTGCAGCGGAAATATAATCACCAATTAAAAAATTAAACTATGGCAGATATGTAAGAGACAGTAAATAAAGATAGGAGAATCAAACTCAGTGACACAGCGATGTATACTGGTATCCCTCTGAGAGGACTAATCCAGTCTCGAGTACTCTTGCTCGATGTTAATCCACTATGGCACAAGCTTTAACTGAGAGCTTGCAATCTCTTACAACACCGTGCTTGGTGACAAGCGCACGACCGGCTTCACAACACCGTGCTTAGTGGCGAGCGCACGACCAGCTCCACAACAAAAAAGTTGTTGAAACTTGAACGACCTCTTACAACTCTTGAGTAACCAAAAGACTCTAAATCAACTCTGATAGTACTGGCTTTTGGCTAAGAGATGTGTAGGTGAGATTTGAAAATCTTAGATCGTTTAGAAAACACTTGAATAGTAGAGAAGAGAAGATGAAGAATGAATTGATGATTTGAAGTGAAAAGTTCTTCTCTATTTATAGGTGTTTTCACCAACCGAACTCGGGCAGAACTCGGACAGAGTTCGGGTGCAAATATCTCGCAAAATAGACGTTGCTCGCAGATTTGGAGGCAACTGAAGTTTGAATACAAACTGACCGAACTCGGTCAGAGTTCGGACCGAACTCGGGCCGAACTCGGCTGGGAGTTCTGTCAGGAGATATTTTAAAAATCTTTTGTAAAAACAGTTTTCAAACTGGTTTTTGGTTATTTGTAAAATCATTTGAAAAGAATATTTTTGAAATATGTTTTTGAAATATTTGTAACCGAAAATACGAAAGGGTAAAAATAGGATTCTAGAAAGGAGGACAATTTTAACCCTAAGCCAGTATTACCATAATTGATTTTACAAAGTAATTCCTAGACTCAATAAAATGTAAAATATAGAATAAAAGTAGAAAAGAGTCTTCAGAAGATTTTGATGACTTTGACGCTTTGATTTATGCAGTACATCGTCCGTTGAATATGATTTCATGCATCCTGAAATAGTTAGCAGCATTTTCTATATTTTGTGTATTGACTAAAGTATATGTTGATTTTCGAAATCGGGTGTGACCGTGGAATGGGCCAACAAAGACGACTCCCATGCGGCCCCATTTCAGGCCGCACAGGACCCTGCTGTTCTCAAGTCCGGCAGAGGAAAGCACTACGATGCTGGACTTGAGGAAGCAAATGGGGACTCCACGCGGTCCAGGAAGAGGCCGTATAAGGGTGCCAGCCGCATGAAGAAGGCTCATGCGGCCAACAATTCCAGCCGCATGAAGGCTCATGCGGCCACTAAATCCATCCGCATGAATGTTCCTGCGACAGCCAAATCCAGCCGTATGAATGCTGATACCAGCCGCATGAATGCCTATACGGCAGCCAAATTCAGCCGCATGAATTCTTGTGCGGCCACAAATGCTAGTCGTATGAATGCTGATATGGCCACAAATGCCAGCCGCATGAATGCTGATGCAGCCACAAATGCCAGCCGCATGAATGCTCATACGGCCACCAATCCCAGCCGCAGACCATCTGCTCCATACGGCTCGGGTTCAGCCTTCGACCGCCTCTCATGCGGTCCTGACCTCAGATGCTCCCACAAAGATGTGCCTGACTCTGTGTGACACAATTTGGACTCTTCCTACTATGCGTCCTTGGGTGCTAGAGGAAAGAAGTCTAGGGCAGTGCGGGCTCGTCGAGCTCAGTTAGCTGTCCCAACTTTTGACCATCAGAGAGCTCCGTTGACTGTTAGGCGGGCCTCTGATGGAAAGTTGTATAGAACCGACCGTGTCCAGCCCCCGGCGGCAAACGAACAGAGTGGTTCCCAAGATTCTCCCAATCAGGGAGCAAACATGGTGCCAACACACTCGTGTGCTCGGGACTCCCGGGCCCATAAAATGAACGACTTACGTAATGTGATTCTTCATAAGCGCAAGGAAAGAGAAAAGAACTTGGTGTGCAGAGAGTCCTTTCATGGACATCACTGCACTCAAGCCATTGTCAACTACTGCTGCAGTAAGGCGGCAGTACAAGAGGACCGACTGTCTGTCTTCTAACGACTACAACAGTCAGGACTAGTCCTGCAACAAAGCTCAGAAGACGAGGCGCTTCATGTCGCCTCCTGCAATTTTGCTCGAAAGATCCCTACCAGCAAGGCGAAAAAGAAGATAAATGTTTCCAGCCCGACGATCTCTACTAGCGCGGCTAGGAAACTCTCATCTAGACGGTTCTCCACAACCACCACTGGAGGAGTTTATCAGGGCACCCGCTCTAAGATGAAATCTTCAACACTTGGAGATTCGTCATCTACATCTCTGGGGGTAGCCGAAGCTGGGGGTAGAACTCCTCCGAACGTCCACAACAATTCGATGTTCCAAGAAGATGCACCAGGGGAAACAATTCTCCCCACAGATGCAGTAGATCCGGACGTCCCTGAGGACGTCCACGGGTCCCAAGATGAGGCAGCCTCCTATGCAGGGGTTAATACTTCTACTGAGTTCGAACCAGAGAAGAACATTCCTACATACCTTGACGATTTCTCGTACAAGGGTATGATTCAGAGGGCACCTCCTCCATTGTTCCTTCCATCTCTCCTCATGTGAGGACGGTGTTCATGACGAACAACGACCAAGACGGTCCCAGTGATCGCCAACGCATCGACACTCTAGAGGCCATACTTCATACCTTGGTCAAGTCCGTGGACGAGATCAAAACGGCCCTACCGGCTCTGCAAGGAAGGACGCCTGGCCAAACAAGCTTGGGTCCCGCGGTCAATGTGGACTCAAACTCAACTGCGCAAACCCAAACGATAATCCTCCTAGAATGTCGGCTCCTACCGCTGCAGACGAGGCCAGGGAGGCAAGAAAAGAGGTCCAGGAGCTCCGGGCCATGTTTCACGCCCGAGAAACCTCCCAAGACCTCAGGATACGACAACCGTATCCTGATGTATAGAGAGATGTCCCCTTTCCACCAAGATATAAGCCATTTAACATCAATCCATATGATGGGAAGACATCTACGAGCCGGTACATCACCTACTTTGAAGTCACAACCGACCATCAGCCTCATAACGATGCCATCCTCATGTGGTTGTTCATCGAAGCATTGGAGAGGGTAGCATTTGATTGGTACCGTAATCTGTCGGACAACTGCATCCATTCCTTCGTCGGCTTCAAAAATATGTTCCTTGAAAGGTTCTATGAGGTAGGAAAAGATGTAACAATGTCCACCCTTATGGACGTTGTTCAAGATGAGAAGGAGCTGACAAGGAACTATATTGAGCGGTTTCGCCAAACCGTGATGAAATTGCCCTCTGGCAATCCAGATTCTTCCTTGATTGAAATCTGCCAAAAGAGGCTGCTTCCCACAATCAGCCTCTGGATGGGCGAAAGTCAGTTCAAGGACTGGAAGACTTTCATCATCAGCGCCACTAGCACAGAAGACAAGTTGAAGAAAGCTCGCCAACTGGGGTTGCACATCTCGGAAGGAGAGGACAAGGGCAAACGCCCTAATACCAACAATAACAACGGTGGTTATTCCTCCAACAACCGAGACAACAAGGACAAACAGGCTATGGTGGCCGACACAGCCCCAAAGCTCGAACCGAAGCCGACAGAGAAGCAGTGGCCGCAGATGACTTACTCCTTCGAAGACAGCCATGTCAAGTCCATCACTGACATGCTCATACAAGGAGATCGAATTCAGCTCCCTCCTCTAAGGCGTGAACCTCGTCCTGCAGAGATGGAGAGTCCAAAGTACTGCTACTACCACCACTATGTCTATCATGCTACTCAAGTCTGCTGATCGACTCTAAGGCTCTGGCAATTGACTTCGAGGAGGTAACTGTGGCGGCCAACATGGTGTCTGTCCAATTCGGCAGCTTTCCTCCGACGAAGACTCAAGATGGGGTAGTACTCGTCCTTCGGACAAAAATGGAGGTCGCTAATCTTCCACCTCCCCGAGACCAGGCTGCTGGTCTAGTGCCCCTCACCACATCACGAGGGGAGGTCATGTGGGTCCATCCGGAACTGGTACCTGAAGTGACTCAGCCCGTATCACCCTCCACCGGCAAGAATAAGGGTGGGAAAGTCAAGTCCTGCCCCACAATCTCGGCAGATGTTGAAGAAGCTACGGCTGTCATCACCCGGTCTGGTGCACAATCCCAATCTACACCGGGTAACTCGGCTGAAGATCATCAGCCGACGACTGCTGATACTCCAGGACCTTCTCAGCCTCCGACGACCGACAAGCCTAGGCCGAAGGAGACTCGCTTTGACAAGCCGCTCCGAAAAGAGGCACCTCATGGGCTGGAGAGGCCTTACAACTTTAACATCTTGGCACAAATGGCCAACACACCGACCAAGTTGACATTATACGAGCTCTTGAGGCTCTCCAAGGATGTTCGCGTCGCCCTGAGTGACGCACTTTAAAATGCTGATGCTTATCTGGCTCAAGTCAAGCTCCCAGGGGAGAGCTCGCCAGCAGATGCCCAGGATAGTGCTTGTACCGGTATAGTACCCAACATTGTCTTCACTCCGCAAGACATGCTTATCAAGACCAACTTGCACGTTCGCCTTCTGTATTACACTGGATACGTCGGCGATGTCAAGGTGGATCGGATGCACATTGATCTCGGCTCTTCGATAAGCATTATTCCGAAGAGCTTGCTTCACCATCTACGCATCCCTATGCATCGGCTGACTCCTACAAGGACAGCCATCAGTGGCTTGAATTCCGGAAGAAGCTATCCCATCGGGAAGATTCGCCTAAAGTGACAAATCGGCGACCTTCAGTCGGAAGTAACCTGCTATGTCATCGACGCGGATACCTCCTACAACATTCTTCTGGGGTGTCCGTGGATACACGATTACATGATCGTGCCCTCCATATTACACCAGTGCTTCAAGTACGTCGATAAGTACGGCTTCATAAGAACAGAATTTGCTGACATCGATCCCTTCAAAGGGGTCGAATCCTACTATTCAGATTCCTGCTTGTACGAGAACTCAAAGAGGCACCTGATCAAGGAGGATGCTCAAGAGCAGACAGAGGCAATTACGGGGTCGGAGGTGTAATGCCCCGCTCCGCACAAGGCATTTGGTTGGCTTATTGGATGGGATTAGAATATTGGACCGTGACTTATGTTAGGAATCAGGAGAATTGGGACTGATGTAGTCTCTCTTAGCTGGCTAGACGGAATGGGTATTGGAACGTGGCTCGCTAGTGGAGCTACGCTTAGTGGAATTTTGGGTGAGTGAAACTGTCCTCCCTCCTCCTTACTCCTTCATGCTTAATAAATGAAGTATTGAAATGCTATAAACTGCCCCTAAATGTCCCATGTGTTAGCTGCTAAATAATAGAGATGCTTATGCTGAGAATTATTGAAATGTACAACATATTGAACTGCTAATGTGATTCGTTGCCTGAGAATGAATTGATAACATTGATCCTTATATTTAATGTTGCTGAAACGACAAAACACTTGAATAATGAGATGCCTTGTGAATGATAGAATAAGAAATGAACTGGCTGTGCTATCGACCCAATGAACTGAATGAAACACTAGAACCATGTACTCCCTGTATATCTGTTACAAGAATGTGAAATGCTGCCTGTCCCTTATAAGAAATGAATGAATGAATAAATGTCCCTATGAAATGAATGAATGTTACGTCCCTCTTAAGAAAGGAATGATATGAGATACGTTGCAATGAAGCAATGAATGAGAAAAGATAAAGCTGGGATCGTCGAGATCTCTAAATAAAATGATGGTAATGATGAAATGAATAAGTCATTGAATATGACTAATGATGCACTGTTGCCTTTACTTTCCTTAATATGTTTTACCATGCGATTTTGTTCACAATCGAGTCGGACACGCATTTGCATGGTCATGGACAACTTGTACACAAGGTTTGAGTAATAATTTCCTCGAACGGTTCCTAGGGCCCTGGGGACCGATTCGGCCTAGGAGGAAATAATGATGAGTGCTATGAGAGCACGGATAAGGCGGGGTGGCATAGAGGCTCGCCACCTACTATGCCGACCGCATTATCTTGAAATGAAATGAAATGAAAAGAGTCCATATGGTTTAACAACACCAGTGACCATGTAGTCAGGATGCATGCTAATGAATGTTTTGTGCAGACAGAGTAAGTATATTGAATAACCTGTATTTGATGCAGGTATAAGAAGTCGGCTATCGGTAAGAAATCACATAATTGTGATATTGTATAAGTTGGTTTAACTTGCCTGCTTAACATGTTCTATTCAGTATGCTAGAAAGATGCCTTACTATAAATAGTGTTCAAACATAACATCTATGCTAAGTGATGCTTAAAGTGAGGATTGTCATAACATGTTTAAGATGTTAATGTTAACAATGCTTCAATGACGCCTTTGCATGATAATGCCAAGAATGCTAAAATGATATGTCCACATGAATGCTACTAAGAATATGTTAACATGCTTCACTCTGATTATTGCCCATGAACTGTAAACTGATGTTAGGTCCCAAGTAGAAAGATCACTCTAATAAATGCTTGCTTAAATGATCACTTTAATGTTGGTTTATACGAGTGGGTTGGATTTTGCTCGCCAGTACATAGATGATGTACTGACCCACGTTTTGTGGGCAGGTGCTCGTGCTTGGAATGTTCTACACACGAAGAATTACTGGATTGGTTCCGCGGCATCGAAGATTTGTTGGACATACAGAAGCTCTCCTTGCACAAGATGATGTCTTCTGTTATAATGGGCATAATGTATGGAACATTGTAATCAGTTGTACCAGTGAGATTGTAAGCCAAGTCGGTATATCGAGTTATAATCCAATGTATCCAAATATCCAATATAAACTGTATAGCATTGTTCTGTTGGCTTTCAATGTAAAATGAGATATACTGTAAACATTGTACTTCAATACAAGTCTTGTACTCTTCTTCAATTATCAATAAAGAGAATAAATGTTCTATATATCTCTGTGTGGCTTCAAGTTACCTTTTTATCTCCGCTGCTATAAAGAAGTGATTTATTTCTATTCAATGAGAGAGATTGTACTTATTAACTTCAATTTGTCTGCTTCTGCCGCTGCAATGTGTCTCTATTTGAAGATAATCGATTATGTACCATCTTTGCCTTGTACAAGTGCAATACCAGACTTGTACGGCATCACGCCCAAGCGAGGACGATCGATTCCAAGAGATAAAATATGTTAATAAATGACTCTATGAATCGGGGCGTGACAAATTGGTATCAGAGCACGGCTTTACGTCCTTGGTCTCTTCTTTGATTCGTTTCAAATCAAAGTTGCATCGACGATTAACCAAAGTTGCTTCCGCGGTCACTCAACGTTGCTTCCACTATTAAATCAAAGATTGCTTCCGCAATTATGTTGTTGTTGTTCTGTAATCATCCTATGTTGTTCGTATCTGAAAGATTATTGACCCTCTTGGCTGCTCACTGGATGTTCCATACAATAAGTCTATATACATTGTGATGCCCCTGAATGAATGATTATTGCTGGTTTGGACACAAATAATCCAACAATGACTCGATGCCATAGTATGCTATATTGTGAATGCTGTTGGAAATATGGGAATATAAAAAAGTGACTGGGTATGCTGTAACAAGTTGAGAATTGTATGTGATGTTGGAAAAGAATTGGGAATAAAATAATTGATGGATGAGTTCAACAGAATTGGTGAATTTGCTCATGTGTGCTGGCTACTGCTTTTGAGACACCGAAATGTTGGCTAAGTGTTGTGATCATCATAGCTCACGAATGTCCGGAATAGATTGAGTTGGTATTGTTTAAGGATGGCTTCGTTTCTGAGTGGTATATTGCCTCTACCACCTCAGAACGAGATGTATGTTGACCCTTTTCATAGAATATCAATGAGACTATCTGTGGGTACTGGGTAGTGCCGAGACTTAGCTGGAAGTCATATATTGTTGCTAGATGACTCGAGTGTCCCCTGACGGTGATGCTATGTTGGGTAGCGAGATTGTAGAAATGGTAACGGTTGGCTTGGTTAGAAATTGTTTAGTCGAGTGATGACTCAGACTAGTAAGTCAGTTAGTATGATACGGGTAAATGGACTTGGCTAGAGAATATTGTGGCTTAGAACATCTGAATGTTGACTTCAATTGGTTGGATGTAAATTAAATGTGGCTAATACAAAGTTGGTTGCATAGCTGAAAGTTTTAGAAATACTGTCGGTGAACCCAAGGAATATTAGAAATTTGTGCCTTGACCCTACGGTGTAATAGATGTTAACCCATCTAGATCACCAAAGGATAGTCGTTGCCTATGTGCATGTATGTTGAAGAATCTAATGGGATTAGAAAAATAACAAGTAGCAAGCCTGAATATTTGTGTTGTCTAGAGGATGGTTAAGTGATACATAAATTATCGGATTGAATGGATGAACTATTTGACCAGTGCTGCATGAGATTTAAGAATGCCCGTAAGATAGTGATGATTGAGAAACGAATGGGATTGAGAAATTACAAACGTGTTGGATAACGTCGGTATAGGTGATTGTTGGTTGGGACATAGATTGTTGGCTTATGACTTAGTGGTTTGACTCTGTCATACGGACCGAATAATATGATTCCATAGTTATGTTCAGACTATCAGAATCAATGACCCTTGAGTAGTTAGCCTTGGCTTATGGGTTCGTATGGGTACAAAGGAATTTGGAATAGAAATTGAATCGTTGGGATTTTACTTGATGGATTATTGGAACGATGAGAATCGTATGTCGGATTGGGAATTGACCGTAATGTTGATAGATCGATCTTAGTCGATCGTTGGGTAAGTCTAGAGTGAGCCTCTGTGGGAATTAGTTCCTTGAGGAAGACACTAGATAGATAGACTTGACCCTAGAAACCGTGGGCTGCATGACCAATGGTTGGCATAACCAATAATGGCAGTTAGTTATTCAGACTGAGTTAAGACCCATAGGTTTGGGTAGAGTTCCTTAGAACTGTTGGTTGCTTGTTGGCCTTAAGAATAAGAAACTAGTATAACCCTAGTAGCCGTCCACTCTAAGGAAGTCACCTGAACGATTAAGTTTAGTTATCAGTGTAGCTAACCTTAGAGACTGATTGAATAATAGGTGACCATTGGAGACCCATAGGATGACCTTGTGGCATTGAATGAGAGACAGTGATAATAAGTATTGACCTAAGGGAATGTATGCTTCAACTTGTGCCTTAAGAGAAGTTTGACCCTTGAGGATTATATGTCGGCCATAAGTGGGAATTGCAATCGTAAGGTAAGACTTGAGTGTACCTATAGTCGGGTAGCTAAGTTAACCTTGTCTGTTGCATAGAATTATACCCTGACTCGGGTAATCGATAGTGGGTGACGTCGGATTGTATCTTTTAGAAAAGATGAATTGCCTCGGTGAGAAATATTGTTGGATTCAGAAAGGAATGTGATTGCATGTTGTGAACTCTTGATATGATTGACTCTAAGTTAGACCCTTGATCGAATGTTAGAAATGTTATGCTTGGGTATAGAGCTTAACCAAGTTGTCCCTGATGTTAAATATTGTGGCCGGGAAGATACTGATTGTGGCAAAGTGAATAAAGTGATAAGTCAATTGAAAGGATGCTAAGTTGGATTTAGAAAAGAGAGTTATTTCATGGTTGATCGAATCGCACTAACATGAAAGTTGGCTGAAGTACATATGTTTTGGGGACGCCTAAAATATGTGTATGGATCCAGCCGAAGTGATTAGTTGCGACTAAGATAACATTATAGGAAGAATTTATCGTACTAGCGCAGACTTTGGCTGAAATGCATATAATTTGGGGACGCCTAAAATATGTGTATGGATCCAAATGAAGTGATGTGTTGCGACCAAAAAAGAATGCAAGAAAAATATTGGTGAATCAATGAGAAGTTACAAGTAATTGAAAAAGAGATAGACAGATCGAATCGTTGATGGATTTAAATGGTACAGTTGGATATATATTTTGAAATGACCGAGTGGGCTGAAATGAATATTGATTTGAAGCTGAATGAATAAACTAATGGTGATTAAGTGAATCTTGTAGAAGACTTGTTTCCTTAAGTTTCGAGGATGAAACTTTTTCTAAGTGGTATATTATGTAATGCCCCGCTCCGCACAAGGTATTTGGTTGGCTTATTGGATGGGATCAGAATATTGGACCGTAACTTATGTTGGAAATCAGGAGAATTGGGACTGATGTAGTCTCTCTTAGCTGGCTAGAGGGAATGGGTATTGGAACGTGGCTCGCTAGTGGAGCTACGCTTAGTGGAATTTTTGGTGAGTGGAACTGTCCTCCCTCCTCCTTACTCCTTCATGCTTAATAAATAAAGTATTGAAATGCTATAAACTGCCCCTAAATGTCCCATGTGTTAGCTGCTAAATAATAGAGATGCTTATGCTGAGAATTATTGAAATGTACAACGTATTGAACTGCTAATGTGATTCGTTGCCTGAGAATGAATTGATAACATTGATCCTTATGTTTAATGTTGCTGAAACGACAAAACACTTGAATAATGAGATGCCTTGTGAATGATAGAATAAGAAATGAACTGGCTGTGCTATCAACCCAATGAACTGAATGAAACACTAGAACCATGTACTTCCTGTATATCTGTTGCAAGAATGTGAAATGCTGCCTGTCCCTTATAAGAAATGAATGAATGAATAAATGTCCCTATGAAATGAATGAATGTTACGTCCCTCTTAAGAAAGGAATGATATGAGATACGTTGCAATGAAGCAATGAATGAGAAAGATAAAGCTGGGATCGTCGAGATCACCAAATGAAATGATGGTAATGATGAAATGAATAAGTCATTGAATATGACTAATAATGCACTGTTGCCTTTACTTTCCTTAATATGTTTTACCATGCAATTTTGTTCACAATCGAGTCGGACACGCATTCGCATGGTCATGGACAACTTATACACAAGGTTTGAGTAATAATTTCCTCGAACGGTTCCTAGGGCCCTGGGGACCGATTCGGCATAGGAGGAAATAATGATGAGTGCTATGGGAGCACGGATAAGGCGGGGTGGCATAGAGGCTCGCCACCTACTATGCTGACCGCATTATCTTGAAATGAAATAAAATAAAAAGAGTCCATATGGTTTAACAACACCAGTGACCATTTAGTCAGGATGCATGCTAATGAATGTTTTGTGCAGGCAGAGTAAGTATATTGAATAACCTGTATTTGATGCAGGTATAAGAAGTCGGCTATCGGTAAAAAATCACATAATTGTGATATTGTATAAGTTGGTTTAACTTGCCTGCTTAACATGTTCTATTCAGTATGCTAGAAAGATGCCTTACTATAAATAGTGTTCAAACATAACATCTATGCTAAGTGATGCTTAAAGTGAGGATTGTCATAACATGTTTAAGATGTTAATGTTAACAATGCTTCAATGACGCCTTTGTATGATAATGCCAAGAATGCTAAAATGATATGTCCACAAGAATGCTACTAAGAATATGTTTACATGCTTCACTCTGATTATTGCCCATGAACTGTAAACTGATGTTAGGTCCCAAGTAGAAAGATCACTCTAATAAATGCTTGCTTAAATGATCACTTTAATGTTGGTTTATGCGAGTGGGTTGGATTCTGCTCGCCAGTACATAGATGATGTGCTGACCCACGTTTTATGGGCAGGTGCTCATGCTTGGAATGTTCTACACACGAAGAATTGCTGGATTGGTCCCGCGGCATCGAAGATTTGTTGGGCATACAGAAGCTCTCCTTGCACAAGATGATGTCTTCTGTTATAAAGGGCATAATGTATGGAACATTGTAATCAGTTGTACCAGTGAGATTGTAAGCCAAGTCGGTATATCGAGTTGTAATCCAATGTATCCAAATATCCAATGTAAGCTGTATAGCATTGTTCTGTTGGCTTTCAATATAAAATGAGATGTACTATAAATATTGTACTTCAATACAAGTCTTGTACTCTTCTTCAATTATCAATAAAGAGAATAAATGTTCTATATATCTCTGTGTGGCTTCAAGTTACCCTTTTATCTCTGCTGCTATAAAGAAGTGATTTATTTCTATTCAATGAGAGAGAATTGTCCTTATTAACTTCAATTTGTCTGCTTCTGCAGCTGTAACGTGTCTCTATTTGAAGATAATCGATTATGTACCATCTTTGCCTTGTACAAGTGCAATACCAGACTTGTACGGCATCACGCCCAAGCGAGGACGATTGATTCCAAGAGATAAAATATGTTAATAAATGACTCTATGAATCGGGGCATGACAGGAGGAACCCTTGAGAATCCATCTCCAACCCCGTAAACCAGGCAGGACTGTACCTCTTACAGCCACTTTGTGTAGTTTCCCGGTACTCACTGCACAAAGGAAGCAGATGACAATCCGACTGCCAAGGTCTGGCCAAGGGGCGAAGCCCAATTCGGAGCCACTAACGATCAGATTACCAAGGGTAGGCAAACAACAAACAGAAGAGGTTAATCCTTTCGTCAAGCCGATGGTCATTCGTCTGCCTAAGACAAGTCGGCAGCCAAGCACTGAGCCAGGCACCGCTAGCGCACCTACGACCCCACGTCCAACGCCCTCAGGGGAGCCCTTGATGATCAAGCTGCCTAGGTCATCTTCCCAATCTTCAATGCAGAGGTTGGCCGAACAAGAGCCGAAAACAAATCGGCTGCTATGTACTAAGCCGGGAGTCGCCAGTGAGCCAACAACTCCACGTCCGGCGCCACCAGTGGAGCCGCTGATGATCAAACTACCCAGGTCGTCCTCTCAATCTTCATTGATGCAGGGGGTAGTTGAAGACGAGCTAGAGCTGGCCAAGTATGTGGCTGCTCACACGGATGTCCCTTCCGCAGATGATGTAATTCCACCGAAAAAGATATCGTACTTTATCAATAAAGGACTATCTTTGAACTACCTCGAGCTTAATAAGCTTCGAATAATGTATGCTATGGAACACGGTATAGGCACCAACCTACACACGCAAGTGACATATGTCTATGCCATGAATCAAATCACTCCTGTAGAAGATGCCTGCTTCATAGTCGAGGGCAACGATCATCCAATCATCTTCGACCGAAAGAATGATCCACAATCCATCAGGCCAGAAGAAGTCGATCTCAAATCCGATACTGGAAGACTGCCACTTTATCTCTATAGCTTCTGTTCCAAGTATCTTATGCAAAAACAGGGGTACAACATGGAGTCTATACCAGGCTTGAACTACGGCACCGGCCGGCGACTACCCTTGCAATTACCAGTCCCGGCTGGAAAACCTTGGGTTTACTATAGCAAGACCAGACATGACCTAGGCTATGTCACTCCTGCAACAACTCTCGTGAGCTCGGATGAGGAGTGCGAATGGCATTCATATTCAACTGGATCGCCCACTTCTGATTCAGATACCAGCATCGAAGACGTATTCAGGCAAGCTCTGTCTGTCAATATGGCATTTACTGATGCCTACGAAGAAGATAAAGAAGTACCTGAACTTCTCGAGTTAGAACCTTGGGTCCAGAAACTAGATGCACAATGGGAGAAATGCTTCGAACTTTATGAACCTCCCATTGAAGATGAGGTTATGCAAGTTGACCTCGGCGATGAGTCCTCTCCAAAGCCAATCTTCGTCAGCAAAAGCCTGACAGACGAAGAACGGGAGGCACTTTTGCAACTCGTCGGAGAGTACATTGACGTATTCGCCTGGAGCTATGAAGACATGCCAGGGATAAACCCCGAGGTTGTACTTCATAAACTCAACATTCATCCAGACGCAAAGTCGGTCAAGCAACAGCAACTACGGTTCCGTCCAGACATCATGAACTCCATCGAAGCTGAGGTCAATAAACTGATAGCCAGCGGCTTCATCCGGGAGGAACAACATCCAGACTGGGTTGCCAACATAGTACCAGTCCTCAAAAAGAATGGAAAGATTCGAATTTGCATTGACTTCCAAAATCTAAACGAAGCATGTCCTAAGGATGAGTTTCCTCTTCCCATCACGGACATCATGATCGACAACACATATAGCTTTGAGCGCATATCATTCATGGATGGCTTCTCAGGATACAACCAAATCAAGATATTTCCTAACGACAAAAAGCATACATCATTCCGAATACCGATTGGCGTGTAATGTTACACAGTCATACCCTTCGGTTTAAAGAATGCTGGTGCGACATATCAAAGAGCCATGAGTGTCATCTTCAGAGATCACCTGCTTAACACCGTGGAGTGTTATGTTGATGACATTGCCGTCAAAAGCCGCTCTAAGGGAGACCATCTGCAGGATCTGAGGACGGTATTCAACCTGATGCGAGCGCACAACTTGAAGATGAATCCTACCAAATCCTTCTTGGACGTATCTAGTGGAAAATTTCTAGGTTTTATCATTACTGCCCAGGAAATTTATATAGATCCGGAGAAGGCGAAGAAAATCATGGAGATGGGTCTCCCGAAAAATCTTCGTGAACCCCGAGGCCTTCAAGGGAGGCTAGCTTACATCAGGAGGTTCATCTCTAGCCTCTCCGAGCGATGTCAACCATTCACCCACCTCGTGAAGAAGGGCGTCTCATTCGTATGGGATGAAGAGTGCCAACATGCGTTCGACAACATCAAAGAATATCTGTCAAATCTACCAGTTATGGTGGCCCCGGTTGCTAGAAAGCCGTTCTTACTTTACGTGCGAGCGATGGAGCATTCTCTCGGTGCTTTACTAGCACAAAACAATGACACGGGGCATGAACAAGCTATCTATTACCTCATTCGAATGATAATTGGGCCTGAGCATAGATATACAGCCGTGGAGAAGGAATATCTTGCTCTGGTGTTCGCTATCCAGAAGATACGACACTATGTTACAGGACAAACCATCCATGTCAAATCAAGAGTTAACCCCCTCATGGTCCTCATGACCAAGCCGGGTGCACTCAGCTCTCGCCTCGTTACCTGGGCGATATTACTGTCTCCCTACCACTTGATCTTCGTCCCGCAAAAGGCTGTTAAAGGTCAAGCTCTGGCGAACTTTTTAGCAGCCCATCCAAGTTCGGAGTTAACCAGAATATATGAAGAGATTCCAGACGAGGTCGCCAATTCAAACATGGCTTCCGATGATTTCGTCTGGCGAATGTTCTTCGACGGTACTTCAAGAACCGGGCCCAAGGGCAACATTGTCGTTGGGGTCGGTGTGGTACTGATTTCTCCCTCTGGCTTGGTGATCAACCGGGCATATTCCTTTATAAAACCCTGCTCGAACAACGTGGCCGAGTATAACGCCTTGGTTATCAGCCTCCGACTTACAAAAGAATTGGGGGGTAGAGTACCTAGAGGCATATGGTGATTCACAGTTAATCGTCAATCAGATCCGGGGTTCATACGAAGTTTGTCATGAAGACATGATCCCCTATCATCAGGTAGCGCTCGCCATCATTACGTCTCTGAAAGGGTTCTTCATAGAACATGTTTCGAGACTCCAGAACATTGAAGCCGATGCCTTAGCAGGACTGGCCGCTTCTCTGGCAGTCCCAAAATATACTCTTCATTTGGTGGACGTAATAGGCCATGAGTTGGTCTGTCCCAAGAATAACGTCCAATTTGCTGAGGGCTATTCTGCCCTGATGGTCGACGAGACACAGGATTGGAGGCTCCCATTTATTGACTTTGCAGTCTATGGCATCTTGTCGGAGAACCCGAAAGAAGCCACCTCTATTAGTCTTCTATGATACAGAAACAAAGATGCTTTATCGGCGGTCATACGATGGACTACTGCTTCAATGT
The DNA here is from genome assembly GCA_029216955.1 of Iris pallida. Lineage (NCBI taxonomy): Eukaryota > Viridiplantae > Streptophyta > Magnoliopsida > Asparagales > Iridaceae > Iris > Iris pallida. The sequence continues at coordinate 20,798,897 of JANAVB010040818.1, read as the reverse complement.
TTGTCAAATACAGAAGCCAAAGAGGCGGTATATGAAGCTCATGACAGGGTTTATGGGGTCCATCAGCCTGGCCCAAAATTACAAGACCGCCTTCGTCGGATGGGCTATTACTGGCCCACGATGGTAGTAGACGCGATAGGCTATGCAAGAAAGTGCAAGGCCTGTCAGGTCCACGCTGATTTCATACAACAACCATCCGAATTCCTACATCCGACGGTGGCATCCTGGCCATTTGAGGCATAAAAAATGGACATCATCGGTCCGATCACTCTGCCTTCGTCCTAAGGATACCAGTTCATACTGGCAATTACAGATTACTTCTCCAAATAGGCAGAAGTTGTCCCGCATGCAGAGGTGAAGACATCAAACATGATCAGCTTCCTCAAGCATCAAGTCATCTATCGCTTCGGACTGCCTCGAAGGATCATCCACGACAATGGTCCACAGTTCGCAAGCCACGTCTTCTATCGGTTTTGCGACAAACATCAGATCCAGAATGTTGCTTCAAAACTATACAACCTGGCGGCAAATGGTTTGGCGAAAGCGTTCAACAAAACTATAATCGAGCTGCTCAAGAAGTTCGTGTCTTCCAACAAACGCGACTGGAATGAAAAGCTTGGCAAATGCTTATGGGCATACCGTACTACAGTCCAGACGGCCACCGGGAACATACCATTCTCTCTGGTGTATGGGAGTGAGGCAGTTCTCCCATTGGAGACTCAAATCTCCTCGCTCTACGTCGCCCTCACCTATCGATTGACGACGGATGATAATTACCGTCGCCGACTACAAGAGTTGGAGGCCTTAGATGAGAAGCGCCTGTTAGCTCAACAATGAATCGAGCTGTATCAAGCACGTATCTCAGGATCCTTCAACAAGAAGGTTAAACTCAGAACATTCCAAGTGGGCGATCTCGTTCTGGCAGTTCGGAGGCCGATGGTTATGACTCACAAAACTGCCGACAAATTCCAGCCAAAGTGGAAAGTCCCATTTGTCATCGAGGCTGTATTCTCCAATGGTGCTTATCGTCTCGCAAAACAAAACAGAGACTTGCTCATGTTGCCCGTCAACGACAAGTTCCTGAAGAAGTATTATGTCTAAATGATATCATCAAAATTAACCGGACTGGTAAGTTATGTGCCCCCAGGCACCGCTGAACTTACACTCTGGTCATCCCAAATGAATCTATATCGCATCTTCTGGGTAGTAAGTCATGTATGATCATACCTATGAACTTCCTTCCCAAAAAAGCATCTTCTTCATGATCTAGTACCCGTACTTTCAGTGTATAAACAGGGTAACAGATCCACAAATTTCCCGAAACAACCACGTCGATGTCACCTCTGAGTAGTTTCATTTCCATCAAAAACAAACCACCCCCCACGTAGAACTTCCATGTCCATATTACCTCTGAGTTGTTCTATGTACCCTTCATGGTGTCCACTTCTGCCACGTCCTCATTACCTCTGAGTAGGAAGACTCCATTAAAGAAACCCTCATATTTACCCCGTCCTCATTATCTCTGAGTAAGTATGTTGGTGTTCTCTTGACTTATTATCTGTATCCAAAACCAGGGTACGCCAAGGACAATAGGCTCACAAATATCCACAGTTGATCACAAATGTCTGCAGTTGACCATAAATACTATACTAAGTTTTCTAGTACACGCGCCTCTTTTCTCATTATCATATGCCTCTGGAACCCAGCTGTTCCATGGCATTCTTTCGCCTGATACCAAGAACTTCCATATCCACCTTATCGCGGAGTTGTTCTATGTATCCCTATTAAACTTATTATCCGTACCTAAAACCATGGTATGCTAAGGGTTATAGGTCCACAGAAAAGCCCCGAGTGGGGCAAACACATAAATGCAGTACAAGCACGACAGATAAAAGATGATGCAAGCAAAGTCATTTATTCAAATCAAGTCAAAAGTACTACATTCTTTGGGATCACGTCCCTGCCAAAAAGACGAAGAAACATAAAGAGAGAAAGAAAAGAAAAAACCGACTATGGTTCGACGATACATAATTCTCTGAGACGGTCCCTCAGTACGGTCGTCGACCGCTTAAATCGCTGCTTGGCTCGGCACTCGGCCTCTTGAGTTAACCACTCCGTATCCTCCAGATGCGCGTGAGCCTGTCAGCCATCCTCAAGCTTCTTCAGAGCACACTCCAAGACAGCAGAAGTTCGGATGACTTTGTCGGCCTTCTGAATAGTTACCTCCTTATCCGTGCGGGAGGCCTCGAGCTCAGATTCCAAGAAAGTTAATTTCCTCCGGAGCTCGAGGATCTGCTCCTTCGGGTCAATTATCCCACGAGAGGCTGTCGCTTCCCGAGCAATGCAATCCTCTCCCCTGTGGCTCAACTGATCATACTGCAGAGAGAGATCGTTGAGGTCCTTCACTATAATCGGCTTGGACGCTTCTCGTGCAGCCCTTACCGTCTCTATGGCAGTGATGAGGAAGGCCCGCTCTTGATCTATTGTTGAAGACAGATCAACTTGCCGCAGTATTTGAAACTGGACCACAAGATGATCCGTCTCTAGCAATTTGGGCTCCAGGAGCTCAACTATCCCTGCCCCACCAGGAAGGGTTCTAAGGAGTTCAATTCGGCCATGGGCGCATTGACGGGCCAAGGCAAAAGAAGTCCCCCTCTCCACGGCAGCCTCAACCGCTTGCCTCAGGTGGCGGTAGAAACTGTCAACCACATCCTTTGACGATTCATCCAGGATTTCTGAAGAAGACGGCGTCAAAGGAAGGGTAGCTGGCAGTGTCGAAGAAGAGGCACCGGAACTTGATGCCTTTGTCACAAGAAAAACAAGTTTCGAGCGAAAAGACGCTTGAATAGCGGCCAATTCCTCCTCCGTAGCCCGAAGGATCTGGAGACTCGGCAAGGCGGAAAGGTCGATCTCCGGAGCCCATGAACAAAAGAGGGTGCAGGGACCAGTTCTCCCTGCTCCGGCTGTTTCACCGCTTGCTCTCCTGAACTTGATCCAGCAGGAGGCCCCTCAATGTAAGCTAGAGGAGGAGGAGGCATATTCTCTTCCACCAGATCCCCTCTGGCGAACTCTCTCTCGATAATGTCTGTCGTTGGCAATGAAGGAGCAGGACCTGTATGTCCGAAGCAACCATCAATCAGCTTAACCCGAAGGATGTGATGATAGAGCAAATAAACCTTCTCACTAGTCAAGACTTGGCTTATCTTACCAGAGGGAAGTTGCTGAGGCTGAGGTTCGCTCACAGCCGCCGCAGCCTCTTCACCAGCGACATCCGAACCGAATACAACTGGTTCCTCTGCCCCAGCCGCCACGGAAGGAGATACAACTGGATCAGTGTCACCCGACTAAAATTCAGCAGTCTTGGAACGTGTTCAACAGAGACCACATTGCCCTAGGTTGGGACGTCAACAACTGGAGGAACCTCAGCCGTCATTGGGAGAATCCCGGCGGCAAGAATCCCGGCACTCATATCTCTAACTAGAGTAGTTAGAGCCGGGTCGACCTCAGAAGCAGCATCCGGCTCTGGAAAGTCCCCTTCTCCTGACGCCTACAGAGAAAAAAAAGGATTAGGTCATAGTTCAGGAAAAAGAATAGCTAAAGAAGAAGATAGTTGTAATTCAATTCACCTCCGAAATGGCGTCATCCTCGCCTCTCTCCTTAATAAGCAGCCCACGAGGCTTAAACGCATCCCGTTTCATGGAGTAAGTTATACCGCCAATGGCAGGCTCACCCCTGCTTCGCTTGCACGAAGGACCAGGCACGACAGGCGGCTGATCTGCCACCACATCTTCTGTGGGAGGAAGAGAGTTATCGGGAGCATGCCCGTCATCCTCTTCATCTGCGTCGACAGACTCCGAGTCCGACACAGCAACCATGTTCTCCTTCTTCTTCCTCGCCTAGGACCCCTTGGGCTTCTCCTCCAAGCCAGTACCAACAATGAAGCTGGTACCTGGGTCAAAATTGACAGGAGGCTTGTTCGCCATGACATGGTATAGAGCCGCCAAATACAAGATCTCCCCTGACTCCCCAGCATTAGGAACTGAGAAGCTGGTACGAATGTAAACCGTATTATAATAGTGCCAGGCTCTGATACCATCAAGGACGCTACCTTCAAAACCCAGGCAAGAGCTAGGACTGTCCAAGAATAGCTGGCTATACCCAAACCGGCGAAAAAAACCTACTGGGCAAGTAAGGCTCCAAATAGACAGTGTTGTGATTACAGTATACTAGGTGGGAAGGACGAATATTGTGCAGCCAAAGGAGCATCTTATCGGGTAAGAAGTGGGGAGGCCCAATACCATCAAGATGCACGACCCTCACTTCCTCAGCAGTAAATTGAGGAACAGACATGAAAAAAGTGTATCTGTCCACTCTCGCCAGAGCCATCCGATATGTACGCATAGTCATGCAATCCCAAGGCATGCGGCAATACTGGAAGATAAAAGCATCGTCAGCAGTTATGCCATCTTCGAGGCCATGCCTCATCAAAGATCGGCAATGCATCAACAGCCACCCCATCAGATAATGATAGGGCAACTCAATACGTTTAAAGACCTTCGTCGAGTCATGGGCGATGACCTTGAATGTGAAAGTGTGAAGGCCACGTTGTATGATGTACACCATGGTCGGGAGAAGAGCTAGTCTGACCCCGAAGACCAGCTTCACAGCAGAGAGGAAAAAGTTGCGGCTGAACCTCTCAATAGAACCAGCCCCTCCTGAAACTACATAATTTCGTAGCCACACCATCAAAAATCCGACCAGAAGAGCCTTCTCGGACAACGGCTGAGTGTCTTGATAAAAATAAGCAAAAGAGTCAGATTTACTCCCGAACCTGTCACCGGTGGTTCTTACCCTCTTGGCGGTTGACACTTGGTCCTACACGTCCTGTAACACCCACTTTTCTAAAATGAGGGCAATTTTAAACTTTTATAATTTTGATTAATCGATAACAAGATTTAGCTCATGTTGTAATTTTTGGTAATTTTTTAATCAATTTAAAACTATTTAAAATATTGAATTATGATTTTTGATTGTTAACTAGTTAATCCCTAGTTTTTTTAAGCTTAGAGACTAACCATGGGGACCTAACCATGTGATTAGAATGACTATTTACAATTTTTTAGGCTAAGGGTATTTTGGTCATTTTGTGACTTTTGAATTATTTAGGATTTTGATTAATTGGTAAATTTTAGATTATTTTAATAATAATTAAATTGATGTATTATGATTTTGGTCAGTTTTTATATTTTAATATTTTGGGAAAATTTTATATTTTTAATATTATTTTTATTGAATTTGTTTAGTCGGATTTGAGTTTCGTCTCGTTTCGACTTATATTGTGACCCGGGCAGCTTGAACTCTAGATGGGACCCAATATTAAGTTAAACATGGCTCACAAGACCCAACATTTAAGTTAGTTAATTAAACTAATTTTTATCTTGTTAGAATGGTTAAGTTAGAGACTCAAAACTAGATCATTTTGACCCCAAACTTGAACCTAGTCTAGACTTAACCATATGAGACTAGAGAGGGGCAATTAGGACATTTTCCAATAGCCCTAATGGACTCTTTATGGCAGCCACCTTTAGAAGAGAATGATTTATTTTATTTATTACAATCTTGCCTCTTTTATTTTTTTTTTGTTTTTCCCCAATTTTAGAGAGCATTCCTATTGATTTGATCTCCAAATTAAATTATTCCTTCACCAAACCTTCCCTCAATCATTCCCATTCTCCAAGGGAAGGGTGCTACCAAGGATTGGAAGAGGAGTGCAAGGAGGAGTGTCCACTTTGAGGGATCTTCGTATCGGAGCCGTGTCCTAAAGAATTTTATTGAGATTCCACTCCCAATAGGTAAAACCCATCCTCTAAATCGATTTCCATTGCATATAAATTAGTTTTGAATCCATAGGATCCATCCTCATGCATGTGTCCCATTTAAATTCAAATTTGAGGCCATTTGGAGCTCTCTTGAGGATTTTAGATATGTGTCTTGTGTCCTACTTGATAGATCCCAAATTAGGACACCCCATGTGTATGTATGTATGATAATATTTTAAATAGATATTTAAATTCAGGTTTAGAATGGTTAGAGAGTGGATTGATCTTAGTTAGGATGGTTAGAATGAGTTTTATTTGGATACCTATGTTTGTATCCAAGTATCTTGGCCTATATGTGTTCTTTTGTCAAATTCGTCATAATTTTCATCCACATTTTTATTAACCAAAGCAACTTAGAAATGTCATAACTTTTAGCTTAGAACTCTGATTTATCTCCTGTTTTTTTTAAAAGAACCGTATCGATGTTACCTTTCCAAATATATATTTTAATAAGCCAAATTCTTTCTGTAACTTTCTGTAGAATTATTTGAGTGTCAGCTGTACGAAAGACGAACGTGTTTCAGTATTTTTGCGATTTCGGGAGCTTCCTCGGAAAGCTAACACGAAGGGCTATAACATACTTTAATCCTAGAATTTAGTAGAGGCCCAATTGGTACAGTATTGGTTTTAAGTAGAAGAGTAAATATACGATATATGCATTTTGTGTAACCTATGAGCCTATGTAGTATGGATATTAAATGAATATAGAGTATATAATACATGATATGTTAGATGAATAAAATGATATATATATGATATATATTCTCTTTACATTAATGTATATATATGGTTGAATGCAAGCTTGTAGGAATGCAATTAATATAATGTATGTAAGCAATGCATAAATGCATGAATAAAAGAATGATATACAATGTATGCATGAAAGTATATAATGAATGCTAGATATGAATGCAAGGTATATATGTAATGATAGATATGAATGCATAATGTATAAATATTGTAATGCAATATATAATGATAGCATGTATGGTAATGTAGAATATATGATACAAGCATGTATATGTCCACTGTTTTTCCTTTTCCTTACATTTTCCTTCCCTTCCCTTTCCATTTCAGTTTTTCCTCCTTTTTTCCTCTTCTATTTTTACATGTTATATACATTGTATATAATGTATAGATGCATGTAAGTATGTAATATGCATGAATGAATGTCATATATGAATGAATCAATCAATCAAAGGTATAAGTAAAATATAATGCATTGCAATGAATGTTAACATATATAATATATAAAAGTATGTATGTAAATGTACATGAATGTATATATCTATGTAACTATGTAAATATACATGATGTAACATATGCCTATATAAATAAATATGTATGTAATGTGGATATGCATGTATGTATAAAGGTATGTATTTATATATATTATCTATTTTATATTATGCATTATTGTGGTTCATATTGTCTTGTGATTGTGTGAGTGCTAGCCTAGGCTTGGTTTGGCCTAGTGAGACTTGTTAGACTTGTTGGGCTAGGACTTAACCTAGTTGACCTAATATGACTAGTGTGGTTGACTAAAGTTGACCAAGTGTTGACTTTCATCTAGTTTGACCTAGACAGCATGCAGATGTATTGTACATTTCATTTATCATCTCTCGTATACATCTTGACCTGTATTGCTCTAAATAGGATTCTGTGGCTTCAGTTTGGACCTCTATACCTATCAGCTGTTCAGGTTATCAGACGAGTACATTCTCTGATAGTTCTCTTATTTAATTGTCAATTACTGTACTTCAGTTATAGTTAGTTTTATGTGATTCTCTGTTACAACACGTATGGATATTTCTGGATTCATGTATGCGACACACATACCAAACTTATCTGGCCTCTACCACTGGAATCATTCTGGAATCTATTTCTGGAATCATCATATTTTGGCTGGACTCATCTCGATTCTCGTGTCGAATTCTGGATTCATTTATATTACGAGACGGAGAAATATTGAGTAAGACATGTAGACATACCCTAAATCTGGAATCTCTAACTGGAATCTACTGGAAGCATAGCCATCTTTCGCCTGATCAGTGAGAGATGTGCCTGATTACCTACAGCCGTTTATATGTCGATCTCAGTATTTTAAAATACACTATTAGAGTATAGCTAGTCTCACCTGGATTCTTGATCACCACCTAGAATCATCTTGTACTGGATTCAGCTTGTATTAGATTCGTCCCGTATTAGATTTACATAGGTTTTACACTGGTTTACATTTTCTGTCTGGACTTATCATGTTACTCTAGTTCAGCTAGATTTATTTTACAGTCTTCATTGCCATCATTCTTCTCTTGTTTTAGTTACTTTACTTTCCTTGTATCTTACTGCTTCTCTATACTATCACCTAAATATAAACTACCATATTCATCAATAAAACTGTTTATAACTGCTTTATAGTTCTCTGTCATTACTTGGGTTTTCTTGATGAGTTTTACTCATTCCTGTCCTGACTGGACCTGTTGATAAATTTTACAGATAGCTTGGAGGTTGCCTGCTAGCCTAGAGGAGACACAGTAGAGGTTGTATAGATAGTTATTTTAGTTGTCTTGAGTTGTATTTACTTTACGGATTACTGTACTTGAATTTTGAGATGTTTTCTGGGTTTGTGTATCTTAGACACTTAGACTTCTATCTGCGGTATCTCTTTATGGATTTCATATTTTATCTATCTCTTATCATGCTCTACCTTAGATGTGATTGAGACTGTATTTGCTATGTCACCTCCATTCGGAGTGTATATACTGTACAGGTACCTTTATACTGTTAGATGTTATGACCTAGGACAGCGTTCTACCGCCGACACTGCGGCGTAGGCTGGGCACTGTTACGTACTCGTACCCTCACAGTGGGTGCGGGTCGTGACACATTTTTAGTGGTGGTCCATGCAGGTCGAGTTTGTGTAGTGGTATTCGAACTAGAGTACCACTACAGCCTGCAGTAGGATTAGGATATATTTTTGAAGGTACTCAATCACAGTTAGGATCCCTTGAGAGATTCCTGGGATGACCCTTGAGAATCTCATTATAAAATATCTCGAAATTTGATTCTAATAGTTTATATTTATCTTTCTTGGTTAGTTAATGAATTTGATTTTTGGGTATCCATTGTTGATTTAATTTAATTTTTGTCAAGATAAAATTATATGGGCTAGGTCATCTAAGTTATGGAATCTAGTCTTCTACAGTCACATTAGCCAGCATGATGAGGACATATAGTCTGACTTTGGATATATTTCTCGGGTGTAAGAATTTAAGATTTTCGTAGCCAAGCTAGCGGCATCGCAAAAATTTTAAATACCATAATTCTAGAGGTATGTGCCTAAGTCGAGGACTTTGTGATTATTGTAGCCTTACTTACTAGTATGACGAGAATTTAGAGTACCATAATTTTGGATAGACGCATATGATTATCAGATTGTACCTTAAATATTCTTGAACATGTTTTCTCTACTTTTGTTTCAGTCATTCTAAAAAAAAAGAATTATTGTTTGTTTTGCTTCTCATTATTTAACTTAGGAGTAGCTTTAGCTGTATTATAAACCTTGTGTAACTTCTTACTATGAATTTCTTCTTAATATAATGAATCGATGATTTTGCTAGACCTTATCTTGGATTTGATATTATAGCTCTGGTTTCAAAATGGTTCTTCTTTTAAACAGATAAGCAGAATAGATTTTATCGTTATTTTCTTCTTGCTATTATTCTTATATTAAATAATAATAATAATAATAATAATAAAACTGTCTTGATTACATCAATCACCTACTTTGCAATCTTGGTAGAAATCTAAATATTGGTCTTGATATGGAATTTGATTTTTATATTGGGACATGAGAATATATATAGCGGACACAGACACTTTCCTGATGCGTATGCATGTTACACTTTGATTACCAACCTATCTGAATATATATTAATATGTTGTTGATGTTTAAATTTTCAAAACACCAGTATTTCTGGTTCTCTGCATTTTTCAGCTTAAATTTGTAATTTAAATATAAATTTTTATGTTATTAGTTTTGTTACATCACTGCACATGTATGTTCATACAGGGTTTCAATCCTTAAAAAAATTGGTTGAGTTTTGTGTTTGAAATTGTCAAATCTAAGACCGTGTGCATATTAACCCTTAATACTGGATTTTAAATATTAGTTCAATCTGTTGTTTTAAATGTAATATTTTGAGCTATATACATTATTGTATGTAAGAATATAATGTTAGGTTTCATATTTTTTTACATGTTAGGTTGTGATAAACATTGGGTTGGTTTGATGTTCGAAATTCTCCAAAATCCTAAAACTGAATACATGTTAAAAAATTTTATTATTGATTGCAGATGTTTAGTTCAATTCCAGATTTAATATGTAATATTTAGAGATGTATACATTGTCATATGTAGGGATAGTATGTTAGGATTTCATCTCCATCATGTTAGGACGTGTTGGGAGCATTGAGTTGGTTGTGATGTTTCAAATCCCTAAAAATCTGAAACTGCATTATGTTAATATTACACTGGTTTAAATGTTAGCTTATTTCAGATTTTTGTATGTAAATGTTGAACTAAAACTGGATTTAACCTTTCAATACTAAGCTATAACCCTGTACAAGGACACACACACCCTAACTTAGTATATACTGCCATATAAACCTAACCCTTCCTCTCTATGTTATGTTCATATATCTATATAGATATATATAGAGTTTATGCATACATGTTATAATGTATATATATACATAACTAAATCTCTACCTCTTTACATATATATATATGGTTAGTCATGCATGCTATGAGTAAATAGGTTGTGCATTATAGATTGTTAACCAATATGCCATGAGTAGTGTAACTGGATAGCTATTGTTTTGAAATCCAAATCCTCATATACACTTTCATGTATATTTTATATACACACACGTCTACTATCTAACCCTATGAACATGTCCACATACACCCATACACACACTAACCACATAACCTTTACATAATGCTAGCTTTTCCCTCTCTAACGCTCTCTCTCTCTCTCTCTCTCTCTCTCTATATATATATATATATATATATATATATATATATATATATATATATATATTGTGATTGGATTTCAATGCAATTAACTTTCATTCTTTAACTTTTGATTTTGATTTTTCTTTGAATAGTACCCCTTTATAGATAATTGGCAGTTATCTTATTTTATTTTCTGATAAGTACCAGTTTTTATATAGGATGGTAGACTGCCATACAGTTTTGATGATTTGTTATTTCTGTATCTTTTCCAGTTTAACACCCCCGATTGCTTGTATGTTTGATACCCTATGACCATTTTGGTTAGCATGACTAGTATACCTAGATGAGACTTTCACTACCACCATATGCCATGACCCTGTATGCCATCCTTTTTAATCATATAATTTAGGTAAGTTCTGAGACCATGATTGTTGGGGACGAGACTCTAGAAAAAGTACGACCATCTTAATTTCGAGGACGAAATTCTTCTAAGGAGGGTAGACTTGTAACACCCACTTTTCCAAAATGAGGGTAATTTTGAACTTTTATAATTTTGATTAATCGATAATAAGATTTAACTCATGTTGTAATTTTTGGTAATTTTTTTAATCAATTTAAAACTATTTAAAATGTTGAATTATGATTTTGATGGTTAACTAAGTTAATCCCTAGTTTTGCTAAGCTTAGAGACTAATCATGGAGACCTAACCATGTGATTAGAATGACTATTTACAACTTTTTAGGCTAAGGGTATTTTTTTTATTTTGTGACTTTTGAATTATTTAGGATTTTGATTAATTGGTGAATTTTAGATTATTTTAATAATAATTAAATTAATGTATTATGATTTTGGTCATTTTTTATATTTTAATATTTTGGGAAAATTTTATATTTTTAATATTGTTTTTATTGGATTTGTTTAGTCGGGTTTGAGTTTCGTCTCGTTTCGACTTGTATTGTGACCCGGGTAGCTTGAACTCTAGATGGGCCCCAATATTAAGTTAAACATGGCTTATAAGACCCAACATTTAAGTTAGTTAATTAAACTAATTTTTATCATGTTAGAATGGTTAAGTTAGAGACTCAAAACTAGATCATTTTGACCCCAAACTTGAACCTAGTCTAGACTTAACCATATGAGACTAGAGAGGGGCAATTAGGACATTTTCCATTAGCCCTAATGGACTCTTTATGGTAGCCACCTTTAGGAGAGAATGATTCATTTCATTCATTACAATCTTGCCTCTTTTATTTTTCTTTTGTTCTTCCCCAATTTTAGAGAGCCTTCCCATTGATTTGATCTCCAAATCAAATCATTCCTTCACCAAACCTTCCCTCAATCATTCCCATTCTCCAAGGGAAGGGTGCTACCAAGGATTGGAAGAGGAGTGCAAGGAGGAGTGTCCACTTTGAGGGATCTTCGTATCGGAGCCGTGTCCTAAAGGATTTCATTGGGATTCCACTCCCAATAGGTAAAACCCATCCTCTAAATCGATTTCCATTGCATATAAATTAGTTTTGAATCCGTAGGATCCATCCTCATGCATGTGTCCCATTTAGATTCAAATTTGAGGCCATTTGGAGCTCTCTTGAGGATTTTAGATATGAGTCTTGTGTCCTACTTGATAGATCCCAAATTAGGACACCCCATGTGTATGTATGTATGATAATAGTTTAAATAGATATTTAAATTCAGTTTTAGAATGGTTAGAGAGTGGATTGATCTTAGTTATGATGGTTAGAATGAGTTTCATTTGGATACCTATGTTTGTATCCAAGTATCTTGGCCTATATGTGTTCTTTTGTCAAATTCGTCATAATTTTCATCCACGTTTTTATTAACCAAAGCAACTTAGAAATGTCATAACTTTTAGCTTAGAACTCCGATTTATCTCCTGTTTTTTTAAAGAACTGTATCGAAGTAAGCTTTCCAAATTTATATTTTAATAAGCCAAATTCTTTCTGTAACTTTTTGTAGAATTATTTGAGTGTCAGCTATAAGAAAGACGAACGTGTTTTGGTATTTTTGCGATTTCGGGAGCTTCCGGACACGAAAATGCGATCCGTTTAAAGTTTCGGAAAGCTAACACGAAGGGCTACAACATAATTTAATCCTCGAGTTTAGTAGAGGCCTAATTGGTACAGTATTGGTTTTAAGTAGAAGAGTAAATATACGATATATGCATTTTGTGTAACCTATGAGCCTATGTAGTATGGATATTAAATGAATATAGAGCATGTAATATATGATATATTAGATGAATGAAATGATATATATATTCTCTTTACATTAATGTATATATATGGTTGAATGCAAGCATGTAGGAATACAATTAATATAATTACGTAAGCAATGCATAAATGCATGAATGAAAGAATGATATACAATGTATGCATGAAAGTATATAATGAATGATAGATATGAATGCAAGGTATATATGTAATGATAGATATGAATGCATAATGTATAAATATTGTAATGCAATATATAATGATAGCATGTATGGTAATATAGAATATATGATGCAAGCATGTACATGTCCACTGTTTTTTCTTTTCCTTACATTTTCCTTCCCTTCCCTTTCCATTTCAGTTTTTCCTCCTTTTTTTCCTCTTCTATTTTTACATGTTATATACAATATATATAATGTATAGATGCATGTAAGTATGTAATATGCATGAATGAATGTCATATATGAATGAATGAATCAATCAAAGGTATAAGTAAAATATAATGCATTGTAATGAATGTTAACATATATAATGTATAAAAATATGTATGTAAATGTACATGAATGTATATATCTATGTAACTATATAAATATGCATGATATAACATATGCCTATATAAATAAATATGTATGTAATATGTATATGCATGTATGTATGAAGGTATGTATTTATATATATTATCTATTTTATATTATGCATTGTTGTGGTTCACATTGTCTTGTGATTGTGTGAGTGCTAGCCTAGGCTTGGTTAGGCCTAGTGAGACTTGTTAGACTTGTTGGGCTAGGACTTAACCTATTTGACCTAATTTGACTAGTGTGGTTGACTAGAGTTGACCAAGTGTTGACTTTAGTCTAGTTTGACCTAGACAGCATGCAGTGCATTGTACATTTTATTTATCATCTCTCGTATACATCTTGACCTATGTTGCTCTAAATAGGACTCTGTGGCTTCAGTTTGGACCTCTATACCTATCAGCTGTTTAGGTTATCAGGCGAGTACATTCTCTGATAGTTCTCTTATTTAATTGTCAATTACTGTACTTCAGTTATAGTTAGTTTTATGTGATTCTCTATTACAACACGTATAGATATTTCTGGATTCATGTATGCGACACACATACCAAACTTATCTGGCCTCTATTACTGGAATCACTGGAATCATTCTAGAATATATTTCTGAAATCATCATATTTTGGCTGGACTCGTCTCGATTCTCGTGTCGAATTCTGGATTTATTTGTATTGCGGGACGGAGAAATATTGAGTAAGACATGAAGATATACCCCAAATCTGGAATCTCCAACTGGAATCTACTGGAAGCATAGCCATCTCTCGTCTGATCAGTGAGAGATGTGCCTGATTACCTACAGCCATTTATATGTCGATCTCAGTATTTTAAAACACACTATTAGAGTATAGCTGGTCTCACCTGGATTCTTGATCACTACCTAGAATCATCTTGTACTGGATTCATCTTGTATTAGATTCGTCCCGTACTGGATTTATATCGGTTTTACACTGGTTTATATTTTCTGTCTGGACTTATCATGTTACTCTAGTTCAGCTAGATTTATTTTACAGTCTTCATTGCCATCATTTTTCTCTTGTTTTAGTTACTTTACTTTTCTTGTATCTTACTGCTTCTCTATACTATCACCTAAATATAAACTGCCATATTCATCAATAAAACTGTTTATAACTGCTTTATAGTTCTCTGTCATTACTTGGATTTTCTTGATGAGTTGTACTCGTTCCTGTCCTGACTGGACCTGTTGATAAATTTTACAGATAGCTTGGAGGTTGCCTGCTAGCCTAAAGAAGACACAGTAGAGGTTGTATAGATAGTTATTTTAGTTGTCTTGAGTTGTATTTACTTTACGGATTACTGTACTTGAATTTTGAGATATTTTCTGGGTTTGTGTATCTTAGACACTTAGACTTCTATCTGCGGTATCTCTTTGTGGATTTCATATTTTATCTATCCCTTATCATGCTCTACCTTAGATGTGATTGAGACTGTATTTGGTATGTCACCTCCATTCGGAGTGTATATACTGTACAGGTAACTTTATACTGTTAGATGTTGTGACCTAGGACAACGTTCTACCGCCGACATTACGGCGTAGGCTGGGCACTGTTACGTACTCGTACCCTCACAGTGGGTGCGGGTCGTGACACCTCCTCCCGAGTTCGAGGACTTCGGAGAGAAACCCGGCCTGAGGCACCGAGTTTAAAAAGATAAGTGAGCCAGGCCTTTGTATGCGGAAGGTTCCCTTCCGAGCTATCGTTCTTTTTTTTCGACAGCTGCTGGCACGTGCTGTGATGACACAACAATTCTCGGTAGACGGCAACAAAGCTCGGGAACTTCTCCTCAAAATTCTCGAACTCTTCGTTCGTCGAGGTATACACCTCAAAGAGTCTCGTATTTTCGTACGATCTATGTAGACAGGTTGATCCACGAAGGAAGGGGGTGTATCCAACTCGGTAGCGACAACCGGCCAACGAGATAGGACCCCTTCCGAGCAAGCTGGTTCAGGAAAATGTCAGCTTGAGAGAACTTGAAGTTGGGACCCTGCACATTCAAGAAACTGCCCGGGGCCAACCCCATCACGTAGCGGCTGACCGGTACCCTGCCCACGTACACTGACCGCAGGTTATTGTTATAGTAAATTTTGCCCACAAACATCCCGTTCCGGGTCGGAGTCAAGGAATCCTCCATCTTTCTGTCCATGGGCAACATGTTGAACGACGACAGTGGGAAGTGACGCTCCATCAGAGGAATATGGATCGCCATCCCGTCAGAAGTAAAACTCCAACTCTCATATATGTCTAGAACTTAGGAGTTCTTCAAAGTCAGGGCATTCCCGAAGAGGAACACAGACTTCAAGTGTTTGCCCTCCAGCAGCCCTGAGTTCATCATCCCCGAGATAAAAAGAAGGACTGCTTTTTAATGTCTTCCAGCCTCTCCACAGGTTCGTCTTTTGGGAGCTGGTTCACCACATACTCGACTATATGGTCGAACCTATAGCCCATAGCAGATTGGGCGCGTCCCACCAAAGGTTCTTCCGCAGGATTGACTGGCGAATTCACTAAAAAAAGGACAAAAGAAACAAGCTAAAAGATGGCCAGGGAGAACTGCTTAGTGTTTTCGAGCTTATGCGGCTCTGATCAGGCGGGTTCTTATGCGGCTCAATTTAATAGGGCTTATGCGGCTCTGTTTAGCCGGGTCTCATGCGGCCGAGTTCAGATGAGCTTATGCGGCTCTGTTTAGCGGGGTCTCATGCGCCTGAGTTCAGATGAGTTTATGCGGCTCTGTTTTGCGGGGTCTCATGCGGCCCAGTTCAAGTGAGCTTATGCGGCTCTACTTCGAGGGAGCTTATGCGGCCCAGTTTAAAAGAGCTTATGCGACTCTGATTTGATGGGGTCTTATGCGGCACAATTCGAAGGAGCTTATGCGGCACAATTCGAGGGAGCTTATGCGGCACAGTTCAAGGGAGCTTATGCGGCACTGTTCAAAGGGAGCTTATGCGGCCCAGTTTGCAAAGTTCTTATGCGACCACAAGACGACTCTCATGCGGCTCGGACATGGGGCATACCCCCATGCGGCTCGAACATGAGATGTACAGGCGGCACATACAGCACAGTATGCGGATTCATCACAATGAACTTGAACAGTTCAATAAAGACGAAGAGGGCCTGCGCATAAAATATACGGCGTAGCCATGATGGTTAGGGCTTTGAGTTTATATAATTTCTCCCAATATCCTTACCCTCAATGGTGGGGTGGACATCGGGATGAACTGTGGGCGCCTCAGTAGACGAGGAAGCCGCTCCTTTACCCTTCGCTGCGGCGCTAGATGAAGCTTTGGGAGCCATTGCTGATCGGAGAAGGAAGAGAAGACGGCGACTAAAGACAAGAAAAGTTGAAGAAAAAAGAAAGTAAAGAGTTTCTCTCTTCCAAAAGTACTCGTATTTATAGGCTGACAAGGGGCATGCGAATCGATGGACGCTTCGCATTACGCACCGCCTAGAAGATAAGGCCGACTCTTGGATTTCTATCCCATGCATGCAAAAGATTACTCGTAATCATTAAGACAAATCTAAATATTTAAAGCTGACTCTTGGGATCCTATCCCAAAAAATGGCTTTAAATCAAAGTAAATCAAAGACAATTAAATGAGAAGCCTACGTGGCACGGGACCACTATGCGGCCAGAGCAGTCCATGCGGCCAGAGCAGTCCATACGGCCAGAATAGTCCATACAGCCAGAACATCCTATGTGGCCAAAACATCCTATGCGGCCAGAGGAGTCTATGCGGTAAGAAGAGCTTATGCGGATATAGCCATGCTTCTTATTCAAAGTATTTTAATTTTACAAATCGAAAAATTTGAAGGGGGTCTTGTAGAAGCATGAAAAAGAACAGAAAAGTCCACACGGCTCAAAACAGAGGGAGTCTCATGCGGCTCAAAAGTCCCTTAGAGCTTCATGCGGCTCAAAAATCCTTTAGAGCTTCATGCGGCTCAAAAGTCCCTTAGAGCCTCATGCGGCTCAAAAGTCCCTTAGAGCTTCATGCGGCTCAAAATCCCCGATAGCTCCATACGGCTCGGAAAAAGCCACGTGGCCCTATGCGGTTCAAAAATAGGCCTCTACAGCTGGCCATAACTGCTCTGTGCAGCTGGCTCATTAAATGCTCTGATGTAATACGGCAGCTCTGACACAACAGATTGACAGCTCTGACATAAAGGTAAAATGATGACTCTGATATAATGACGTGCCCCTAGAGAGACGAGAAAAATCTTTATGGCTGGCACAATCCACCAATTCCAAAGCTCCTTATGCGGATCGCTTCAAAGACTTCCATGCGGCTCAGTTATGGGGGCCACCCTTATGCGGTTCAGATGGGGGGCCACCCTTATGTGGCTCGGTTGTGGGGGCCACCCTCATATGGCTAAGTTGGGGGCCACCCTCATGCGGCTCAGTTGGAGGCCATCCTTATGCGATTCAGTTGGAGGCCACCCTTATGCGACTCAGTTGGAGGCCATCCTAATGTGGTTCAGTTGGAGGCCACCCTTATGCGGCTCAGTTGGAGGCCATCCTCATGCGGCTCGGTTGTGAGGCCATCCTCATGCGGCCCGGTTGTGAGGCCACCCTCATACGGCTCAATTAGCAGACCACACTCATGCGACTCTACCAGGACGCCCCATTCATGCGGCTTGCAGCATAAATGACAGTTGGGACACGTGGCAAAAGATTAACTAAGACTTATCCACTCGGATTTAGCAACCAACAAATCATAACAATGCAGATTTATTGCAATCATCATAACTGCCCAGATCGATTTCCAATAAATAATACAGATTTGTTACAATCAACATAAATAGCCCAGATTGATTTCCAATAAACAAGATCAATGCTAATCTTAACCAATCCCCAACCGCCCGCTTTTCAAGAAGCAATTACTGTACACCCTACTTATCATAAAGCCCTATTAATAGCAGAGGATTATTCCTTTGTAGAGGATAGAGTGATATACGCAGAGCCCGAGCATAAAGACTAGCAACCCCCGCACACACAAAGAGCATTTTCTCGCCAGAGCAGAAGCTACGTCCGATCGTCCAAGGGGTAAGGCAGAGTTGATAGCACTCTCCCGAGCCTCTATCGTCACCCCCCAAAAAAACAAAACAATGTACTTAGATTATTTTTTCTAGGTTTTGTTCCTAGGCTTTCTTTATACGAGCGAGTTTGTATTCTGAATCAAAGTACAGTCCTCCCATAAAACTGTTCTGTTCTTTCGATAATCAATGGCAAACAGTGATGCCTTGTAGCTTGATTGGTGTTTTGAGTAGCATAAGGTGGTTTGACCTTAGACACCCTTCATTAAGAG
>JANAVB010040818.1:20689881-20774881 GCA_029216955.1 Iris pallida | reverse complement strand
CCGTAGCCAGATTGAAGCAAAAGGTCCAAGTCGAGGAGTCTTTCTGGAAACAAAAAGCCAGATTGAGATGGGACCTTGAAGGGGATAAGAATACTCGATTTTTCCATGAGTGCACCAGGAGCAGGCAAAGAAAGGCGGGTATTCAGAAAATTATTCGGGCTGATGGTTCTGAAACTGGCTCTATTGCGGAGGTGGCGACGGAGGCTTCTGTTTTCTTCTCTAAGCTGTTCAGGGCTGAGCAAATTTCTGATGAGGATGCCTTTCTTGATGTCATCCCAAGCCTCATTTCTTTGGAGGACAACTCTGAGCTTGTTCGTTGTCCGGATAGAGCGGAGTTGTTGGAGATTGTTCGGGGGATGGATCCGGCTAGTGGCGTCGGACTTCTTCTCATTTTGCTGGGATATTATCGCTGATGACGTGGAGGAAGCCATTGGTTCTTTTTTCTTGGGTGCACGCCTTCCGGGTTCCATTTCTGATACTTTCTTATTTCTTATCCCCAAAGTCGAGCACCCGAGGAATCTCTCTGATTTTTGTCCTATTAGTTCTGTAATTTCTGTTACAAGATTATTTCCAAGATTATTGCTTGCAGGTTGCGGGAATTTCTTCCCAAGATTATTTCTCCGGAGCAAAGTGCTTTTGTTAAGGGGAGAGAGATAGTAGACAATATCATCATTACTCAGGACATGGTGGCATCTATGAGGGAATCGAATCATGGTGGAAATGTTACAATAAAGCTTGACATGCAGAAGGCCTATGACAGAGTCAATTGGCATTTCCTCCTGCGGGTTCTTCGGAGATTTGGCTTTAATGAGGTTTTCTGTGACCTTATTTATCGTCTTCTTGCGGACACCCGGTATGCGGTTCTTCTCAATGGCGCTCCTACTGATTTTTTTCCCGGCGTCTAGAGGGATCCGTCAGGGGGATCCTCTCTCCCCGGCCCTTTCATTATTGCTGCGGAGGTGCTTTCTCGGAACCTTAAGCTTCTTCAAGATTCAAATAGGAGATCTTCATTTCATACTCCTATTGGGGGACCGCGTATCTCGTATTTGGCATATGCGGATGATGTTCTTATATTTACTTCAGGGGATATTGCTGGATTGCGTGCTCTTCAGCAGGTGTTGCATCGGTATGAGGCTGTATCTGGTCAGAAAATTAATTATTCTAAATCTGCATTTTATACTGCGACCCCATTGGCTGAGGAACGGGCTCGGACTATTTCTACTCTTTTTGGATTTTGTATCGGTTCTCTGTCGTTTACTTATTTGGGATGCCCGCTAACGTGCGGGAGACGGAACGCGGGGATGTTTGGTTATTTGCTGGATAAAATTCGTTCGAAGCTGACGGGATGGCAGAACAAGATACTCTCTCCTGGGGGTAAGCTGGTTCTTATTAAGAATGTGCTTTCATCTATCCCTATGTATACATTGGCAGCATGTTGTCCACCCCGGGCCATTCTTAGGGCGATTGAGAGAATGTTTGCGGCTTTCTTCTGGGGTAGCAAGGATGGGGTTGCTAAGAGGAGTTGGCTGGCATGACGGTACGTTACTCGGACTAAGCCCGAGGGAGGCCTCGGGATCAAGTGTTTGAATGATATTATAGATGCCTTTTCTATGAAGTTATGGTGGAAGTTGCGGCATGGAAAGGGCCTTTGGGTGGAGCTCCTTAAATCGAAATATTTTCGTAAGCGCCATCCATGCGATGCGTTTATGACTTCCAAGTGCTCCCACATTTGGCGACAGATTTTACGGGGGAGGAAATTGGCAGAACCGTTTATTTCTTTCAGACTTGGGAGTGGGGAGGGTTCGGCGAGGTGCGAAGCTTGGCTTCCGGGAGGACCTCGGTTGGGTAGCATTGCTATTCCGTCGGATGAGGGAGTGGCTACTGGGACCAGGCGCGGAATGGGGAGACGGACCCGGGGGCGACGGCGAACCCAGGAGATGGAGCCGGGTGCATTCGGCCAGGCGGGCCACTTTCCGCCCAGCAGAGTTGGAGGGAAGAGTGTTGATTCGACGGCGTCGCAGCGTCAGGTGCTCCCCGCGGTACGGGTTTCGTTGGATGGTGGCACCGGGGAGCTTCGGAGGTCGGCCAGATTGGCAGGGAGGAGGGTGCTTCTTCCTCATCGACCGGTGACTGTAAGGGTCCTATCAGATAGGGAGAGGAAGATCCGAGATTCTAGGACGAGGAACTCGGACAATGGTGGTCCGACTATCCGTTCGTTTTGGACAGACACTGGGTGGGATTTGCCTCGGTTCTTGGAGCAGTTTGGTGTCGAGGCAGCGAGGCGGCTCAGAATGGCTAATCTGTCTTGTTCATCGGATCCTGATTCATTGGTTTGGGGTGAGCAGCAAGGTTCTTTCTTGCTGGCCTCGACATGGAGGTGTTGTCGGATCTCCCACCCTACATCATCGTTATTTTCTAATATATGGGGAAAGTGTATTCCGACGAAGTGGAGTATTCTGATGTGGCGGGTTTGTCACAACCGGCTACCCACTGATGACAACATTCAAAAGATTGGAATCCATCTGGCTTCCAGGTGTCATTGCTGTCAGGACGGGAATGGGGAGACCCTTCAGCATATTTTCTTCCATGGGGATCATGCTATGACGGTTTTGTCTGTCTTTCGGGGTTTCTTCAAGGCACGGATGCATAGAGATTTTCTACCTTTTCTTCAAAGGTGGTGACGGGGTCAGGGCAGTCACCATAGGAGATCTTTGGCCGGGGCGATCATTTGGGTGCTTTGGAAGAACCGGAACAAGCATCGCTGCGAGGGGAGAAGTGTTGGTTCAGATTTTTTGGTTCGGGAGGTGAAGCGACAGTTTCGGAAGTCGTTATCGGGTTGCCATCATCTTCCGACTATTCCGCATTGGGCTTTTGAGTAGTGTTTTTCTTATATTTCCGTTATTTTTGTTTGTTACCATGAGGTCGGATGTACTCATTACCCTCTTTTTTCAATAAAGGTAATATATATATATATATATATATATATATATATATATATATATATATATATATATATATATATATATATATATATATATATTCCTTTAATTTAGACTTGTGTATATATAAGTATATATACAGTGCATTCCCATGGTTGTGTTTATGTCTATTTTGTCTCAGTTTTTGGACCCCAGTAGCAGCCCTCATAGACACACCCACACACAACCCTCTTTTCATAAGTAAGTTATATATATATATATATATATATATATATATATATATATATATATATATATATATATATATATATATATATTTTTGTGAAAAAGGACTTTTATTGAAAATATAGGCGCAAAATGCCAAAGCCTATACAAGTAAGCGCGTAAACGCGGCCTGAACTAGAAAGCTAAAACAGAAAGCAAAAGGCGCGAAACACACGCGCAGCAAAAGATAGAGGCACCGTCCTAGGCCAGGGTCTCCCAGAACAGGTTGGTGACGTGAGAGCAACGCCTCCTCACTTTGAAGCATTGTCTGATCACTTTCTGGTAAATCTGGGTAGGAGGAAGTTGGCGCCCTTCATAGCGGAATTTGTTTCTGTTTTTCCAGAGCACCCAAATACCGGCGGCTGCTACGATCTGATGCCCGTGTGAACGGGACCAGGAGGCCAAGAGATCGTAGAAGCCCCCGATTGGTTGACCCATGCGGAGCCTGTGATGAAGCTTGGACCAAATGTCTGCGGCCAATTCTCCCGAAAGAAGGACGTGTTCGGCGGATTCCAAGTTGTGCTCCTCGCAGCAATGGCATTTAGAGGCAAGGCTGAATCCCAATGCCCCGATGCTGTCGTCCGTCGGAATCTTGCGACGGAGAGCGCGCCAGATGAGGATGGACCATTTGATGGGGATGCAAGCCTGCCAATAATTGGCGTAGACCGTGTTCGGCACCCCGCCCCCGCTGACAATACGTCTGGCGGACGCCAAAGTGAAAGTCCCACCGGGATTGGGGGACCATCTCCAAGTGTCGGGTGTATTGGAAATCCGCACGTTCGCTGCTAGTAGACGGCTGGCCGCCAGCTGGCCAAGCCAATCTCTGACCTTCCTCCAATTCCAACCGGAAGAGTCCTCCCATAGGTCTCTGATGGTGCACCCCTGAAGCGTAAGGATGTTGGGCTGGATGATCTCTGCACCTAACCACCTCTCCCGACAGGCCAGGGAGGAGCCGTCCCCCAGTTGAAGGTGGATCAGAGGTTCAGCGGTGGTGCGTCCCCGTGTGATACGGCGCCAAGAAGACGAGGATCTGCTGTTTGTGTTCGCCTCCGACAGGTGAGAGAATCTGGAGTATCTTGCTCTCATGAACTTAGTCCATAAAGAGGTCTCGGTACGCAACTTCCACCACAGCTTTAAGGAGCATGCATCCACGATGTGGGTGAGTCTGCAGAAGCCCAGTCCACCACTGCTAGTGGGTTTGGCCATCGAATCCCAACCGGCCCAGTGATGTTTGTCCTTGTTATCGCTTTGACCCCAGAAGAACTTGGCAAAGAGAGATTCCAGAGAGTGTAGCACCTTCATAGGGGGGAGCAAACGGCCAGGGTGTACATCGGGATGGACGTTAAAACGTGCTTGATGAGGATCGTTTTACCGCCCGGGGATAAGGTGGCATTGTGCCATCCAGTGATAAGTTTGCGGATTTTATCAGCAAGGTGGTCATAAATGCCAGCGTTGGCCCTGCCGTATACCAGCGGGCAACCGAGGTAGATGAAGGGGGGTAAGCCGTTCTGAAAGAGGTCTTGTTGGCGAGCAAGGAGGAGTGGGTTCTGTCAGCTTTGTGATGAGTGTAGATGATGCTCTTGTTATTGTTGACACGCTGACCTGAGCAGTTAGTATAGCTGGCGATCGTGCTCAAAACAACCTCTATCAAACCGCAATCTCCAGCAGAGAAGATGAGGATATCGTCCGCGTATGCCAGGTGCGTGATGAGGGGGCATCCGGTGGTGGTGTGGAAATGATTGAAGCCGGCCTTACTAGGCATACTGTTGAGGTTTCTGCTGAGAGCTTCAGCCGTAATAATGAAGATGGTAGAGGATAGCGGGTCTCCTTATCTAACCCCGCGGGTAGAGCGAAAGAAACCTGCAGCCTGACCGTTAATCACGGTGGAGAACCACATATTGTTGATTGATCTGAAGACGATGTCAATCCAAGTTTCGGAGAAGCCGAAGGCCCTGAACACCCATATCATGAATTGTCAGTCCAGCCGGTCGTAAGCTTTTTCTATATCAAGTTTGATGGCAACGTTCCCCCCCTGGACAGGAACTTCATGCACGTGATCATCTCTTGCGCCAGAAGGATGTTTTCAGTAATGTTGCGCCCTTTGACGAACCCGCTTTGTTCTTCGGAAATGATCTTAGGGAGAAGGTCGGACATCCGATTGGCGATGATCTTGGAGATGATCTTGTTGGTGAAGGTGCATAGGCTTATCGGACGAAAGTCCTTGAAGGTTTCCGGGTTGTCTTTTTTGGGAATAAGGATGATATTGGCGCAGGAGATAGCACTGGGGTATGTAGCCCCTTAGAGAAAGGCCATAGTGGCTTTGAGTAAGTCATTTTTAATGATGTCCCAGCAAGCTTTGAAGAAGACTCCGTTGAACCCGTCTGGTCCCGGGGTACTTTGCTCGCTAATGGACCAGACCGCAGCTTTGACCTCCGCCTCATTAGTGGTTGCTAGCCGATTCTCGTTGTCAATATCGGTAATGAGAGGGGGTATGACCGACAATAGCGTCTCGTCTCTAGCGACCCGCTCCTTGGTGAATAGACTAGAGAAGAAGGTCACGGCAGCGCCCTGAATCCCGGCATGATCGTCAATCAAGTTGCCATTGTCGTCTAGGATCCGATGTAATGTTAATTTGTTCCTGCGGCCTTTAATGCAAGCATAGAAAAATTTGGAATTGCGGTCGCCGTCGGTGTCCCATGTCAATCTGGCTTTTTGCTTCCAGAATTCATTCTCCACTCTCAACCTGGATTTAAGCAGAGCTCTGGCGAGGTTTAGGGAGGAACGGGTCTCCGCGGAGTTAGAAATGGCAAAAGAGGACTCAGCGCGGGTAACGTCGTCCTCCGCCTCGCGGATGGCCTGGAAGATATCTCCGTAAGCCTCTCTGCTCCAAGAAGATAGGGCTTTACGAGTGGCTTTGAGCTTAGACGCCATCCGGGTCAAGGGTTCAGGGTCGGAGACGGAGTTCCAAGCCGAAGCAATGACGTTTTGGAAATGCGGGTGGTGGCGCCAAAAGTTGAGGAAGCGGAAAGCTTTCTTGTTGCCTGCATGATTGCTTTTGATTTGGACAAGAAGAGGGGAGTGATCCGATTCGGTGGAGTTGAGGTGGGAGAGGTTGGTGATCAGGCCCATGTCGGACCATCCGTCGTTGATCATAGCCCGATCTAGTCGGGAGTACTGTCGCCTGTGGCCTTCTTGCATGTTGCACCAGGTGAAAGTGCTGCCGATGAAGGGGATTGGGGTAAGGTTTCCGTGGAAGGTGAAATTATTGAAATCATCCATAGCTGGCTTGGGGGAGAGGGCCCGCCGGACTTCTCCTCAATGCACGCCACCGTGTTAAAATCACCGATGCAAAGCCACGGCATGCCCTACGGATGAATCCTCAAGATGTCTGCCCAGAGCTGTCTACGCTCTGGGGTGTCGCAACTGCCATGTACAGCTGAGATGACGGCTCTGGACTTTAGAGCCGGGTGTTCTATCCAGTAAGTAAGAGCCTGGGAAGAGTCGTGGATGGTGCCGAATTGGAACTCTTGAGCGAGAAAGATCCAAATGTCGTTGCCGCCCGCGATAGCGTGCGGGAAGCCAAGTTTGAGTTGAATGGCTTTAAGTCTTTTATGAGGGATTTTAGGTTCGATAATGATTAAGTGGTCAATGCGGTGAATCTTCTTGAGGCTGATAATTCTGTTCATCGACGATTTGTTCCCGAGCCCTCTTACATTCCAGGAGATGATGTTAAGCATCAGATGGAGAAAGGGGGTAGGATTGGTTGTGCTTCGAGGCAGATCTTGTGGTCCTTGCCGTCGTCTGCTTTGTTTGTTTTTGCTTTTCTTGTCTTTTTTTTTTTTGGTTAGGGCGCTACTGACTCCGTGGCTCCCTGACTCCTTGATAGGCCCGTCTGGATCTCTGCTACCTTCTGCGGCCGCGTGTGTGATTTGGTCATCGTCCTGCTCTTCCAGGGCGCAAAGGGGGTTGCCACGATCCAGAAACCCAGCTTCCTTGGCCTGCCAGAATCTTCCTGTTAAGATGTGGGTGTGGGAGGGTTGAGCATCCTTTGCGGGAGTAGGATGTTCTGCGTCTGCCCGAATGGCTTCGGGCTGCTGAAGGCTGGTAGCCGACGCGATCTGCCCCGGTTGATGAGAATGCTTAACCAGAGGTGGAGAGGGGAGGGAGGCTTCGAGGGAGGGGGGGATTGTTGACCTCTTGTTGAGTTTGGATGATTTGGGTGTGATCCGCGATCGAGTTGTCGCTGATCTTAGGGGAATCTAGTTGCTCGGAGGTGATGGGATGGGGAAAGCTAAGCTCTCTGTGTGCTTCTTCGGAAAGGGTGTCTGATAGGAGTTCGAAAGAGTTATGGAGTGCAAGCTCTCTGTGTGGCTCATCAGAAGGGGTGTCTGAGAGGAGTTCGAACGCATTGTGGAGTGCTAGGGTGGGGGGGATGAAGGGGACGATATCCCGACTGGTATTGGCAGTCGTCTGGGGGTGGGGGAGGGCCTGACCATCGATCTGAAGTGAGGGGTCAGGGGTTGGTTTGTGGATGGTGGGGGCGGGTTCTTTTTGAGCTGTGGGCACGCTAGGAGTGCGCGGGAATTTCTTCTTTAGTTCCGGATGAGCGCGGAAGCAGTGTTGCATTTGATGGCCACTCATCTGACAGTGTTTGCAGTATAAGATGTTGTTGTCATAAATCAGCTCCTGACTGTGGGTAGTGTCTCCAAGCTCGATTTGTATGAGTTTCGGTGGGTCGTCGGCGAGGTCTAGCTCCACGCATATCTTCGTATAGTTGCACTTGGAAAGGTTGTGAGTTTCTTCCGCGATGGCAACCAGGGTCCCGAAAGAGCTGGCGATGCGTTTGAGGGCGGCTGCGTGGAAGCAAACCAGGGGAAGGTTGGGGAGGGTGATCCAGGTGGAGATGATTGTTGAGTCAAATTTGGGGTTGAAGTCTGGAGTCCATTTGACCACTCTCGCGATCTGAGTACCCATTCTGACAGAACCCTTCGCACGGGCAATCGCGAAGTCCGAGTCGGAGGAGAGGTGGAGGAGCATGTGTTTGGGGTCGATTGGGGCTACCCGGAAGTCAGCGAAAAGTCCCCACCCGGTGACCGCTGCCGAGACGATGGGGATTTTCGGGCATCCGGAGCCGAATTTGAGGATGAACGACTTGGAAAATGAGGAGGCTAAGGACTTGATCTCGGAGGAGTCGAAAGGAACCCGGATGGGGTCGCCGTCGGAAGGGGGTGTGAAATCGAGGTCCGGGAGAAGAATCTCGGCTGACGATGACGGAGAACGCTGCCTCCGGTCCGGCCTTAGGGCCTCGGCGTAGGATGCCCCGGCCGCCGACGCTGGAGGGGCGATGAGGGAGAGAGCAACGGGCGCCAAACCGGGGGAACGACTCCGGGCTGGGACTGCGGTCGGGGGTGACACCAGGCTGTGCCCACACGCCGGGAGTCCCTGGGAGCACAGACTCGGGATGCGCCGGAGGGCGGGGTGTGGGGACCCCAAGTTGCGCCAGAAGGCGGGGGAGGAGGTGCCGGGAGGAGCTGAGGGAGACATCCCGGGTTGTGCCTCGAGGAGGGGAAGAGAAAGCCTGGAGAGCCCAGCGGAGGGCGCAGAGGCAAGGGCCACCTGCGCTCCACGGGCGGGGTGAGGTACAGCTGAAAGCGCAATGGAGGGAGCCGTGGGGTCACCCACTGCGCAAAGAGAGGACAGAGGGATTGTGCTGAGGTGAGAAGTTCCAACTGCGCAATGGGGGGGTGCCTGCGCCTTCTCCACGCGCGCAGCTGGAAAAAAGAGGGAGTGTACGGAACCGTGGTGAGAAGCACCAACTGCGCAAGGCCCAGAGGTGGGGATAGCGCAGCGGTTAGGAACACCAACTGCACAAGGTGGGGCCTGCGCCTTCTCCGTACTTGCATCTGGGCAAAGAATGTACTGCGCATAAAGCCTAGAGTTGGGGATTGCGCTGATGTTCGAAACACCTACTGCGCAAGGTGGGTCCTGCGCCTTTTCCACACGTGCCTCTGGGCAAATGCTGGACTGCGCAGAAGGCCCAGAGTTGAGCGGGTCAATGCACGCTGACCGAGGAGCAGAGAGCCCGAGGTGGCAGGCGGGCACGGGAAACCACACATTGGGGGGGCGCGCTGCTGCTTGGAACCGCGTGCCACTCTAGGGGGGAACCGGGGAAACCGCCGCGCTGTCCGGAGAGCGACCTCCCGGAGGCCGGGGTAGCCCGCCGAGAGAGGTGGGGACGACCGGTAGGGGCCGGTCAGCGCCTATGGGAGGCCAACGCAAAGGTGGGGCGAGCCCTGGGGCGGGGAGAGCAGGTGAAGGCGACGAGGGGAGGATCTGGGAGGGGGTCCACCGCATCCTCTCCGCCAGCTTGGGGAGAGGACGGCCGACGAGGGCGAGCTGGGCGTTCGACCAAGAGAGGGAGAGGCGGAAGGAAAAGGTGGCTGAGACAATCTCGCCTCCCACAGGAGCGAGGCGCCCGAGTGGCTCCTCCGCCCGAGACGCGGAGATCCTCTCCGCCGAGGAGGGGTTGATCGAAGCGGAGGGAGGGGGCGCGGTCCTCGGGAAGGAGGAGGAGGGGGAGATCATCCTGCGGCCGGAGGCAGGGGACGCCGGGGAGGCTCGCGAGGCGCAGGCGATAAGATCGGCTGTCCAAGCTGGGAGGCGCCGGGGGGGGGCGGGGAGCCTAGGTTAGAAGGGAGGGAAGAGCGGGGAGGCCGACGACGAATTCCCAGGAGGGGGGGCGCCTGGGCGGCTGACGCTTCCGGCGACCGTGGGACAGGGAGGGGGGAATGCGGGAATGGGAGGGGGACGCGGGAGGTTGTGAGGCTCGAGAGATCCGGACGCCGAGAGTGTCCACTGAGGAAGACTGTGGAGAGGAGGGGAGGGGATGAGAAGGCATAAGGGGAGGCTAGGGGAAGAGGAATGGGCGGAAGGGGGAGGGGGTCAGCCGGCTCCGGCCGGGGGAGGTGAACCATGTGTGTAGGGGCTGGAGCTCTGGGGAAGAAAGTTCATGGCGATATATATATATATATATATATATATATATATATATATATATATATATATATATATATATATTTATATATATATATATATATATATATATATATATATATATAACTTACTTATGAAAAGAGGGTTGTGTGTGGGTGTGTCTATGAGGGCTGCTACTGGGGTCCAAAAACACTGTATATATAAGTATATATACAGTGTATTCCCATGGTTGTGTTTATGTCTATTTTGTCTCAGTTTTTGGACCCCAGTGGCAGCCCTCATAGACACACCCACACACAACCCTCTTTTCATAAGTAAGTTTTATATATATATATATATATATATATATATATATATATATATATATATATATATATATATATATATGAGTGAATGAATATATATATATATATATATATATATATATATATATATATATATATATATATATATATATATATATATATATATATATATATATATATTATATGAGTGAATAAATATATATATATATATATATATATATATATATATATATATATATATATATATATATATATATATATATATATATATATATATATATATATATTTCATTCACTCATATAATATATATATATATATATATATATATATATATTTATATATATATATATATATATATATATATATATATATATATATATATATATATATATATATATATATATATATATATATATATATATATATGAGTGAATGAAATATATATATATATATATATATATATATATATATATATATATATATATATATATATATATATATATATATATATATATATATATATATATTTCATTCACTCATATATATATATATATATATATATTTTATATATATTATATATATATATATATATATATATATATATATATATATATATATTTCATTCACTCATATATATATATATATATATATATATATATATATATATATATATATATATATATATATATATATATATATATATATATATATTATATATATATATATATATATATATATATATATATATATATATATAAGTGTACGTATATATATATATATATGAGTGAATGAAAATATATCTATATATAAGTGTATGCTTGTGAATGTAACCTAGGGAGTATTGGGACAGATTAGGATAGCCCCAAGAGCCTAGTTTAGTTGAGTTGACCGACAAGTTGACCAAGTTGACAAAAGTCAACTTTTGGTCAAACTTGATCCAAATCGACTCAAACGAACTCGGAATGACTTGTAAACTTGTGTGTGACCTAAAAATTAGTAAACGGACTAGTTGACTTAGAGTTGACCAGGTTTGACCAAAGTTGACCAGATTTGACCAGAGTTGACCAAGGTTGACTTTGACCTAGAAGGACTTAAAAGCATGTAGAATTGTATTGTAGCCCTTTCTTATAATATGTCAGACCATGTTGTGACTTGTGGTTTCTTTAAATAGGTTTACATCACTCCAGTTTAGTTGCACATCTTCATCAGCAGCTCGGATTGTCAGGCGAGTACATTCTCTGACCATTTCATTCTTGCTTGGACATATTTACTTGTTATAGACTAGTTTACTTGTTGCTGTCACGATATTATCTTAGATTAGTACTATATGGATCTCTTCATGCGATATTATCCCCTCGGATACATCGAGTATATTGTGCTCATGTACTTTATCATGTGCATCGTCTATTCATTGTATTCGTACTTATTCATGTATACTCATGTGACATTCATGTACATTTATGATCATGTGAGCCTTCATGTATAACCCAGTGTGCATGTGGACTACCTATCCATGTGACACACTACTTTTATGTGCAATAACATAACCTGGACAGATCCTTGTGTACTGATTGGAGCAGGGGAGTATTTATTTGGTTATGTGATCTACACCCTTTTCATGTGCAACTCCAAACTAGATTTAAGTCATGTATATCCTAAGCCAGTTTACACAACCAGAATGTGCTCTACACCACGTAGTTAGTTCAGTTATCTTATTATATCATATATCTATTTCCTTATATCATGCTCTCTTTTACTGTCTCATTTCTTTATCAGCAGTTCATGTATATTATTCTATAGCTTGTTTCATATTTCCTTTCATGTTATGAACTATGTGAGAGATATGTATTCGTTCCTGTCTTGACTGGACCTGTTGAAATATTACAGATTATGAGGATTGCTGTGACACTTACTATAGAGCAGGCCTAGTTGACACAGGTGACTTGGACCCTCAGCAGGATCCAGTAGTCGCTGAAGACTTGCCATGAGTTAGATTAGACTGATATTATTATCTAGTTATGAGACTTTGTGATTGTATTAAGATTTATTGTGGTGTAGTTTACACCGGGATTATTCTTCATATTGTGACTCTCTGTTGTGATTATCTTTCTTCTATTCCATCTTAGTTATTGTGATTGAGTTGTACCATATATATATATATCATTCTCTATTTGGAACATATTCTAGATTGTGTTAGATGTTGGACCTAGGACAGCGTTCTTCCGCCGATACTGCGGTATAGGCTGGACGTACCCACGTCTTGTGCCCTTACACCGGGCACGGGTCGTGACAGTGACCCTGCGCATCAGCTGAAGTCTCGGCACATCTTACAGTCATTATTGAAAAAGTAACGACCATGTGCATCGACAGACAGAGCTTCAGCGCATCTTACAGATACTACTCCGAAGAGTGGTGCCCATGCCTATCAGCGGGAAGAGCTTTAGCACATCTTCGAGACGCTACTCCGAAAAGTAAACGCTCATGTGCATTAGCAAAATAAGGCATCGATGTTCATCGAACACCTACTTGCAATAGGCGCGGCCGCAAATCCCCGGATGCTCTAGCATGAACGACCGGAGAGTTTTAGACGTCGACAGCCTCCGAGGTCGACAGCTTCCTTTTGGCCTTTCTTGTGCTCGCCGCAGCCGCCTTGGGAACTCTGGGGGATCTCGATTTATTAGGGGCCCTGGCAGAAAAACTAGGGTGATGATTTGGGAAGAAGAAGAAATATTCTCTAAACAAAATAGGATAAAAGCAATGGCAGAAAATTTTCTCTCTTCACACAGAACCCTACTTATAGGACGAAGCCACGTCAGCAGATAAAGCCAAAAGAGACCCTTCGTATTTTAAGAAACGCTTTGAACAATATGGAGATGAAACGAAATCTTGATGAATCTTTTTCCTAAAAATGTGTAGTCACCATCATTTTTAAAATGAAATGACAGCTTAAAGCATTAATACTGACGGCTATTAAAAATGGTTGACAGCCTATCAAGAACCTGCAGCGCACTTTCTTTTCTACGAGTCATTTCATGCTTCTGTTCAAAGTATTCCAAACTTGTTTAAGTTTAAAAACTTTGAAGGGGGTCTTGTATAAGCATAAAAAGCGTAGCATCTACAAAAAGCACAGAAGGTACTAGTTGCTTCACAAACATCACAGAAGTGCAGGAGCCGTCAAGGTGCTGCACACACTAGAACTCAGGCCACCAAAAAATAGTACATAAAAGGAAATACGTTATTAAAAATCATGTTTACAAAGATATATTACAGACTCTTCATGATTACATATAAAGACCAAAACCTAAAGCACACAACATAATAGCCTACAAGTGCGCAGTCTTCAAAAGTGCACAGTCCACAAAAGCGCACAGTCCATAAAAGCGCAACAACGTCGAAGCGAATTACTTCTTTGTCAGAAGCGCAACACTTCTCAGCTCCAATATGGCAAAAGAAGCATTTATTGAGCAGGACAGAACACAACCTGTGGCTCTTTAGATTGACAATCAATCTAAACCTGGTATCTTGGGCCTCGAAGACCTCCAAGATGTTGTTCTGGTTCGAACCCCCATCCCACACGCTCAAAGTGCATCTCGAAACTCTAAAGTTATTCTTCCACAAGACTACAACTTCTTTGAAAGAAGATATCTATAACCAACAGTCAACTTATGCAAAACCTATAGCTGTTTGAAGCTTAGTCGGGGTTGAGCATGACAGAGGAATGTCAAAAAATTATGAACAAAGTCTACCCAAAAGTTCCTCTTATATAGGCTGTATGGCCCAATCCACACACCACATGGTTGGTGGTCAAATGACTCTGGATTAACGGGATGAACCTAGGACTCAGCACAAAGAATCTTATTTAATGGATTCATTTGACTAAGTTTTTAGTCACCACTCCTCGAGCACCCCAAAGGGGCAGCAATTGAAGAGAAATTTTTGACTCAGCCACGGAGGAGACTTTTAACTTAGCAATTAAGGAGACCTTTTCTCCCCAGAAGCATAGCTCCTTCAAGGTTACCCAGAAGCGCAGCTCCTTTATAGTCATCCAAAAGTGCAGTGACTTCGACTCTTTTGAAAGCAATCACTAGACTACAAAGAGGTGCAGCTCCTTCATGGTTACCCAGAAGCACGAGTCCTTCATTGATCTCTCAGAGATTTCCAAGAAGCGCAGCCCCTTCACGGCTCCTTCATTGATCTTTCAGAGCTTTCCAAGAAGTGTAGCCCCTTCATGGCTCCATTAATCTTTCAGAGCTTCTCAGAAGCGCAGCTCTTTCATGGTTTCCCAGAAGCGCCACATAGTGACTTTGACTCCTCCTTAGCTGTAAAACCCCTAAATTTTTACTATATTTTATGAATTTTGGTACTTATTTAAAATTTTTGTATTGTACATCACGTAGTCGTATTATACGTTCTGCGCAAACGGCATATTTCGTAATTGCTCGTCAAATGCGAATATGTGCGAGGTAAATATTTTTGTAAAACATTTTATTATAGATTTTATATATAAAGAATAAATTAATTTCAAAATAATATGTGATAAATATTTTATTTTGTATAAAAGAGTTATTTTGTTCGTTGTTTGAAAATAAGTAGAGATTTGGAAATTTTGGTTTATATGAAATATTTCCAAATGTTTTGCGAAATGTGAAATTTGCTTATTAATATATTTTGTTATTTATAAAAGCTAGTTCACGAATTAATATTTAAGTATTTATCATAATTTTTGAAATTAATTATTACTATATTTATTTAATTATGAAAATAGTATCTGGAATTTTGTAAATTTTAATATTTGATTAAATATGGTAATTTAAATTGGAAAAGATTTTGTTGACTTTATTTAAAAATATTTTAAATTAAGTATAGAATTTATTTTGATTGGATTTGATTTGAATTGAATTATTTTAAATCAATTTGAATTAATAGATGATTACCTAATTGGGATTTAAATCCTCCCAATCCCTATCCAACTGGGACTTCCCACCTCCTATAAAAGAAGAGGTACTCCTCCAGAAATCTTTCCATCACACCCAATGTCGTACATCGTGTCCGGTGTCGTCTTTCGGTTCCACTACAGTTATATTTTTACAAATACATGGTTTTCCTGTGTCCGACAGTCCCGGACATCCACCCAAACACAATCCAACCCTAAATCTACGACTACGACCTCGACCTTGCCTCTACACCCAACCTGACCACCATTGGCCTATCGAACTCTCCCGTCACCCCCGTCCGCCACCACATAATGACACCATCATCCATCACCATCAGTGCCTCCATTCCGTCTCCAAACCCACAAGACTCCAACTCCCCACCAAAACGACCGTGCCACCACCACTGTCGCCTCACCCGACCAACCGTCCTCCGGCCATATGACCGACCACCACACCAGTAGCAATGCCACACAAAAAGAGGGGAAAACCCACTCACCTAAGCTGTACTCACCGCCATACTAGCCTCCCCGCCCGATCGGAGCCCTAGCGCTGTAGCCGAGCTCCATCTTCCGTCGATCTGCAGCCCGCTACTGACGACTGACCCTCCGATCCATAGCGCTGACCAGCCATGTAGCCGTGTCCAGCGTTCCGTACCGTTCAGATCCCTCCGACATCTCGGCACCCAAAACGGAGTTCCACTCCGGTGAAGCCTTGGTCGCTGTGCCGATGCCGCACGCGTGAGCCGGCAGCCTCGAGCCTCCGACTTCCTCCTTCCTTCCCGATCTTCTCCGCCTTCCGTCCCTCCTCGTCGTGCAGGCCGGAGACCATCCCGCCGCCGTGCCGCTTCCTTCCGCGTTCGGGCGCCACCACCGCCTTCCACCGATCTGGGACCTCCGCCGAGCCGCGCCCTCTCCAGCAAGGCGTAGCTCCCATCGCCGCCGTTCTCCTCTGCGCGCCGAAACCCCTGTGCGCCGCCTCACCTTCCCATGGACGGAAACCCCCGTGCTCCGCCGGACTGCCGGTAAACCCTCACTTTCCCCTCTCCACTCCTCTCCTTTATGTTTACTCCCATACATTTTTACTTCGGTTAGTTAAAGAGCAGTATACTGCTTTAGTTTTATTACTATAGTTATTATTATTATTATTATTATTATTATTATTATTAATATTATTACTATTGTGTTATTAATATATTATTAGTATTATTAATATTACTGATATTATCATCATTTTTATTATTATTTTATTATTATTATTATTATTTTCATTATTATTATTAGTTGTAGTAGTTTTATTATTACTGATATCATCATCATTGATATTATTAATATTAATATTATTATTATTACTATTATTATTTTACTTACCAGTATGATTATCAGTAAAGATGTTATTTTGAAGAATTATATTTTTAGGGGGGGTTAGAGCTATCTATGTAAAATTTAAAATTTTGGTTAAGCCTTAAACTATCTTCTTTAGTTAAAATATTATTCTACAAATATTTTAACTACCTAGAAAATCCATTTTTATAAACTTAGAATTTGCCTAAAAAGATTTTGACTTTACAGGTATTTTCTTAAAAATTATGTTAAATAAGGTAACTTTTTTCAAGAATATATTTTATCTAAAAATATTTTGGGTCATAAGTTATAGTTTCAAAGATAATAAATATTTTTCAAAATAGTTATGTATGTATTGTATTTTAATTCTCCTTGTGATCATCCTTCTTGATCGCGACTAATTATGCTTAACTATTTTCTCGCAATTTCGGACCTCCCCGTATCAATCACGGCTATTGGACAACAGGACTTGACGAAACAATGCACCACACCAGTCGTTACACCAGGCAAGACACCTTGCCTTTACAGTTTAAATTTCTTGCTCAATATCATGCATGCTTTATAATTATTTATTTCTAGCAAATATAAATTGTTATTTCAAAATTTTATGTAGTTGCAAATTACTATACTTAGTTTTTGTTATGTATTTGGCCTAGAGTTAAGGGACCACCTTTGTTTGTGCTGCATTCATTGGCCCGACACCTGTGTGCCACGATGTCACATGTCTCATATAGATTCGGACTTGCGTACCGACCGTACATTGGTGCGTACAGGACGAGCGTTAGGATATAACTGCTAATATAGTTGTCTAGAAGACTTAGCGGTTATTAGAAATATCGTGGTGTGGATTCAGCACGAGTAGTGCATGGGGAGGGTGAAGACAGTTATTAGGCGCAGGGGCTTTCACACATTTACTTTTCTCTAGCTGCCATTTGTGACTCAGCCAAGAGCTAGTGCGCCGTGCACTTATTTACTTTTCTCTAGATGCCACTAGTGCCTCGGTTGAAACACAAATGTGCCGTGTATTTACTTTCCTCTAGCTGCCGTTAGTGACTCACCCAAGAGCTAGTGGCCGTGCATTTATTTTTCTCTAGATGCCCCTTAGCTCTCACTCGAGTGCTAATGGGCCGTACATTTACTTTTCTCTAGACGCCACTAGTGCCTTGGTTGAAACGCTAACGCGCCGTATTTCTAGTCTCGAGAGCCCATGTGTGGAGTGTTGTCTTCAAAATGCATTCTCACATAGAATGGTTAAGGACCTTTATTTGTGTAGTCACATATACTTTTCTGTTGAGCTTTATTTATTCAGTTATCGGCATGATATTATGTGTCTTGTTACGTTCCTCTGAGGACCTGGTTATCTCGCCAGGTGTGTGCTCTTATCTTTCGCAGGTGTTCTAGCTCTAGCCGTGATCATCGCTATTTCTTTGAGGATGATTGTGTAGTGCCCCGTCCCTACATTGTGGCTCGTACTTGTCCACGGGGTGCACGAGAAAGGAACACTATCGCTATTGATTCGGTCGGGATCGACCGAGTCGATCGAACGGGAACGGTTAAATTAAGATCCATTCCTCGTTATGGAATGTCTTCTTCGGAACCAAGTCCCATATTCAGCGGGTTGCGCCTCGAGGATTGACTCTGCGGCTGAGTCGGAAGAGACCTCCCGTTGCTCTGCTTTTCACGCCGCTTGCGTTGGTTTTGGCTTTGTTTTCTGAATGCATTTTGGTGAATGTTTTCGATGGTTTTCATGGCTTGCATTTCGAACTCGTATTTCCTATCGAACTCCTTGAATAATGCAGTGTTCTAATCGGTTGTTTGTGCAATTTCAGGTAATCGTGTAGGCGACGTCTAGCACGGCCAACAAGTTCTCTCGCCGAAGTAAACTCAAGGTGAGTAGCTGACCCTTCTCTTCTCGACCCCTTCTTAAGCAAATCGATAGTGTTGTTGCGAATGAAAGAATGAATGCAAGGGCACGGACACGGTGAAATGATCAAGTTTCAAAGAGAATATAGGCTAGACCTTAATAACTAAATATTGTCTGAACTCGGTCATTGGACAACTTGTCGACAAGGTAAAGTTTTCCCGTAACGGCAACCCAAGGCCATGGGACCGTTTCGGCCAAGAAAAAAAAACACGGTGTATAGCTGTGCTGGATGATAGCACGGGTTAAGCGGAAACTTGCAGCGGGGCTCGCTACTTGCGCTACAAGGGCCCCGGCTAACAAAAGCTAGAGAGTCCAGGTTGGCTTGTTATGCCAGTGACCAACCACACGTAATATTGTACTTGGTATGAAAATGATAACAATTGACAGGGAAGAACATGGTAAGTTTCATAAGGCGCGGTGCGGTCCGCTGCGGGTAAGTTCAACGTAAATTTCATTATGCTTGTCATATGCTTGTTTGAAATCCATTAGGATGGTTAGAAACATTCATACTCTAAGTCATATAAACTCTTCAACCAAATGAGAGCTTAGAACTTAAATAGCCACGCACCAGTACAAAGTGTAATGTACTGATCCTCGCTCTCCATGCAGGTACCCCAAACTACGAAGGGCGTCCGCTTAAAATCTCAAGGCGGCGTGGACACTTTTGAAGCCTCGTCCGTGAGAAGGCTTGTTTCTGGATTCCTTTTGAAGAAGACCCGCACTCAGTCCAAAAGAAAAGATGGCGGCTCGACTTCCCGCGATAGTAGGTAGAAATGTGTAATAGTTTTTGCTTGTATAAAGGGGTGTAATGTATGGAACGACTATCTCATCGGCGTTCATTTTGTAAGTCGAGTCATATTGTAGCCCGCGCGGCAATGAATATAATGAAGTCAATGTAAATGAAGTTTTATCAATGAAAAAGTCTACTTCTATTTCAAATGTGTCATTCAATTTCTCTGCGTACTCTAACTTGATGTTGTGTTTCGGATAACCTTATGACTATGCCTTGTGCGATCGCAACTTAGGTTCGCACGACATCACGCCCAGGGGACGACTATCGATTCTACGGAATCGGGGCATGACATAATGGTATCAGAGCACGGCTTTACATCCTTTGACCTCGCATCGATGAGATAAGTTGTTCCATACAATGAGTCCGTAATAATTTATGACTGATGTGTTTGCCTTCGTATCGTAGAAGTGACGAAACCCACGACCGAGCAAGAACAGAGCGCTTCTAGCGGCTCTAGTAGTTCGCATCGATCGCGGGGCGGACCTTCTAACGATACCATCGAAAGGATGCTGCGCATGATGGAGGCGCAGCAAAACCAGTCCGAGAATCGACATCAACAGACGGAGGAACGACAGGTCCAGTTCGAAGCTCGCTTCGAAGCTAGTTTCGACGCACATGCCAAACTTTAACAAAAGCAGTTGGATACCCTGCAGCACATCGTCCAGACAATGGTGGCCAACAAAAATTCTACGACTGCGCCTACCATCACTGCCCCTGCTGCCACCGTACCGGCGATCCAACCCATTTTAGTCGACACGGAGGATCCCGAGCGTCAACCAGCGACACCGAAAAAGTACAACTTTGAAGTGTCCGAATTCAAGAAGGCGTGTCGCACTTCCTTCAGCGGTACCGAGGGCCCTTCCATGGCAATCAACTGGTTGGAAGAGCTACAAGATCACTTCGAGCTTCTCGGCATTGAAGAATCGAAGCAAGTCGCCTGCGCACAACTTCAACTACGGTTGAACGTGCACGACTGGTGGGCCGTACGCAAGCGAGCGATTCGACCGGACAACAACACCGTGCCGATCTCTTGGGCCATGTTCGGCAAAGCTTTTGAAGTACAGTACCTTCCGTCAGCCGTTCGTCAAGCGAAGGAGAATGAATTCATGCAGTTGAAGCAAGAAAGCCGGACAGTAAAACAATATGCCGCAGAATTCAACAAGTTGTCTAAGTTTGCTGGTCAATTTTTGCCAACTGAAGTGTGCCGTGTGCGACGGTTCGAAGTGGGCCTGCGACACTCTATCGGTGAGCATGTCGGGGTCCCGGAGTACAAGACCGTGGGCGAGGCTCTAAATCACGCTCTCCGCCTTGAGAACCTGCATCCTTCCGGTGCTGACGACGTTGTGTGCCACTCCAATCACAAACGTCCTAGCTATAAGGGAGGCAACAATTACGCATCAAAGTGTCCAAACAACGGTGGCTGTAGAGGGCAGAACCCACTACCTCGATGCAGCAAGTGCAACAATTTCGGACACAATGCCAACCACTGCTTCACCGGGGGAGCATGTTTCGTTTATGGAGAAAGGGGCCACCGAGCTCGAGACTGCATGGGTCGAAGACCAAATCATCCTAACGCACCACCAAAACAATACCACCAAGAGAACCGAGGGCAGGCACCCCGACCTCCTCTGCCCACTCAACCTGTACTACAAAATGGCCAAGATCATCGCCCCAAAACTCAGGGCCGCGTCTACGCCATGACTCGAGACGAAGCGCTGGCATCAGATACAGTAGTGTCAGGTATACTAAAATTCAATAATATGCCTGCTCGTGTGTTATTTGATTCAGGAACTTCGCATAGTTTTATATCGGTGGACTTTACCGCCGAGCACAAATTTCCTGTAATATCATTAGATCTCGACCTTAGCGTAAGCACACCTTCGAGTACACCAATTCTCACAAACTTAGCCTGCACCGACGGGATTATCTGTATCGGCGATCAAAAGATCGGTCTGGATGTGATAGTTCTAGACATGAAGGACTTTGACATCATTTTGGGAATGGATTGGCTCGGGCCGTGCAACACAACCATAGACTCGCTGAAAAGAAGGTCACCTTTCGCATACATGGAGTGCCTGAATTCTGCTACTCGTGTGGTGAGGCATCGCCGACCTACATGGTGATCTCCGCAATATCTGCTCGACGGATGCTACATTCCGGGTGCGAAGGCTATCTAGCTTCCGTTCGAGACATACGACAGGATGGTGCAAACGCGGGTCAGACCGACGTTGTGGCAGAATTCCCAGACGTATTCCCGGATGAGCTACCCGGCATGCCGCCCGATCGAGAAATAGAGTTCACCATCGACACATTCCCCGACACCCGGCCGATCTTGAAGGCCCCGTACAGAATGGACCCTGCAGAACTGAAGGAACTAAAGGCACAACTACAAGAATTACTCGACAGAGGGTTTATCCGTCCGAGTGTCTCGTCGTGGGGTGCGCCCGTGCTATTCGTGAAGAAGAAGGATGGATCGATGCGGCTCTGTATCGACTATCGAGAATTGAATAAAGCCACCGTCCGGAACAAATACCCCCTATCTCGTATCGGTGACTTGTTCGACCAGCTCCAAGGTGCAACAGTATTTTCGAAGATTGATCTGCGATCGGGTTATCACCAACTCAAGGTCAAGCCAGATGATGTGCCGAAGTCCGCCTTCCATACTCGTTACGGCCACTACGAGTTCTTGGTAATGCCGTTCGGTCTAACAAATGCCCCTGCCGTCTTCATGGATCTAATGAATCGGGTGTTCCGTCCGTTCGTTGACAAATTCGTAGTAGTCTTCATCGACGACATCCTCGTCTACTCGAAGGATCGAGCGCAACATGCGGAGCATCTGCGGACGGTACTCCAAACCCGTCGAGAGAATCAGTTGTACGCGAAGATGAGCAAGTGCGAGTTCTGGCTGAACATCGTCTTCTTCCTTGGGCACATCATCTCCGCCG
Source organism: Iris pallida (assembly GCA_029216955.1). NCBI lineage: Eukaryota > Viridiplantae > Streptophyta > Magnoliopsida > Asparagales > Iridaceae > Iris > Iris pallida. Next base: position 20,752,443 of record JANAVB010040818.1, on the reverse strand, counting down.
CGGGCATCGCAGTCGATCCGAAGAAAGTCGAGGCAGTTGCTGATTGAAAATGGCCCGCATCAGTTAGCAAAATTCGAAGCTTCCTAGGCTTGGCGGGATACTACCGACGCTTCGTGAAGGACTTCGCAAAGATTGCATCGCCGTTGACTCGCCTCACCCAGAAAGGAGTCGCATTCAAGTGGTCAGACGACTGTGAAGCTTCCTTCCAGGAGCTCAAACAACGACTCGTTTCGGCCCCGATACTTGCTCTTCCTGAAGGGTCGGAGGGATTTCAAATCTTTAGTGATGCTTCTGGCCAGGGATTGGGGTGTGTGCTCTTGCAGCGGGATAAGGTGATATCTTTTGCTTCTCGGTAGTTGAAGCCGCATGAGAAGAACTACCCCACGCACGACCTAGAACTAGCGACAATTGTGTTCGCGTTGAAGCTATGGCATCACTATCTCTATGGCGTGGCGTGCAGGATTTATATGGACCACAAAAGCCTCAAGTATCTCTTCACCCAGAAAGAACTGAATTTGCGGCAGAGGCGATGGCTCGAACTAATCAAAGACTATGACTTATCAATCGACTACACGCCGGGCAAGGGAAATGTGGTAGCGGATGCGCTGAGCCGGAAGTACTTAGCTTCATTATGTATCAACGATCGACTGCTGCATGACTTGGAAGGAATGGACATCGAGCTCCGAGTTCGTTTCAGAGACGTGAAACTGGCACAACTGCGAGTGGAACCGAGCCTACTGGAGAGGATCAAGTCTGCACAGAAGGACGACCCCTACCTGGAGAAGATATGGAAGCTAATATCGACAGGAAAAGCGTCTGACTTTGCAGAGGACGAGTCGGGAGTGTTGCGCATGAAGGGACGGCTATGCGTACCGGACGATGCAAAACTTAGAAAAGGAGATAATGTCGGAGGCGCATTATGCAAAATATTCCTTACATCCTGGCAGTACCAAGATGTATAAGGACCTCCGCGTTGTCTTTTGGTGGCACGGTATGAAGAGGGACGTAGCGCTCTTTGTGTCAAAAATATGGCCTGTCAGCAAGTCAAAGCCGAGCACCAGCGACCGGGCGGGGAGATGCAGAACCTCGCCATTCCAGAGTGGAAATGGGATCACATCACTATGGACTTCGTTGTTGGCTTGTCGAGGACGCCACAGGAAAACGACGCCATCTGGGTCATCGTCGATCGACTAACCAAGTCAGCGCACTTTATCGCGATCAAAGTTATTTGGAGCGTCGACCGCCTTGCTCAGATATAACTTGATAAAATAGTTCGGCTGCACGGGGTCCCAGTTTCTATCGTCTCTGGTCGGGATGGACGGTTTGTAGCGTGCTTCTGGAGTAGTCTTCATTCAGCACTAGGGACCAAGTTGAAGTTCAGCTCAGCTTATCATCCTCAGATTGACGGCCAAACAGAACGGGTGAACCAAATTCTCGAAGACATGTTACGACTCTGTGCGATCGACTTAAAGTCAAGTTGGGACGTCCATCTACCGCTGCCCGAGTTTGCATACAACAATAACTATCAGTCCAGCATCCAAATGGTGCCGTATGAAGCTTTGTACGGCCGGAAGTGCAGATCGCCCATTTGCTGGGATGAAGTCGGGGAACGGCAGATACTTGGTCCGGAGCTGGTGGAGCAGACCGTACAGAAGGTCAAGTTAATACGAGAGAGATTGAAGATAGCACAAAGCCGACAGAAAAGCTATGCCGACATGCACCGACGCCCCCTCGAGTTCTCGGAAGGCGACCATGTATTCTTGAAAGTCATGCCCATGCGGAGAGTTTCCAGGTTCGGTGCGAAGGGAAAATTGAACCCATGATTTGTTGGCCCGTTCGAAATATTGAAACAAGTCGCCCCGGTAGCTTACCAAATCGCCTTGCCGCCTGCGTTGTCAGAAGTACATGACGTCTTCCACGTATCGCAATTGCGAAAGTACGTGCATGATCCGAGCCATGTTGTAGATTTGGGTAAGCTGGACCTGAAGGCGGACTTGTCATATGTCGAAAAGCCAGTGCAAATCTTGGAGCGTCGACGTGGGAGCTTGAGTCAAAAATGAAGGAAAAGTTCCCTTCATTGTTCTCGTAGAGGTAGGTTCTATTTTAAGTTTCAAGGACGAAACTTTTTCTTAGTTGGTTATAGTGTAGTACCCCGTCCCTACATCGTGCCCCGTACTTGTCCACGGGTTGCACGAGAAAGGAACACTGTCGCTATCGATTCGGTCGGGACCGATAGGTCGGGATCGACCGAGTCGATCGAACGGGAACGGTTGAATTAAGATCCATTCCTCGTTATGGAATGTCTTCTTCGGAACCAAGTCCCATATTCAGCGGGTTGCGCCTCGAGGATTGACTCTGCGGCTGAGTCGGGAGAGACCTCCCCTTGCTCTGCTTTTCACGCCGCTTGCGTTGGTTTTGGCTTTATTTTCTGAATGCGTTTTCGTGAATATTTTCGATGGTTTTCATGGCTTGCATTTCGAACTCGTATTTTCTATCGAACTCCTTGAATAATGCAGAATTTTAATAAGTTGATTGTGCGATTTCAGGTAATCGCGTAGGCGATGTTTAGCACGGCCAACAAGTTCTCTCGCCGAAGTAAACTCAAAGTGAGTGGCTGACCCTTCTCTTCTCGACCCCTTCCTAAGCAAATCGATAGTGTTGTTGCGGATGAAAGAATGAATACAAGGGCACGGAAACGGTAAAATGATCAAGTTTCAAAGAGAATGTAGGCTAGACCTTAATAACTAAATATTGTCTGAACTCGGTCATTAGACAACTTGTCGACAAGGTAAAGTTTCCCCGTAACGGCAACCCAAGGCCATGGGACCGTTTCGGCCAAGAAAGGAAACACGGTGTATAGCTGTGCTGGATGATAGCACGGGTTAAGCGGGGACTTGCAACGGGGCTCGCTACTTGCGCTACAAGGGCCCCAGCTAACAAAAGCTATAGAGTCCAGGATGGCTTGTTATGCCAGTGACCAACCACACGTAATATTGTACTTGGTATGAAAATGATAACAATTAACAGGGAAGAACATGGTAAGTTTCATAAGGCGCGGTGCGGTCCGCCGCTGGTAAGTTCAACGTAAATTTTATTATGCTTGTCATATGCTTGTTTGAAATCCATTAGGATGGTTAGAAACATTCATACTCTAAGTCATATAAAATCTTCAACCAAATGAGAGCTTGGAACTTAAATAGCCACGCACCAGTACAAAGTGTAATGTACTGATCCTCGCTCTCCACGCAGGTACCCCAAACTACGAAGGGCGTGCCGCTTAAAATCTCAAGGCGGCGTGGACACTTTTGAAGCCTCGTCCGTGAGAAGGCTTGTTTCTGGATTCCTTTTAAAGAAGACCTGCACTCAGTCCAAAAGTAAAGATGGCGGCTCGACTTCCCGCGATTGCGGGTGGAAATGTGTAATGGTTTTTGCTTGTATAAAGGGGTGTAATGTATGGAACAACTATCTCATCGGCTTTCATTTTGTATGTCGAGTCATATTGTAGCCCGTGCGGCAATGAATGTAATGAAGTCAATGTAAATAAAGTTTTATCAATGAAAAAGTCTACTTCTATTTCAATTGTGTCATTCAATTTCTCTGCGTACTCTAACTTGATGTTGTGTTTCGGATAACCTTATGACTATGCCTTGTGCGATCGCAACTTAGGTTCGCACGGCATCACGCCCGGGGGACGACTATCGATTCTACGGAATCGGGGCGTGACAGATTGCACTTGGATCGTCTTCGCTTTGCCCGCCAAAATCTTTCTTTTGTTATATATTTCTTTTCATGGTTGGTAGTGGATTTGTCTCCGCCCAACTACATGTACCAATGACAATTCATAGTTGATATATGAATTCTTTATTTTTCTTTATTTTGTGGATGAGATTAGTCGTTATGGTTTCTACTGTATATTACAGCTTACATATGCATACGAGATTTCCATATATTAGCGTATACTTCGTATGTATACAGCTGGCATGTCTACGTTCCTAGTCCTACGTATTTTAGGACTGGGGCGTTACATTAGCGGTCATCTGTCACCTACAAGCGCAGTGACTGAGTCGTCTCAGAAGCACCGTCTTCTCGTCGCCCAAGTGCAGTCTCTCCACCGCTGCCCAAAAGTGTAGCTCGTATAGCACGCAGCTCCACCACAATGTGGCACCATGCCACGTGGCTAGTACGACAGTCATATCTCTTCAGTTGTAATCACATCTAGTTTATTGAAATAGTCGTATCTCCTCAAGATACAATTAGATTCAGTTTGTTTAAACAACCGTATCTTTTCAGATATAATCAAATTTGATTTATTCAAACTACCGCTCCGAGATAAGGTCGGGATCCAGTTTGTTTAAACTGCCATTCTTTCGAAAGGAGAAAAATCTATTTGGTTTCATCGGAGCAAGATCGTCAAGCAATGATCACATGCCACGTGTCAGTTACTCCGTCATATTGATGAAGTATGCTAACAGTCCAAAATCTTGATAATGGAGAATCCTAACGACTGCCACATGTCAGCTCAACAGCAGCTCTTATAGCGCGGTTATAACAGATTCTCCTAAAATTTTGTGCGCACAACACTCATGCGCGCCAAAAAAACCCTTCGCACGTCGTATATGTGCTCGTCTATAAATATAAGAAGTCTTCCTTCATTCAGGATGGCTAGACATGTTCTTGATTGGCAACCTAGAGTACCATTCAAAGGCATCCGAAAGTCAGAGAAAGTTCAGTTTGTCGTCACATCTTCAACGAAGTAAAGGAGCAGCAGGTTAGTCAAATCTGATGCGATATAAAAGTTCTTTAACTTTTTGTTCGTGGAAAACAATTAGAGAGGTACACGATGCGATACTCGGTCCGAAACTCTGACGAATTGAATTCTGGACATCACAGCAGGTTAGTCAACTTGTAGACTAGGTTTCACCTACTTTTTTTGTCTGATTCTCCTCAAACCAAAACTAAAAGTTACCTTTATGAGTCTATTTCAATATCTGATCGCTGGATCACACAGTTCCAAATGGTTTATCCTTGATGTTTATTCTACGACATGGTATCCAGAACTAATGTGATATGTTGCGAGCTATTTTCTACCCACCTAAGCTAAGATGATCCTTCTAATGATTTTTATCATAAAATAGACATAAATAGATTTTTAGCATATATCTGTTTGTTAGGTTTCGAGTTCGTTTACTATTTATTAAAAAATTTGACATTTGCCATAACACCGTAACTCCGAAAATCATATGTTCTTTGTGTCCAAAAGTTCCAATACTTCATAAAAGTCTATTAAGCTATTTTTTGTGTGTTTTAATGTTAAAACCCCTATTTTAACTAATTTTGAATTTTTTTATAGAATTTAATATTTTTAATTAATTATTATTTTGAGGTTAAATTAGTAGGTCGATTGTGGTATTAATATGCAGTATTGACATATGACCTATTGTGAAAGAGTTTTACCATTAAAATAATTTTTTTGGTAATATATAGATATTTTTAATTATTTTTAAAATTTTAAATTCTTTATTTTATTATAGTTATAAATTATTTTTATAAGATAAGTTGGTACTTATATGTTAGATAGTATTTTATTAACGTTATGGCAACTAGTAGGTATAGATACTAATATAACATATGCATGAAAAGTTGATATAGGATATTAATAATAGTGTATTATTATATGTGATCTTGGAGGAATTGACAAGGACACCAGAGTTGGTTAGGCCTACGCTCAAACAACAGTTACAGGCAAGTATACCTTGCCGTGGTTACACTACACCAAAATGGGCACTTAGGAACACTTTTATTATGTACCTAATATTTTTAGGAACATTTGAAAACCGTTCCTAAAAGTAGCGTTGCAATTATTGGAACGGTTATAAAACGTTCCTAAATTTTGTTTGGAACGGTTATCATACGTTCCTAAATTATATTTTAAAACACATATAATATGTTCCTAAAATAATTTTGGAACGACTTTGAAACGTTCCTAAAATTAGATTTGAAACGTTCCTAAATTATTCTTTTTCTTTCTTGTTGTTTGTTTGTTAGAATTACATAAGGTAGGATCGTTGAAACTTAGTATCTGTTTTGTAGATGGGTACTAATGTCATGATGATAATACTGAGTATTAACATTAGGTATTACGTGCATATTGACGTGTCCATTGACATGAATGACCACAAGACACCGACACATTCATCGTAAGATTTACATGATTATTCATTGTATTGATCTCGTAGTAGTATTCTAGATTGTTCATCATGATAGTAGTGACTGCATGGACTTGACTGTATGATAGATACTAGACATGTGGTTGGGGAGAACTTGACTACAGCGTCAGACATATTGTCATATAGCCTATTGTTTATGTGACCTTTAAGCTATGTAGCAGAGTAGAGGTTATCACTATCATGTTTGATTGTCCTTGGTCCCATGACACGGTATTGGAGACAATATACTACTGAGGAGCTTGTAAGCCTCAGTAGAGAGGTTTGATATTCTAGGAAAGTTTCTCACTTGTATGGCACATATTTCAGATACAATAGATTGCCTTAGTTCATATTTTCATATATGTACCATGGCTTGTATATTATATAGCTTGCTAGTCCCCTGAGGACTTGGCTATTTCCCAAGCTTAGACGAAGATGAAGACTACCATGTGGTTTATGGTTAGGGAGCTGAGACCGAAGATATAGCGGCACAGGAGGAAGAGATAGTGCCAAAGAATTTCTCGTGATCATGTCATTTACATATTTAGACTTGCTACATTATTTTCTTTCAGTAGACTTGTAGCTGATTATTACTTTATTTCTTTTTTTTTAGTTTTCAGGATGTATTTTGCCAGCACAAATATTACTTTTACTGTTGGATATTTGTTATATTATTTTATTAGACTTGATATCTCTCTAAACTCTATGGATGTGATTAGATATGTACATATGGAATGTGTTGCGTTTCTTGGTTGTGATCATGATTTATAGCTTAAGTATTTTGCTAATGGGTTTGTTGTGTGGTTTGGCCTATTGATGAAGTGATGTCGACATGTATTCATATACCTGGTCCTACGAATTTTGGTACTGGGGCAATACTTATTTTTGTGGTGGCCCATGCAGGTCTTTTGTGGTAAATCATTTCAGTTACGTTACTGTAGCGATGTGAACCTGCATTTAGGATATGAAGGACCCATAAGATCACATCCATATACCATTATTGTTACACGTCCTTGATCTCTATATCGCTTTCAAAATTTATTTCCTGCACATGCATCCTGCTTGATATCATCTGCTCATAGCTTATAAGTTTTATTTCATCGTGCAGTGCAATGGACCCACAGACCGACGACAAGAATCCTGCAGTTACTCCGTAGAATGCTATAGTGACCCATGTCGACTCGACCCTGCTACTGGTTTGACGTTCAACTACCCAACCAGTCATTCCAGCAGCTTCACACTAGCCGAGGTTCAGGAGAGAGGACATCCCACCTGTAACGACCCGCACCCATTTTTCGGATACAAAGCGTGTCCAAGCCCAGCCTACGCCGCAGTGTCGACGGTAGTACGCTGTCTATACTCAAGTCACAGCAATCTAGAATTACGGGAAAACTATATCTCATCTACAGAATAATCGAATCAATCAAGACCAATAAAATACCAAGAAACTGAATAATATAACTGAATATATCCAAAATTTAATGTCACGTCTGGTGGACACAAATCTACTACCAATAGACGATAAAATAGAGAAATACAAGAAATGAACCAACTGAGTACAACCTGCCAACCAAATAACCTCAACTGCAAAGCGCCGTGATCTGAAGCTATCTCAAATCCACTCGTCTACTCCTGACTCAAACTCAGCTAACCTGAAGAGATCATCAGGTCCTCAGAGGACTAGCAAGATACATAAAAACGAGCCTTTCTAACAGTTTATTATGCATGGAGAAAAATACAGAATAATAATTTAAACTGAGCAATGAATAAAGCACGAAACTATACACTGTCTATACATAGATGTACTGCTGAACAAGGACTAGAAAACTCATGTCAAGATGTCAACGGATAACCGAAGAGAATACTCAAACCCTCGTCCCTAGTGTGGACTCGCAGGTTTGAACTACTAACCCTCGTCCCTAGTGTGGACTCGCAGGTTTGAACTACTAACCCTCGTCCCTAGTGTGGACTCGCAGGTTAGCATCACCCTCGTCCCTAGTGTGGACTCGCAGGCGTAAACCCTATACTACTAACCCTCGTCCCTAGTGTGGACTCGTAGGCTAGCATCTACTACTAACCCTCGTCCCTAGTGTAGACTCGCAGGCTAGCATCACCCTCGTCCCTAGTGTGGACTCGCAGGCGTAAACCCTATACGACTAACCCTCGTCCCTAGTGTGGACTCGCAGGCTAGCATCTACTACTAACCCTCGTCCCTAGTGTGGACTCGCAGGCTAGCATAAGACACAGATAGCTACTAACCCTCATCCCTAAGGTGGACTCGCAGGTTAGCTTCACGATTTCAAGACAAAGAAGCACGACTCAATCAAGGCACGATCAATAAGACACAAGGCTAACTGTGAACACGGTCTACAAATCAATGATACCAATATACGAACAGGATATGAAAGATACATATCAATAATATGAGAAAAACTAGATAATAAATAAAGACAGTGCATAAAAATAAATCTGTGTAGAAAGGCAAGGTATACTTGCCTTAGGTCCTGAGCTGCAGGTGGGAATTGAGCACTGAGTCAGAGTCCAAGTGTCCTGTTTTTAGCATATATTTATTGTCAACATTCATCAAAATAATACTAGTCTATATATACTCATTTGTTAGTTCTCTAGATTGGCCCTTATTAAGAGTTCGTGTACTTGGCTAGCCATGGTCTTATTAAGGTTCCGTGTTGGGACTGCCTTTGTATTCCCTCAAGCTCCTTAGTTTGAGATGGTGGTTAAAACAACCTTTCCTAAATTAACTCTAATATCATATACATCAACTCTATCCCCTTTGATGCTTCCTGGACCCCTCCTTCATTGACTTGTAACTAGTACCATGTTTTAGCTATCTGTATGTGTTTAGTTCACTGCTTTGCTTCAGAGCTAGGAATGTGTACAACCTATATGATATTACCATCACTCATATTATTAGTACTGGCTTGATACTCCTACCACTACATTGATAACTTAAAGGATTACTAATATTAGTGTCCATTCTCTGCTACCTAACCCCACCTTGCCAATGGTAGGCTATGCTACTGCTATGGTTTGATTTTTATCAACCCTTTACTACCCTGCACTCCAGCCCAGTCTATAGGTAGTCTCTACTCATTGAGACGTGGGTGTGGCTGCACATGTTTGAGCAATCTGAGCATACCATGTTTGCAATCATCTGTATAGTAATAGGACTTGCACATACATCAGGTGTTGGTATCAGTATAAACATTACAGTGGTTTCCCTCTCCGGATACGCATGACACTTACCCCACTCATTTATGTGGGAGTACTATATACCAAGTGGAACCCTTGTCTTCTACTATACTGTAACTCAAAAAGTGATTTTCAGTTAAAATCTTACACCAAAGTTGTATCTAGGAGATAAACGATCAGGACAGTGCTCTAGTCTGACTTCTAACGCCTGATTGAGGTCAAGGCACTCATATTAGAGCCACTGATATAATACTTGGTGCCCTGCTAACACGAACAGGGAAATATGATGTCAAACATCAATCTGGTGTACGGGTTGGGCAATGTCCTGAATGTCAGGTCTGATACACTAATATATCACTATGCAACCAAGTGGTATACACATTTCACATACTTGGGCGACCCTATCTATGGCTCTGAATTAATAAATGCATGAGGTGACTGATACTCCAGGGGTATCAGTCAACCTAATCAAACAGTAAACTGGAATGAACATCTAGGAGACTGAAGAAAATGTACAGGTGTAACACAGTAAGGGAAAACATGTGTGAATACCAGGCTATTAGACTACAGGGCAATCTCTGATACCCTACAAACCCCATTCTGGACATAAGTCCCAAGGGAACTGATCTATATGGACAATGTGGGCTAAACCATATACAATGGGGACCTTTTCTTGTAGTGTTCTGCATAGCTTGTAGTAGGCTTATATTGGCTGTGTGCGTTGGATTTATGAAGAACTCCGGCAACAAAAGAATAACTTATTATGTGGAGTGAACACTAAGCTATTCAAAACATCATCTTCTTTGAACGTGCCATTAAGTAATTTCAAAGAATCTCTAGTCTGATCATGACCATTTTCGTAAGGAACAGTTGGCTGCCTAAATATGGGTGATGTTAAACACCGTTCCACAGTTGTCCAATCAATAATCATGATTTTCCCATACTTCTGCTGCTTGACTGGAAGCAACAGGTAAAAAAAGTTGATGAATGCTGATGAGCACCACCAGCCTCACCCAAAGAAACATAATCAGCAAAAGCTCTGAACGGTCAAGAATGACTTTAAGGAACATTTCTTGAAATTTCTGTGCTAGTAAAATCTCTTCTCTGTGGAACTTTATCATGCCGAAAGGAACAAAACCAGTCTTCACAATTCTACCACGAGCAAGATGTAAATCAACTTGCATAGTTTCAGCTTCTTTTGGAAGAGGAGATTTGAGGAAAAGACCAAAATCCCGGTAGTGTCTATCCTCCGGTATAAGAACACAACTTACATGATGAAAGTACACATCTATGCTCCCATCGACAATGGTCCATGGTTCTCTAAGAACAGATGGGACTAGCATCTCATGAAGTTCTTTTAAACAATCATCGTCACTATTTACAGACTCTGAGTTGTGTGTTTCTTGTGCTTTCTTTCCTTCGCTAAGATCAGGTAAAAGATAGTCTGTCAAAGCACCCCTTTCATGAAGCTGAACACATGCTTTCAAACATGCATCCCTCTTAGCTTCATCTTTGCAGGAATAGGGTAGACCATCAATCTGACGAAAAGGAGCATTTGGTGGAAGGGTTACTCTACAAAGGAAAATGTGGATTTCGTCGCTTTTCTGTATGTTAGGCAGGATATGAAGAATCTAGATAAAATGCTAAGATGAGACAGGGTTAAGTTCTTAAAAACAAACTTCTAAGCCAAGCTCGATCAAGTCAGACTCATGTCTCAAACTCATTCATGTCAGCATCTGACATAAAATTTGCACAATGAGGACAAGGACTCCAAGTAAGGTCTGAACATAAATGTAGGGACTGGACAGTAAGGGTGGAGGGGTCTGCCACATGAATGGGAACTCGATGTGTGGTGTTTAGATGGTTCAGGAAATGAATGTAGTGAACAATCAAGATGGACTTACAAGTTTGAATTAGTAGGGAACAGAATAATCAAATACAGGACAACAACACAATGCTACTCAAGAGACCTATTCTAAAGCAATGACAACTGAATGCACATATATTCCAACTCATAGTACATCAGAGGATAACATCTGAGATTAACCTCTCTTATGTTTCCTGACACAATCTTACCAATTTAGTCTAAACTGGTATTTAAGGTCTGGCCTATGGGTTCAATAGCTAAGGATCAAGGAGGCTTGCTGCTTGATGAACCTTCTTCTTAGGTATATGCAATCATCCTATTTTCCTGGGAGCTTCCTACACACCCAAATCCTTAGAGTCTAGACTGATACCTGTCGATGATGACTGGTACCAGTCGTGCAACTAATATATATTCATTCCTGATCCCGAATAGAAAAGCACGTATCGATTTAACCGATACAAAATGATATTACTGGTACATCCATATGAAACATGAGCAGGTTATTGCAGATATAACCATACACAGTGTATTTGATATCCTACTGTTGTATCCGACCACACCTGTACGCAGGGATATAGTTTTAGCCAAAGTATCTGTTGCATCATGGCGTATTTGACCTATCAAGTACGATCTGATACTATGTGTCTATCTGGTATCAGATGCGATTGCTACCACATATCAAATCCTAAACCAAGTATCGACCCTTACACTCGTAGCCTCGACACTCCACCCATTAGCATTTAAACTTAGATTAATCCAGTTCTTCTAGGCATAAACACAATTACCTATACTATAGTTTGAAGACCATAATAATTAAAACTCAAGTTAAGAATTTACTGATCCTGGACGAAGGGCGAAGGGTTACCTGTAGTAGTTCAAAACTGGACCTTCTTAGAGGCGCCGGAAAGGAGATCAAAACTTTAGGGTTTGCGGAAAGGGGATGGTCGGCCAAGTATTCTCATCTCTATATATACTAGGTTTTAGGTTGAGGCTACCTCCTGTGAAGATTGGAGGAAATCCAATTTGAATTGGATTTGAATGAGATCGGGTTTGAGTGTACGACCACAGCAGGGAAAAATCGAATCAGTGGATTTGAATTGGTGTTTTGCAAATAAGACCATGGCTTAATTAATATCAGGCTGGAGTCCTTTCTAATCCTATTAATGGCCATTTGTCTAATAATACTTGGTATATTTATATATATACACAATCAAAATTGACAGCATTTTACATTATATATTAAAAAAATTAGTACCAATATTTGGTCCAAGGACTCACACCACCAATGTCATTACTGCCACCGATGCCGCCGATGATGTTCCTCCAGCTTGAACAAGCAATACATCCCTATGAGCTATTCCAGACTTTTTACGTAATGATGCAAGCGCAGTAGCAGATCCAGTTGAAGACTCAGTTGAGATAGATGGAGGGCCTAGAGGATCATATCATAGGAGCATTTGAGAAGGAGACTCCACCAGCTTGACAACCATTGACGGGGATACTTGCTGAATTTTGCTAGTTGAAACCAACTCAATTTTCGGGCAAGGAGGATCCCGCAGAGGTTCACGAGTGGCTCACCAATATCCAGCATCAGCTAGAGGCAGCAGATATACCAAAGGAGCATTGGATGATTGCCGTGAGGATGCAACTAACCGGCAATACACACCACCAGTGGCTGATAGAAGAAAGAAGGCTTGGCCCAGATAATTTCACTTGGGATGAGTTCTCCAAACTCTTCCAGGAGATACGTATCTCGGCCACCTTCAGAGCAGAGCTTCGAAGGCAACTTTTACATCTCGTACAAGGCAACATGACCGTGGAAGAATACAACACCGAGTTTCTATGCCTAAGCCGTTTTGCACCCACACTGATCCACACGGAGGAAGAAAAGGCAAACAAATTCTACGACAGCCTGAGTTATACACTACAAGAGTTTATCGAAGCTGTGGCACCTACCACTTATTATGGAGTTCTTATCGCAGCACGACGCCTAGAGCGAGTTCACCGGAGGGAGTGGGCATAAAGAGGCCATCTGTACCAGTCAGAACTCATCAGGGATTTTCGGCAAAGAAGCCCACGATAAGCTTTCATCAGAAGTCCATCCAGACACCAGCAGCAGCAATACCCGATTTCTACCATCGCGGTAAGAAGGGACACATCACGAGGGATTGAAAATACAGATTGGGACTATGCTTACTATGTGGTTCGAATCAGCATCCACTACGGGACTGCCCAAAGAGTCAGAAGAACGCACCAGGACCAGCACCACAACCACCGAGGCTAACACTTCTGGTACTAAGAGCACCATAGGAAGAAGCAGGAGGCATGCAACCACCAGTACCAGTAGGTTTCCAGCAGAGGCCACCTCTGCCACCCAGACAGATGTATTCCAGTAGGATAAGTAGCAGCAGATGGCACCAGCATGTGGTCGTGGATAGGCCTTTGCCATGATCATGGAGGAGGAGTAGACAACATACGAGGTTATAACAGGTACTATATTGGTTGCTTTATTACCCGTTGTAGCATTATTTCATTCAGGAGCATCGTATTCTTTCATTTCCGCTAGCTTCGTAGCTATACATAGAGTAGCGCCTCACCTCTCCATAAAGTCATAAAGGTTCTGATGGGAGGTGGTATTATTTCGGTTAGTGACACTTATAGAGCTTGTTCGGTAGTTATTTGTGGAAGAGAGATGCGAGCACAATTCTTAATCTTTTCTATGCCTGATTATGATGTTGTACTTGGTATGGACTAGATGAGACAGTACCATGTTATATTGGATTGCCGGCTTGGATGAGTTATCTTTAGACCACATGGACAACCGGAGTTTGAGTTCCTTTGTGGGGCTAAAGAGCATGGTACTTTACTTATTCTTAAAGCACATATAGATGAAGACGAGGTTGAGTATCTGAGGATCGTAGCAAACTTTGTGGACATATTTCTTGAGGACTTACTAGGTTTGTCACCTGATTGGGAAGTAGAGTTCACCATCGACTTGATGTCGGGGGCGGAGCCTATCATATCAGTTGTGTACAAGTTAGCGTCGAAGGAGTTAGAAGAGTTAGAGAAGCAAGTTGATGATCTCTTATACAAGGAATTTATTAAAGCTAGCGTATCATCGTGGGGAGCACCTATCTTGTTTGTGCCGAAGAAGGACAAATCAGTTCGCTTATGTATTGATTACAGAGCTCTTAATGATGTAACAATCAAGAACAAGTATCCTTTGCCACACATTGATGGCCCGTTCGACCAGTTGCATAGAGCTTGCATATTCTTGAAGATAGATCTCATGCCAGGGTACCATCAAAGTGAAAAATAAGACATATCGAAGACAGCCTTCAGAACCAATTATAGGTATTATGCGTTCTTGGTTATGTCGTTCCGTCTAACCAACACGTCGACAGTTTTTATGAGCTTGATGAATAAATTATTCCACCCACAGTTGGATAAATTTATAGTAGTGTTCATCGACGATATCATGGTGTATTCTAAAAGTTGGAAGGAGCACAAGGAACATCTTCGCATCGTTCTTGAGACCTTGAGAAATGAGAGATTGTATGCCAAGCTTAGCAAGTGTGAATTCTGGCTTGATAGAGTTCCTTCCTTGGATACATTATCTCGGTAGAAGGACTTTCAGTTGATCCGGAGAAGATAGCTAAAGTGGAATCTTGGCCGACACCGACATCTATAGCAGAAGTTAGAAGTTTTTTCGGACTTGTCGGGTATTACCATAGGTTCGTAGAGAACTTTTTACGGATTGCAGAGCCGATGACATGGTTGACGCGTAAGGATCAGGAGTTTCAGTGGACATAAGATTATCAGAAGGCTTTTAAGAAATTGAAGAAGAGGTTGACCTCAACACCTATTTTGAGGCTTTCTTCTGGATCGAGAGGATTCATTGTATATAGTGATGCGTCGTGCTGCGGTAAGAACCCAATTTTTTCTCGAGCTGAGTGTTTGTAATCAGAGAGAAAGTGAGCTTGAGTGACTTCTAATCTTGGCTTCGTGCCCTCGTAATCTTATTTTCAATATCAATAAAGAGTATCATTTTGTAAATGTCTTTGTGTTATTCAACTTCTCTACTTGGAACTTCTATACGATGACCCCTGCTAAAATCGGCCATTATGGAATCCGCCTTGTGTGAGTGCAACCTAGTCTCGTATGATATCACGTCCTAGCGAGGACGATCGGTTCTTCGAAATCGGGGGCGTGACATAATGGTATCAGAATACAACTTTAGGTCATTGGACTTTTGATTGAATTCTTTAACTCTTATGTATTTTTGGTAAATGTTGTTTCAGCTATCGATATTATTGGTGCGCTCTCTCTCAATGTTCCGCAGGATGTTCCACACAATAAGTCTATATATTTTATAAAATTTTATGCGGAAAAATTCTATTGAACAAAAGATGGTTTCACTTAAGGCAAAGTTGGCTAAGTCAGGCTAGGCATATACACCAAGATTTGCGTCGACGTTAGCAAAGTTGTGTACGAGATACGAATTGTTCCAAATGAGAATGAGTTTGACCCGATTCGTAGAATGTGGGATAACTATCAATAGAAATGCCATCAAACGATGTTATCGTTGGTGCGAGATAGGTAGATCGTGCTTAGAATGTGAGGAATTGTTCGAACGAAGATTCAAGATGATCGGTTATGATTCGAATAATCATTTCGAGGTTATTAAGTGATCATCTCTGAGTAGTGTATGGGATAGCCTCGGAGATGTTTGATCAACTGAGGATCGGGGTGCCGATGGGTTTGCAAGCGACATAAGTAGTACAAAGCCTTAGAAACGAGTATGACAGAGTTAGTCATGATTATAGATATCTCATACAAGATTTGAGTTAGATGAATAAGGAGGCGACACCTAGCAGATTGGGATTACGTCGGTTCTAAAATATGGATGGAAATAGTAGATAGATTTAATCAAGGAAAAGTTAAGGTGTAATGACCGAATGACTCAGTCAAGGTATTGATATGAATCGTATACAAAAAGTTAGCACAATTGGAAGTTAGCGTACATGGAAATAATTCGAATATACGAGAATGACTCTAATGATTGGGATAGATGATGCTCGATGACTTGAGTTAGCATAAAATGACATAATTTGAGGAAATTTGTTGATCGATGACTTAAGATAGATAGATGAACATACGTGATTTTGGGTTTAAACGAATTGATCATGTAACTAGTTCAATGGATAATGATTGAATTTGATCTTGGATATCGAAGAGATTATGGTATATCCAGTTTGGATGATAGCATTAGTTGTACGATTTGGAGTTCATTGGAATGGAAGATCGTCATGTTATATATATCATCGATGGTATTGAGGCGTATCAAAGATCGATGTGCGATAACTTGGGGCACTCTGATTCGAAGAATGATGATCGTGTAAAATATTATTATTCAGATGGATGCTATACTTGGGATTTATATAGTATTGAATGTTTGTATTACTTGATTAGATGAACTTGAAGCATACGTGAATAAATAATAGTCGGACTATGAGAAAGAAAATATTAACAAAGTTGATAATCATTTATATGAGATTTATATGACTCGGGGAATTATAGTAGGCTATTTTACGATTGTGCAATGATATAGATGAACGAGATTGATGATTAGTTGGTTTGAAAATTTGAATGATGTTACGATGGATGAAT
This sequence comes from Iris pallida, assembly GCA_029216955.1. Classification (NCBI taxonomy): domain Eukaryota; kingdom Viridiplantae; phylum Streptophyta; class Magnoliopsida; order Asparagales; family Iridaceae; genus Iris; species Iris pallida. The sequence continues at coordinate 20,735,490 of JANAVB010040818.1, read as the reverse complement.
CATGATCGATGTCATTGTGACTTATGATCAATGGATTATGACTTGCGATTTTGTAGTCGATGTACATGTGTTTAGATTGATAATTCCATTGAAAGGATCGAGGATTGCGAGTTTAAGATTTGTGAGTTGCGTCGTTGAACCATGTCGTGATCGAGGATGATCGTGAAACGATTTACCTTAGAAATGACTTTGTTGAATGACTCAGACCCTTTGGACTGAACGTTAGAAGTACGGATAGGAGAAATCGATGCTCGAAGTTTAGAAATCGGAGTAAAGCGAGCTTGGTAGGATGATCCTTTACTATCGACTATGGTTTAACCTTAGAATTGAGAGAAGAGAGATTGAGTTGAGTATGTGTAATCAGAGAGAAAGTGAGCTTGAGAGACTTGTAATCTTGGCTTCGCGCCCTTGTAATTTTATTTTCAATATTAATAAAGAGTATCATTTTGTACATATCTTTTTGTTACTCAACTTATTTGCTTGGGACTTCTGTGCGACGACCTCGTCATAAGCTGCTGAAATTGGCCATTATGGAAACCGCCTTGTATGAGCGCAACCTAAACTTGTGCGGTATCACGTCATATTAAGGACGATCTGTTCTTCGAATCCTGGGACGTGACAACCGCCGCCACTCTCACGACCCCCTCGACGTTCTCTTCTACCCTAGCAAGTGTAGGAACAATCTTGTGGCCATTAGTGAGGTGCACAATGCGATACTTGGGCCGAAACTCCGTCGAATTAAAATCTGAACATCATAGCAGGTTAGTCAACTTTTAGACTAGGTTTCATCTACTTTTTTTCGTCCATTCTCCTCAATCCAAAACTAAAATTTACCTCTATGTGTCTACTTCAATATTTGATCACTGGATTACACAGTTCCATGCGGTTTGTTCGTGGCGTTGATTCTACGACAAGGTGTCCAAAATCGATGAGATATGTTGCGAGCAGTTTTTTGCTCACCTAAGGTCAGATTTGATCATTCTAATAGTTTTCTTCAGAAAATAGATATCAATAGCTTTCCATGGCATATCTATTTGTTAGGTTATGAGTTCATTTACTATTTATTAAAATTCTTGATATTTACCGTAACACCATAAATCCTATGTTCTTTGTGTCCAAAAGTTCCAATACTTCATAAAATTCTACTAAAATATTTGTTGTGCATGGTTTATTATTAAAACCCCTATTTTAACTAACTTTAGGAATTTTTATAAAGTTTAATATTTAGTATATACCTATATATATACTAAATTTTCTTATTCGGTTTTTGGTTTTGGACCGAAACCAAAAACTGAAACTGAATAAGAAATTTTAGTATTTTCAAAACCGAAACCGAACCCAATTTTTTAAACCAAACCGAATATGTTATTCGGTTCGGTTTTTGGTCCAAAATCGAATAATGCCCACCCCTAGAAAGCACTCCCAATCAAGATGGTTAAGTAGCCAATTCTACTATCAAGATCATATAAATCCTATAGATTGTAGTCAAGGTAAGTATTCCCAATCTATAGAATATCTCAAGTCAAGTCATACTCAAATCAAGGGAATAGTGGTATAGGATTAGACGACTCTATCATGAGACACATGTGAATACGAAGACCAATATAATAGGTAGTGAAATATAACAGAAATCAGGTACGTGCATGTAAGCTAGAAACAAGATAAAGTAAAACTAGAAACATGGTAAAGCAATATGAATATAAAAGTATGAGGAAAAATAAACAACAAGAAAGTAGAGAACATGCATATAAACTATATTGTACAAGTTGACAAGGTATAATTGCCTGAAGTTTGTCCAATTCGTGCTGATTCTGCGAAGACCAAAAGTTGTATCCAAACCTCGGCATGAACTATAGTTGCTACAATCCTCAAAGAATCTACCAGAGTCCAAGGCAGACTACCAATAATCATATACCACACATGCATCTAATCTAGTCCTTATTAGGGTTTATTTATGAAAAATAGTTTCCTCCGTATAATCGATATATATATATATATATATATATATATATATATATATATATATATATATATATATATATATATATATATATATATATATATATATATAATTACACCGACAACACTTCAAATAATAATATAGATATAACATAAGTTCATAGATAATATTTAGAACACAATTAAAAGTTTGTTTTAAAAATAGTTTTATTTGGAAAATTAATATCTTTGATAATATTTATATCCCCTAAGATAGATATTTTAACTTACTAGATTTTATACTGCAATTCATATATAAAAATAATCATGTACGTAAATATAACCTTATAGATATACAAGGCATATATATAAAAGATCATTTATAAATATTTATCTTTACAAATATTCCTATAAACATTTAATTAACTACTTTAAGTATTTAACCAAGAAACTTATAATATGACTAGATTATCTAAATTATTATTACTAACCATAAATAATCATGTCCAAATATCTCATGTAACCATTAAATTTAAATACAACAACACATGTTTTCATGAGATATCGGGACCGAGTTTTACGGTTTCCAACTTCCAAAATTCTCGATTAAGTCCCTACTTCTAGGGCATGCATATAAATCATGTAAAATCATAAAAATAATGATTTTAATATAATTTATATGATTAACCTCTGAATTCTATATTTAGAATTTTTAAGGAAAATTTCATGGCTAGTTGACTTCTATGTCAACTAGTCTACCCGAAACTTGTCCGGAACATCACCAAAATTTTGAAATAATATTTCTAAAAATAATTAATACTGATTATTTCACAGAAAATGAACTTGGATTCAATGGCCCAATTAACCACCAAGTTTTGGCTATTCTATGTCAGCAACTTACCCGAAAAACTAGTATTTTGACCCATATTTTTCTTATCTGATCTAATATTATAAAATCATGAAAAATTGCTAAAAAAATATTTTACAGTAATAAACCTACATTATATTCAGTTTTGAAAATTTCTAACAATTTTCTAAAGTTTATTCACAATGGTGCTCAAACTTAGCTCTATCGTAACCCGATTTCTCAACAATCCAACATGCAACTTCTAAAGATAAAAATATAGAATATAAGAGATCAAAATCTAATTTATATGATATTAAACTCAGATTTCCTACAGAACTAATAGCATGGGGTTTGAGATAGAAGAAGATGGAAACATTACCGAAATACTTTGTTAGAAGGGTTGTGGGTGCTTCTCCTTATCCAAGATCTCAAATTTTGTGCTTTTCTTGATTGCTAATCCCTTCTTGATGGGTTTGAAGGTGTTGGAAATGGTTCTTGAAGGTTGAATGGTAAAGGTTTGATCATTATGGATTTCTTGGTGGCGATTTGAGAATGGATGGTGATAGGAAGGGTTTTGATGTGGAGGAAGAAGTTGTTGATGGTGGGGATGATGATAGATGGGTTATGGATGGCAAGGGGTGGCCAAAACTTGGAGAAGTAGGGAGAGGGTTGCTATTTTTAGAATTTTAGAGGGAGGGGCCTATTTGGCCTAGTGGGGAGAGAAAATAGGTTTTTAGGGTTAGGGTTTTGTATTATATGGATAGGTATATATATGAAGATGATACACAACTGTGGGGAATCCTACTATGTTCACCGTCCAGTAAGGATCAGTGGTGACACACTCTTACATTCCAGATTGTAGCAGTTATGAAGTTAGTTACTTGTATCAGTTGTGGTTGCCAGCTCAGCTTATGAGGAACGAATCACAACACTTCGACGACGCGATTGTCAGCTCAACAAAATTAGACAACTCAACCTATAAATAAGAAAGCCACTGTGAGAGGATAGTTAGTTGAAACTACTTTTCTTTCTACAATTTTCTACTTAATGCATTTTCCTTACTATAATTTGTACTCTCTATTCAAATTCAATAAAAATCTTTTATCCCCAATTTTACTTCTGTCAAGCTAATTGATCACAACTATGGCTAGTTTTCCTAAAAATCCAAGCATTCATGGCAGGTAGCTCGGGAGCTTACTAATTTAGTATCAGAGCCTTTGGATCCATTGTTCGAGAATAGTCGGGAAGGAAGCTCCGGCCATGGCGGATCTGGTAGAGTGACGTCTGATAGAAGACGAGCTTCCCTTAATAAAGATCGATTTCTTTCAATAGAAGGTACTCTGGGAGCATTATTAGGTACTGCTCTATATCTCAGCAGTAGATTCGATCAATTCGAAGGTCGATTTGAGAAAATAAAGAAAATGATGGAGGAATTAGTTAGATCCAGAAGGGATTCAGAGAAACTAAATCCCCATCTCAATTTGTCTCCATCCTTGCAATACCCAATGGATGCACAATTTTTTTCCACAAACTCACGCACACAATCCATCAACCTCTGTTAATGGCAGCCATCCATGGGGAGTAAGTTCCCCAGTACTGAATACATCTATGTCTTCCAATGAGCAAACTCCCTCTGGACACATAAACCCTCAGCAAAATGCTGAGACACATGCTCTAGGAGCAATTTCCACTAGTCAAGGAGTGTATTATTCTCCTCCTTGATTTACTACACATGCAATGGTGTGATTGCAAAATAACAAGCAATCAGAGTAGGGGACAACCTTCTCTTAGGCTCAAGTTACCTGAGTATGATGGGACAGGGGATGTGGAGGAATGGTTACTGAGAATTAACCATTACTTCAACTATTACAACACATCCGAATCTGATAAGATCAAAGTCTGCTTAGTACAACTCAAAAACATAGCAGCTTACTGGTTAGATTGGATTTTGAAGATTAAAGGTGGCATATTGACTTGGGAGGAGTTTTGCAAAAATATTCGTATGGAGTTTGGGCCTTCTCAATTTATAGATTACATGATTGATTTAAAGCTTTTTAGGTAGGATACTAGTGTCCAGGAGTATAATTCACAATTTCAAAAGCTTTCTAAGAAGATCCAAGGGGTTCCGGAGAACTGTCTGGTGAGCCAATATATAGGAGGTTTGAGGGAGGATATTCGATATGAGCTTCAAGTTGCCAACCCTCAGAACTTGTTAATAGCTATACAACTCTCTAAATTGCAGGAAGCAAGGATTATAGCTATGAAAAGGTATTATAAGGGTAATTCTTACCTGAGTAAGAACAACAATTCCTAAGACTATATATGTTTCTAGTAATAATATTCCTACAACTTCTGGGAGTGAAACAGGGAAGAAACTTATAGGTTCAGCATCATCTCCAATAGGTGCAGTACAAAATGAAACTACCATATCCCCTACAGAAATTGTGAGAAGAAAGAATCTTGGCTTATGTTTTCTTTGTGAAGAAAAGTGGTTTAAAAGGCACATATGTAAGGAAAAAAGACTTTTTATGTTAGTAACATATGAAGAAGATAGTGAAGTGTTGAATAAGGAAGAAAACAAAGAAGATTTCAGAGGAAGTTAACTCATAATCTTTCTCCATATCTTTGCAAGCATTATCTGGTGCAGTGCAGCATTCTACGATGCGGCTCAGGGGTATAATTTGTTGGAGTTTGGTCTATTTCAAAGAGAATTTTAGTCCCACATCGGCTAGACCAAAGGAGTTGTATCTCTATATAATAGCTTTCCTATTTTAGAGATGCACATGTGGTGTGGAGGTGCACATGGGTGTGCCATGTGGGGTTATTTTTCTAATGGGAAAAAAGGCTAAATCAACAATAAAAGCATTCATGCTTTTTGCTCTTGGGAAATTCATTTCCATGGGAGCTAAGCCCCGTAGGGGCTTAGCGACTCGGACTCGGACTCGAACTCAGACTCGGACTCGGGCTCATGGGCTCATGAGGCGTAATGTGACGTTTTGTTGGCGCACTTTGCACTTATCTCCAAGTCACTCATTCTGCTTATACTCTTGAGTTGTGGCATAATAGGCTAGGACATGTTCATTGTAAACGAATAAACAGAATGTCTAGTCTAGGACTTATCTCCAAGTGTGGGGGTAAGGTAGAGAAATGTGAAGTTTGTGCTCAAACAAAGATCACAAGGAAACCCTTTCCTCGGGTTAATCGAAGTACAGATCTTCTGGAGTTGGTACACTCTGATATCTGTGACTTCAAACAGTTCTCTACAAAGGCCGGGATGAAGTATTTCATAACCTTCATCGATGACTTCTCAAAGTATGCGTTCGTCTACTTGCTGAAGGCTAAAGACGAAGCATTCGAGAAGTTCAAGGAGTTCAGAGCCGAAGCTGAGCGGAAGACTGGACAACAACTCAAAAGGATAAGAAGTGATCGAGGTGGGGAATACAGGTCTCATGAATTCGCATCATTCTGTAAAGAACATGGAATTGTCAATGAGACTATGGCTCCGTACTCTCCTCAATCAAACGGAGTAGCTGAGAGGAAGAACAGGACGTTAACAGAAATGATAAATTCAATGTTGTTGACTGCTGGTCTTCCTAAGTGCTACTGGGGAGAAGCTGCATTGACGGCCACTTTTATTCTAAATAGGGTGCCTCATGCAACTTCTGACATTACTCCTCATGAACTCTGGTTCAAGGTCAGACCAAGCTTGAATGTCATTCGAGTATGGGGGTGTCTGGCATATGTCAAGCTTCCAGATCTAAAGATTCAGAAGCTTGGGACAAGGACTACAAAGACGATCTTCTTGGGGTATGCCGAGAAGAGTGATGCACGGAGATTTCTTGATATTGAGTCAAATCATATCATTGAATCTCGTGACGCAGAATATTTTGAAGACAAATTTGCAAGGCACAAGAATATTGTTCTTACGGATGTTCCGGAGAACAATGAGGGTGCGCAAGAAACTGAAGTCTTCAATGAAGATGTGGTCCAAGAAGATGTTGTTGTTGAAACAACGGTTGAACCAGAACAAGCTGAGCCGTCAGCTAAGCGTGTGAGGAGGCCGAAGGACTTCGAAAGTGACTTTGTCACCTATCATATGGAAGCAGATCTGCTTACCTATGATGAGGCGATGAAGACCAGAGACGCGGTTTTCTGGAAGGAGGCGATTGACAATGAGATTGATTCCATCACCTCAAATAATACTTGGGTGTTGGTTGATCTTCCTGAAGGAGCAAAACCCATCGGATGCAAATGGATCTTCAAGAAGAAGATGAAAGCAGATGGAAACTATTGACAAGTTCAAGGCTAGGTTGGTAGCCAAGGGGTTTTCTCAGAAGCAGGGGATTGACTATTTTGACACGTATGCTCCAGTAGCCCGGATGACCACCATCAGAATGTTGATTGCTCTCGCAGCAATACATAAGATGGTGATACATCAAATGGATGTGAATACGGCTTTCCTAAATGGTGAGCTGACCGAAGAGATTTATATGCAACAGCCTGAGGGATTTGTCATCAGGGGTCTTGAAGACAAAGTCTGCAAGTTGGTGAAATATTTGTACGGTCTTAAACAGGCTCCCAAGATGTGGTATGAGAAATTTGACAAAGTTATAAGGTCAAATGGCTACATGGTCAGCGATACGGACAAGTGTGTTTACACGAAGTTCGCTGATGGAAGAGGTGTGATCGTTTGTCTGTACGTGGACGACATGCTTATCCTAGGTACGGATATTAGCTGTGTCACTGAGACAAAGAAGTTCATCTCTAGCAAGTTCAATATGAAGGACTTGGGGGAAGTTGATGTGATCTTAGGGATCAAGATCATCCGGACAGACATTGGACTAGCGCTGTCACAGTCTCATTATATTGAGAAAATGATCACTCGTTATGGGTATCAGGATCTTCAAGGATCGATACGCCGTATAGGTGTGATCTGAAGCTGAAGCCTAATTCAGGGAAAAGCGTCAGACAGCTGGAGTATGCAAGCGTAATGGGAAGTTTGATGTATGCTACTACTGCCACAAGGCCTGACATAGCTTTCGCCGTGGGAATGCTGAGTCGTTTCACGAGCAACCCAGGTGTTGAACACTGGAAAGCTGTGAAACGGGTTATAAGATATCTCAAGAAGACTCAGACATATGCACTGTACTACAGCGGAGATCCGCAGGTAGTGGAAGGCTTCAGTGATGCCAGTTGGTGCTCAGAGGTGGAGAGCAAGAGGTCCACAGGTAGATTTATTTTCACAATGGGTGGAGCTGCTATATCGTGGAAGTCGAAGAAGCAGACTATGCTTTCGCGATCATCCATGGAATCTGAGTTCTTTGCACTTGATACCGCAGCCGAGGAAGCAGAATGGCTTCGGGAGCTCATGTATGATCTTCCAGTGGTTGGGGCGCAAATACCGGCGATACCGATATACTGCGACAACCAGGCGACTGCGGTGGTGGCATCAAATGACCTCTTCAACGGGAAGAAGAGGACTGTGCGGTTGAAGCACAGGGCAGTACACGATCTTATCAAGAGAGGTGTTATTGCAGTGATTGATGTTCGGAGTCAGGAGAACCTGACGGATCCGTTCACCAAGAGCCTCAAGCGCCAGCTGGTCGATGACACAGCTTGTAAAATGGGCTTGAAGTCATTCTGATATTGTATTATTGTATTTCTACCATAAAGTTTTATGCTATTAGTTCAAAGATTTATCTACTAGGCATCTAGCTTTTGGTTCAAGGGAGGACCACTAATCGGAAGAATATCAGGAACGGTGGGTACATGTTCTAATGGGCATGGAGAGGTTACGGACCTATAACCACTGTTGTCTACTTTTGTTTTCTGTGGAAAACGGTTCCTGTGGGAAGGTTGGCTTAATTGCCTTAATGAGTTCTCAGGCAGAGTGAATGCCTGGTGTGCTTTACAGGAGGCACGGTAGAGCAGCACTACAAGGAGTGAAACTCCATGCTACAGTAGGGTGACTCCACAATGAGGTTTCTATATGTGGGGTGCTGCCCAGTAATAGGATAAAGCCTCGGCTTTACAGGCCAAGTCACAGCGGCGTAGCACCGCAAATAGGCAGTTAGCCTAATGCTGTATGATAAAAATAAAGAGGGGTGTAGTCAGCACTACAAAGAGGAGGAGTTCCTCATGTTACAGTGGCACGACACCACCATGAGATACCCTGTTAGGGATAAAGCCTCGGCCTTGCAAGCCATGTCGTTGCGGCGTAACACCGCAAGAGAGCCTAAGGCTTCATGCTGGGTAGTTTGGCACTACAAAGAGGCAGTTGCCTCATGCTACAGTAGTATGACACTACGATGAGGTTCTCGGTACGGGGTAAGGCCTCGGCTTAAGCCATGTCATAGCGGCGTAGCACCGCAAGGGAAGCGCAAAGCGCTTCATGCCATGTCTCTTTATAATGAACTCACCTATAGTGTATGGACAAAGAGATAACAGACCGTCTCTTGAGGGTAAACTTGTAGATGCCCAAAATTATACACTGAAACCAGGCTGGCATAGGGCCTTTAATGTGTAGCCAGAGGCACACGTAACTATATTATGCGAGTGGAAAGAATTTCAGCTATGATGCAGAATTCAAGGCTTAGTCCATTCTTGTATTATAGTCTGTTGTTTGACCCACACGGAAGATTCAAGTCGTAAGCGACATCTCTCCTAATGCATGATGGACAGTTACTATGGGGAACACTTATACCCATATATATATAGAGATATGTGGGGGATTGTTGGAGTTTGGTCTATTTCAAAGAGAATTTTAGTCCCACATCGGCTAGACCAAAGGAGTTGTATCTCTATATAATAGCTTTCCTATTTTAAAGATGCACATGTGGTGTGGAGGTGCACAGGGGTGTGCCATGTGGGGTTATTTTTCTAATGGGAAAAAGGCTAAATCAACAATAAAAGCATTCATGCTTTTTGCTCTTGGGAAATTCATTTCCATGGGAGCTAAGCCCCGTAGGGGCTTAGCGACTCGGACTCGGACTCGGACTCGGACTCGAACTCGGACTCGGACTCGGACTCGGGCTCGTGGGCTAATGGGCTCATGAGGCGTAATGTGGCATTTTGTTGGCGCACTTTGCACTTAGCACGTCAGCATCGTTGCTAGGCGCGTAGTGCGCTTTAGTTGCGCTTATTGCACGAGCTACTTACGCAGCCACGTTGCACAAGCCCAGTTGCGCGTGCCCAGTTGCGCTGCCCAGGTGCGCACCCAAGTTGCGCTCAGGTTGCGCTTGGGTGCGCTGGATTGTGCAGGGTAGCGCAGGTTGCTGGGTTGTGCAGGGTTGCGCGGGTTGCTCGGGTTGCACAGGGCTGCACGGGTTGCGTAGTGTACGCAGTGTGCGCAGTGCGTACAGTGCGCATAATGTGCGCAGTTCAGTACGCGCTCTGTCGCGCAAAGTGCAAGGAGCGCTGGATGTGCGCAGTTGGCAGCAGAACGTGCGTTAGCATGTTCTGGGCGATTGCTACATGTTCGGGGTGGTTATTACCACGTCCCTAACTTTGTGGCAACCGTCCAGTTGCTGCATGGCCTATATAAGACATCCTCTCTCTCAAGGCTTATGACAAAAAAAAGAAAAGAGTAGCCACCAGAAAGTTTACGAAGTGTTCTTTAGCACAAGTAAACAGAGAATTCAGACGTGTTCTTTAACACAGTTCTGATCTGCAGCCATCGAGAGAGAGAGGAAAGGCACCGCACCAGCGTTGCTCTTGCACGGGAGTTCGTGTCCGTCAGAGGAGTTAGAAGAGCAGAAGTGTTCCAAGTTCTCCGACGAACTTGCTGGTTCCTGGAAGCTGTTCGTGTAGGGCGAATAAAGCTTTGAGCAACGGTGATCATTCACCCCAGCAGGCCATCTTTCACATTTCGCCTGTCATCTTCTTCGCTGCTGTGATTATGAAATCAGTTTAGATTCTCGTATATCATACGTTGCTGTGGATTACGAAATCTTTTTAGATTCTCGTAATATCATAACGATATCTTTTTAGATCTTCGTTATACTTGTGCAACCTTCCTAGAAGTGTTGCGTTGGAATATTGTCTTTACAATTGTTTCATATTCTCAGTTTTTCATCGAAAAATTGTGCCCCGACAATAACATAATTCATGGTAAACTAGTCATTATTCTGATAGACTCAGATTCCACTCATAGCTTCATTGACAAACAGTTCAGTGAGAGAGTGAATATACCCAGCAAGGTTGATGAACCCTTTGAAGTTTTAGTAGCTAATGGGGAAAAGTTACAGAGTAGAGGCCTATGCACATGAGTTATAATTGGCTGCCAGGGCAAGAAGCTCAAAGTCAATTTGCTCAATTTTCCTATTACAGGTTGTCAAATTATCTTAGGGGCCAATTGGCTCAGTACTCTGGGTGATATTACTTGGAACTTCAAGGAGTTAACAATGAAGTACCAGTAGGAAGGGAAGATACAATGTCTCAATGGCCTTCATGCAGCTAGCAACAGTTTACTTGAAAAAGTTAATAAGGAAATAAGACAAAAATCATAAATTTTTGTCATCCAATTATGTGTAGCTGAGACTGCTAATGCAAATCTCGATGTACATCCTCTTCTCCAATCTCTGATGCACAGGTACAAGCAGTTGTTTGGAGAACCAAAAAGGCTACCTCCAAAAGGAATTTTGATAATAGAATTCCCTTAATATTGTTGGTGCTTTCTTTACATGGAGAGAGCTTGCTCTCAACATGCCTTGCAAAATTTTAGTCCCATATCGAAAATGCACCATGAGTTATCTCAACATATATACTTGGTTGTGTTGTTGAGAGATGCACATGGGGTGGTGACCCTAAGGAGGGAACCATGTAGGTGATTTTACTAGGAGGTAAGAATAAGGCTCCAAGGATTAAGCATTAATGTTTTTGTCATTCTCTTGGATTAATTCCATTTGGAGCTAAGCCCCAAAGGGGCTTAGTGACTCGGACTCGGACTCTGGCTCGGGCTCGGGCTCGGGCTCATGGGCTCATGAGGCGTAATGTGGCATTTTGTTGGCGCACTTTGCACTTAGCACGTCAGCAGTCATGCGGCTTATATACGGCCATGCGGTCTTATGCGGCTCATGCGGTCCATATGCGGCCAGGCGGTCTTATGCGGCTCATGCGGTCCATGCGGCTCATGTGGTCCATGTGGCCCATGCGGTCCATGCGGCCATGCGGCCAGGCTGCTGCTGCTGCCGCATGGAGGGCTCCGCTGACTGTTCAGGCTACAACTCAGTTATGGAAAGACTTATTCAATGCGATTAATTCAGATCCACTTTTTGTGGGATTTGAATTAATTTCGTTGCTATCTTTGTGGGATTTGAATTAATCTCGTTGCTATCTTTTTGGGATTTGATTCAATCTTTCCATAACTGAAGAGGCGGCTAGGGTTTCCACCCTCTCCCTATATATACTCTCTTCTAGCCTTCTTTGTGGGAATCACGAAAATTATAAGTCAGAAAAAAGAGAGAGAGAGGGAGTTGTTGCCGCCATTGCAAGTCCATCCGAGGAGTCAGAACAGAGGTGACTTCGAGCGTTCCACAAGTTCTTCAAACTTGCTGGTTCCTGGAAGCAATTCGTGTGGGACGAATCTTGCTTTGAGCAACGGTGTTTTGACACCCCAGCAATTTTTCTTCTTCTCATCTTTCTCTACATTATTGTAACTCATTCTGTCCCAATTGCAACACGTTTGCAAGGAAGAACGAGAGATCATCTCTTCTCTATTTCCTTCCTCCATATTGTAATCTGGTTATTTGGTTTTTTTATCATCGTAGATCTCGATTGCATCAATTTTTCCCATCTTTGTTCAAGCCCCGGGACTAACAATCTCAAAGCAAGATCCTTGTAGATGGAAAACATTAATGCTTCGCTCATCCAATCGGACTACTGCAAGTTGGAAAAGTTCGATGGAGAGCATTATCAAGTTTGGAAGAGAAAGGTTTATCTAACTCTTCAACTAAAAGACATTGATCATGTTCTGTTGGAGGAAAAACCTTCTGTTCCAGACACTGGCTCTATTGCCGCTATCAATGCGGCTACCAAACTCCAGGCCATATGGAGAAGGGAAAATAGCATCTGCAGGCTTCTCATCCTGAATGCTATAGAGGATTCCCTGGCAGAATCCTACTCGAAGAAGGAATTTGCCAGAGACATATGGGAGTCTGTGGAAAAACTGTATGAAGAAGACAGAAACAGGAGCAAGATGTTTATGGTTGAAAAATATCACAAATTGCTCTTTGAGGACAAGAAATCCATGTTGCCACAGGTGAAAGAATTTCTGAAGCTGCGTCAGAAACTGGAAGACGAAGAGATGCCCCTTCCCGACAAGTTTTTCGTTGGAGGGATCGTCTCAAAACTTTCTGCTGGATGGAGTACCTTCTATGCAAGGATGCTCAGAAAGAAGCTAGAAATTAGCTTGGGAGATCTACTTCAAGAGATCCATGTTGAGGACGAGATGCGTTCCCAACAAAAGGTGGACACTCTGTCCAAACAGTTGGCTAAAGCCAATCTAGTGCAGACGAGAGATCCCAAGGGGAAGCAGGCGGCTTCTCATCCCAATAAGAAGGACTTCACTAATCTAAAAGTGAAGGGTCCTTTATTCAAGCAACAGAAGACTAAGTCCCACGTGACTTGTTTCAATTGTGGCAAGAAAGGCCACTACAAGAGTGAATGCAGATCTAAGCCTAAACAATCAGAGAAAGGTGAGCCTAATAAGGTTTCATTGGTTTCTAATATTGTTGCTATGATCGCACAGGTTACAACTGTGGGGGTTGACTCTGACTAGTGGATAGACACTGGTGCGACTTGCCATGTCTGTTCTGGCAAGGAATGGTTCGTCACGTACCAGCCGATATCTGAGAAGGTTGTCATGGCGAACCAGGCCCAAGCTGAAGTTCTGGGGATCGGGATCGTAGAACTGAAACTCACTTCTAGGAACACTCTGACGCTTCAAGGTGTGAAGCATGTTCCGGTGATTGCCAAGAACCTGATCTCTGGGAGCCTGCTCTGCAATGCAGGCTTGAGGATGGACATCAATGCTGGTCAGATGGTGATGTCCAAGAAAGGAACATACTTCGGGAAGGCTTATCAAACCGAAGGATTATTTAAAATTCAGCTTGTCAACCAGTTTAATGACATTAATGCAGTTGCATTTTCTGATTATTCTCTTGAGTTGGGGCATAATAGACTAGGACATGTTCATTGTAAAAGAATTAACAAAATATCTAGTCTAGGACTTATCTCCAAATGTGGGGGTGAGGTGGAGAAGTGTGAAGTGTGTGCTCAGACGAAGATCACCAGGAAACCCTTTCATCGGGTCAATCGAAGTACAGATCTTCTGGAGTTGGTACACTCCGATATCTGTGACTTGAAACATTTCTCCACGAAGGCCGGGATGAAGTATTTCATAACCTTCATCGACGACTTCTCAAAATACGCGTTCGTCTACTTGCTCAAGTCTAAAGACGAAGCCTTCGAGAAGTTCAGAGAGTTCAGGGCCGAAGCTGAACGGCAGACTGGACAACAACTCAAGAGGTTGAGAAGTGATCGAGGTGGAGAGTACAGGTCTCATGAATTCGTATCGTTCTGCAAAGAACATGGAATCATATGCGAGACTACTGCTCTATATTCTCCTAAATCCAACGGAGTAGCAGAGAGGAAGAACCGAACATTAACAGAAATGATGAATTCTAAGCTGCTTACTGCAGGTCTTCCAAAATGCTACTGGGGAGAAGCTGCATTAACGGCCACTTTTATTCTGAATAAAGTGCCATATGCAACTTCGGACGTAACTCCTCATGAACTCTGGTTCAAAGTCAGACCAAACTTGAATGTCATTCGAGTGTGGGGGTGTCTGGCGTATGTGAAGCTCCCAGATCTGAAGATTCAGAAGCTGGGGACAAGGACTACGAAGACGATCTTCTTGGGGTATGCCGAGAAGAGTGATGCTCGGAGATTTTTTGATATTGAGTCAAATCATATCATCGAATCTAGCGATGCTGAATACTTTGAAGACAAGTTTGCAAAAGACAAAAACATTGTTCTTTCGGACATTCCGAAAAATAATGTAGGTGCAAATGAGACTGAAATCTCATATGGGCCAGTAGTCCAAGAAGAAGCTGTTGTTGATGAAACAACTCTTGTACCAGAACTCGCAGAGCCGTCAGCAAAGCGAGCGAGGAGACCTAAAGACTTCGGAGATGACTTTGTCACCTATCATGTGGAAGCAGATACGCTTACCTATGATGAGGCGATGAAGACCAGAGATGCTATCTTCTGGAAGGAGGCAGTGAATGACGAGTTTGTCTCTATCACCTCCAATAACACATGGATGTTGGTAGATCTACATGAAGGAGAAAAGCCCATCGGATGTAAATGGATCTTCAAGAAGAAGATGAAGGCAGATGGAACTATTGACAAGTTCAAGGCCAGGCTGGTAGCCAAGGAATTTTCTCAGAAACAGGGAATAGACTACTTTGACACGTACGCTCCAGTAGCTCGGATGACCACCATCAGGATGTTAATCGCTTTAGCAGCTATACATTAGTTGGTGATACATCAGATGGATGTAAAGACAGTATTCCTGAATAGGGAGCTGGCCGAAGAGATTTACATGCAACAGCCAGATGGATTTGTCGTCAAAGGTCTTGAAGACAAAGTCTGCAAGTTGGTGAAATCATTGTATGGTTTGAAGCAAGCTCCCAAGATGTGGCATGAGAAGTTTGACAAAGTTATTAGGTCAAACGGCTACAGAGTCAGCGAGACGGACAAATGTGTTTACACAAAGTTCGCTTATGGAAGAGGAGTCATCGTTTGTCTGTACATGGACGACATGCTAATCCTAGGGACGGATATAGGATGTGTCACGGAGACAAAGAAGTTCCTCTCAACCAAGTTCAGTATGAAGGACTTAGGGGATGCAAATGTCATCTTGGGCATAAAGATCATCCGGACAAACACTAGAGTAGCGCTATCACAATCTTACTACATTGAGAAGATGCTCACATGCTATGGGTATAAGGATCTTCCAGGGATCGATACGCCATACAGGTGTGATCAGAAGCTGAAGTCAAACTCGAGGGAAAGCGTCAGGCAGCTGGAGTATTCTAGCATTATCGGAAGTTTAATGTACGCAACCAATGCCACAAAGCCTGACATAGCTTTCGCCGTGGGAATGCTGAGTCGGTTCACAAGCAACCCAGGGGTTGAGCACTGGAAAGCTGTGAAGCGGGTAATGAGATATCTCAAGAAGACTCAGACATATGCACTGCACTACAACGGGTATCCGACAGTAGTGGAAGGCTTCAGTGATGCTAGCTGGTGTTCAGAGGTGGAAAGCGAGAGATCCACAAGTGGATATGTCTTTTCCTTGGGTGGAGCTGCTATATCGTGGAAGTCGAAGAAGCAGACTATACTCTCTCGTTCCTCCATGGAATCTGAATTCTATGCACTTGAAACTGTAGCAGATGAAGCAGAATGGCTTCGGGAGCTCATATATGATCTTCCAGTGGTTGGGGCTCAGATACCGACGATACCGATATACTGTAACAACCAGGCGACTGCGGCGGTGGCATCAAATGACCTCTTCAATGTAAAGAAGAGGACTGTGCGGTTGAAGCACAGGGCAGTACACGATCTTATCAAAAGAGGTGTAATTGCAGTGATTGATGTTCGGAGTCAGGAGAACCTGGCAGATCCGTTCACAAAGGGCCTCAAGCGCCAGTTGGTCGATGATACAGCTTTTAAAATGGGCTTGAAGGCATTCTGATAGTGTGTCTTTATAATCCTACCATAAAGTTTTATGCTATTAGTTCAAAGAGAAATCTACTAGGCATCTAACTTTTGGTTCAAAGGAGGATCACTGACTGGAAAACTATCAGGTAACAGTGGGTACTTGTTCTCTGGAACATGGAAGGGATACGGACCCATAACTACTGTTGTCTACTATATATTTTCTGCGAAAAAAATAGATCCTATGGAAGGTTGGCTTAAACGCCTTAATGAGTTCTCAGGCAGAGTGAATGCCTGGTGTGCTTTACAGGAAGCATGGTAGAGCAGCACTACACGGAGTGAAACTCCATGCTACAGTGGGGTGACTCCACCATGAGGTTCCCAGGTCTGGGATAATGCCTCGACTTTGCAAGCCAAGTCATAGCGGCGTAGCACCGCAAATAGGCAGGTAGCCTAATGCTGTATGACGTAATTAAAGAGTTGTAGACAGCACTACAAAGGGGAGGATGACCCTATGTTACTGTGGCACGACACCACGATGAGGTACCCAGGTAGGGGTAAAGCCTTGGCCTTGCAAGCCATGTCGTTGCGGCGTAACACCGCAAGGAAGCCTTAGGCTTCATGCTGAGTAGATTGGCACTACAAAGAGGCTGAGACCTCATGCTACAGTAGTATGACACTACGATAAGGTTCCCAGGTAGGGGTAATGCCTCGGCTTCAGGCCATGTCATAGCGGCGTAGCACCGCAAGGAAGCGCAAGGCTTCATGCCATGTCTCTTTAATAAAGAACTCACCTATAGTGTATGAAAAGAGATATCAGGCCGTCTCTTGAGGGTAAACTTGTAGACGCCCAAAATTGTACACTGAAACCAGGCTGGCACAGGGCCTTTAATGTGCAGCCAGAAGCACACGTAACTACACTTTGTGAGTGGGAAGAATTATAATTGTGGTGCAGAACTCAAGGCGTAGTCCATTATTGTATCACATTGTTATTTAACCCATACGGAAAGATTCAAGTCGTCAGCGACATCTATCCTAATATAAAATAGACAGTTACTGTGGGAAACGCTCATCCCTGGACACATATATATGTTGTGATATGTGGGAGATTGTTGGTGCTTTCTTTACATGAAGAGAGCTTGCTCTCAACATATCTTGTAAAATTTTAGTCCCACATCGGAAACGCACCATGAGTTATCTCAACATATATACTTAGTTGTGTTGTTGAGAGATGCACATGGGGTGGTGACCCTAAGGAGGGAACCATGTGGGTGATTTTACTAGGAGGTAAGAATAAGGCTCCAAGGATTAAGCATTAATGGTTTTGTAATTCTCTTGGATTAATTCCATTTGGAGCTAAGCCCCAAAGGGGCTTAGCGACTCGGACTCGGACTCGAGCTCGGGCTCATGGGCTCATGAGGTGTAATGTGGCATTTTGTTGGCGTACTTTGTACCTAGCACGTCAGCAGTCATGCGGCTCATATACGGCCATGCGGTCTTATGCGGCATGCGGCTCATATGCGGCCATGCGGTCTTATGCGGCATGCGGCTCATATGCGGCTCATGCGGTCCATGCGCCTCATGCAGCTCATACGGTCCATGCGGTCCATGCGGTCCATGCGGCTCATGCGGTCCATGCGGTCCATACGGCTCATCCATGCGGCTCATGCGGTTCATGCGGCTCATGTGGTCCATGTGGTCCATACGGCTCATACAGTCCATGCGGCCATGAGGCCATGCGGCTCATACGGCCAGGATGCTGCTGCTGCTGCTGCTGCCGCATGGAGGGCTCCGCTGACTGTGCAGACTATAAGTCAGTTATGGAAAGACTGATTCAATGCGATTAATTCAGATCCACTTTTTGTGGGATTTGAATTAATTTTGTTGTTATCTTTTTGGGATTTGATTCAATCTTTCCATAACTGAAGAGGCGGCTAGGGTTTCCACCCTCTCCCTATATATACTCTCTTCTGGCCTCCTTTGTGGGAATCACAAAAATTATAAGTCAGAAAAAAAGAGAGGGAGTTGCTGCCGCCATTGCAAGTCCATCCGAGGAGTCAGAACAGAGGTGACTTCCACAAGTTCTTCAAACTTGCTGGTTCCTGGAAGCAATTCGTGTGGGGCGAATCTTGCTTTGAGCAACGGTGTTTTGACACCCCAGCAATTTTTCTTCTTCTCATCTTTCTCTAGATTATTGTAACTCGTTCTGTCCCAATTGCAACACGTTTGCAAGGAAGAACGAGAGATCTTCTCTTTTTTATTTCTCTCCTCCATATTGTAATCTGGTTATTTGGTTTTTTGTATCATCGTAGATCTCGATTGTATCAGTTTTTTCCATCTTTGATCAAGTCCTGGGACTAACAATCTCAAAGCAAGATCCTTGTAGATGGAAAACATTAATGCTTCGCTCGTCCAATCGGACTACTGCAAGTTGGAAAAGTTCGATGGAGAGCATTATCAAGTCTGGAAGAGAAAGGTTTATCTAACTCTTCAACTAAAAGACGTTGATCATGTTCTGTTGGAGGAAGAACCTTCTGTTCCAAACACTGGCTCTACTGCCGCTATCAATGCGGCTACCAAACTCCATGCCAAAAGGAGAAGGAAAAATAGCATCTGCAGGCTTCTCATCCTGAATGCTATGGAGGATTTCCTGGCAGAATCCTACTCGAAGAAGGAATTTGCCAGAGACATATGGGAGTCTGTGGAAAAACTGTTTGAAGAAGACAGAAACAGGAGCAAGATGTTTGTGGTTGAAAAATATCATAAATTGCTTTTTGAGGACGAGAAGTCCATGTTGCCATAGGTGAAGGAATTTCTGAAGCTGCATCAGAAAATGAAAGACGAAGAGATGTCCCTTTCCGACAAGTTTGTCGTTGCAGGGATCGTCTCAAAACTTCCTGCTGGATGGAGTACCTTCTATGCAAGGATGCTCAGAAAGAAGCTAGACATTAGCTTGGAAGATCTACTTCAAGAGATCCATGTTGAGGACGAGATACATTCCCAACAGAAGGTGGACACTCTGTCCAAACAGTTGGCTAAAGCCAATCTAGTGCAGACGAGAGATCCCAAGGGGAAGCAGGAGGCTTCTCATCCCAATAATAAAGACTTCACTAATCTAAAAGTGAAGGGTCCTTCATTCAAGCAACAGAAGACTAAGTCCTACGTGACTTGTTTCAATTGTGGCAAGAAAGGCCACTACAAGAGTGAATGCAGATCTAAGCCTAAACAATCAGAGAAAGGTGAGCCTAATAAGGTTTTATTGGTTTCTAACATTGTTGCTATGATTGCACAGGTCACAACTGTGGGGGTTGACTCTGACTGGTGGATAGACACTGGTGCGACTTGCCATGTCTGTTCTGGCAAGGAATGGTTCGTCACGTACCAGCCGATATCTGAGAAGGTTGTCATGGCGAACCAGGCCCAAGCTGAAGTTCTGGGGATCGGGACCGTGGAACTGAAACTCACTTCTGGGAACACTCTGACGCTTCAAGGTGTGAAGCATGTTCCGGTGATTGCCAAGAACCTGATCTCTGGGAGCCTGCTCTGCAATGCAGGCTTGAGGATGGACATCAATGCTGGTCAGATGGTGATGTCCAAGAAACGAACATACTTCGGGAAGGCTTATTAAACCGAAGGAATGTTTAAAATTCAGCTTGTCGACCAGTTTAATGACATTAATGCAGTTGTATTTTCTGATTATTCATATGAGTTGGGGCATAATAGACTAGGACATGTTCATTGTAAAAGAATTAACAAAATGTCTAGTCTAGTACTTATCTCCAAATATGTGGGTAAGGTGGAGAAGTGTGAAGTGTGTGCTCAGACGAAGATCACCAGGAAACCCTTTCATCAGGTCAATCGAAGCACAGATCTTCTGGAGTTGGTACACTTCGATATCTGTGACTTCAAATATTTCTCCACGAAGGCTGGGATGAAGTACTTCATAACCTTCATCGACGACTTCTCAAAATATGCGTTTGTCTAATTGCTCAAGTCTAAAGACGAAGCCTTCGAGAAGTTCAGAGAGTTCAGGGCCGAAGCTGAACGGCAGACTGGACAACAACTCAAGAGGTTGAGAAGTGATCGAGGTGGAGAGTACACGTCTCATGAATTCGCATCATTCTGCAAAGAACATGGAATCATATGCGAGACTACTGCTCCATATTCTTCTCAATCCAACGGAGTAGCAGAGAGGAAGAACCGAACATTAACAGAAATGATGAATTCTATACTGCTTACTGCAGGTCTTCCAAAATGCTACTGGGGAGAAGCTGCATTAACGGCCACTTTCATTCTGAATAGAGTGTCATATGCAACTTCGGACGTAACTCCTCATGAACTCTGGTTCAAAGTCAGACCAAACTTGAATGTCATTCGAGTGTGGGGGTGTCTGGCGTATGTGAAGCTCCCAGATCTGAAGATTCAGAAGCTGGGGACAAGGACTATGAAGGCGATCTTCTTGGGGTATGCCGAGAAGAGTGATGCTCGAAGATTTCTTGATATTGAGTCAAATCATATCATCGAATCTCGCGATGCTGAATACTTGAAGACAAGTTTGCAAAAGACAAAAACATTTTTCTTTCGGACATTCCGAAAAATGATGTAGGTGCAAATGAGACTGAAATCTCATATGGGCCAGTAGTCCAAGAAGAAGCTGTTGTTGATGAAACAACTCTTGTACCAGAACTCGCAGAGCCGTCAGCAAAGCGAGCGAGGAGACCTAAAGACTTCGGAGATGACTTTGTCACCTATCATGTGGAAGCAGATCCGCTTACCTATGATGAGGCGATGAAGACCAGAGATGCTATCTTCTAGAAGGAGGCAGTGAATAACGAGTTTGACTCTATCACCTCCAATAACACATAGGTGTTGGTAGATCTACCTGAAGGAGAAAAGCCCATCGGATGTAAATGGATCTTCAAGAAGAAGATGAAGACAGATGGAACTATTGACAAGTTCAAGGCCAGGCTGGTAGCCAAGGGATTTTCTCAGAAACAGGGGATAGACTACTTTGACACGTACGCTCCAGTAGCTCGGATGACCAACATCAGGATGTTAATCGCTCTAGCAGCTATACATAAGTTGGTGATACATCAGATGGATGTAAAGACAGCATTCCTGAATAGGGAGCTGACCGAAGAGATTTACATACAACAGCCAGATGGATTTACCATCAAAGGTCTTGAAGACAAAGTCTGCAAGTTGGTGAAATCATTGTATGGTTTGAAGTAAGCTCCCAAGATGTGGCATGAGAAGTTTGACAAAGTTATTAGGTCAAACGGCTACAGAGTCAGCGAGACGGACAAATGTGTTTACACAAAGTTCGCTGATGGAAGAGGAGTCATCATTTGTCTGTACGTGGACGACATGCTAATCCTAGGGACGGATATAGGATGTGTCACGGAGACAAAGAAGTTCCTCTCAACCAAGTTCAGTATGAAGGACTTAGGGGATGCAGATGTCATCTTGGGCATAAAGATCATCCGGACAAACACTGGAGTAGCGCTGTCACAATCTCACTACATTGAGAAGATGCTCACACGCTATGGGTATAAGGATCTTCCAGGGATCGATACGCCATACAGGTGTGATCAGAAGCTGAAGCCAAACTCGAGGGAAAATGCCAGACAGCTGGAGTATTCTAGCATTATCGGAAGTTTAATATACGCAACCACTGCCACAAGGCCTGACATAGCTTTCGCCGTGGGAATGCTGAGTCGGTTCACAAGCAACCCAGGGGTTGAGTACTGGAAAGCTGTGAAGCGGGTGATGAGATATCTCAAGAAGACTCAGACATATACAATGCACTACAACGGGTATCCGACAGTAGTGGAAGGCTTCAGTGATGCTAGCTGGTGTTCAGAGATGGAAAGCGAGAGATCCACAGGTGGATATGTCTTTTCCTTGGGTGGAGCTGCTATATCGTAGAAGTCGAAGAAACAGACTATACTCTCTCGTTCCTCCATGGAATCTGAATTCTATGCACTTGAAACTGCAGCAGATGAAACAGAATGGCTTCGGGAGCTCATGTATGATCTTCCAGTGGTTGGGGCTCAGATACCGACGATACTGATATACTGTGACAACCAGGCGACTGCGGCGGTGGCATCAAATGACCTCTTC
Source organism: Iris pallida (assembly GCA_029216955.1). Classification (NCBI taxonomy): domain Eukaryota; kingdom Viridiplantae; phylum Streptophyta; class Magnoliopsida; order Asparagales; family Iridaceae; genus Iris; species Iris pallida. The sequence goes on along the minus strand of JANAVB010040818.1, from coordinate 20,712,860 downwards.
AACGGAAAGAAGAGGACTGTACAGTTGTAGCACAGGGCAATACACGATCTTATCAAAAGAGGTGTAATTGCAGTGATTGATGTTCGGAGTCAGGAGAACCTGGCAGATCCGTTCACAAAGGGCCTCAAACGCCAGTTGGTCGATGACACAGCTTATAAAATGTGCTTGAAGGCATTCTGATAGTGTGTCTTTGTAATCCTACCATAAAGTTTTATGCTATTAGTTCAAAGAGAAATCTACTAGACATCTAACTTTTATGAAAGGAGGATCACTGACTGGAAAACTATCAGGTAACAGTGGGTACTTGTTCTCTGGAACATGGAAGGGATACGGACCCATAACCACTGTTGTCTACTATGTATTTTCTGCAAAAAAAAAAAAAGATCCTGTGGAAGGTTGGCTTAAACGCCTTAATGAGTTCTCAGGCAGAGTGAATGCCTGGTGTACTTTACAGGAAGCACGGTAGAGCAGCACTACAAGGAGTGAAACTCCATGCTACAGTGGAGTGACTCCACCATGAGGTTCCCAAGTCTGGGGTAATGTCTCAGCTTTGCAAGCCAAGTCATAGCGACGTAGCACCGCAAATAGGCAGATAGCCTAATGTTGTATGATGTAATTAAAGAGTTGTAGACAGCACTACAAAGGGGAGGATGGCCCCATGTTACAGTGGCACGACATCACGATGAGCTACCCAGGTAGGGATAAAGCCTCGACCTTGCAAGCCATATCGTTGCGGCGTAGCACCGCAAGGAAGCCTTAGGCTTCATGCTGAGTAGATTGGCACTACAAAGAGGCTGAGACCTCATACTACAGTAGTATGACACTACGATGAGGTTCCCAGGTAGGGGTAATGTCTCGGCTTCAGGCCATGTCATAGCGGCGTAGCACCGCAAGGAAGCGCAAGGCTTCATGCCATGTCTCTTTAATAAAGAACTCACCTATAGTGTATGGAAAGAGATATCAGGCCGTCTCTTGAGGGTAAACTTGTAGACGCCCAAAATTATACACTGAAACCAGGCTGGCACAGGGCCTTTAATGTGCAGCCAGAAGCACACGTAACTACACTTTGTGAGTGGGAAGAATTACAATTGTGGTGTAGAATTCAAGGCGTAGTCCATTCTTGTATCATATTGTTATTTAACCCATGCGGGAAGATTCAAGTCGTCAGCGACATTTATCCTAATGTAAAATGGACAGTTACTGTGGGGAACGCTCATCCCTGGACATATATATATGTTGTGATATGTGGGGGATTGTTGGTACTTTCTTTACATGGAGAGAACTTGCTCTCAACATCCCTTGTAAAATTTTAGTCCCACATCGGAAATGCACCATGAGTTATCTTAACATATATACTTGATTGTTTTGTTGAGAGATGCACATGGGGTGGTGACCCTGAGGAGGGAACCATGTGGGTGATTTTACTAGAAGGTAAGAATAAGGCTCCAAGGATTAAGCATTAATGCTTTTGTCATTCTCTTGGATTAATTCTATTTGGAGCTAAGCTCCAAAGGGGCTTAGCGACTCGGACTCGGGCTCGGGCTCATGGGCTCATGAGACGTAATGTGACGTTTTGTTGGCGCACTTTGCACTTAGCACGTCAGCAGTCATGCGGCTCATATACGGCCATACGGTCTTATGCGGCATGCGGCTTATATGCGGCCATGCGGTCTTATGCGGCATGCGGCTCATATGCGGCTCATGCGGCTCATGCGGTCCATGCGGTCTATGCGGCTCATACGGTCCATGCGGTCCATGCGGCTCATGCGGCTCATGTGGTCCATGCGGCCCATGTGGCTCATACGGTCCATGCGGCCATGAGGCCACGCGGCTTATGCGGCCAGGCTGCTGCTGCTGTTGTCGCATGGAGGGCTCCGCTGACTGTGCAGACTACAAGTCAGTTATAGAAAGACTGATTCAATGCGATTAATTCAGATCCACTTTTTGTGGGATTTGAATTAATTTCGTTGCTATCTTTGTGGGATTTGAATTAATCTCGTTGCTATCTTTTTGGGATTTGATTCAATCTTTCCATAACTGAAGAGGCGGCTAGGGTTTCCACCCTCTTCCTATATATACTCTCTTCTGGCCTCCTTTGTGGGAATCACGAAAATTATAAGTCAGAAAAAAGAGAGAGAGAGAGGGAGTTGCTGCCGCCATTGCAAGTCCATCCGAGGAGTCAGAACAGAGGTGACTTCCACAAGTTCTTCAAACTTGCTGGTTCCTGGAAGCAATTCGTGTGGGACGAATCTTGCTTTGAGCAACGGTGTTTTGATACCCCAGCAATTTTTTTTCTTCTCATCTTTCTCTAGATTATTGTAACTCGTTCTGTCCCAATTGCAACACGTTTGCAAGGAAGAACGAGAGATCTTCTCTTCTCTATTTCCCTCCTCCATATTGTAATCTGGTTATTTGGTTTTTGTTTCATCGTAGATCTCGATTACATCAGTTTTTTCCATCTTTGATCAAGCCCCGGGACTAACAACTACCTGGGGCTTCTCTAGTGTGTCAAAGAAACTATCAACATCCTTTATGTGTACAAAAATGAAATAGAAAAACAGGTAAAAGAAATGTTGGCCAGTGGCATCATTAGGCCAAGTACTAGTTCATATTCTTCACCTATCATTTAGTGGAGAAATCAGATGGATCTTGGAGGATGTGTATAGATTACAGAGCCTTAAATCAAAGAACTATCAAGGACAAGTTCCCGATTCCTTTCATTGATGAATTGTTTGATGAGCTTTATGGAGCCAAATGTTTTTCTAAACTAGATCTGAGAACTGGATACCATCAGGTTAGGGTGGTTGAAGAAGACATTCATAAAACAACATTTAGGACTCATGAGGGGCAATATGAATTCCTTGTAATGCCTTTTGGTCTCACCAATGCACCTTCCACTTTTCAGGCAATGATGAACACCTTATTCCACGATTACATGAAAAACTTTGTACTTATATTCTTTGATGATATATCGATTTACAACCTTACTTTTGAAGAACATTTGGTGCATTTGGAGAAAGTGTTCTGTAGGCTGGCAGAGAATAATTTGAAGATCAAAGAAAGCAAATGTTAGTTTGCTCTACAGGAAGTTGGATATTTAGGCCATGTTATATCTCAAAAACGGGTGCAGGTGGATGCAAACAAAACTGAAGCAATTATGAAATGGCATGTACCTACTACACTGAAAGAATTGAGAGGTTTTCTTGGGGTCACTAGGTATTATAGAGGATTTATTCAAGGCTATGGATCAATAGCTGGACCACTCACTGAATTGTTAAAGAAAAATGCCTTTGTTTGGAACAACAAAGCTCAATTGGCTTTTGAACAATTGAAGTTAGCTCTTACCAACCCTCCAGTCCTTAGCATGCCCAACTTTTTAGACATTTGTCTTAGAATGTGATGCATCAGGAGAAGGTATTGGAGCTGTGCTTATGAAATAGGGCAAACCCATAGCTTACTTGAGCCAGGCTTTAAAAGGGAGAACTAAAGCTCTTTCTACTTATGAGAAAGAGATGCTAGCTATTCTTTTGGCTATTAAGAAATGAAACCAGTACCTTTGGGGTAGAGAGTTCATTATAAGAACTAATCATCAGTCCCTTAAATTTCTCCTAGAACAAAAAAATGTGTACAGAGGCTAAACATAAATGGGTATTAAATTTACGTGGTTTTAACTACAAAGTGGAATACAAAAAAGGTAAGGAAAAAAGGCTGCTGATAGTCTTTCTAGGAGGGGGAGAAGCTACATTGAATGCTGTATCCAGGGTTCAAGCTGATTGGTTAAGCCAATTTTAGGAGCAAATGAAACAGTCTTCATACTACACTGTATACCTTCACAAATAGGAGCAGGGTGAGTTGGATCCCAACAAGTATGCTTTGAGAGATGGTCTCCTCTACTACAAAAACAGGTTGTTTATGCATTTGTGGAAACTATGTTAAAGGAACACCATGACCATCTACAGGCAGGACACTCATGTGTGACAAAGACATTGCATAGGTTGAAGAGGAGGCATGAAAACCTTAGTAAAGAATTATGTACGAGCATGTGTAGTTTGCCAACAAAATAAATATGAACATACATCCCCATCTGGCCTACTACAACCCTTGTCTATACCAAACAGAAATTGGGAAGACATATCCATGGATTTCAAAGAGGGACTACCTAGTTGTTACCATAAAACTACTATAATGGTTGTGGTTGATAGACTAACCAAATTTATTCACTTGTTTCCACTTTGTCATCCTTATACTGCTGCTGTGGTAGCACATGTTTTGTAGAAGGAGTTTTTAAACTTCATGGAATGTCCAAGTCCATAGTATGTGACAGGGATCCAAACTTTACTAGCCAGTTTTGGCAGGATTTTTTTTAAAGTATAGGGAACTCAGTAGAAATATAGTACTACATATCACCAACAAACTGATGGGCAAACTGAAGTTACTAACAGATGCATTGAAGCTCAGGGTGTTACATGGGCCGGTTAGCCTTGAACCCGCCCGAGCCCGCAGCAAGCCCGGCCCGCCAAAGCCCGCTCCTAGCCCGGCCCGAGCCCGCCCATTTGTAAATCCGGTCCGGGCTGGGTTCACCCGTTCGAGCCCAAGCCTGGCCCGGCCTGGACCGGTTGAATTTTTTTTTTTTTTTGCAATGTTAGGCCTAGTTCAGCCCGGCCCGGTCAGGCCCGCCCGAGCCCAATACCTGCCCGGTCCGGCCGGCTGAACCAGATTTTGCAATTTCTTTTTGAATCATTGTGCTCCTTTTACCAAAATACACCCATTTTGTGACCGTTTTATGACCGTTATAGGGGGTATTTTGGTCTTTTTGACCAAAATGACCAAAAATCCTTTACAACAACTCTATTTTGAGGATATGGGGGTCATTTGGCTTCCAAAAAATCCTATAAATTTGCCATGAAACTTCTATTTCAAACACAAACAATTCAATCCTTATCAAAAAAAATCCAAATCACAAGAAGATTTCCATAAAGTTGTGCTCTAAATTCTGGCGATCTACGACTTCCTCTTTCTAATTGTTTATTTTTTTAATTTACAATTACGAAATAGTTTTTTTCCTCCTTCTCTCTAGTTTTTTTGCAAAAAAACTAATTCTTTATTATTTTTTTCGGTATCCTCCTCCATCTTTATAATCCTTTATATATTTTATTTGTCTTTTTAAAATGGCCGGACAAGGTTCAAACCAAGCTAATGCTGCTTTTGAAATTTACAATTCTTTTTTTGAGGAAAATCTTATTCCTGACGATTTAGATGGTTCCCCTCCTGAAATTGGTAGCAATGTACCAAATGTTGTAAAGAGAAAGCAAAAAACAAAAGTTTAGAAATTTTTTATTATTCTTAATGAAACTAAACCTGATGGCTCACTTGTTTTAGATCAAAAAGGTGAAGCGGTTTCGTACGGGGCCCAATACAAAAAATGTTCCCGTATATACAAATGGAAGAGGGGAGGTGGCACGGGCACACTCTCAAGACACTACGATACTTGCTACGATCCAAGCTTAATTCCGGCGACCCAAACTAAGATAAGTTTTGGAGGCACTACGGCTTCTTCGGTGGGTACGTTTTCCTATTCAGCTGCCTGTCATAAAACTGAATTTACTAAATATATTATTGTTGATGAACTTCCATTCACTTCGGGTGAAAGTGAATCTTTATATGATTATGCCACAATTGCTTTAAATTCCTGTTTTAATAAAGTTACTAGAGGCGCTGCTAGAAAAGAGACTATTAGACTCTTTAAAGAAATGAGACTTGCTTTAAAAGAAACGTTTTCGCATGGTAATAAACAAGCTATTACTTATGATGTCTGGACAAGTAAACAAAATTATGCTTATATTTGTATCATGGTACACTATATAGATTCATTGTGGATGTTGCAAAAATGCATCGTCTGTTTAAAAACTTTAGAATTTTCACACACGGGCTCCGCAATTGCAACTTGTATTTCAAAACACTTGCGTGACTTTGATATTCACAATAAGATTCAATCTGTATATTTTGATAATGCTAGTAATAATACTGCTGCTATAAATTTATTTTCTTTACTATTTCAACCTATTTGGAAGGTAGATTATTGCATATTAGGTGTGCTTGCCATATTATTAACTTAGTTGTAAAAGAATTCTTGAATTTTTTAGTACACATTTAGAGACTCTCAGAAATTGTTTACACAGCTTGAACACGTCTCCAAGTAGGCAACAAGATTTTAAAAACACATGTACATATTTTAGTATTCGTTTTAGAAGATTTGTTAAGGATGTTCCACATAGATGGAATTCGACATATTTAATGTTGAAATCCGCACTTCCATTTAAAGATGCTATTACATATTTTGTAACATGGATCATAATTTTGAATATCCAGTAACTGAAGATGATTGGGTAGTTGCTACTTCTATATATGAATTTTTGAAAAAAATTTACAAGGCTACATGCACTCTTTCTGGTGTATATTATCCTACTTCTTGTTAGCTTTACGAGAACTTTGTAAGATGTCTTACTTGTTTTCTAAATATAGAAATGTTCCAAATTTTGACTATGTTGTTAAGAGAATGGAAGCTAAATTTACTAAATATTTGGGTGATGTACCTCTTTTATATTGTTTGTCTGCCATTTTTGATCCTACCATCAAATTAGAGGGTGTAGAAGTTTTGTTAGATGGCTATGCAGATAACATGGAACTTAATTTTATGGAATTGAAATTGGAAGTAAAGGTAGTTTTAGAAAGATTAGTACTACTTTATGAAGATAATGTTGTGCCGACCCGACCCACTCAAGTTGGTACAAGTAGTAGCTCTGGCGTAGTGGACCACGCCAGTCGTTTATTAAGAATGAAGAAACAGAGACAATCTTCCCAATCCACTCAAGAGTTGTCTTTGTATTTAAGTTCTTATGAAGAAGAAGAGGAATCTTCAAATCACTTCACCATTTTAGAATGGTGGAAAAAATACGACAAAAGATTTCCTATACTTTCTACAATTGCACATGATCTACTAATGGTGCCGATGTCCACGGTAGCATCGGAGTTTTTAGTGCAGGATCAAGGATGTTGAGCCTAAAGAGGAGCCGGTTGAAGCCGGATATCTTGGAAGCTTGTGTTTGCGTTCAAGATTGGATTTTAGCAGAAAAAAGAACCCAAAACAAGAGGGATGAAGCTTATGACATCAATGAGCTGGACCTCGGATCGCTTGGATTGGGTGAAGCTTCTGCAACCGAGGAGGAAGAACAAGAAGAATGACTCAAGTCTAAGGTATGACCCTCCAAAAAAAAATATTCAAACTTTCAAACTTCAAACTTTCAAACTTTCAAACTTCAAAAAAAACTTTAAACTTTAAAAAAAACTTTAAACTTTAAAAAAAACTTTAAAAACTTTAAAACTTTAAAAAGTTTAAAAACTTTATTAAAAACTTTAAAAACTTTAAAACTTTAAACTTTAAACTTTAAACTTAAAAATACTTTAAAAGTACTTTAAACTTAAAACTTAAAACTTAAAACTTAAAATTTAAAACTTAAACTTTAAACTTTAAACTTAAAATCTTTCAAAAAATACTTTAAACTTTTAAAAAAACTTTAAAACTTTAAACTTAAAAAAACAAACTTTAAAACTTTAAAACTTAAAATTTAACTTTAAAACTTTAAAACTTAACATATAACTTTAAAAGTACAACTTTAAAAAAAAACTTAAAAACTTTAAAATTTTAAAACACAAAAACTTAAAAACAAAATTTTTTTAAATCTGCATGTGACAAGCAAAGGTTGTCTTGCCGGTCCCAAGCCAGGATAAAAGAGGAGGAAAAATTAAAACAAAATTTAATTAAAAAAGAAAGTTAAAAAGATTAAAATAAATAAATTAAAAGAATATAAAAGTTAAAAGAAAGTGTGAAAAATCCAAAAAAAAGAAGGAAAAAAAAGTGAAAAACCAACTTAAACCGGACCGGCCCGCTGGACAGGCGCGAACCCGGCCCGCCCAAGCCCGTCCACGACCCGGCCCGGACCGGCCCAGCCCTACCCAAACCGGGTCACTGGGCCGGGCTAGGTCTGTTGCATTTAAACCGGGACGGGCCAGGCCCGGCCCGCTAGTTGAACCGGTCCGTGCTGGGCCCGGACCAAGCCCGGTTGGGCCGGGTTTGAATGGCTGCGGGCCGGTCCAGTTCAGCCCGAATCACACCCTGAATTGAAGCCTATTTGAGGTGCTTTTGTGGGCATAAGCCTAAAGATTGGAGCAAATACTTATCTTGGGCTGATTTTTGGTTTAATACCAACTGGCACTCTTCTACTAAAGTAACTCCATTTGAGGCAATATATGGAAGACCTCCACCACATGTGCTCACCTATACTCATGATCCCTTGCAGGACAAGTGTGTAGCAGAGGCTTTAAATTCTAGGAATAATGCCCTACAGGTACTTATAGACATTCTGCAATAGGCTCAAGAAAGGATGAAGAAGCAAGCTGATGCAAAGAGGACATACAGGGAATTCCAAGTGGGGACTGGGTATTCTCCAAACTACATCCATATAGGCAAGTCTCATTGGGACAACACAGGCCTCAAAAGCTCTCTCCTAAATGCTTTGGTCCTTACTAGGTGGTTGCTAGAATTGGTGCAGTAGCCTATAAACTGTCCTTACCTGATATGGTATCACTTTTAGAAGATTTGTTAAGGACGTACCAAATAGATAGAATTTTACTTATTAATATTGAAATCTTGCATTAGATTTAAAGATGTTATTACTCATTATTGGAGTGTTAATCCAAGTTTTGATTATCAAGTTACTGAAAATGATTGTTTAATTACTAATTCTATTTTTGAATTTTAGAATTATTTTACAATGCTACATGTATTTTATCTGGAATTTATTATCCAACTTCTCCTCTAGCATTAACAGAAATTATTAACATGCCTCATTTATTTTTTAAATATAGAATTGTTTCCGATTTTGATTAGGTTGTTTCCAAAATGGAAACAAAATTTTGAAAATATTGGAGTGAGATACCTCTTCTATATTGTTTGCTTCGATTTTTTATCCGAATATTAAATTAGATGGCATATTCATATTATTAGATGATTTTCATGAATAAAATGAATATTAATGTAAGTAACTTAAAAGTAGTAGAGATGTTTTAGATTCTTTAATTACTTTGTATGAAGAACGACTTGCATTGGCCGACCCAGTATAACCGTTTAAGTTCGTAGTAGTAGCTCTGGTTTATGTCTAAATTATCACATATTAAGAGTGAAATGCAAAGGAAGAAACAAAAACAATCTTCCCTACCAACTCAGGAATTATCGTTATATTTAAATTCTTATGAAGAAGATGATAAGAAATATGCATCTTATTTTTCTATTTTAGAATGGTAGAAAAGACACGAAAAAAATGTACCCTACACTTTTTCTATAGCACACGATATAGTAATGGTCCCGGTGTTCACGGTAGCATCGGAATCTTGTTTTAGTGCAGGTTCAAGGATGCTAAGCAAGAAGAGGAGCAGGATGCTGTCGAATATCTTGGAAGCATGCGTCTGCGTTCAAGATTGGATTCGTACAGAAAAATAAACTCAAAACTCAAGAGATAAAAATGCCGACATCAGTGAGCTGGACTTTCAGTCTTTTACCTTGGAGGACACTACTGGAGGAGGAGATGAGCAATAAAGACGGAGAAGGATGACAAAAAAAATACTTGTACATTTTAAAAAAAAATATTTTCAAGAATAAAATATCAGTTTGCAAATTTTACATTTTATTACAAATTTTATGGAAAAAATACTTGTACATTAAATTATCTTGACATTAACAAAAAATATTTCTCAATTATTTTTAGTTAATGTTATAGCATATTTAAATTTTAATGGAAAAATTTTGTTACTAAAAATTTGTTAACTTTTATTAAGAAATTTTTTTTGTTGAGTTTTTTTCCAAAAAAATCCGTCCGGCCTGGTCCAATCCTGAACCGGTTCGGCCCACCCAAAATCGGGCCATGGGTCTGGACTGGGTTCAGATTTTTTTTTTTTTCTCTGGTCTGGCTCGGCCGGCTCTACCATCCGGGTTAAGCCTGACCGGCATAGGCCCGTCAAAACCGATCAACACTAGTCCGGGCCGGCCTAGGTAAAACACCTTGAGATTGGTTAGGTTCAGTTTCTATCTAAAACCAATAATGCTCACCCCACCCAGAATGATGAAAAAAAAGGAAGAGAGAGAGCAAAAGTTATGTGCTCCCAGTAGGGGTGCAATTCGGGCGGGCTAAACCCGAGCCCGATCGGTTAAACCCGCTAATGGGTTGGGTTAGGGTCGAAGATACTTGGATTCGGGTTCGGGCTCGGGTTAAAATATTTGAACCCGATCAAAAACCGGGTTGGGCTTGGGTTCATGCGTCGGGTTACCTAAAGAACCCGAAACCCGAAATACATATAATTTATATATATATTTTTCATGCTTCTTAAATAAAAAGTTTAAATCCTAAATTTCTCCACCCAAACTCTTTAACTCCTTATAAAGAATTCTCATTTCAATTTGTATTTTGTAACGATCAAGGCTTGATTGTTATTTGATTATGTGTTTAATATTACTTTTGTTGAAAATTATTTTAAATTTTATATTAGAGTCCAATTAACCCGATGGACCCGACCCAACCCGAGCCCAACCCGCTCCTCCGGGCTTGGTCTTGGGCTTCATATATTGAACCCGAGGTTGGGTCGGACTTGGGCTCGGGCTAGACTTATGATTCATCGGGTTGGACTTGGGTTGACCTCAAACCCGATCCAACCCGCCCGAGTTGCACCCCTAGCTCCCAGTCCATTGACCCCCACTCCACTGCACCACCGTGCTCCAGAAGCTAAGTGGAATCACGGAAAGTTGTTCCTTCACGCTTTTCCTTCTTCTTGCTACCAAGGACCAGCAGCCCAAAACCAATGAAAAGTAAAAGAACCCTTTTCTTTTTCTTCTCGTTTTCCTCTCTTTAGTATTTTTTTTATTTTTTCTTTCTTTTACATTTGGATTTGTGCCATATAGAGGTGGAATGGAATAGGTCCATCAGTGGAGTATCCCTGCTTCACCGTCATAAGGGTTTGTTTGACTGGAGAAAGAAGTGGGAGAAAGAAAAATAGAGAAAGAAAAAGTGAAGAGAAATATTCAGTTTTTTTTGTTCGATATGGAAAAAAAAAAAATAGGAAGAAAAGAAAAGTGAAGGAATTATTTTTTTCTCATAATCTAAGAAATCCAATCCTCCCAAAAGTGGAAGGAACAGTGGAAGGAAAAGTGAAGGCTTGTATTAATTAACAATTATACCCTCATATGAATGTATTATTTAAAAATTATATATAAAGTCAAATGGTAAATAAGTATTTTTAGTTGATTGTAGAATTGGTAAACCCTATATTTTTACTTTCTTTCCTTCTACTTTTTCTTTCATACCAAACAAAGAAAAATGGATCTCTTATATTTTCATCCTTGCTACCAAATACAAAGGAAGGAAATTATCTTTCCTTTTCATATGGAAGGAAAATATATCATTATCTTTTTTCCTTCTTTCTACTTTTCCATCCTTCCTACTAAACACAGTCCAAGTATCTTGTGCAAACTAAAGGAGAGAGAAACCAACAAAAAAAATCTAAAACAATTGCGGAGGATCGTACGGGAGAGACCATATTGATATTGTAGTCCTCCATTAACATGAGTGGACAGGGACGGAGCCACCTATTGGCTGGGGTGGAAGGAAAAGTGGGGACTGGGTATTCTTTTGTTAATTTTTTCCTATATATTTTTTGTTAATTTTTCCTATATATTTTTTGTTAATTTTTTTATATGAGTTTATCTATATTTAGTCCATCCCAACCAAATAAAGTCTACCCCAATTCAGAATCCTAGCTCCGTCCATATGAGTGGAATCTGATACTAATAGGAGGTGGTTAGAGCCCATAGGAAAGACCACTATAGCGAGGTTCTCGTGTGGTTTATCAGACATTTTCGAATCCAAAAATCATCCACAAATCTCTAAGTTTAGTCTTGTGTGTCAACAACTGAGGTTTGACCTGCTCGAGAATGTGTTTATAATTATTTATTAGAAAGTTATTTTTTGAAACAACAATTTAACAAAAAAATAAACTTTCATGTGTTATTAAAAGCTACTTCTAAATCTGTTACCAATTTCTAAAAAATAACCATATCAGCTAAAAATGTTCAAGAAGATTTCTATCCTGACCTTGATGGAACTGTTTCCCAGGTCTCTCCATTTTAGTGGATTATGTCCGTAACGTTGTATTAACTGTACCGGAGTTGGTCCATGAGGTACGATATTAGACTAAGCTCATATGCCTTAAAAGAGAATTTTTATGTAAGGCCTGATCTAATCTTCATTATCTACACCTCATATGATGCCATCTACTACCCGATATAGGACTAAATTACCAACTCTATTGTCATCCCCTTTTGAGGGCCCAATCGAAAATGAGATACAATCCAATAATCTCTACCTTAGCTCATTTTTATTTTCGTTGGCCGAGCAACCAAGCACATCCCGGCTACCTTTTCTCGCTTTCGCTAGCCGAGTACCTTGCTCGTTACCGCTAGCCAAGCATCCCGAAGATCCAACATATTGTCATCTCGATCAGTTCGACCATAGAACGAAACCGATACGTTTATCTACACCATCATTGTATGCCAACCACAACATCTTGCTCCACCTTGGACGTACCAGACCTACCTTTGAAGCCAATAGCACCCATGCTCGTTCCCGCTATCCTAGCACCTTGCTCGTACCGCCATCCGAGCATCTAGGAGATCCAATATATTGTCATCTCAATCCGTTCGACCACAGAACCAAACTGACATGTTCATCCACACCATCATTGTGCCAATCATAATGTCTTGCTCTACCTTGGACGCACTAGACCCACCTTAGAAGCCAATTTGTGTAGTTTTCTCCAATTTTAGGTTTGATCCACCTTCAGACCACCTTATGGAATATGCTCCTACTCCATCTTGAGAAGAGAGCCCGTGTTCGCAATCAAATTTTCGGGGTAGAAAGATTGATTGGGATGATAAGTATCTTTTAGGGGGATAAGGGAAGAAGAGATAATTTGAAATAAGACTCCTTTCCTTTCCTTTATATAATATGATTTTGAATAGTACAACAAAACCATAACATGAAGGATTCATTAATACAAATAAAGATTCTGGAGAAGTATGCCGATGGAGATCGGGTACAGTAAATGACCCCTTTACCCCATTGACGATTTTATACTTAATAGCTTCTTGAAGTGCTCTCTGTGACTCTCTCCTATGTATCTGGTGTCCTCATCGGCGAAGTTGATTCGGTGGATTCGATCAGTTGATGATCTAATCTCCTCCCTCTTTGGTGATCTCCGGGTTGATTTCCTTCTCAGTTATCTCGGTTGATCGGGGTCCATCTGCTCTTTTTTTGATGTCGGTGATGTGCACCTCCTTTATATTTGCCTTTTAGAGGGCAAGCTATAAAGGAGGTAATGATGGTGTCTCCTGCGTGGAAGATGCCATCTGGGTGTCACTGTTGTTTAGAAAGGCTATTTAACCGCTCAGACAGGTTGAGGCGCTAATTAGGCGACCATTACTGCGGGAGATACAGAGGAGGACTTAAGGATCCTCGAATGTAATCGTCGGTGGTTATGATTGTCCCCCCGTATGGCTTGAACACAGGTGACCTAGCGTGCACAAATGTTTTGGATAACTTGTTGTTTGAATGGTGCGGTTGTGTAACGCGCGTGCCATAAACGGGAGATTTAATTCAGGGGACAAGATCTTTGATTGATGCATGGTGTCGACCGTAATTTGGAGAGAATCTTCGGTTTGAATGGGATAGTTATTGCCACCCCCAGTTTTCAAATTAGGAGTATTTTCGTCATTTTTCAAGTTTTATAAATTTTAGAAATTTTTATTTGATTTTATATGATTTTTAAGAATTTATTTGATTTAGTTTGAATTTTACCCAATTCGGACTTAAGTTGGAGATCCGGGTAGCCTGGACCCTAGTGGGACCCACATACTAGCTGGACTTGGCCCACATACCATCATAATTAGGCTAGAAACCATAAACCCAATTTTCATGGCTTAATTAGTCATTTTAGAGCTTAATTAGTATTTAGAAATAAGCCGAAACGAACCGAACCAAACCCGAACCAACCCGAACCAAGTCTATTGGGTTTGGGGGCTTATTGGATCACCATCCAAATCCAATAAGACCCCCCACATGGCCGGCCAAGTAGGTCTCTCCCCCCTCTTTCCTTCACAACCAAGCAAACTCTCTCTCTCTCTCTCTAAAATTCCATTTCTTTCTTCAAGCTTCTTCTTCCTCCAAGCAAACTAACCTAGGTATGTTTATAATTCCTATTTAATTCCCTTTTTCATTTATTTTCCTTCACCAATAATGTAGAGAAGAGGATTCTCTACACTTTGCCCTAGAATTTGTAGGTTTTTCTAGAAATCTAGGTTTTGGGATTTATTGGGGGTTTTATTAATTAGAGTGGTATGTATGTATATGTATATATATATGTGTGTGTGTTTAATTATATGTATTTGGGTGTATGTAGAGAGTGGTGGTGGTGGTGTTGTGAGAAAGTATGTCATGAGAGTGGTGGTGAGAGTTTATGAGAGTTTGTGTGGTTGGGTGAGAGTGTGAGAGAGTGTATGTTTGTGTGTATGTATTTATATACATATAAATTATATGTGTGTGTGTGTGTCTATGTAAATATATGTGTATGTATTATATATAAGTAATTGTGTGTAGAGTATGAGAGAATGGTGAGAGTGGTGTATGTGAGAGAGAGTGTGTGTGTGCTTGTGTGAGAGTGTGTGAGGATGTGTATGTGCCTATTTATATATATAAATATAGGTTTATGTGTATATATATATATATATATATATATATATATATATATATATATATATATATATATGTATTTACATATGTGTGTGTATGAATTTATATGTATATATGTGAGTGTGGTTGTGTGTCTATATATATACATTTATAGATGGATAGATAGAGGGATTAGATATATATATATAGATAGATATATAGATAGATAGATATATAGATATCTAGATAGATATATATATATATAGATGTATATATAGATGTATATATAGAGAGAAGAGTAGTAGAGGAAGTAGAAGAGATGAAGGAGAAGAAGAAGACCAGCTGCAGCAGCAGCAAGTGGCTGCAACAGCAGCAGTATGCTGCTGCAACAGCAGCAGCAGCACTGGCAGCAGTGCTGCCAGCCCCCCCCCCCCCCCCATTCAACCCATATTTTCCCCCCTTAAACCACCTAGGTAGATATATATATATATATATATGTATATATATATATATATATAGATAAGTATATATATATATATGTATAGATGGATAATTAGATAGTTTTAGAGGAGAATTAGAGGAAGAAGTTATAAGAAGAAGAATAGGAAGAAGGAGTTAAGAGGAAGGATTAGAAGAAGAAAAATGAGAAGAAGAAGTTTAGAAGAAGTAGGAGGAGAAAATTGAAGAGAAGAATAGGGAAAGGAAATTAGAAGAGGATTAGAAGAGAATAGGAAGGGAGAATAGAGATTAGTAAGGAGGAGGAGAATTAGAATGGGAAGAAGAAGTTAGAAGAGGAAATTAGAAGAGGAATTAGAGTGAGAGCTAGAGAAGGATTTGGAGGAAATCGAGTTAGATAGCGAAATTGAGCCCGGAGTATCGGAACGCGATGAAACTTGGCGTGGAGTTAGAATACATGATTTAAATTTTGCGGGTAAGCTCCCGAGAGGAAATTGGGGTCGTAGGGCACCGGTATCGCGCCGTATCAGTGCGTATCTTGAAATATTCAAGATTTTGGCAACGGGCCGTATCATGGACCGAACGTCCACTTTACCTAGGTATTTTGGTAGGTAATATATCTATAGGCTAGTACCTTACTATCGTGGGGAGATCAGGTCAAAATAACAAGCGTAGGTAGGCTAACTATGTTTCCACCTAGGCTAGAATTTTACCTTAGAAAAGATAAAATAGGAAATTAGCCTACGGCCAAGATTTGAGTTTCGAAGTCCAAGATGGACTTGGATATGGGTTGTAGAGGTTGGTAATAGTTAGAAATAGCCGTCTAGACCTAGTCTTGACCCCGGTTGACCACGGTTGACTTTTTAGACCAAAAATCAACTATGGGTCAACACTTTACCCAATTTAGTCCCAAATTCCTTTAAACTTGTGTAGTTGACCGAAAGTCAACTATTAGTCACCATTGACCTAGGATTGACCTAGGGTTGACCAGAGTTGACCAGGGTTGACCAGAGTTGACTAGTTGACCAAAAGTCAACTGTAAGTCAAACGTTGACTCAAATCGACCTAGATTAATTCCGTTTGACTTGCATTGACCCAGTATGACCTAGCTAGACCTAATATGACTTAGGTTGACCTCGTACAGTTTAGTTTGACGTGTCATGACCTAGAATGACTTAAATAGGGTTTAAATTATCTTAACTTTAATTCCTAAACAGAGTATTGATACGTCTTGTTTTCTATAGGTCCTCGAGACGCTGCATTTGCTCTGGTTCACATATCATACCATATTACAGGCGAGTACATTCTCTAACACTTTTTTAATTTATAATGATTGTTATGATTCATGTAATTAGTGTGGATATGCTTGTTCTCGACACATTGGTCACACGGATTGGTATTCATGGATCCCGACATGAGATATTATTCCTCGTTATCTTGGTATATCTTGTGCAAGCCCCCTTGTAGTTCTTGTGCAGTATATGGACAACCGATTCTCGAGAAGACTTGCTCCCTTCTCGTAGAATCCCGTGTCATAACGTGTCTTGCTTGGATCCACTCTACCAGTCGGGGACGGGGAGTACTAGTGTAGATGTGTGGTCATTATCCACCTTGTTTATTCTTGTAGACCTTGAATGCTACCAATCCTACACTCCACGTAGGATTGGTTGATCAGTAGACCTCGTGCAGACCCAAGCCGGCCACATATTGTAGCTAGTACTCACACACCTAGAGATATGATTCTTGATTCTTGTACATGCCATAATCAGTTTACTTGCCTTGTTCTAGCTCTACTTTTACAGCTTACCTTGCCATGATATTCACATGTACATTCCATAATTTTCTTGTATATACTCTCTATTTACTGTCTTATAGCTTTTGTCATATCTTGTGAACTGTTGTTAGTAGATTGTACTCGTTCCATCCTGACAGGATATGTTGAAAATATTACAGATGCAGATGAGGGAGACTACAGTACCTACTACGGTCCGGATGACGTAGTGGGCCTAGACCTGGAGACTTTGGTCCAGCAGGGCTTAGCTCCGCCTGGCGAGACCTTACCCCTTGCTTAGTTAGAGTAGGTCTTTTATACTGGACTTTGTCTCCAGCTACTTTTGAGACTGTTTTTATTATGGACTATATTAGAGACTTGGACTTGTATATATTCTTGTGTTGGACTTGATAGGCTATTATTTTATTATCGTCTTGTTGTCTTTATCTTTCGGTCTTTATTTTGTTATCTTAGAGTCGTGATTGAGTACTCATATATATATATTCATTGTTTGTCCTCCGTTCGGAGTTGACCATATTCTCGACAGGTTTTTGTTATATATATAAACTGTTTAGAGTAGAAAAATCTACAGTGTTCCATGCCAATTTTTCGGTGAGGGCTGGGCGTTGTCGTGTCACGTGCCCTTATAGCGGGTGCGGGTCGTGACACGTTTTAGTGGTGGCCCACGCAGGTCCTGAAGTCGCAATTAGTGCGATGTCGTAGTGGCGCTCGACTTAGAGTGCTATTACGAGCCTGCGGTACGTATCTAGGATATGATATAGGCTAAGAGTGCTCAATCACAGTAGGATCTTTTCTTGCTTATCTTGCTTACCGTCTTTGATATCGATTTACTGCATTCTAGCTGTCCTCCTTTGATATTGCCTTCATGTGCCATATTGATATCTTCTTTTTAATTTGTCTCCAGGATAGTGATGACTCATTCTCCTGGCGAGGAGCACGGGGAGACGGAGAGGTCTGCCACCTCTGGCGGGCAGGCTCCGATCACTTCCCCCGCGGATGGGACTTCTGTTGGGGCTCTCGGAGGTACTCCTCCAGCTACCTCGATGACAGTCCCTGGGGTTGCGGGTGCTCTTTTCGTAGTGCCGGGAGGTGTCGAGGGCGCTCTTCCTTCTCCTGCGTAGCGGATTCCTCCGCCAGTTATAGACGTACTTCCACCTCCACCTCCTCTTCCTACAGATATGGGGCAGATGCTTACCTTCCTTCAGCAGATACTGGAGACTCAGAGAGCCCAGGCCGAGGCTCAGCAGAGGCAGACGGACGCGATGCGTCAGGGCATGGAGGATGCCCATCAGTTGGCCTTTGCAGCCGTGGAGCAGAGGGCTCCTCATCCGGGGACGCGTACTAGGTACGGAGATATCCAGGACTTTAAGAAGCTCGGGCCCCGTGACTTTAGCGGGACCGAGGGTGTGGTCTATGCAGATGATTGGCTCGAGGATATCGAGCGGCAGATGAGGGCCTCCCGCCTGGCAGACGACCTGAAGGTCGAGGCGGTAGGTTTGCAGTTGCTAGACATTGCACGCACCTGGTTCAGAAACGAGCCAGCCCTAGCTGGAGAGGGCCGTACTTGGGCAGAGTTCAAGCTCCTCTTCAAGGAGAAGTTCTTTTCCTCCACAGACAAGATTGACCTGGTGCGACAGTTCCAGGATCTGCAGCAGGGCAGTCTATCTGTGGAGGAATACGCAGCGGAGTTCGGCCGTCTGAGCCGATACGCAGAGTACATGGTTCGAGACCCGAAGATCAGGGCGAGCCGTTTCAGGGAGGGGCTGACTTGGGATATCAAGATCCACATTCCCTCCTTCTATGAGACTTATACCCAGATCTACGCGGAGGCCCGCAAGGTTGAGCGGGAGTGGGGCTTGAAGCCCAAGAGGGAGCGTGATCTTTTCTCGGGGGCTACTAGCAGCGCGGGGCTGCTAAGCACCCTCAGCTTCAGCATCGTTCTTTCCAGCATCACCAGCCGCAGGTGCAGGCCAGAGCACCGGTTCAGCAGCAGGTGCAGCACACTCAGCAGAGGCAGACACAGCATGGGGCTCCTTACGGCTACTGCAAGAAGCCCGGTCACATCTGGAAGGTCTGCCGGAAGAGGCTGGGCTTGTGCCTCTATTGCGGGGAGGCTGGACATTAGTTGAGAGATTGTCCTACGAACTATCGCCGTGCAGCTCAGGGAGCACAGGGTAGGCCACCTATGGCACCGCATCACGCCCTCCACCAGCAGCGGGATATACCCCGCCAGGATAGGGCTTTTGCGATGGTAGTTGAGGATCCTGCACGCATTGGACTAGGAGGGTAGGGTCTTGCTCTTTCTTTTACCTGTTCTTTCCGCCCATTGATTGATGATTGCTTTTTTAGTACCTTTAGTTTGCATATGTGATGATCATGCTAGATTAAATAGAAAACCCCAATGGAGACTGCAATAACACGATACTCTAGAGATTTAAAACCATGCATGTGTTCTGATTTCCTGGGTTACATGTTATATAACTTAGGATAAAAGTTTAGTAGACCTTGATTGTGGGGTGCTTGACTTAGAGAAGAGTATGACCGTTTGAATTTCGAGGACGAAATTTTTTAAGAAGGGTAGATTTTTCACCCCCAGTTTTCAAATTAGGGGTATTTTCGTCATTTTTTCAAGTTTTATAAATTTTAGAAATTTTTATTTGATTTTATATGATTTCTAGGAATTTATTTGATTTAGTTTGAATTTTACCCAATTCGGACTTAAGTTGGAGACCCGGGTAGCCTGGACCCTAGTGGGACCCACATACTCGCTGGACTTGGCCCACATACCATCATAATTAGGCTAGAAACCATAAACCCAATTTCCATGGCTTAATTAGTCATTTTAGAGCTTAATTAGTATTTAGAAATAAGCCAAAACGAACCGAACCAAACCCGAACCAACCCGAACCAAGTCTATTGGGTTTGGGGGCTTATTGGATCACCACCCAAACCCAATAAGACCCCCCCACATGGCCGGCCAAGTAGGTCTCTCCCCCCTCTTTCCTTCACAACCAAGCAAACTCTCTCTCTCTCTAAAATTCCATTTCTTTCTTCAAGCTTCTTCTTCCTCCAAGCAAACTAACCTAGGTATGTTTATAATTCCTATTTAATTCCCTTTTTCATTTATTTTCCTTCACCAATAATGTAGAGAAGAGGATTCTCTACACTTTGTCCTAGAATTTGTAGGTTTTCCTAGAAATTTAGGTTTTGGGATTTATTTGGGGTTTTATTAATTAGAGTGGTATGTATGTATATGTATATATATATATGTGTGTGTGTTTAATTATATGTATTTGGGTGTATGTAGAGAGTGGTGGGTGGTGGTGTTGTGAGAAAGTGTGTCATGAGAGTGGTGGTGAGAGTTTATGAGAGTTTGTGTGGTTGGGTGAGAGTGTGAGAGAGTGTATGTTTGTGTGTATGTATTTATATACATATAAATTATATGTGTGTGTGTGTGTGTCTATATAAATATATGTGTATGTATTATATATATGTAATTGTGTGTAGAGTATGAGAGAATGGTGAGAGTGGTGTATATGAGAGAGAGTGTGTGTGTGCTTGTGTGAGAGTGTGTGAGGATGTGTATGTGCCTATTTATATATATAAATATAAAAAAAAAATATATATATATATATATAGAGAGAGAGAGAGAGAGAGAGAGAAGAATAGTAGAGGAAGTAGAAGAGATGAAGGAGAAGAAGAAGACCAGCTGCAGCAGCAGCAAGTGGCTGCAACAGCAGCAGTATGCTGCTGCAACAGCAGCAGCAGCACTGGCAGCAGTGCTGCCAGCCCCCCCATTAAACCCTCATTTTTCCCCCCTTAAACCCCCTAGGTAGATATATATATATATATATATATATATATATATATATATATATATATATATATATATATATATATATATATATAGATAAGTATATATATATGTATAGATGGATAATTAGATAGTTTTAGAGGAGAATTAGAGGAAGAAGTTATAAGAAGAAGAATAGGAAGAAGGAGTTAAGAGGAAGGATTAGAAGAAGAAAAATGAGAAGAAGAAGTTTAGAAGAAGTAGGAGGAGAAAATTGAATAGAAGAATAGGGAAAGGAAATTAGAAGAGGATTAGAAGAGAATAGGAAGGGAGAATAGAGATTAGTAAGGAGGAGGAGAATTAGAATGGGAAGAAGAAGTTAGAAGAGGAAATTAGAAGAGGAATTAGAGTGAGAGCTAGAGAAGGATTTGGAGGAAATCGAGTTAGATAGCGAAATTGAGCCCGGAGTATCGGAACGCGATGAAACTTGGCGTGCAGTTAGAATACGTGATTTAGATTTTGCGGGTAAGCTCCCGAGAGGAAATCGGGGTCGTAGGGCGCCGGTATCGTGCCGTATCAGTGCGTATCTTGAAATATTCAAGATTTTGGCAACGGGCCGTATCATGGACCGAACGTCCACTTTACCTAGGTATTTTGGTAGGTAATATATCTATAGGCTAGTACCTTACTACCCTGGGGAGATCGGGTCAAAATAACAAGCGTAGGTAGGCTAACTAGGTTTCCACCTAGGCTAGAATTTTACCTTAGAAAAGGTAAAATAGGAAATTAGCCTACGGCCAAGATTTGAGTTTCGAAGTCCAAGATGGACTTGGATATGGGTTGTAGAGATTGGTAATAGTTAGAAATAGTCGTCTAGACCTAGTCTTGACCCCGGTTGACCCCGGTTGACTTTTTAGACCAAAAGTCAACTATGGGTCAACACTTTACCCAATTTAGTCCCAAATTCCTTTAAACTTGTGTAGTTGACTGAAAGTCAACTATTAGTCACCATTGACCTAGGATTGACCTAGGGTTGACCAAAGTTGACCAAAGTTGACCAGAGTTGACCAATTGACCAAAAGTCAACTGTAAGTCAACCGTTGACTCAAATCGACCTAGATTAATTCCGTTTGACTTGCATTGACCCAGTATGACCTAGCTAGACCTAATATGACTTAGGTTGACCTCGTACAGTCTAGTTTGACGTGTCTTGACCTAGAATGACTTAAATAGGGTTTAAATTGTCTTGACTTTAATTCCTAAACAGAGTATTGATACGTCTTGTTCTCTATAGGTCCTCGAGACGCTGCATTTGCTCCGGTTGACATATCATACCATATTACAGGCGAGTACATTCTCTGACACTTTTTCAATTTATAATGATTGTTATGATTCATATAATTAGTGTGGATATGCTTGTTCTCGACACATTGGTCACACGGATTGGTATTCATGGATCCCAACATGAGATGTTATTCCTCGTTATCTTGGTATATCTTGTGCAAGCCCTCTTGTAGTTCTTGTGCAGTATATGGACACCGATTCTCGAGAAGACTTGCTTCCTTCTCGTAGAATCCCGTGTCATAACGTGTCTTGCTTGGATCCACTCTACCAGTCGGGGACGGGGAGTACTAGTGTAGATGTGTGGTCATTATCCACTTTATTTATTCTTGTAGACCTTGAATGCTACCAATCCTACACTCCACGTAGGATTGGCTGATCAGTAGACCTTGTGCAGACCCAAGCCGGCCACATATTGTAGCTAGTACTCACACACCTAGAGATATGATTCTTGATTCTTGTACATGCCATGATCAGTTTACTTGCCTTATTCTAGCTCTAGTTTTACAGCTTACCTTGCCATGATATTCACATGTATATTCCATGATTTTCTTGTATATACTCTCTATTTACTGTCTTATAGCTTTTGTCATATCTTGTGAACTATTGTTAGTAGATTGTACTCGTTCCATCCTGACAGGATATGTTAAAAATATTACAGATGCAGATGAGGGAGACTACAGTACCTACTACGGTCCGGATGACATAGTGGGCCTAGACCTGGAGACTTTGGTCCAGCAGGGCTTAGCTCCGCCTGGCGAGACCTTAC
>JANAVB010040818.1:20659881-20684881 GCA_029216955.1 Iris pallida | reverse complement strand
TGTACTCTCATGATCACGTGAGCAAACATGATAAAAACCTCTTATGCAAGGTAACGTAACTTGACTGGATCCTTGTGTATTGATTGGAGAGGGTGAGTAGGAAATGGTTATATGATTAAAATTCCATTTTGTGCAATCTTGTGAAATCTTGTATATGTCATAACCCGTTTATATAACCATATCATGCTCTAAATCACAGGTTACCTACAGTTCTTACTTATCATATATATAGATATTTCCTGTTATCAAATCTCTCTCGTTTTTATATATATTCTTTACAGTCCATGTATCTTACTCTATGCATGCTTTACATTTTCCAACATAATATGAACTGCGTGAGATGTATTGTGCTCGTTCCTGTCCTGACTGGACCTATTGAAAATATTACAGATGATGATGGTGACTGTCCTACCTTCTATGGGACACATGAGGGTGACCTTCAGGAGCCTGAGGAGCATCTAGCTCAGTAGAGGGTGCCTAGTCTAGTCTAGTATTTATAGTTTTTATTTTGTATCGGATTGTTCCGATTGTTAGTTGTGACTTAGTTATATTTTAGGTCTTGTACTTATTTGTGTTGGACATCTACTTTGTGTGGTGTGATAACTCTATTTATATTCAGTTTCTTCCTTTCATCTGATTCCATATCATGTTCTATCTTTCCTAGACTTGTGTTTGAGATATAGAGTTGAGATGTTATGTTATACCTCCGTGCGGAGATGACAGGTTTATATATCTTATTGTTAGATGTTAGATGTTATAGATGACCTATACAGCGTTCTACCGCCGACACTGCGGCGTAGGCTGGATGTACCCACGTTCTCGTGCCCCTACTCAGGGTACGGGTCGTGACACATTTTTGTGGTGGCCCATGCAGGTCTGTGTCACAATTAGTGCGATCTCTTAATGGTGCTCGACTTAGAGTACTAATTACGAGCCTGCAATTAGGATGTAGGACCTAGGACATGATAGGAGTTTCTCAATCACACCTAGGAAAAACTTCCGATCTTTTGATTATCATGATTACTTTCCTTGTGTTAAATTAACTGTCCTTCCTTGATAAATCTACTCATGTGCCATATTGATCTCTTTGTTTCAATTCGTCTCCAGGATGACGAAGACGCACCCGCAGGCTACTGGATCGAGTAGCTTGCCCGATAGATCTGACCAGGCTGAGGAGGAGGTTCACGAGACTGCCCCTAGTGATTCTACTATCCCAGAGACCCCGACAGTTGCACAGGGAGGTCTACTACCTCCACCCTAGAGGGTTTCGGCCGTTGTTCCAGGGATACTGCCGCCACCACCACCGATACCGACGGATACACATCATATGTTCCTTCTCCTTCAGCAGATGATGGAGACTCAGCGGGCCCAGGCAGAGGCATCGCAGCGCCAGTCGGAGGCGTCACATCGTCAGATTGAGATGCTGAAGCAGAGTATGGAGAACTCGCATCAGCTTGTACTGGCAGCAGTGGAGAGAGTGGAACTGGGTACGGTGCAGGGCCCTACTGGCCAGCAGCCGTACCAGCAGCAGTCCAGGCCGGGGACAGTACTAGGCTTTAGGAAGATGAGCTCCAGGGACTTCACGGGTATAGAGGGCATCCTTTATGCAGACGACTGGCTAGAGGATGTGCAGCGGAGCATGGAGCTGGCAGAGCTTCCTAGAGCACTTTGGGTTTCGGCCGCTGCCAGCCGATTCTTCGATATCGCGCTGACATGGTACCGTACGGATCCTTATGCGTCGGTGAGAGGGCTGACATGGGAGAACTTTCGGAGGCTCTTCAAGGAGAAGTTCTTCCCGGACGTGGCTCTTACAGCATTGGAGGGCCAGTTCGTGGGTCTGGTACAGGGGAACTCGTCGGTGGACGAGTATGCAGCAGAGTTCTTCCGCCTTAGCAGGTTCGCTCCCGATATGATCCAGGATGAGGGATAGAAGGCTCGTAAGTTTTGTAGGGGACTTATTCATGCAGTGCGCACCCGCACCTCGGGACGCCGTGACGCGACGTTCGATCAGATATTGATGGACACACAGATTGCAGAGGAGGACTTCGGCCTCAAGCCGAAGAGGGACAGTGATACCTTAGGGGCTAGTTCTAGTACAGGGCCAGCCAAGCGCGCTCACATACATCAGAGGCCAGTTCAGCAGCCGTTTCAGGGCCAGGGACATATACTTCACCAGCAGGCACCCAGGCAGCAACAACACCCTATATGTAACTTCTGTAAGAAGCAAGGTCACGGATGGGACGACTGCAGGAAGAGGCAGGGCCTGTGTTTGCTTTGTGGTTCAGCAGAGCATCAGTTGAGGGAGTGCCCCAAGAACTTGGCACGATTAGCTCAGGCAGCAGCAGGAGCTAGGGCTCCGACAGGGCAGCAGACGGGACCACCGTTGCAGACTCAGCAGCAGAAGTTTGTCCAACAACAGCAGCAGGCCAAGGGAGGCCAGCTGGGACGAGCTTTCGCCATGGCAGTCGATGATGCACAGGCAGAGGGAGAGCTGATTGCAGGTTCCAATCTTTTCGATTCTATTTCCGCATTTACCTCCTTATAACTGTCTTGAAATTTGATTCTATCTGTTCCTCGTAGTTGATAAAATTTTGTTCGGATATTTCATTGTGAATTATTTTCTTCTGAGATAAGTCGTATGGGCTAGGTCATCTCGATTATGGGATCTAGAGTCTTCTATAGTCATACTAGCTGGCATAGTGAGGACATATAGTCGGATTTTGGACGTATTTCTCGGGTGTGGGAATTTAAGGTTTTCGTGGCCAAGCATGCGGCAATGCAAAAATTTTAAATACTATGATTCTAGAGGTATGTACCTTAGTCGAGGACTCTGTGAATATCGTAGCCTTGCTCACTAGCATGACGAAGATTCCGAGTATCATGATTTTGGATAGACGCATATGATTATCGGACTGTGTGTTTGAGACTGTGATTGTTGTGGTGTTTGACCTAGAAGGAGTATGACCATTCTAATTTCGAGGACGAAATTTTTCTAAGGAGGGTAGACTTGTAGCACCCAGTTTCTAAAAGAAGGGTGTCATGCCCCAGTACCGAAATACGGAGATGGACTAGGCCAGCTACACCATATGAGGTACGTAACGTCATACGGCGATCGTGGCTGTCGAGAGACTAGGGGGTACATGCTACAATCAAGTCTCCTATGGTCCCACAGAGTTCTATGTCTCAATCAATCAAATCACATCAGCAAATAAATGAATATTAAAGATAAAGCAGTAAGGCGTCCCCGACGCTTCATCAAAATGATCATGAGAGACTAGCTTTATAATTTAGCTATCTCAGAGAGTCAGGAGTACAAAATTATACACAGCTGCAGTCTGTTTATTACAATTCTGTACTGACACAAAATATCAAGTAATCCGGCTAACAGGTGCCGGTGGCTAAACGCCGCAAAGGTATAAACAGGAGTGGTGGAGAAGAAACCCACTCGAGTCCCCGAACTGCCATGCTCCTAGTATGCACCATGGATGTCAGGGAGGAAGATCGTGTCCTCAGGCTCTGCTACGGGATCTGGCCAAACAAAACCAGCGGGGTCAGCCCCGAATAGCAAGTACCGCCAAAGGGGCACAAGAGTTAAGATTAAAAACCCAGTTAAACAGAATAATTGATAATAGTAATACTTATGCTACTATTATAGGATAGCGCAACATCCTCGAACCCATATGGCACCCTTACAACCAAACAAGGACAAAAGGTGCCGCATGGAGTCGGGACGTGTCGTACTCTATAACTTTCACATAAGTTAAAAGGTATAAACAATAAAATCTCCTGATCGTGACTTCGGTCGATAGCCTATCGCAGCACAATAACCAACCCAACAATCAAACAAGAACATGGGTTGGATCAAGTACCATGATAGACCATGTTCCTCAGTCATTCACAGAAGTAGCACTCCATAATCAGAATAAGTCTTCCGTTCATAACTTCGGTCCACAGCCTATCATAGTACGATAACCAACCCAACAATCAAACAAGAACATGGGTTGGATCACGTACCATGACAGTCCGCTTCCCTCAGTTACTCACGGAAGGTAATAGGGTACAAGCAAGTCGTTTTCACGGCCAATCAAGTCTACGAGTTTCTAGTGGGACGAGGTTATCCTCGCATCATGTTATGTAGAAATCCTCAGATCGTATCCTCCCAGCAAGGCTAGCCGACCCAGGGGTTCGCGTAGATAGGTATGATTGAGCACAGGTCCCTCGTAAGGCCACCTTGCTAAAACATATAATATATTGTAGGAATTAATCGGATACAGTTATCCACTCGTTGCAGATGACACAATATCCGTGGAGACCAGCCGGCGCGTCAAGACAGCATCTCAAGGCGGCTGGTGTAACACGATCTCGGGATTTTGCCCTCCCCATGCATCTAGTATATTTAGTTGCCTAGTTTAACCCTAGGTGAAATCTGGATTCACATGCTGTGGCCTGTATGATTATCCTCCTAAAATCGTACATTAGTACGAGTACCCCAAAGAGGATTCATGTCAATCAGTATGTCAACATGTTCTACCCTCCTTAGTGTAATGCATCATTGCAAATACGCCACATGGAGTTATGAGTCTTTTGTCGAGCATGAACAAGAACTGGGACATTCAGGTACATGTATCAGGTAGGAACACTTTGTTCTCCGGGGTCACATAAGTGCTCATATCATGCTCGGGACAAAAAGGCGTAAGGATATAAAATGGGCATATAATATAATAATAATAATAATAATAATAATAATAATAATAAGGTAACAAGATAGGGCACAAAAGTCCATGCGGCTCAAGGGGAGTGAGTCCTTACGGCTGGGTCAATACAGGTTCATGCAGCGGGGACTGCACGCTCATGCGGCTCAAGGAGCCCAAGGTACCTGCGGCTGGAAAGGCGGGTTCAAACGGACAAAGGGGTGTCAGCTTATGCGGCTGCGTAGGGAGCAATCGCCAGGCGGCCGAGGTTCAACAACATATGCGGCTATGATCAGACGAAGTCCTATGCGGCTGAGCATGGGCGATACATATACGGCTGGATGATGGATGGGCCTTATGCGGCCCAAAAACAGTAGCGCATATGCGGCTGGGTACAAAAGAACTCATGCGGCTCGAAGGCTAGCCGTATGAAGTCCATGCGACAGGGGCTCATGCGGCTGAGTCTGAACAAGGCTATGCGGCTCAATTACTTGCCGCATGAAGATTCATGCGGTCAAGTACTCAAGCAAGTCTTATGCGGCTTGGAAGGACTTTCCATGCGGCTGAGCTCGAACGAGTCTCATGCGGCTGGAAAGGCCATGCGGCCAGAGGCTTGCCGCATGAGGATTCATGCGGTCAAGTACTGCTCTTATTCTTCACTTGTCCGAGAAGAGGAGCCAAGCAACCATGGCTTCCAAACTACACAAAACCTTCATCCGGAGCCCAAATCGGAACTTCCTTAGGTCAAAATGGGGTAGAACAAAATTCTCTACAACGTGGAACCATCAAAACTTGAAAATAATGAAGTTTGCTAGATCAAAACCAAGAAGATCCGAAAATGGTTAAAACCTAGATCTACAAAAATTAAAGCTTCAAAATGGAAAACTTCAAGTTCTAAACTAGTATAGAATAAGGAGAAGAACATATTTTGACAAATAATTTTGTAAGAAAACATCAACAACATTTATGGATCCATCTCTTGAGCAAGTTGGTACTTGCCTTGGTTGGTAGAGGAAAGTAAATGAGAGGAAATAAATGAGAGGAGAGAGAATGAGTTGAGTTATTATATAGAATCTTGAACCCATGGGTTCATGATGAACCATTGGTGAACCAAGAATAGGTTACTCAAATGAGCCAAAATTGTAGGCCCAAATGCAGGAAATAAATTAGGAAATAATATTTTGTCGAATATTTTGGAAAATGCATGAAGAAATACAGCATAATAAATACAGTATAAATACAAGGTAAATACAATTTATCGGTTTATGTATTAAAATACGTATTCTAGGATCGGGGAGTGACATCTCTACCCTTCTTAGAAAAATTCCGTCCTCGGAATTCCAGCCAAGACAGGATAGTGAAATCAGGGCAAGCAAGGCACAATCATATACAAGTTAACTATCATAGCAGTTATTATCATACATCACAAAGTGCAAAAACAAGCAGGTGCAGATAAGCATGGAATTGTGTCAATAAGGTGCAAAAATATACCTTATTAGCCAAACAAATGCGGATACCGAGATCTGATCTCGTCCTCGCGCTCCCAGGTTGACTCTTCCGGAGAGTGATGGTTCCAAGAAACACGGACAAGGCTTATCGTTCAATTCTTGAGTACCTTCTCTCGCCGGTCTAAAATAGATACGGGTTGTTCCTCGTAAGTTAGGTCGGTACCAACGACTAACTCAGAATGATCGAGGACATGACTCGGATCCGGGACGTACCCACGTAACTGGAACACATGAAACACATCATGTATGCCAGTTAACGAAGGCGGAAGGGCAAGTCGATAAGCCACATCGCCTACCCGAGCGAGAATCTTAAAAGGACCAACGTATCTTGGACTAAGCTTTCCTAGGGTTCCAAATCTGATGATACCCCGAGTAGGCGAAATCCGCAGAAACACTTGGTCGCCAACTCTGAACTCTAGAGGCCTACGATGCTGATCTGTCCAATGACGATGTCGGTCCTGTGTAACTCGAAGGCGCTCTCTGACCAACTTAACTATCTCCACAGTCTGCGTGATCATCTCTGGTCCCAACAACTTCCGTTCTCCGACGTCGTCCCATGCCAAAGGGGACCTGCACTTTCTTTCGTACAATGCTTCGAACGGGGCCATCTGAATGCTAGCCTGATAGCTGTTGTTATAGGAGAACTCCACTAGATGAAGGTGATCCTCCCAAGATCCGCCAAAATCCAAGGTACACGCCCGTAGCATATCTTCTAACGTCTGAATGGTTCTTTCTGATTGCCCGTCAGTTTGCGGATGATAAGCAGTACTGAATCTTAACTTGGTTCCCAAACTTTGGTGT
Source organism: Iris pallida (assembly GCA_029216955.1). Lineage (NCBI taxonomy): Eukaryota > Viridiplantae > Streptophyta > Magnoliopsida > Asparagales > Iridaceae > Iris > Iris pallida. Next base: position 20,677,881 of record JANAVB010040818.1, on the reverse strand, counting down.
ATGCTCCGCCAAAAATGGGAAGTAAACCGCGTATCCCGATCTGATACTATACTAACTGGAACACCGTGCTGCCTTACTATCTGCTTCATGTACATTTCTGCTAGCTGTTCAGTAGTCTGTCCAACTCGGAAGGGAAAGAAATGAGCGACCTTCGTGAGTCGATCTACTATTACCCAGACTGCATTCTTGCCAGCCGGGGATCTAGGTAAACCGGTCACAAAGTCCATCGTGATGTGCTCCCATTTCCATTCTGGGATAGGAAGCGGCTGTAGCAATCCTGCTGGTCTTTGCTGCTCGGCTTTCACCTGCTGACATACCAGACACTTGGATACAAATCTCGCTATCTCTCTTTTCATGCCATTCCACCAAAAGAACTGCCTGATATCTCGATACATCTTCGTTCCTCCTGGATGAATAGAATAAATAGAACTATGAGCTTCGGACATAACTTCTTGCCGAAGGTCTCCACTCGGTACACAGAGTCTGTTTCCAAACCTGAGCGTACCATCTTCATGAATCACTAACTCCTTCATACGGCCTGATTCACACTCCGACCGCAACTTCTGAATCTGTGGATCTTCTGCTTGTGCTACCCTTATCCTCTCTACTAAGGTTGACTGAATCTGTATACTGGTCATTCTTCCTATATCCTTTGGCAAAATTACTTCGATTCCCATACTCTGAAGGTCTTCTAAAATATGCTTCTGCGAGGTCAGGATAAAGGCACTGTCTCTCCTACTCAGTGCATCTGCAACTATATTCGTCTTGCCTGGATGATACTGAAGATCTAAGTCAAAATCCTTCAGTAGTTCTAACCATCTTCTTTGCCTCATGTTCAAATCTCGCTGCGTGAACACGTATTTCAAACTCTTATGATCAGTATAGATCTCTACCCGATCCCCGTACAAATAATGCCTCCACAACTTGAGTGAAAATACCACAGCTGCTAACTCCAAATCGTGAGTCAAGTAATTCTTCTCATGGTCTCAAAGCTGCCGAGACGCATATGCTATCACCTTTCCGTGCTGCATCAATACACATCCAAGACCCTTCCCTGATGCGTCACAATATACTGTAAAGCCTCCCGCTCCTACTAGAAGCGTCAAGATCGGGGCTGAGATCAACCTCTTCTTCAATTCTTTAAATGATGTCTGACAGCTAGCTGACCAAACAAACTCTACGTCCTTGTGCGTCAAACGCGTTAAGGGCGCAGAGATCCTGGCAAAGTCTGCCATGAACCTTCGGTAGTAACCAGCTAACCCTAAGAAACTTCGCACTTCTGCAACCGTTCTCGGGACTGGCCAATGCTCCACGGCCTCAATCTTCTTCGGATCCACTGACACTCCTGCCCCAGAAATTATATGCCCCAGGAACGAAATGTGATCTAACCAGAATTCACACTTGTCGAGCTTCGCATAAAGTTGATGCTCCCTCAATGTCTGCAAGACAGTCCTAAGATATTTCTCATGCTCCTCTTCACTGCTGGAATAGACAAGAATGTCATCTATGAACACCACCACAAATTTATCCAAATACGGCAGAAAGATGCGGTTCATTAAATCCATGAATACTGCGGGGGCGTTGGTTAGTCCAAAGGGCATTACTAAAAACTCATAATGCCCGTATCTAGATCTGAATGATGTCTTCGGTATGTCTTGCTCCCGAACTCTTACTTGATAGTATCCCGACCGAAGATCGATCTTGGAAAAGATACTGGCCTTGCTTAACTGGTCAAACAGGTCATCAATCCTTGGTAGCGGGTACTTATTCTTCACTGTTACTGCATTCAGCTTGCGGTAGTCGATGCACATCCTCGTCGACCCATCCTTCTTGGGAACTAGAATCACTGGCGCGGCCCAGGGCGATTTACTGTCTCGGATGAATCCCTTAGACTTCAACTCTTCTTCATGTTGATACAACTTATCCTGTTCTAACGGCGACATTCTGTAAACTCTATCTGCAATAGGCCTCGTTCCAGGGTTCAACTCAATACTAAATTCTACCTCTCTGACTGGGGGTATCCCTGGGAGCTCTTCAGGAAAGACGTCGAGAAAATCTTCGACCACTCTCGGAATCTGTCCTGGCTCTGACACTGCTGCTGAGATGACACCTCCGGCCTGATTCTTCAAGGTTCGAGTAAAGATGAACTGCTCCATCCCAGGAACGCTGAATATGACCCTACCTCCTCTACAATCAATTGTCGCATGACTGTCTCTCAACCAGTCCATGCCAAGAACGATATCAAAATTCCCCATAGGGAATTCAATCAATGATGCGGGAAGTAAATGCCCACACACCTCCACCGGACATGAAAAGCGCACTCTGCTAACTTCTATGAGCCCATTGCCGATGAGTATATCCATCCTCTCCGACAATGCCTCAAACTCTAATCCAATCCGTGTAGCATATTGTGCAAAGATAAATGAATGAGTAGCGCCTGAATCAAATAATGCTACAGCGGGAAATGAGGTGACGAGAATTTTACCTGCCACCACGTCACTAGACGCTAGAGCCTCTCCCAAGGTCAATGTGAGAGCCTGGCCCCGCGGAGCCCCTTGTTGCGGCCTTCCTTGACCATGCTGTTGCTGTCTCTGAGGGCCTTTGGCTTCCTGTGCCTGGCGGAACATCTGAGCCTGCGTTGGTAGACGCTGGGCTAGGGGCCTTACTGCTAATACTGGCCCTCCACTCGGGGTTGCCACCGAAGCTGGCAATGCTGGAAACTGCTGAGCTGGCCCTCCTGGCCTCTGTATCATAGGACAAGTAGAAATACGATGGTCTGAACTACCACACCTCAAGCATAAGCCATTCGCTGACCGGCACACCTCCCTCGTGTGCCCTGCCTTCCCACAGAATGTACAGCCCTGGGGTGCTCCCTGACGCTGTTGGTGGTTTCTCGGCTGCTGATGTCGAACTGGCGCTGTATTAGTTGACACGACCGTCCTCCGCGGCGCTCCTGCATCATGAATACGTACACCGGGTACTGGTGCCGATGTTCGCTGCATTCCTCCTCCAACCTGGGAATGAGATCTCTTCTGACCTCCTGCCCTCGATGCCAACCTCTGCTAGGTAAGCTCGTGCCTCCGGGCTGCTGTCAAGACAGCGTCAAACGTCTGGTAGTCGTGTCCCTCCACAAGCTGTAGTAGTTCCAAATGAAGTCCCTGCTGGAACCTCATAGCTTTCTCTGGCTCCGTTGCCACCATTGCTGGTGCAAAACGGCATAATCTGCAGAACTCTGCTGCATACCCATCTACGGTCTTGCCTGCTTGCTTGAGACTGATAAACTTCTGCTGGAGCTCATATCGAGCTACTACGCCAAAATACTTGGCATTGAATCTGTCACTGAAGGTGGTCCAACGAACAGGGCATCTTGTACCAACTTCTTCTGATGCCCACCAGTCGCGGGCAAGATCCTGAAGTACCAGCTTGACCTGATCAACCTTCTCATCATCTGGAACCTTGACTGCCATAAGAATGGCTTCGATGTCTTGAATCCATGCATCCGCAGTGATGGCATCCTCCGTGCCATCAAAATACCTCGGGTCCAAGCGACGGAACCTTCCTGATGCTCCCGAGTCAACCCCGGCACTCCTCTCAAGAGCTAACTGAATCTCTTGGTTCAGCAACACGTTCTGCTCCTGCTGTCGAGTCTGTTGCTGTTGATTAGTGACAAGAAACCCCCGGATGATCTCCAGGAGTGCTACAGCATCTGGTACTGCCGTCGCTGCTGGTGCTGCAGGGGTTTCAATAACCTGCGGCTGTACTGCCTTTGGTTCCATTTCTGCTCGTGCCTGCACTGGAGAAGGTTCTCTTCCCTGTTGCTGCCCAGTCGAGCCATGCTCTTGCTGCTCTTCCTCATGGGCCTCTCCCGCTACTGAGAATGAAGCACCCCTATGGAGAAGAATATAAGATTATCAAGTCCGGACGAAGAAGATTTCGAGGATGCAAGTCAAGTTAGAGATCAAGGCAAGGATAGAGAATTTTGAAACAGAATTTCAAGGGGAACAAGTTTTGATTGAGACTCCTAATAATTCATAATACCCCACAAGTCTGAAAATCAGACCTGCATGGGCCACCACTAAAACCTTGTCACGCCCCAGTACCGAAATACGGAGACGGACTAGGCCAGCTATACCATATGAGGTGCGTAACGTCATACGGCGATCGTGGCTGTCGAGAGACTAGGGGGTACATGCTATAATCAAGTCTCTTATGGTCCCACAGAGTTCTATGTCTCAATCAATCAAATCACATCAGCAAATAAATGAACATTAAAGATAAAGCAGTATGGCATCCCCGACGCTTCATCAAAATGATCATGAGAGACTAGCTTTATAATTTAGCTATCTCAGAGAGTCAGGAGTACAAAATTATACACAGCTGCAGTCTGTTTATTTACAATTCTGTACTGACATAAAATATCAAGTAATCCGGCTAACAGGTGCCGGTGGCTAAATGCCGCAAAGGTATAACAGGAGTGGTGGAGAAGAAACCCACTCGAGTCCCCGAACTGCCATGCTCCTAGTATGCACCATGGATGTCAGGGAGGAAGATCGTGTCCTCAGGCTCTGCTACGGGATCTGGCCAAACAAAACCAGCGGGGTCAGTCCCGAATAGCAAGTACCGCCAAAGGGGGCACAAGAGTTAAGATTAAAAACCTAGTTAAACAGAATGATTGATAATAGTAATACTTATGCTACTATTATAGGGTAGCGCAACATCCTCGAACCCATATGGCACCCTTACAACCAAACAAGGACAAAAGGTGCCGCATGGAGTCGGGACGTGTCGTACTCTATAACTTTCACATAAGTTAAAAGGTATAAACAATAAAATCTTCTGATCGTGACTTCGGTCGATAGCCTATTGCAGCACAATAACCAACCCAATAATCAAACAAGAACATAGATTGGATCATGTACCATGATAGACCATGTTCCTCAGTCATTCACAGAAGTAGCACTCCATAATCAGAATAAGTCTTCCATTCATAACTTCGGTCCACAGCCTATCATAGTACGATAACCAACCCAACAATCAAACAAAAACATGGGTTGGATCACGTACCATGACAGTCCGCTTCCCTCAGTTACTCACGGAAGGTAATAGGATACAAGCAAGTCGTTTTCACACGGCCAATCAAGTCTACGAGTTTCTAGTGGGACGAGGTTATCCTCGCATCATGTTATGTAGAAATCCTTAGATCGTATCCTCCCAGTAAGGCTAGCCGACCCAGGAGTTCGCGTAGCAGGTATGATTGAACACAGGTCCCTCGTAAGGCCACCTTGCTAAAACATATAATATATTGCAGGAATTAATCGGATACAGTTATCCACTCGTTGCAGATGACACAGTATCCGTGGAGACCAGCCGGCGCGTCAAGACAGCATCTCAAGGCGGCTGGTGTAACACGATCTCGGGATTTTGCCCTCCCCATACATCTAATATTTAGTTGCCTAGTTTAACCCTAGTGAAATCTGGATTCACATGCTGTAGCCTGCATGATTATCCTCCTAAAATCGTACCTTAGTACGAGTACCCCAAAGAGGATTCATGTCAATCAGTATGTCAACATGTTCTAACCCTCCTTATGTAATGCATCATTGAAATACGCCACGTGGAGTTACGAGTCTTTTGTCGAGCATGAACAAGAACTGGGACATTCAGGTACATGTATCAGGTAGGAACACTTTGTTCTCCGGGGTCACATAAGTGCTCATATCATGCTCGGGACAAAAGGCATAAGGATATAAAATGGGCATATAATATATATATATATAATAATATATAATAAGGTAACAAGATAGGGCACAAAAGTCCATGCGGCTCAAGGGGAGTGAGTCCATGCGGCTGGGTCAATACAGGTTCATGCGGCTGGGACTGCACGCTCATGCGGCTCAAGGAGCCCAAGGCGCCTGCGGCTGGAAAGGCGGGTTCATGCGGACAAGGGGTGTCAGCTTATGCGGCTGCGTAGGGAGCAATCGCCAGGCGGCCGAGGTTCAACAGCATGCGGCTATGATCAGACGAAGTCCTATGCGGCTAAGCATGGGCGATACATATGCGGCTGGATGATGGATGGGCCTTATGCGGCCCAAAAAACAGTAGCCATATGCGGCTGGGTGCAAAAGAACTTATGCGGCTCGAAGGCTAGCCGCATGAAGTGCATGCGACAGGGGCTCATGCGGCTGAGTCTGAACAAGGCTATGCGGCTCAATTACTTGTCGCATGAAGATTCATGCGGTCAAGTACTCAAGCAAGTCTTATGCGGCTAAGAAGGACTTTCCATGCGGCTGAGCTCGAACGAGTCTCATGCGGCTGGAAAGGCCATGCGGCCAGAAGCTTGCCGCATGAGGATTCGCGGTCAAGTACTGCTCTTCTTCTCCACTTGTCCGAGAAGAGGAGCCAAGCAACCATGGCTTCCAAACTACACAAACCTTCATCCGGAGCCCAAATCGGAACTTCCTTAGGTCAAAATGGGGTAGAACAAAATTCTTACAACGTGGAACCATCAAAACTTGAAAATAATGAAGTTTTCTAGATATTTTGAAATAATTTGTAAGAAAATATCAACAACATTTATGGATCCATCTCTTGAGCAAGTTGGTACTTGCCTTGGTTGGTAGAGGAAAGTAAATGAGAGAAAATAAGAGAGGAGAGAAATAAGTTGAGTTATTATATAGAATCTTGAACCCATTGGTTCATGATGAAACAAAGGGTTCATGATGAACCATTGGTGAACCAAGAATAGGTTACCCAAATGAGCCAAATTGTAGGCCCAAATGCAGGAAATAAATTAGGAAATAATATTTTGTCGAATATTTTGGGAAATGCATGAAGAAATACAGCATAATAAATACAGTATAAATACAAGGTAAATACGATTTATCGGTTTACGTATTAAAATACGTATTCCAGGAACGGGAGTGACAAAAGGTAATTTTAAAATTTTGTAATTATAATTATTTAATAATGATATTTAAACCATATTATGATTTTGATGATTTTTAGTTATTTTTAAAACTATTTAAAACCACGACTTGTGATTTTGATGTTTGCTAGTGCAACCTTAGAGATTACTTAACCTAGAGACTAACCATGACCATGTGAGCCTAGCCATAGGCTTAGAACATCAAATTACCACCTTTTAGTCAAAAGGGTATTTTGGTAATTTATTAGAATTTATTTGGATTTATGTAATTTATTATTCTTTAATTAGTTGATTAGTGTCATGTTAGCCCTAACCTAGTTTAGCCTAATCTAGGGGTTAGCCACTAACCTAGAAGACTAAGTGTAGGTATTTACTTTATGTTGTAAATATCTTAGGATTGAAATATCTTAGATATTTGCTTTATAGGATATTTTCATAAAACCTAGAAAGATCTTCAACCCTTTACCTAGAAGTCAATGTTCCTCCACCTTGAAGCAACCCATGGACACCCCCTACCTCCTTGGCTGGCCATAGGACCACCCCCTCTATATATGTACACCCCTTCACAAAAAGTTCCATTTTCATTACTTTGAACCTTGATTTTTCCATCAACTTCAACCTTCCACAACTTAGCCATTTTAGCTCCAAATTGAGCCAAACTTCTTGCATTGGAACCCCCTACTATTGAGGATGCTAAGGGAGGCTAGCTAGCAAGGTTATACAAGCATTGGGCACCCCAAGTGAAGAGAACACACCCCCTATTCTAGGCTTTCGTGAGTTTTCACTCAATAGGTAAATACCTACAAACCTAGCTAATTTGTGTTTTTTCTTCATAAATGCATGCATATAGGTCTACCCAAGCTGTGGGACAAGTTTGGTGAAATCTAGGGTTGGTTTGATGTTCGTATCGGACACGTATCCTAGGTTATAAAACTGTGTTTGTTCAAATGCCTCAAAGAAATGAATTTCATATTTTGTAAAACAAATTACATGTGTGTGTAGTCCTAGACTTGCTGATCACAACCATACCTGACTGAGCACGTTTTGGGTCCATTTTCGTGTCTAAATCGGATACGAACCCACAGCACTGACACTGCACAGAGGTTCGATTAATCCCCTGCTACCCGACCCTAATTTCTCCCTCATCACGCCACATGGACACGTGCCACTTGGCACAGAGGTGGGGGCAACCTCTGACAGCCCCCCCTCAAATATCTCGGCCTCTCGTGTCGTGTCGAGAGAGCTCTGACACGAATACATGTTTTATACTGCACTGTGCGCACTGCACAGAGCACTTTGACACGCACGTCGTGTCGCTGGACACGAGTCAAGGATACCTCATGGTGACACGAGTGTGTAGCCCAACACGTAGGCTACACGTGGACACGACCACGTGGCCCCATGTGGTGTGTGTCGTGTCCACAAGGCGTCGAACCCACCGTACCACATTGCGTTGCACAGTGTGTATCACTCGAGTTTTCTCGACTGATACGCGTCTCGTGTCATGTCCTGTGTGACACGTGGACACGAGACAGGCTATCCTAACCCTAGACCAACCCTAGGCGAACCTAGGGACACGAGCACGAGACACGTGTGTGCGTGTGTCGTGTCCTAGAGCTAGGTGCACGCATGCACGACGCGGTAACAAATTCACCGTGTCGTTTACCCGATTAGGTTTTCTAGGGTTTAGACATGTTGTGTCGTCGTGGTGTCGTATCAGGGCCCCTCGACACTAGAGGACACCTAGGGACACTGTTACCAACCCTTGGTTGGGGACCATAGTCGAGTTTAGGGGTTGGGTTTGGGTTTACCCTAACCCACTGTCACTGCACAGTATTTTCTGTGTTTCTCAGTTTTTAAAAACGAATTTAAATCAATTTTTGATTGATATATTGCGTATTTATGTATATATACACTATATATGTATGTATATATGTATATGAGTGTGTGGGTATGTGTATGTGTATGTGAGTGTAATATATGTATAATAGGTATGTATAGGTGTGTGTATATATGTATGTAAGTGTATGTGTTGTGCCCTGTTCTCATAATTCTGAGAACTACCCCCCCTCTCACTGTGACACCCCCACACACACACTCCCACATCTCTCTCTCTCTATATATATATGTATATAAGTATGTTGTATATATATATATATATTTTTTTTTTATATATATATATATGTATATAAGTATGTATATAAGTATGTTGTATATATATATATATATATATATATATAATATATATATATATATATAATATATATATATATATATATATGTGATACTATACTTTTTAGATATAGGTATACATAGAACCTATAAGTTACTGGCCTATGGGTTATAGACATTAGCCTATGGCCATTAGGGGCTAACCTAATTTGACCAAGTGACCCTTGACCTAGGTAGTTGACCTTGTTTGACTAAAGTTGACCAAAGTCAACCTTAGGTCAAACTTGACCTAGTTAACCTAGATTGACTTGAAATAACCTAGAATGACTAGTTTGACTAAATCCTAACTAATTTGACCATGGTTGATCTAACCTTGACCAATTTGACCTAGAAATGGCTTGGATGGACTTTAAAGGGCTTGATGACTAAGGTTTGACTAAACCCTAGACTATTAAACTAGTTGATTTATGTTTGACCATATGGTTATGAGGATAGTCCTATGTAATTTAAGATATGTATGGGGTTAAGTGGGATAATTAGGAGTTGTGTCATGATTTGGGCTAGCCCTATGGAGTTGACTTAGATTGTTAATGGTTGACCCTTAACCTAATGACCTTGTGACTAGTCTATGTTGACCAAAACCTTAGTTAGTCTAAGTTTGACCTAGATTTGACTAACCTTGACTTGCTTGACCTAGTATGACTTAAGTTGACCTAGTTTGACATTGGTTGACCTAACTTTCACTAGTTTGACCTGGTTTAACTTTTAAGGTTGACCAGAGTTGGCCAAGAGTTGACTTTTGACCAGATTGACCTAGAATCATGTAGTATGCATTGTATACTCTATTTTTACCATTGTGGATATATTGTGACCTGTTTTACTCTAAATAGGACTCCGTGACACCAGTTCGGACATCTATTCATATCAGTCATACAGAGTGACAGGCGAGTACATTCTTTGATCATTTTATACTTGTTAGAATTTATATTCTTGTACTAGATTACTTTACATGATGCTGTCACGTTATTATCACGGATTGGTACTATATGGATCTTGTCATGCGATGTTATCCCCCTCGGGGTACATCAAATACAGTTGTCATGTACTTTTCACGAACATCTTGTATTTTATGTACACCGCTTTCATGTATACTCTTGTGCAATCTTGTACTCTCATGATCACGTGAGCAAACATGATAAAAACCTCTTGTGCAAGGTAACATAACTTGACTGGATCCTTGTGTATTGATTGGGAGGGTGAGTAGGAAATGGTTATATGATCAAAATTCTGTTGGCCCAATGATTATATTGTGTTTTTGAATATGGCTAATCAGTTAAGTTTAATATAATGATGTCACTAATACTCATATACTCACTATCATGTTGCTACTTAAACTTAGCATTGTCCTAATTGTCCTATATTATATTGCTATGCTTGTATCGTACTGCAAATATTTTGTTGGCCTAACATGCTATCATGTTGTTACTTAAACTTAGCAATGTCCTAATTGTCCTGTATTATATTGCTATGCTTCAATCGTACTGCAACATATTTTGCTGGCCTAATATGTATTTGTAGATATGCAGTAAGCATGATCAAACATGATCAAACAGGACATAGGCAATGAAGAATTAATGATGGAGCGAAGACGGCGTCATACAAAAGATTTCTCCGAACCGCCTAGCGACCTATCCGGGGCCTCGCATCGGGGGTTCCGCTGCTCGGTCAGCGGACAGGGGTCGAGGGGGGCAGCGCCCCCCGTCGGGGGTTCGGGGGCGAAGCCCCCGAAAGGTATTCAGATTTCCAGATCTGTTTATCTTCGGACGACTGCTGTCAAGGAAAAAGACATCTTCAGGACTGCTCAAATATCAGAAGAAAGGCATCATCAAAGGGCTCCTGGTTTTCCTACTTGTTCCAAGTCTGTAATCTTCAATTTATTGAGTCTAGGAGAATGTGTACGTTGAGTCGCACTGAGTCATCTCAACCCCTAGCATATCTCTCCAAAGCTCTACCATACAACAGACCAATTCCTGAACCAAGCCCAAGCTCCACAAAGTCCAAAAGCCCAATGGACCAATTCTGTCTGCTGGAGACAGAGTTCGGGCCGAACTCTGCCTCCACACAGAGTTCGGGCCGAACTCTGTCCCCTCATTTCCAGTACCCTGATTTTTAGGGCCTGCTTGCTACAAGCTGTCCAACGGCCAAAAATTTGAATTATCCATACCGAATTCTGGCCGAATTCTGCTTGTCCCGAACCCTATAAATAGGCCTTGGTTCTCTCATTTGAAACCATCCACTCTTCTATTCTTCTCTTACATAGCCTATATAGTCAAGAGCCTTACTCTTCCAATCTACTAGCCACAAAACTTCCTAAGCCCCAAGGTGCTCAAGTGCAATTCAGCTAGAAGTTTTTGTGCAAGAGTTGAAAAGAAAAGTCACTTGGACAATTCCAAGTTGCTTGAAAAAATCCAAGCAAATCGCCACTGCGATCCTCTGTAAGAAGTTGACGTGCTCTTCTGAAGAAAAGGCACGGGTTGTAAACTACTTTCACAAATAGTAGATTTGAATCCTGAGCTAGAGTTCTCAGGCCTGGACTAGTCCTCCACGAGGAAAACCAGGTTAAAACTGCTGTGTTTGCGTATGCTCTTCTGATCTTTATTTACTTCCGCATTTTCTTCTGATTTATTTACTATCTTGATAGTTATTTTGTGGAGGTGATATAGAGTTAAATTTTTATTTGGTGATTATTGACACAAACTCTATTCACCCCCCTCTAGAGTTGCCTACACTTGTGTTTTCAATTGGTATCAGAGCATGGTCTCTTTGTTAGGCTTAACATCCTTAGAGTAGATCCTTGTTTATTTGTGTATGGCATCGTATTCTTCCTCCTCCGATGAAGAGGGTTTTACTTCTAGTAGCATAGACAATCATGTTCTTCTAAATGCAATAAGTGCTCTAAGTGGAAAGCCATGGCTAACCAATCCTTAAAGTTTGCTAAGGCTTTTCATTCTACAAATGAAGAACTTGTAGAAAAGGTTATTCATTTAGAAGAAGCTAATGAGTTTTTGAGAAATGAAAACAATGTTTTATTATCTAGACTTGACTCTCAAAACTCATCTTGTGTTTCTTTAAAGAGTTCGAATGATTCTTTAATTTTGAAAATCAAATCTCTTTCCTCATCAATAGAAGATCTTAAGAAGCAAGCACATGAGCTAAATCATTTGCATGATTCTTCTATTGACTCTTTAAAGAAACAAAATGATGATTTATTTCTAGAATTGTATTTGAAAAAGAGAATTATGCTTTAAATGCTAAATTTGATTCTCTACTTGTTTGCATAATGATTTGTTATTAGAACATGATATTCTTAAGACCAAATCCATACATAGTGATTCTTTTACTTGTGTGCATAATGATTTGCTATTAGAACATGATAGTCTTAAGACCAAATCTATGCATGCTCAATCTAGAAATATTCATCATTCTAGTATGTCACATGTTCATAATCATGCTCATTCCGATACATGTGCACACACTAGTATTAGGTGCTTCTATTGCTCTCGCATTGGACACATGAGTGTAACTTATCCTATTCGTAGGAGTTTTTCTACCAATGCTAGAGTAAATAGTATATGGGTCCCTAAAGCTAACAAATGTGGATCCAAGTTTATTTGGATACCAAAGTCTTCGCCTAATGTTGTAGGTGGAGCTTCTTGTATTGGGAATAGCACCAAGGAGCGGTTGGTGGTTGCAAAGCTCAAAGGTCATCTTCCAAGCAATTGCACCAACACAAGTGTGGCCACTAGAGCCACTTTGGTAACATTCTCAACGATTCTCTTTAAATGGTTGATATTTATTGAATCTAGCATGTTTCTCTTGATGTCTTGCTACTAGCTCATATTGATATCCTTTAGTTGCTTATTATATAAATTAATGCGAGATATAATACTAGCATGCTTAGTTGATTTTCTTTCTATTTCTTTATCTAGCATGACTAGTTACATAGCTTTAAATGATTAGTTCACACTATGTAGTTTATTCCTCATTTTCTAGTAGTGTGACACATTTACATATGCATGCTCGTATTCTTTGTCTTTATAAAGCATGCATATCACTCTAGTTCATTGGAGCTTGATTTTTGAATTTTGTTTTAAAGTTTGACTCTCCATTTTTAATGTTTTGAGATAGTTACTCCTTGCCGATTTGTATTTAATATGTCATATTTATCTTAATCGGTATTTGTGATATGTGTTTAGCACAAGCTACTTATAATTTGATAAGTATATACTTATATCTTTTTAATCTTGTGCTTGTATAATATCTTCATTATCAATTCTCATATTTTATTTTGATTATCCTATTGAGAATCAATTATGTCTTTGCCTAATAAAGTCTATTTATATGTGCTTTTGAATTTGTGATAATTTCTCAAACAGTCATTTATGGATACATGACTATCTTCATTTCTATGTAGTTCATGTATTTCTTATATTGACATCTATTTTTGTAAATATCTTTATGTGGGCATATGAGATAAGCTCAAGTTTCATATTATTTTGAAGAGTATTTATTCATACTTGTGCTTACCTTATAATTTAGCTATTGATTCTTTGACTAAATTTGTGTTATCTCTACTTGAATCAATTAGCTTATTCCTTAAAGTCTTCTTTTTGATGATATCTTATTGGCTTTTATTTGTTGACTTTATGGATACATGTCTTTCGCTCTTATTTTGATCTTTTTTGCTTAACCAATTTTCAGCCTGATTCCAGTTCTGTCACCAGAATTCGGAATTCGGGCCGAACTCTGCCCTTACCAGAGTTCGGGCCGAATTCGGCATGGCTGTTCCAGAACTGAAAACAGCCTCAGCCGTTGATCAAATTATAGATCCAATGGCCATTATTGATTCCAAATGTTGATATTTATTTATTCAAATGCCTTTAAGTTGGAATGTTGAGAGAAAATATTTATTAGTGTCTTGTTCATGACTTTTATGGAAGTTCTTTTAAGAATTGCTTGGTTTTGTGCTTTACCTTACTTGTTGAGTCATCATACTTATTTTGAGTATAAATCTTCTATATATTATTTCATAAAGTGTATTATGAAATATTTGTTTTGAAAATATTCTTAGCAAATTTTGATGATCATTCTTTCATTATTATTTGGGTATTTACCTCTCTTATTCATAGGGATTTTATACTTTGATGTTGTTTGATGATATTGCATATATTCCTCTAAATCTAATTTCTTAAAAGTAAAGAACATTTTGGGAACAAGCCGAAAGGGTCCTTCTTTCATACAGGTGTAAATAGCCTGAAGCGACACGGTGCACTAGTCTTCGGACTACCGCTAGCTGGGAACCGGCCCCTACAGCTAACCCAAAGTGATCAACACTTTATAGACTTAAGATTTATTAAGGTCTACTTGCAACCATATCTAGTTCTGGATCCTCCCCTAAGTTCCAGAATACTTCATCATATCTAGCCTTAACATATCTAGCCTTATATTTGAGCTATAAATATTTTATTATTGCCCAATGATGTTTTGTAGCACATGAGAATACATGTAATTGATATATCATACTTCTCTGTCTTTAGCTACTATGGGTTGAACTTTTACTTTGAGATTTTCCATTTCTAGAGAATACCTTTCATAATGGTTATAATTTTGCATTCTCCAGATCAATCAATTATTTCATTATCTTGGGTTAATCTCAATATTTGGCAAAGCGATTTGCTCCATTGCGTTGTCATGAACATCTTTTTGTCTTTTACTTGATGAGAGTCTCATTTACTTGCTATCTTATACTCTTATCCTTGCTTAGCAAAGAGTATATAAATCATTTTGATCATTCAAAATGTATTACCCCTATTGTGAACTCTATGCTTAAGCATGTATTTTTTGTTAGTGACTTAAGATTTAATGAGCACATTTATTTGTTAATGGCCTATCTCATTAATCTTAATTAGTTATGTAGCTAGCTTGCTTATTTGCGATGTATTGTTAAGCTACATGATTTTGTTCACTTTCACTCATCTAGCTATCTTCTTGAACTTCAATCTATATGTGATATGCTAGTTTACAAAAACAAGATTTATGAATTCTTTTGATTTGTATTCTATTTTAGATACATATGTTTGGTTTCTAAAATTAGTTTGTCAAATTTTTATTATCTTGTTTCCATGAGATTTGTGATTCATCGCTTTAACTTCCTTTCATACTAGTCATTGACAAGCATCTCTTAAAGTTCTCTCATCTTTTGAGTCATGATTCTATTATATTATCATTTCTTTGGAATAAATTTGCAATCATTTAAATAAGATTGACTCTTTTCTATATTTCCATTGGTTTGTTTATATGGTTTTTAGATGGAATTTATGACGGATCATAATTATTTATTGGTTACTTTATGAATGATCCTATTGATGAGAGTAGTCCTATATTATCTAATTATGTGGTTATCAAGTTAATTTATTACTCTACTTTGACTACTCATGGATTATCACATATGCTCTTTGCTATTTGAACTTCATTGGTTTCTTATTTAGTATTAGCAAGGTTGGATTATTACCCGTTGATGGGTACATATGTGGTAAAACATACATAGTCCATGCAAAGCAATAAATTGGTTGATCATTTCTTAATTAGATAATCATGGACATGATATTTGAGATTTATTTTTATTTTTGAGCTATATTTTGACTTTCATCATGATTGATTTAATTGACTTTATTGATGATGATATTTTTCTTTAGTTTTATTTTATCTTTTGAGCTATATTGTGATTCTCATCATGAATGTTTTAATGGACCTTATTTCTTTTCATGATGATCCTTTTCTCAAAAGGTAACATGCATTGATCTATCATATTTAAATATGAGATTCTTCTATATAGGCTAATGTATGTCATCTTTGATTATATGTGCTTAATTAAGATATTATTTTGATCATTCATCTTTAGTGACTATTTATTGGATATCTTTCTAAAGATGACATTATTCGTTTTATGACGTTTTTATAGCCTATATGCATTGAGCAAGGGGAAGAAATCAATACTTGATTTATCCCTAGATCTTGAAGTTATTATTTTTTTTGCTATAAGTGCTTTGGAACTAGATACGCATATTTAAGGGGGGAAAATAAATTGGTTCAATTCATTTATACCCTTAATATGTCGTATACGTAGTTCATCATGACCCATATTTTGTGAAAGGTTTATGAGAGTATATGCATATTTTCATCATATTATCTCTGTCTTTTATATGAGTCATCTCGTTAATATTAACTTTCGTATCTTATCGTGATGACTATTGTGCTTCTTTGATTTGGTTTTTCTTATATGCTTAATTGATTTGACTTTCCTTGTTGAGAACTTACCCAAAATTTATGATTTTATTTATTGGTCATAGTTGAGGGGGGAGCATTCAATTCGACTGAATTTTTCTTTCTCAAACATTGTTCTCCTTTACCTTCATGTTATTTCAAAGGGTTTTTATATAGCATGATAAGGTAATTGAGTTCAAATGCATAAATTTGGATAAGCAAAAGATTTGCAAATAATGAGATCTTTTTATATCAATTGCTTCTATTTTACATGATCATTCATTTATTTTGTTTTACTATTTATCTGTGGACAATTGTGACTATCATAGTTTCATTGATATATTTCAAGTTTTCATATTTCAATTGATATCAAGTTTGTCTATTCAATATCTCAATTGGTTTCTTCTTCTTTGATATCTATTTTGCAATTATCTAATCCTTATGGTTTTGACTGAATTTTTTTTTCTCCAAAAGTTTTTGGATGTCTTTCTTGGATTTCATGTAATACTATGTTTTTGGATATCTTTCTTGGATTTCATGTGGTAAAGTATCTATTGATTATTTTCAATTCTTTTAGTTTTACCAACTATTTGTGTTTGACAAGTACTTCTGTATGGCACTCTACATTTGGTATGTAGTTTCTATTGTCTTTACACATCTCCCATTGTTCCTCATTTAGTATATCTTGATCTGATTGTCTATGCCTCCTCCTATGCTTGAGTTCATTTATATCTTATTACGGGGGAGCTATTTTTTTGATCATGACAAAGGGGGAGAAATAAGTTTAAGTTAGCACACTATCTTCTCGTATGTGTTATTAGTGATATATGCATCTATCGTATCTGTCTTAAACTTAACCGATTTGCCATAATCAAAAGGGGGAGATTGTTGGCCCAATGATTAATTGTGTTTTGAATATGGCTAATCAGTTAAGTTTAACATAATGATGTCACTAATACTCATATACTCACTATCATGTGCTACTTAAACTTAGCATTGTCCTAATGTCTTATATTATATTGCTATGCTTGTATCGTACTGAAAAATTTTGTTGGCCTAACATGCTATATGTTGTTACTTAAAACTTAGCAATGTAATTGTCCTGTATTATATTGCTATGCTTCATCGTACTGCAACATATTTTGCTGGCCTAACATGTATTTGTAGACATGCAGTAAGCATGATCAAACATGATCAAACAGGACATAGGCAATGAAGAATTAATGATGGAGCGAAGATGGCGTCATACAAAAAGATTTCTCCGAAACCGCCTAGGATATCCGGGGCCTCGCATCGGGGGTTCCGCTGCCCGGTCAGCGGACAGGGGTCGAGGGGGCAGCGCCCCCCGTCGGGGGTTCGGGGGCGAAGCCCCGAAAGGTATTCAGATTTCCAGATCTGTTTATCTCGGACGACTGCTGTCAAGGAAAAAGACGTCTTCAGGACTGCTCAAATATGAGAGAAAGACATCATCAAAGGGCTCTTGGGTTTTCCTACTTGTTCCAAGTCTGTAATCTTCAATTATTGAGTCTAGGAGAATGTGTACGTTGAGTCGCACTGAGTCATCTCAACCCCTAGCATAT
>JANAVB010040818.1:20572490-20644457 GCA_029216955.1 Iris pallida | reverse complement strand
CTACAGAAATGACTAAGGCTAATAACTAGATTAATACATTAGTCATGAAGAAATTTTCCAGCTACAGGCAATCCCGTTACCTGGGCACGCCTTGGGATCTGTAGCCTACCGTCGAGTAGGGCACAATTCTAGCACACTGTCATGTGTTACACCCTTCAAGCTACCTAAGGGTACTTTTATTTCCTGGACGATGTATCCACCTGAATTCAACTCTAATCCTTCAACCCTGGTAACCTGAATGGTCTGCAGGGCTTGTGGCTGTGGAATAATCTCACTGCATCTTGCTAGTAACTAGGCCTGTGATAACCCTAGTTAGTTAAAGTATCAAGCCGTAATTCTTTCTTGGCCGTGAAGTGATTGGATGGAGTCTAACCAGTCTAGTCTTGCCCTGATCCTGTTCCAGATTATTGAATGACCAGATGCTTGTAGTTATTTTACCGATAAATGGTAAGAATTCTAAGTTCTGTTCAGACGAAGGGTTACAACCCCGGTCCTTGTTTGGTTTACGGGTTGTAACCTGGTTATCTGAATAGTTCCATGGTTTATGCTTGTAGTTATTTTACCGATAAATGGTAAGAATTCTAAGTTCTGTTCAGACGAAGGGTTACAACCCCAGTCCTTGTTTGGTTTACAGGTTGTAACCTGGTTATCTGAATAGTTCCATAGTTATCTCGTCGTATATCATCTGATGTATTTTCTTTATTTCCAGTTCTTACTTTTATTTATATCTTGTGCTGATTGCTGGTTTTAGTTCCTAAGTGAAGCTTCCTTTGTGGCACTTGCTCTTTCTGGGGTCTGACCCAGCTGGTTTTGTGTGGCCAGATTTTAGAGCAGCTCCAGAGGATCTACCGACCTTCCAGCCAGATGGTGGCCACTAGACGGAACCCTAGCAACGAGTGGGTTATTTTTGGCTCTCCCACTCTATTGTAAAAATATTCTTTTGAGGCGTTTAGCCGACGAGCACCTGTTTAGCTCGGTTGCACTTTACTTATTGTCTGCCTACGGCTGTAACATGATTGACGGATCATAGGGTTGATCATGTATGACTAAACTCTTGCTAGTCCTGACATTTTATAATGACTAGCTTCATGATCAGCTGAATATGTAATATTTGGGACGCCTTACTATTGTATATTTAATGATCATACATCTTGTAACTCTTACTTACTTGCTTGTGATTGAGACACTAGGCTTGTTCATGACCTTAAGAGACTGATGGATTGTAGTTAAACCCTCATATATCTAGACAGCCGTGACCGTATAGTGACGTAGATTCCATTTCATTATACGTAGCTGGCTATGTCTGCCCCCGCTCTCCAGTATTCTGGCTCTGGGGCGTGATATTGTCATACTTAAGGGACAACTCCTGGAGGTCCTTCTCCAAAGAGGGCTTGGTTGTCTCTTGAACAACCTTCACATTTTCTACGGCTGATACAAGAAAAGCACGCTCCTGCTCCACCATGGCAGACGTATCTACTTGTCACAGTTTCTGCAACTGGATTAGGCACTGATGAGCCTCTGCCAGCTTGTGCTCCAGAAGGACGGCCACCCCTTCTTCACTTGGGAGCGTCTTCAGCAGGGTAATTTGGCTTTGGGCGCAGTGATGGGACACAGCAAATGAAGTCCCTCTCCTCAAAGCAGCATAGACCCCCCGTTTCAAATGACGATAAAAGCTCTCGACTTTGTCCCTTGACGATTCGTCCAAGTTCTCCAAGGAGGACGGTGTCGAAGGGATAGCACCTAAGGAAGTAGAATCCGTCTGGGAAGCAGGCACACTCGAGGTTGATAACCCTGTTCTAAGAGAGACAAATTTTGAGCAGTGAGACTCTCGCACAGCAGTGATCTCCTCTTTCGCAACCCGAAGAAGCTGAAACTAGGCAGAGCGGCAAGTTCAGTCTCCGGGGAAGAGGCAGCTTCAAACAACCCTGCGCACACCGATGCTGGTATAGGAACCACCATCTCTGCCATTGGTGGTGGAAGAGGCTCGAAACTCTGCTCAGCCGGGTTCTTTTTGATTTGGAGGAGGGGAGGTCCATTTCTTCTCTTCGACAGGAGGTCTGCCCCAACGTCGTTCGCTATCCCCTCCTCCACGGTCATATCCACTATCATTAGCGGAGAGGCAGGGCCTGTAGGTCCAGAACAACCAACCATCAACTTGACTCAAAGAATATGAAGGAGGAGCGAATGGACCTCCTCGTCGGTAAGAATATGACATAGCTTACCAGGAGAGGGCAGAGGAGTCCGCGACTCGCTCTGGACAGTCATGATTCTTTCCACTGTCCCCGTATCCCCTTCAACAGAAACAGCCGAATCATCTACATTTGTCGCTCCAGTCACTGTCAATCCAAAGGAAGGTGAAGCTGAGTCGGTTACGACCAATCATGACCTCACAGCCTCGACATTTAATTCTGGAAAACTGACGCCCCTTCGACCAGAGTATTCATAACTGGAGAAGTCTCGAACAGCTCCGGGCACCGGAGGATTTATGTCTTCAACAGTCTGCACGAAAGAAAGAGAGAAATAATCAGATAAGATACCTGAAGTAACGTAGTAGTCGGCCGGAATGAAACTTACCTACGGGAGGGCTTCGTTCACTGCCCTCTCCCGCATGATCAGAACCTTGAGTCTTAAACGCGACCCGCTTTTGAGAACGAGACCAGTTAGCAACAGATGGTCCGCGCATACTTCGTTTAGGCGAAAGGCTCGATACAGGGGATGGCAGGCGCGTCACCAGAGTAGTCGCAGGAGACGACAGACCGTCGTACTCATCCTCCTCTTCTATATCAGTAGAATCAAAATCAGAGATTGCAACGGCCTTCATCTTCCCCGCTCTATTCCTCTTTTGGGACCCCTCATGCTTTTCTGCCAGCCTAGTACTGGTTATAAACTGGTACTCGCATCGAAATTTTGGGGAGGCCCATTCACGGAGATGTGGTAGAGGGCTGCCATGTACAAGATGCATACAACATACCTGGTATCAGGAAGAGAGAAGATGGTCTGGGTACAGACATCACTGTAATAATGCCAGGCCCGAATACCATCTAGGATGCTGCCCTCATAACCTAAGGAGGGACTCGGGTTATCTAAAAACAATTGACAATACCCGAATTGTCTAGAATATCGGCTGGGCAAATAAGGTTCCAAAAAGGCAACGTTACGGTTGCGGTACACCAGATGCGCATGATGGATATTCTGCAACCAACGGAACATCTTCTCAGATAAAACTCGGGGCGCGACACTGCCATCGAGATGAAGACGCCTCATTTCCTCATCAGTAAAAGGCGGGACCAACACGAAGAAGGAATAACTATCCACCCGCGCGAGCATAACATGACATTCGGGCATGTTCGAACAGGTCCAAGGCATATCATGATATTGATAAATGAATACGTCATGAATCTTCACGTTCCCCTCAGGGCCAGGCCGTATCAAAGAAGGGTAATACATTAACAGCCATCCCATCAGATAATGATAGGGTAGCTCAATTCGGTAAAAATTCTTCGTAACATCATGAGCTATCATTCTGGTCGTAAAGAGATGAAGACCCCGATGGATGCTGCACACCATGGCTGGGAGTAGAGCTAATCTGTCTCTGAAAACTAACTTAATAGCAGGAAGGATCAGATTGTGGCTGATTCTCTCAATCGAACCAGCACCTCCTGAGACCACACAAATCCTCAGCTATACCATCAGAAATTCGACCAAGATGGCTTTATGGGAAAAGGGTTGGGTATCCTGATAGAAGTAGCTGAATATGTCGGACTGACTTCCGAATCTGTCACCAGAAGCTTTGGTTCTCTTAGCGCTTTGCACCTGAGCATCCACTTTTGTATGAGTCTGGGGGAACCAAGGGACAACCCGGCCCGAGGCGCCAAGGTTGAACAAGTAACTGAGCTAGGCCTTCGTATGAGGAAGGGTCCCCTCAGAAATCTTATCCTTCTTCTTTGACATTTGTTAACAAGTGCTATGATGACATAACACCTCCCGGTAAATGGCAAGGAACCTGGGAAACCGTTTCTCTAATTCATCAAGGCAACTTGGAGACGTCATGCATCTCGTGAAGGGCGAGCCCCATCTCTCCAGCAGGTGTGTAAAAGGTCCCCGTATGATAATTGTACATCTCAAGGAGCACTATGAACAGCTTGGCGTTCACAGAGAGACCATAGCAAGTACCCCTTAAGGCATAATAGAGGTCGAACTGCTATAAAATATCCCCATAAGTCGACAGGATCCAGAGCGTCAAGTTGACCCATGGAGGGGAACGACTCATCCATTTCTGCAGCGACAGTCTACCCGTGGGATATGATCCTTTACGGGCAATTTGGTTCTGGAAGGTGTCAGCCTCGGTGAGTCGATTATTGGGCCTCAGCTCGTTTATAAAACTACCAGGGGCTAGCCCGACGACGGAACAACTGACCGATTCCTTGGTTGCTACCCGCCTCCCGTACTCGTCTATTATAGTGGATGTTGCCTACAAAGATGGCTTGCGGTCTTGAGTAATGGGGTTCACCATTCGCCTTTCGATAGGCACCATATTAAAACTTGACAAAGAGAAGTGGCGTTCCATCTGTGGAAGATGGATCGATAGTTCACTGGAAAGAAAATCCCAGTTCTCAAAAAGCTCTAGGGCACGAGGATTTGAGACAACTATAGCATCTCCGAACAAGATGGTGGGCTTCAGATGAAGGCCCCCTAGCTTCTCGGAATTCATCATACTGAGTAGTAAAAGAACGACTGGTTCCTGATCTCCCTTAGCCTGTCTTCAGGCTGATTTCGGGTAATCTAGGTCGACACACGATCGACTATTTGGTCAAATCTCACACCCAACGCAGATTGGGCACGTCCTATCAAGAGTTCCCCGAAGGAGCTAAAGACAAGTCCACTGCAAAAGACAGAGAAGAAGTAAAAGTTAGAAGTTCATCCGATCCAGCCAAAACAAAGACTTCTATGGTATGAGACGCATGCAATCAGGCTGCATGCTTATGCGGCACAGTCGGGGATACTTAGGCCGTCCGAAACAAAAAGGGTGCTCGTGCGACTCAGTCATGAGACACTTATGCGGCCCAGTTACAAAGTATTCATGCAACTCAGTAATAAGGCACTGAAGCTGCTTGAAGCGCTCCTGCGGCTCGAGACATGAAATACCCATGCGGCCCAGTCAGGAGACACTTATGCGACACAACTATACAGCATTGATGAAGATCAATCCTGGGTCATTTGTGCAGCATTCAGCTTATACGGCCCCCTCATACAGAACATATATGGTTCAACTAAGATAGGGCACACATCGACCAAAGCTTATTGCACAGAAAGCGATGTAGCATGACATAGACATTGTCTCCCACTGTCCTTACCTTTGATGGGAGGGTGCACGTCGGAGTAAGTGGAAGAGGAGACTGCCGCCCTCGATGGAGAAGCAAGCCCCTTTCCTTTGGCCGCAGTTGACTTGGAAGCTTTGGGAGCCATTGAAGACATGAAGACGAAGATGAAAGAGAAGGAAGTAGAAAGAGAAAGGTTCCTCTTCAAAATCACTCCTATTTATAGGGTTTCCAGAGAGGATGCCGCTTCGATTCTCGAGATCATTAAAGATAATAATGACGCTTGGGGATTTTATCCCTAGTAACCATCAGCTTTATCTCAAAAAAAAGAGAAACCAAATTTGAAACCGAATCAAGGGCATTAAATGCAGCAGTGAGAGCTGGCAGACTCAATGCGGCTCGAAGCGTCCCTATGACTCAAGATTTGTTCTGCGACTCAGGATCCTCCTGCGGCTCAATATTTCTCTGCAACTCAAGTTCGAAAATAACTTCCAGCAAACATGAAGACTCCCCACAGCTTGGCATATTTTTCATGCTTCTTATTCAAAGTATTCGAAATTTGCAATTTAGAAAGTTTGAAGGGGGTCTTATAGAAACATAAAAATATGGAGTTCATGCGGATTACAAATTGCCGCACAGATACTTTGGGCCAAACAGGCTCGCATGAAGGATAGCCGCATAACTGTTCAAAGCCGCATGCAGCCCATCGATGAACAGCTGTAAAAGGAAAATATAAGACCAAGGAGAGCAGTTCGGCTGACAAAGCTGACAAGTACTGGCAAAAGCATGACAGTTCTGAACACTTTGACAAGAAAGATAAGACGTGAGACGTCGCCCAAAAGCAGGGTTCGTACGCCTCCATACGGCCAAAGGAGCGTCATCCAAGCCGCATGAACCTCATACGGCCCAGCTTATGCGGTCCCAAAGTTTCTAAACTCCATGCAACTGTGATCCGGGCCGCATAAGTCTCATGCGACCCCACAAGATCAATAACTGAGAACACCGTACACAATGGGACACGTGGCAATCTGACCAATTTCTTAACCATCCATATTTGCTGTAACAAAATCCCAACAAATCGACAGATGGCAGCCCGAGAGCGGGTCTTTGCGTGCCAACCCTCCACGTGGCAGCAAACCGACCATGCGGCTCAAAATCTATCCTATTATAAATAGCAGGGTGCCACTCCCCTACAATGACTGGCAACATTCAAGAGAAAAGCAATATCTTCACGAGCTAGAGACTGCATCAGATAGTCCACGGAGTAAGGCAGAGTTTATAGCACTTTTTCGAGCCTCCACCGTCACCTCCCAGAATCAAAAATAAACAATTGTACTTAGATTATTTTCTAGGCTTTCTTTCTAGGCTCTTCTTTGTACAAGCGAGTTTGCAATCAATTCCAGTATTCTGTAATACCTGTTGTTGAATTTTATGGCAAATAATCGTCTGTGAGTGGCTTCATCTCATCCACGGCTCCAGAAAGGACTTCTCGTCATCAGTGTTTCAAAAGGTCGAGGCAGGCAGAGTCAGTTGGTACTACTGCTTCTGCAGCCAGGCATGTGGTGACGCTTCCTCCTCCTTTTTTCTGAGTCAAAGTTGAGCAGGTCGGAGGAAGGGGAGCTGCTGCTGAGGGCCAAACAACTTCTGGAATATATCGGCTTGCCTATGTGGGACCTTGGCAGGCCTTTAGGCGATCCTCCTGATTTCAGTTTCCTTCTCCCGGGAAGAGGGAGTTGGAGGAGGGGAGAGCGGCTTTCCACTGCCTTTTCTACACCGCCAAAATATTGTCGCTCGAGGATCTTACAGATGTTATCGATAATTCTGGTTAGGGCTCTTCCTAGGGGCTCTCCGTCTTTTTATCAGGCCTGCATGGCCTTGTTTTGTAACCCCCTTTATTAATAAAAGCTTCTTTTTTAGCACATTCTGTTGTCATGCTTGAACTGTCCTTATTGGCTCTGTGTTCTAAGAAACTTCCGTTGAA
The DNA here is from genome assembly GCA_029216955.1 of Iris pallida. Classification (NCBI taxonomy): domain Eukaryota; kingdom Viridiplantae; phylum Streptophyta; class Magnoliopsida; order Asparagales; family Iridaceae; genus Iris; species Iris pallida. Next base: position 20,637,158 of record JANAVB010040818.1, on the reverse strand, counting down.
AGGGATATTTGGAAAGTGGAGGATGTCTTAGGGAGGACATCATAGTGTTTAATGGACCTTCTTATCCATATCGTACCTAAGATGGGTACGGATAACATGGGAAAGTGGAAGATGTTATCAGGGATCACATAGGTATGATAATGTAAGGAGGAGTTTCTTGCTCAAGGTAATATAGACATAGCAAGGCTCCTGGATTATGCTACTATTTTTAGGATGAGTAGCGTGGATAACTTGCCCAGAGGTGATGTGGATGTGGCAAGTTTCCATGATCATAACGCTGCCTTAAGGATGAGCAGCGAGAATATCTTGCTCAGAGGTGATGTAGACATAACAAGTATTCATGATTAGAGTGTTGTTTTAAGGTAAACAACGAGAGTATTTTGCTCAAAGGTAATGTGGACGTAGAAAATGTACATCTCTTGGTTCAAAAAAATGACTCAGAGGTGATTTGGACGTGGTTATTTTTTAAAATAGTAAGTCAGAGGTGATGTAGTCGTAACTTTTGTAGGACCGTTGAAAACCTCTAGAAGGGGGGTCAATAAAGTGTCTGCGTGCAGCAAAATAAAGACCACCAATTATAATTTAAGTACTATGGCAGATAAAAGCAAATGAGATAACAGTAAATGCATTGAAGTACAATAAGAGTTAAGAAGATCAAACTCACTGACTCAGCGATATACACTGGTTTCCCTCGTGGAGGACTAATCCAGTCTTGAGTATTCTTGTTCGATGTTAATCTACTATGGCACAAGCTTTAACTAAGTGCTTGCAACTCTTACAACACCGTGCTTGGGGACAAGTGTACGACCAACTTCAACAACACCGTGCTTGGCGACGAGTGCATGACCGACTCCAAAAGGCGATTAAAAATTGGAACATTTTCTAAAATTAGCCTCCGATACAACTCTTCAAAACCAAACTCAAGATTGAACTAAAACTGTACTGGCTTGGCAAAGAGTAGCATAGGCTAGATTTGAAAGTGTAGCTCACAGAAAACACTTTAAAGGGAAATAGAGAAGAGAATGAATGAGTGATTTGAAAATATGAAAGTTTTTCTCTATTTATATTGTTTTTATTGACCAAACTCGGGCATAGTTCGGATGCAAAAATCTCACATTCAATCGTTGGATGCAGATATCAAGGGAGTTCAAAAAGAAGTTGGAACTGCCTTGACCGAACTTGGGCCGAGTTCTGACAAACTATTTTGGGCCAATTTTGATGGGTTTTGGACTATTTGGGATTTTGTGCAGTTTTGATATATGTGGATTGGTAGGCTATGTTTCTTTGGACTGAGATTAGCTAAGCCAGTACCGATCCTGATCAATCTTACATAATTGCCAACTTTACGTCGATACCAAAATATTATTTTTAAAACTTTGAATTTATGCCTGACTTGTCTGAAATCTTGAAAATTTTATTTGGTATACTCATTCTCCCCCTTTGTCATGTAATCAAAATACGACTCCCCTACAATTTATGAATCAAACAAAAACAAAGAAAAAATAGAGTGATACTAAATATGACAAGTCAACAACTTAATTAGTATTATACTAGAACATCAACAGTAGCAGTAATAAATAAAAACTAACAACTCACATAAAAAGATGAAGGTGTCACTACAACTGAGAAGTCCAAAATGCATAAAATAAAAATGTCATTACAGATAAAGAAGTCCAAAATGCATAATAAGTGTCGCTACTACAAATCATCGTCATCATCAGGTCGATCCAAAAATACTAAGTCCAAAATATCAAGTCAACTATCAGCACCACTAGGAGCATCAGTAGGCTGCTGGAATGGATCAAAATATGCAAACATCGGGCCAAAGTAGGCAAACAACGGAGCATCCTCAAGTCTCGGCCTGTCAAAATCAGGGTAACGGATGATAGTTGCCAGTGCAGTAGGTTGGTGAGCCATCGTCCACTAGATGTCTTCCATAGCATTTCTCAAGATTTAGACCTGAGAAATGTGGCGGAACTCAGAGTCACTAAAGCGAGTCAAATCGGCCTGACATTGCTATCCCTGGAGATTGACAAAAGTATCGAACCGCTGATATAGCTCGTCAATAGTGTGACCGAGGGCTGCAGGGGCTGGATCAGTTGGAGCATCTATTGGGGCTGCGACTGGAGTAGGTAGAGGTAGAGGTGGAGCATCACAAGGAGGGTGTGGAAATCTCCTAGACCTAAGTAGCTCTGAAGGTGTTCCATAGATGGGCCAAGACTCTAAAGGAATAACAAAATTTCTGGAAGATTGCCATCCGATGCATAGGATAGAGAAGGTTAGGACCTACCCTCTGACAGTTGATCATAAGAGTTAACATAGTCTTAGGAAAGGAGAAAGAAATCTCAAAGCGGATGTGATATATCACATATAACTCCAAGTACACGATCTCATCAGTAGATCCCAACTTTGGTAGAAGAGGTAAAATAATAATACGATGTAATTAATAGAAATGTTGGTTTAAGTTACGTGCGAACATCCGTTTTCGAGGAACCGAATCCGGATGATACAATACGACCTTGAACGATTTAAGTGTCTTGTCGTCAGGAAATTGAACTTTAATAATGTCGACAAGAGCATCACCATTGTTAGGCATTTGAAAGTATTCACTCAAGTCGTCAGAATTAAACTCAAATTCTATCCCGCTGACAGAGGAATGTATACAGTCATTTGATTCTTGTATGTTGTAATAAAATATATGAAATGTATTATAGTGAATAGGAATGGAAACTTCTAAAAGTTCATAAAGTCCTAGGTTTTTAAAATTAGTCAAATATTTTTAAAAAATGTTAAAATTTTTCATTTTACCCAGATAGATTTCCCGGTATCAGAAATGATCAAACCAATGGGTAGATTTTTTTGATGATACAAATATGTTTGGTGCATATTCCTCATCGACAATAGAAATAGAAGGACTGAATAGATTAACAGGTTCGTACTCAAATGTGGAAGATGAGGCAGTATCCATAGTTTTCTTTCTTTCAAAGATTCTAGGAGCCATTATGAAATTGAGAGAGAAAAGAGAAATATATACCTCAAAATTGATCTGGATGGAAGAGAATGCCTTCACAGAGCCTTAGATTTGAGGAATTTCACGTTGGAAAGCTTGAGAAGGAGTATTCTAGGATCTAGGATTTGGGATTTTTGGGTTTCAGAGCTTTTGGGCGATTATTTTGGGGAGGAAGAAGAAGAATGGGGGTTATTGTTTGAATTATGGATATATGACATGTCACCACAGAGTTTGGTCCGAAATCGGTCAGAACTCGGTCCGAGTTCGGCCACTTGAATTTTTAATTCATATTTGAGTAATAATGATAAGAATAATCAATAAACTTGCTATTTATTGATTAATTAATATCCATTACCTTGGGTTAGCTGTAGGAGCCAGATCCCAGCTAGTGGTAGTTCGAAGATACTTGGTACCATGTCACTTAGGCTTTTATGCCTTGTTGACAGAAGGACCTTTTCAGATTGTACCCAAAATAATTTTGATTAATACATTGCTTAATTTTAAGTTTTTTAGTATTTTTATTAATCATAACACATTACGACTCAAAAAATGCAAGTACGCCTATCTCTCGACGCAGATAGTTGAAGCAATCTTTGGCTAGTGAGTTTATAAATATATCTGCCAGTTGATGATCTGTGTCAATGAGCTCTAAACTGATATCCCCGTGTTATTGGTGATCACGTAAAAAGTGGTAACGTATTTCTATGTGCTTAGTGTGTGAATGACATACCGGGTTTTAGTCAGATTAATAGTGCTAGTGTTGTCACAGTATATAGGAATCTTTGTGTAGTGTAGATTATAGTCTTCTAGGATTTGCTTCATCCACAAAATTTGAGCATAACAACATCCTGTGGTGATATACTCAGTGTCAGTTGTTGATAATGCTACAAAATTTTATTTCTTGCTAAACCAAGAGATTAAAGCTTTACCTAGAAAATGACACATATTTTTTGTACTTTTATGGTCTACTTTGCATCCAACAAAATCAGCATATGAGTAACCGATTATGTCAACGATGTGGCGTTGGGATACCGTAAGCTGACAGTAGAAGTTTCTTTAAAGTATCGAAAGATATGATTAACGGCGCATAATTGTGATTTCTTAGGATTAGCTTGATATCATACATAGATGCAAACACTAAACATAATATCAGGACGACTAGCAGTTAAATAAAGTAAACTGCGAATCATACTTTGATATTACACTAGTCTACTGGTTTGTCACTTTCATCAATGTTAAGTCGAGTTTATGTAGCCATTGGTGTGTCGATAGGCTTTACATTGTCGAATACTTCTTTAGTAAGTCCTTCGTACGCTTGGCTTGATTGATGAAGGTTCCCTGCGAGTGTTATTTGATGTGAAGTTCTAGGAAGTAGTTTAGTTCTCCCATCATACTCATTTCAAACTTACTCTGTATACACTTAACAAAATATTGACAAAGTTTTTCATTAGTAGAACCAAATATTATCATCAATGTAAATTTGCACAAGTAAAATACAATCATCTGAAGTTTTGATAAACGAAGTTGTATCAACCATTCCTTTTGAAAAACTATTTTCAAGTAGGAAAGCACTCAGGCGCTCATACCAAACACGTGGTGCCTGTTTAAGTCCATAAAGTTCCTTTCTTAGCTTGAAAATGTGATCAGTTTTTTGAAAATTCTCAAAACCAGGGGGTTGCTTCACAAAAACCTCTTCCTTTAGAAACCCATTCAAAAATGCACTCTTAACATCCATTTGAAAAGTGTAAAATTATAAAAACATGCGAATGTATAAAACATGCAAATAGATTCTAGTCTAGTAACAAGAGCATATGTCTCGTCATAATCAATTCATTCTTCTTGATTATAACCTTGTGCTACTAGACGTGCTTTGTTGCGTAGAACATGTCCATCCTCACTCAGTTTATTTCAGAACACCCATTTGGTACCAATTATCGATTGACCAATAGGTTTTGAACAAGTTCCTAAACTTGGTTTCTCTTAAATTGATTAAGTTCTTCTTGCATGACATCAATCCAAAACTCATCAGAAAATGCATCTGCTACATACTTAGGTTCTACTTGAGAAATAAAAGCTACGTTTCCTGCTATGTCTCTAGTAGAGGAGTCTGTACCTACTCCCTTGGATTCATCACCAATAACAAGTGTCTCTGGATGGTCTTGCATGAATTTCATCTTCTTAGATAGACTCTCCAGATAGTTATCGTTGGTAGCAGTATTTTCAGGTGCCTTGGATTGTTTTTGTACATCTTCGTCATCACTGTCGCTTTATCCCTGATTGTTAAGCTCATCAAAGGAAACATTGATAGATTCTTCAACAATCATAGATCTTTTATTAAATATTCTATATCCTTTACTCTTGGCAGAATATTCGAGAAACATCCTTTTCTTTGCCTTTGAGTCAAACTTACCCAAGTTATCCTTGGTGTTCAGAACAAAACAACAACAACTAGAAACTTTAAAATAGGAAATATTTAGAATCTTTCCAAATCACAATTCATAAGGGATTTTCTTTGATATAGGTAGAATTAGTACCCAATTCAAAACATGACAGACTGTACTTACAACTTTTGCCCAAAAATATTTAGGAAGATTATGCTGGTTAAGCATGATTCTAGCCATATCGCTAAGAGTTCTTTTCTTCCAATCTACAACACTATTTTGTTGAGGAGTTCTAGGATAAGAAAACTCATGGTAATATCCATTATCATCACAATTTTTTGAAATCAGTATTTTTGAATTCACCGTCATGATCACTTCGGATTCGAGTAACCATGAAGCCTTTTTTTTTACCTTTTTACAAAATACTTGAAATTCAAAAATGGCATCGTTTTATTAGAGAAAAAAATAAACCCATGTAAATCGAGAGAAATCATCAACTATAACAAAAGCGTAGAGCTTACCGCCAAGACTAGCGACTCTACTAGGACCAAATAAATCTATATGAATCAATTGCAAGGGTCTAGGAGTGCTCACAACATTAATGGATTTAAAAGATGACCTAGTTGCTTTGCTCTTTTCACAGTCTGAACATACCTAGCTCTCTTGAAGAAAATTTCTATGAGTCCTTTTACCAGCTTTTTAGTCGATAGCTGTAAGATAGTGTCCATATTTGCATATCCTAATCTCATGTACCATAGCTAGCTTTCATCTTGATTAGTTACTTGGCACTTTCCTGTACTGTTATTACATTCTAGAAAGAAAATATAAATATTGTCTTCTATGATCCCTTCATATACGGGATTACCTGTAGACATTTCATATATAAAACATTTGTCTTTCACAAAATTGATACCATAACCATTATCTGCCAAAGGACTAATGCTCAACAAGTTATATTTTAATTCTGTGACTAGACATATGTCCTTTATTTCAGGGTAAGAAGACATACCAATAGTATAAATTCCTATAAATGTTACCTCGAAGATTATTGCCAAAGAAAACGTACCCTTCTCTCCTCATCGGTAGCGTAGCGAATAAGGATGCATCACCTGTCATGTGCCGCAAACATCTGCTATCGAGGATCTACTTACTTTTAGCATGAGAGGGTTGAGGGCCCACCTACAAAACGAGTAGATGTAACCTTTGGTACCAATTTCTTCAAGGGTCCAATATGATTATTTTTTGGAGTCCAAGCAAGTACATTTATGTCAACTAGCTTTCTAGCTCTGCAGTACTGTTATATATGCCCGTGATCACCAAAATATGTGCATGTGATCTTTGAAATAGTGCTTTCTGTGTTGACATGCTTCTTGTGTGTTTTTTTGGAGACCTGTATGTGAAAGCATACTTGTAAGGAACATATTGCTTATATGCTTTCTTTGGTTTAGTTCTTTGTGATACATGCTTAGTGTTAGGACTAACCTTAGGCTGTGTAACAAGGGTGACCTATTTGTCTAATTTGATCTCTAACATTTTAGAGATGGCACAAGACTCTTTGAATTTTGCAGTCATATACGTGAGTCTTTGCTCAGTGACTAGGTGTCTCTTCTTCTCTATGTCATATAGTTCTTGCACTTTGACATTGTCTCTTTCTTTTTGTTCTATGGTGAGGATAGCCTCATGGTAGTCCAATATGATCTTGGCTATCTCCTCTATATTACTAGTAGTAGACGTCTCTTTGATGTCTTCTAGAAGATTAGACAGTCTAGCTACTTCGGTTGTGTATGCCTTAATCTCCTTGCAAGACTCTTTATACTTGTTTAATAATTTCTGTGCTCTTCAAGTAAATCACTAAAGGCATTTTCTAACTGATCGAATGTAAAGTCATCATAGATAGGATTTTCTGATACCTTATCGTATGTCATAGACAAACATTTGCACTGCTGTTGGGTTTGTGCTCCTCTTCTGACTCACTAACCTCACTTTCATGCCAGATGCTAGTATTTGTGTACTTTCGATCACTTGTAGCTTTTCTGCTCAATCTTGATTGGTCGTATGGACTGCTTTTCTTCGTTAGTGGATAGTCCTTCTTTATGTTCCCTGACTTTTTGCATGTGAAGCAGATAGTTTCTTCTATGTTGCTTTCATGGGTATCTTTCTTCTTTCGGGTTGATCGCTCAAGCTTTAAGAATTTTCTAAAGTTCTTGATCGTAATCTTTTTCGTTAGTATTAATACATGAGACTCTTTTGGCTTGTGCTTTGAAGGCAATTGATTTCTTTGGGTCTTACCTCTTCAAAGTCTTGTAAGTCCAACTCATAGGTCATGAGCTTGCCCATAAGTGTGTCCAATGTCATTGTAGTGAGGTCATTTTCTTCTATGATCACTGTGGCCTTCGGGTTCTAGTTTTTGGTTAAAGCCCGTAGTACCTTCATGATCTTTTCATGATTGCTGTAATCATTTGCAAGAGATTGTAGAGGATTAGTAATATCATGGAAACGAGTAAACATCTGTGTAATTGACTCACCGAGTTTCATCTTGAATAACTCGTATTCTTGTGTTGTCATGACCCACACCCGGTATAAGGGTACGAGTGCATGACAGTGCCCAGCCTACGCCACAACATCGGCGGTAGAATGCTGTCTAGGTCTACTAAACTAACTAATAATATAAATATAATAACCTATCGATATAGTCATCTCCAAACGGAGGACAAGTAATGACAATATATCTATACTCAATCATAATACTATAAGAAAGACAAATAGCACGAAAAGATAAAGACAACATGAAAAGCAATCTAGAGAAGATCTAACATAAAAATAATACATGTCCAAATAGTCTAAGAGTCAACAATTCTTAAAATAAAAAATAGGCCAAGAGTCTAACTGGAGACGAATCCAGTACAAATCTAGACTAAGTCGCAAATAAGTCTCCTCAGTTGGGACTAGACCCTCTTGAATCAAAGTCTCTCGATCTACGCCTACCATCTCATGTGGGTCGTAATAGGTAGGGCAACCATCATTAGTGTCGTCTGAAAAAGATATCAAGTTAGGATTATAATGAGATACATTTCTAATAACAGTTTCAGTAGATGATAAAGACTATGTAACAGTAAATAGAAATAATATACAAGATAAATAACATGTATAGGAATGTAACAGGGCATGAGTAAACTGTAAGTAAGTATAAAAGCAGTGAAGATGATATATCATGTACAAAAGTCAAGAAATAAACTATCTATGTGAATGAGTACTAGTTTCAACATGTGATTGGCTTAGGAACTTGCACATGAATTTATGACCTAATTAATTATACGTGTGGTGTATGATTAATACTCACAGGAATATAGGACATACATAGGAAGGGTATGATCATATATCTATACTACTACTCTCCATCTCCGACTGATACAGTAGATCCAACCATGGTACGTTATGACACTGGATTCTCTGAGAAGGTCGCGAGCCTTCATAGGAATATATATCTATATAATGCATAAGGACATGGCTTACACAGGATATACTAAGACAGAAATATCATCTCATGACGGGATCCAGACAATACCAATCCGTATGACCAATGTGTCAAGAAATCAAGGATATCTACACTAAATACAAGAAACATAGAAGATACCATAAATGAGAAATTATCAGAAAATATACTTGCTTGAGATCCGGTGTAGAATATCAACTGTGCCCGATACGGTGTCACGAAACCTAAGTAGGGAATATTAATGTCAATTTGTGTTTTGGAATCATAAACATGCTATTCTAAGTCGATTCTAGGTCTCCAAGTCATTTCTAGGTCAAACTAGGTCAATTGGGTCTATACCTTGCTAAACTAGATCAAATTAGGTCACACCTAGGATTTTAGGACCATAACTTGCCTCACCAAGGTATACTAGTCTATACTAGGTCAATACCCTATGTGTCTATGTTAAGGTTATATACTAAAAGCATCACTTTTGTAGTAACCTTATTTCCTTAAATTTTGAATGAGAATCATATGGCAAATATTTGCATATTGTATTTATTGCAAGTGTTAATGCAAATGTCTGATATTCTATATTGTAGATAATATAGTGTGTGGTGTCACACAGAAGATCATATTATCAGTTTCCTATGGAGTATATAAATAGTTCACAACCGAGATGGACTTAGACAATCTATTGGAAAGGTTGTGGTGTAATATGGTATTAGTCTATCTTGACTATAGGTTCCCGTTCCTAGTTCCCCTGGTGGGCTGTCTTCTCTCCACCAGTTGTATTGACAGCAGCTCATCTTTGGGCTGATGCACTGTGGTTCTCCTCTAGTCTTTCTCAGAGAGAAGACCAGAGTTAATTTTATTGTCTGGCTCGTTGCTTCAGATCGAGATGACAAGGAATTGCCACCAACAAATAAGAAGATCCGAAGATGTAATATACCTTCATTATCGATGAGAAGATCCAAAGATGTAATAGACCTTCATTAGAATAAAAATTAGAGATGTAATAGATTTTCATCAAGATGTATCTATGCTTTTTAAAGAAGGAATAAAGAAATGATTGTCTTATTATTCTCCTTTTTATAATTTAATTTTGATATGCTGACATAGATAACAGAGTGCGGATAGAATGCGAATGTGGCAAGTTGTTTGATTATTTGGAATTCAGAGACATGGATTCTCATTATGATAAATGAATGAGTAATCGGTCACTTTGATTTAAGGGAGAGACATTGAATGAACGAATGGTCGTTCAAACTCTCGAAGAAAAGAATAAATGAGTGAATAGTCATGTCAGTTTCGGAGAAGGAACAATGAATGGTCAATAATAAGTGAATAAATAGTTATAAATGACGAACAGTTGTGCCTCTTTCCAACAGTTGCATCAGTTCTCGAGGCTGATTACCTATTTATTTTGCCTATAAAAAGAACAAAACTTTTGTAGATATTGTCAATCGCTTTCCCTCATGTACGAGAATGTCTTCCAAAGATTTATATGCTCCGAAGATCGAAGAAGAAACCGAGATACTCCCTACCGAGCCTTCCGTGCCTTCTCGAAAAGAAAGAGGCGAAGGCTCAACTGTTCCTCCTGCGCCAGGACAGGATTTGATCTCCAAGTTAGTGGAGCCTGGAAAAACTACCGAAGAAGAGGCATTGAGGACGGCTGTTTGTGAGTTCCTGGTGTGTTCAGACAATGAGATGTTTGAACGGTTGGCGAACTTTGTTTTTAATCAGGAAGGGTCAGGGCCTCCTTCCGGTCCATAATTGTAAACCCCCTAAATTTCTACTACGATTTTTTTTATAACTTTGTATTCATTTTGTATTTCGTATCTACACGTTGCATACGAGTTCTCATTATTGTATTTGTGTAAAGTGCGGAATTTGCGTTTCGTAAATACTCGACGAGTGCGAATATGTGTCAAGGTACATATGTTAGAAAAATATTTTTATTATAAATTTATTTTAATAGGAAAGTACATGTTCAAATAAAAGTAATAAATATTTTTATTTTGTATAAAAATGTTACTTTATTCGTCGTTTACAAATAAATTATGATTTGGAAATTATGGTTTAATATTTTGCGAAATGTAAAATTTGCTTATTAATATATTTTGTTATTTATAAAAGCTAGTTCATGAATTAATATTTAAGTAATTATCTTGATTTTCGAAATTAATTAATACAATATTTTAATATTTATGAAAAAGATATTTAAACATTTGTTTTATTTAATATTTGATTAAATATGGCAATTTAAACTAGAAAAGATTTTATCGACTTTATTTAAAATATTTTAAATTAAGTATAAAATTTATTTGGATTGGATTTGATTTGGATTGAATTATTTTAAATTAATTTGAATTAACTGATGATTTATCTAATTGGGATTTAAATTCTCCCAAACCCTATCCAACTGGGAATTTTCACCTCTTATATAAGGAGAGGTACTCATCCATAATTTCTACCATCCACATATATGTACCGTGTCTGTGCCCAGCTTCTAATTCCATCCTCTACATATACATTTTTCTCCGTGTCGACAATCCGACCCAAATAAATCCTACGCCTAATACTGCCATCCATCATCCCCGTCGCCGCTACACTCATCGTCCCCATCATTGCCATCAACCCCGTTCCCGTAGAGACCCCCAACTTCCTCGACTTCCCTCTCCACCGCGTCCATCGCCATTACCACCACCACCGTCCGGACAGTACCCCCACACCACCATCGCCACCACTTCTCACTTTCTTCCGCCACAATCGAGATCCCAAATTTCCCCCGGCCAGGCCGTACAGCACCAGCACCTCCTCCTCTTCTCATCACCCAAACCCGCGGCAGCCCCACCTTCACCGTACCCATCTCCTATCCTCCGACACCATCATCACCCACACCGACCGCCGCCTACATCGCCAAAACTACCACAGTAGAGAAAGGAAAGAAGGAAAGCGAACCCTAACCTCAACGTCCGTCGCCTAGCCCTACTCACATCCGTGCTGCGTCGACCGCCTCCCTCATAGACGAAGGGGACCTCCGTCGCCAGATCCAGTCGGGACTGCCCCTCCCGACGACCGAAATCCCTCCGCGTCGTCCCCAGCATCGTGGTCATCCCACCATCGTATGGCCGTACTGACCTCGGGAGCGTCGGCGAGCCCACTGCAGAAGCCGCCCGTCGCTGGCAAAACCCCATTTAGCCCCCTAACCGCCGTACGTGCGATGCCAGAGCCACCCCTAACCGCCGTGCGCACGATGCCGGAGCCGCCCCTAACCGCCGGCGCCTGTCCATCCACCTCCGTGCAGGCGCGCCCAACTCCGCCACTCCCGCCGCCCGGAGCGTGCCGCTCTAGCCACGGCGCCGATCACATCCATCCGCCGCCGATGGAGAACGCGTAGTTTCGTCCGCCGCCGTGTGCGACTGCCCCCTTCCGCGCTTTGCCGCCGGCGACCACGTCGGCGACCGCCGCTGTAAGCTCCCCGCACTTCCCCCTTTTTCTCGATTTTCTCTCTCCATATGTGTTCCCTTTTAAAAATAGAGAACGTCTCACTGTAAAAGCTTTATTATTATTATTTATTATTACTAATAATATATTTTATTATAATAATAATTATTATTATTACTGATTATTATCTATTAATTATCATTATTACTATCATTATTATTATGAGTATTATTATTAATATTATTATTAATTGTATGTATTAGTTTAGATATTTTGGTATCATGGGTATATATATATATATATATATATATATATATATATATATATATATATATATAAATATATATATATATATATATGTAAAATATATATCAAATAATTTTATTATAATAAATGGTTTAAATATATAATTGTTCAAAAAAAGTTTTTGTTCAAGAAATGTTTTTATTATAAAATATAGTTTCTAAAAATATAAAGTAATTCCTAAGAATTTCAAATATTTTCTAGAAAGTATTTTAACCAATAAAAATATACTTTTTAGCTAGAAAATTATTTTGATAAACTTAAGAGTTTTCTTGCCTAAAATTCGATTCTTGAAAATTTTCTAATAAAAATTAGTCTTCAAAACAATAAGGAAATAATTTCTAAAAACTAGTATAAATATTCAGTTACTCCTAAATTTTCTCCTATTTTCGTCGTCGATCATGACTAATCACATGTTCCTATTCTCTCGCGATTTCGGACCATTACGTCGACCATGGCTATTGGACTATTGAGACATATCAGAGAACACCGCACCACACCAGGCGTAACACCACGCAAGATACATTGTCATTATACTGTTTATATTCAGTCTGTATTTATTTATATATCACTGTTCATTATTTTCAGTTATTGCAGTTCTTGATTTACTACATACATGTTCAATGATTATTAGTTTACTTTGTTACTATCCTTTGGTTGCACATGAACCTTTGGTTGCACATGAACCTAGAGTTAAGGGACTACCGTCTGTAGTGTATATCATATACCTTGACACAGTTGTACCACGAGGATGTGTGAGATGAGTAGCATATAGAGGTTCTTGCGTGTGGGCTGATCCCCCATGCGCATGCGTTAGGGCTAACTGTTAATAGAGGCGTGTTAGAAGACTTAGAAGTTAGTAGAGGTACATGGTCGTGGATGCGACTTGACAGGTACATTGGGTGGAGAGAACAATACCTGACGTATGGGCTTATTTGCACTTCTCTACTTACCTGTACGCTCTGCCGGAGATGCGGGCTCCAGGTGCCCTCTGACGTTTTCGAGAGCGTTATGGACGTAGCCCCTTGCACATGATGCCCTCTGACGATCTTCGGACGTTACAGACGTAGGCCCCTAGTATCCTATATGGGGACTATACCGATCCCATTTACAACCAGGGCTCATGTGTCGAAGGATTGTTTCTCATCTGCATGATCACTTTAGTATGGTTAGATTATCTTTTTTTAGTCTTGTCACTTTCTCTGATTGTGGCATATTTTATATTCAATATTTATATGGCATGTTCTTCCTGTATCTTGTTACGTCCCTCTGAGGACCTGGTGATTTCTCCATGTGTGTGTTCGTGATTTTTTGCAGGTGCTCTAACTAAGGCCATGCTTTCTTCCTCCGTGATGATTGCTCTTGGACTCGTCACTTGCTCTCGCTTGCTCAATTCTTTTCTTGTATATTTTTTCCATATTTAATTTAGTTGGTAGTGGATTTGTCTCCGCCCAACTATTGTGTACATGACAAACTCAAAGTTTTTTTATATCATTATTTATTTTTGGATGAGATTTAATGTCTTGGCTTTCTACATTTACAGCTTATGTATACATACAAGCCGTATAGTTACTCGTATGTATACAGTTGGTATGATTACGTTTCTGGTCCTACGTATTTTGGGACTGGGACGTTACATGTTTTTGTGGTGGCCCGTTTCGGTTACATGACTATACCGAACGGGCCTGCAATATAGGATTAGTGTCTAGGAATCTCATCCACAAGCTTGACCTCCCTCCTTGTTTCAAACTTTCGTTCGACCTCCTTGATTTGCATCTTGCTTGACTCCTTCTACCGTAAATTCTTAGTTTCGTGCTTGGTAAGATGACTACAATAGTATATGCTCATGGGTTAAACACATGGCTAGAAGGGTACATTGACAATTAGTATGCATTGGGGTTTTATTTGAGTTATAAAGGTATTTATTTTCCTTGAAATAAGATCTTAAGGATTAGTTAATCCCAAGTTGGGTAGTAGCATATTTTTTGCTTCCAAAAGAGAGTTGGAATTTTAATTTGATATTACGAGGTGATATACACAAGAGGATAGCTAGGTCGAGGAAACAAATTAATTTGATTTTACGTTTTGATTTTTGAAGGTCCTTGAACATTTATGATTTATTGAGTTATAACTATACATCTTTTGGAGGGATATAAATTTGATCATAAAATATTAAATATGGAAGTATGATTTACGATTGACCAAAATTTAAGGATGACAGAATTTTGGTAAAATGTTTTTGAATTAAATTACGTCATGTGATGTATGATTTATAAAGTTATTTAGATTTTGAGTTTAAAGCCTTGATTATGGATATTTAAATTTTGGTAATAAAATTTTTTTTGAAGAGTAGTTGTGACTATTTTGAAGCTAGATATACACATTTGAAGGATATATAATTAAATTCGGGAGTTATTTAAATGTTCCATTTTGTAGTATGAATTTCGGCTGATAAACTTATTTAAATGTTGAGTTTAAGATTTAAAAAAAAATATTATTCGATTTGCGATATACAAGGGTTATTTTGAGATTGATTAGAAATTTAAATTTGGATTAAATTTGACAGCCTAAGATGATTAGAAAATTTGGTGAAATATCTTGGAAAATTTTATTGAAAAAAAAACTTTCGAGAAACTTGAAATTTTATATTATATCATATATCGGTAGAGAACCAAGAAGCAAGAAAGGTCACCCTAGTAAGATAGAAGTATTCTACATTATAATACCATGCCACCAATGATTATGATATTGCATATACACAAGTATAGTTAGTCATCGACCAAACCGATGAATATATCTTTGACTTACTCGACCTTCCCTCAAATCTAGATCTTTATTCGTGACCATCTAATTGTTTTAAACTTAGAAACGATTAGAATCATTCCCTTGACCATACCCTTATCTATGAGACTATCTTCCCTCTAGAAACTGTGTCTCTAACTTATTTTACCTTGATCTACAAGACTCCTAATTATCCTTATTTGTGCTTTAACCTTCATTTTGTGCATTAATTAGTACCTTATGAAAACCCACTTTCTATTTTTGACCATTTGGCATTCCCTATCGTGACTTTGATATTTGGAGCACAACACTAGACTTTTCCTTCCAATAAATTTTGCATGCAAGACCTAGACGAGCTCACCTTCATGTAGGTATATCATGCTCCACTAAAATACGTCTCCTTGTTCTCTATTTTTATGGTACGACTTTCGGGCCAAAAAGACTCAACCATAACCCCTACCATGGTACCGATATGGACTCCACCTCGACTCAATTTTTCGACCTAATATGTGATTGCGATCTATTAAATGCTTAACTTTGCGTTTATCTTAACTGCTTAACCCTTGTCATTTTATTTCTTGTATTATCTTGATTTACTTAGACCCATAACACCTTTTACTCTTCATGCAATATTAGCAACACTTACTTTTCTCCCTTCCAATTAAATTGCTTTACTTATATTTCACTATGATTCCTCCATAGTTTATGCAACCTTGTTCCTTGTATGATTCCTTGTGCGGATATGAAATTGATCATGACATTCTTGGGTTAATAAAGGTGGATTAGAGAGCCCCACAGCATGGATAAATAATGTAGTTGGTTAAAGATAATTACGAGATTATGAGGTATAGATGGGATATAAATGAAAATGTGCGATAAATCCGAATAGATGAAGTAAGGAATGATATATTATGATGAAACACTCAAGAGTAAATACTTCTCGAATTCTAAAGTTTGTTTTGAGGTAACTAAATATCAAGTAAAGAATTTTCTAAATTTTTGTGGTTTAAGAACCAAAGTTATATATTAAATTTATGGATGCAAATTTTTGATAAAGACAATATTGGCGTTGCCTTCGATAACATATAGTGTTATGATGATATTTTTCAAAGATAACCAATTGTTGAAGACAAAAACCTTTATATTTTGGAGATTATGAATATGAAGCAAGATGAGTTCATTTCTACCATCAAGAAGAAAAGATTGTTGAATTCAAATTTTCGAGAGAGACTAATAAATATTTTAGGAAATTTTCAATTATGATGATAGAAGATTGAGTTATGAAGGTATACTGTTAGTTTTCGGGATTTATCGAACATTGAAGACGGACTTTTATTTCGGTACCTATGGATGCATTATACATTGACCAATAAATATAAATTTGTAGAAACTAGATTTTAACTTTTACTTGGGCCAAATTGGTTGAAGGTTTTGGAATTTTAATTTTAGAGGAAATTATGGCTTGGAAAGATATGTATAAGTAAGCTAGTATAATGGAGATTATGAAATTCAGAATTTGAGACTAATTGAAATTTTATGACGAGATAGAGGAAGTTAGAGTACATTTGTAATCAAAATTGTTTTGTTAATTTTTAAGGGAACGTAGTACGAAAATAAATTTTTTGAAACAACGATTTATGATAAGAGAGATTACATGAATATTGATGATATCAATGGATTAAGGAATTTATTACCTACTTATGAGGTTGCCTTTTTAAGGTTAATGTTAGGGTTGATCGAGCTTAGTCATTGATTGGTTGTCATATGCATGATCGTAATCTAAATTGAAACCATCGAAATTTTCTGTTATAGTCGCTCAAATGACATATTGCCATTGAATTGTCGCTCGCCTCATCGTCGAATATTTTGTTGCATTCTCGTCCCAAGAAGATCTCGTAAATCTATTCGAATAAACCCGTTCCATTCCCTTCGCCCTACCTATCCTAATTTTTCCTAAATTTCGAGGACGAAATTCTTTAAAGTTTGGTAGGATGTAAAACCCCTAAATTTCTACTACGATTTTTTTTTATAACTTTGTATTCATTTTGTATTTCATATTTACACGTTGCATACGAGTTCTCATTGTTGTATTTGCGTAAAGTGTGGGATTTGCGTTTCGTAAATACTCGACGAGTGCGAATATGTGTCGAGGTACATATGTTAGAAAAATATTTTTATTATAAATTTATTTTAATAGGAAAGCACAGGTTCAAATAAAAGTGATAAATATTTTTATTTTTTATAAAAAGGTTACTTTATTCGTCGTTTACAAATAAATTGTGATTTGGAAATTATGGTTTAATATTTTACGAAATGTAAAATTTGCTTATTAATATATTCTGTTATTTATAAAAGCTAGCTCATGAATTAATATTTAAGTAATTATCTTGATTTTTGAAATTAATTAATACAATATTTTAATATTTATGAAAAAGATATTTAAACGTTTGTTTTATTTAATATTTGATTAAATATGGCAATTTAAATTGGAAAAGATTTTATTGACTTTATTTAAAATATTTTAAATTAAGTATAAAATTTATTTGGATTGGATTTGATTTGGATTGAATTATTTTAAATCAATTTGAATTAACTGATGATTTATGTAATTAGGATTTAAATTCTCCCAATCCCTATCCAACTGGAAATTTTCACCTCCTATATAAGGAGAGGTACTCATCCATAATTTCTACCATCCACATATGTGCACCGTGTCTGTGCCCAGCTTCTTACTCCATCCTCTACATATACATTTTTCTCCCTGTCGACAATCCGACACAAATAAATCCTACGCCTAATAATGCCATCCATCATCCCCGTCGCCGCCACACTCATCGTCCCCTTCATTGCCATCAACCCCGTTCCCGCAAAGACACCCAACTTTCCCGATTTCCCTCTCCACCGCGTCCATCGCCATTACCACCACCACCGTCCGGACAGCACCCCCACACCACCATCGCCACCACTTCTCACTTTCCTCCGCCACCATCGAGATCCCAAATTTCCTCCGGCCAGGTCGTACAGCGCCAGCACCTCCTCCTCTTCTCATCGCCCAAACCCGCGGCAGCCCCGCCTTCACCGTACCCATCTCCGATCTCCCGTCGCCATCATCACCCACACCGACCGCCGTCTACATCGCCAAAACCACCATAGTAGAGAAAGGAAAGAAGCGAAGCGAACCCTAACCTCAACGTCCGCCGCCCAGCCCTCCTCACATCCGCGCTGCGTTGACCGCCTCCCTCGTAGACGAAGGGGACCTCCGTCGCCAGATCCAGTTCGGACTGCCCCTCCCGACGACCGAAATCCCTCCGCGACGTCCCCAGCATCGTGGTCATCCGATCGAAATCCCTAACCGTCGTGCGTGCGATGCCGTATTCGCCCCTAACCGCCGTGCGCGCGATGCCGGAGCCGTCCCTAACTGCCGGTGCCTGCCCATCCGCCTCCGCGCAGGCGCACCCAACTCCGCCACTCCCGCCGCCCAGAGCGCGCCGCTCAAGCCACGGCGCCGATCACATCCATCCGCCGTCGATGGAGAACGCGCAGAGCCGTCCGCCGCCGTGCGCGACTACCCCCTTCCGCGCTTCGCCGCCGGCGACTACGTCGGCGACCGCCGCTGTAAGCTCCCCGCACTTCCCCCTTTTTCTCGATTTTCTCTCTCTATATGTCTTCCCCTTTAAAAACAGAGAACAGCTCACTGTAATAGCTTTATTATTATTTATTTATTATTATTACTATTAATATATTATTATTATTATTATTATTATTACTGATTATTATCTATTAATTATCATTATTACTATCATTATTATTATGAGTATCATTATTATTATTATTAATTGTATGTATTAGTTTAGATATTTTGGTATCATGGGTATATATATATATGTGTAAAATATATATCAAATAATTTTATTATAATAAATGGTTTAAATATATAATTGTTCAAAACATGTTTTTGTTCAAGAAATGTTTTTATTATAAAATGTAATTTCTAAAAATATAAAGTAATTCCAAAGAATTTTAAATATTTTCTAGAAAGTATTTTAACCAATAAAAATATACTTTTTAGCTAGAAAATTATTTTGATAAACTTAAGAGTTTTCTTGCCTAAAAATCGATTCTTGAAAATTTTCTAATAAAAATTAGTCTTCAAAACAATAAGGAAATAATTTTTAAAAACTAGTGTAAATATTCAGTTACTCCTAAATTTCCTCCTATTTTCGTCGTCGATCATGACTAATCACATGTTCCTATTCTCTCGCGATTTCGGACAATTACGTCGACCATGGCTATTGGACTATTGAGACATGTCAGAGAATACCGCACCACACCAGGCGTAACACCAGGCAAGATACCTTATCATTATACAGTTTATATTCAGTCTGCATTTATTTATATATTACTGTTCATTATTTTCAGTTATTACAGTTCTTGATTTACTACATGTTCAATGATTATTAGTTTACTTTGTTACTATCCTTTGGTTGCACATGAACCTAGAGTTAAGGGACTATCGTCTGTAGTGTATATCATATACCTTGACACAGTTGTACCACGAGGATGTGTGAGATGAGTAGCATGTAGAGGTTCTTGCGTGTGGGCTGATCCCCCATGCGCATGCGTTAGGGCTAACTGTTAATAGAGGCGTGTTAGGAGACTTGCAGTTAGTAGAGGTACATGGTCGTAGATGCGACTTAACAGGTACATTGGGTGGGGAGAACAATACCTGACGTATGGACTTCTTTGTACTTCCCTGATTACCTGTGCGCTTCGCCGGAGACGCATGCTCCAAGTGCCCTCTGACATTTTTCAGAGCGTTATGGACGTAGCCCCTTGCACATGATGCCCTCTGACGATCTTCGGACGTTACGGACGTAGGCCCCTGGTGCCCTATATGGGGACTATGTCGATCCTATTTACAGCTACGACTCATGCGTCGAAGGATTGTTTCTCATCTGCATGATCACTTTAGTATGGTTAGATTATCTTTTTGTAGTCTTGTCACTTTCTCTGATTTTGGCATATTTTATATTAAGTATTTATATGACATGTTCTTCCTGTATCTTGTTACGTCCCTCTAATGACCTGGTGATTTCTCCAGGTGTGTGTTCGTGATTTCTTAAAGGTGCTCTAGCTAAGGCCATGTCTTTCTTCCTCCGTGATGATTGCTCTTGGACTTGTCACTTGCTCTCGCTTGCTCAATTCTTTTTTTGTATATTTTTTTCATATTTAATTTAGTTGGTAGTGGATTTGTCTTCGCCCAACTATTGTGTACATGACAAACTCAAAGTTGCTTTTATATCATTATTTACTTTTGGATGAGATTTAGTGTCTTGGCTTTCTACATTTACAGCTTATGTATACATACGAGCCGTATAGTTACTCGTATGTATACAGCTGGCATGATTACGTTCCTGGTCCTACATATTTTGGGACTGGGGCATTACAATAATATTATGTAATTCCATTCTGCTTTTGAATAAAAATAAACTTTTATTTACATCATGTCTCTAAAAATAAAGTACATTTTGTCTTTATACATAATATTTCTTGAGAAATTTGCCATTGATGGGCATCATAGCAACTCTGCCATCCATATCTGTTAAGTGATAGGCTCCATTATAGAAGACTTTATTTATCACATACGGTCCTTCCCATTTTGCCTCGAACTTGCCTTTGCTCATATGTGTCATAGTCATAGGACGTCTGACTGTAAGAACCAACTTGCCTTCTTGAAATGTTTGCACTCTGACTTTGCGATTGAAAGCTTTTGAAATCTGAGCCTGATAAAGTTTGATATGCTGTTGAGCTAATAACCTTTTCTCATCGAGCGCCTCCAATTCCTGAAGCCGAAGACGATCATTATTATCTGTCGTAAGCTTATTAGCAATGGCGATTCTCAATGATGGAATTTGAATTTCCAATGGTAGAACAGCTTCACATCCATATACCAGTAAAAAAGGTGTACAACCTGTGGGGTTACGGATAGTAGTGCGATATGCCCATAGACATTCTCCAAGTTTATCACTCCAACTGCGTTTGTTAGTAGAGACAAACTTTTTAAGGAGTTTGATAAAGGTCTTGTTGAATGCTTCAGCCAACCCGTTAGCCGCAGGATTATAGCTTCGGATGAAGTAGGATTTACTTCCGCCAAAGGTATAGCTTCGGCCCACTTGGAAAAATAATCTGTTATAGCTAAGATGAACCGATGTCCTTTAGATGAAGTAGGATTGATAGGGCCAATTATATCCATGTCCCAAGCTTCAAAAGGCCATAAGGCTGCAGTTGGATGAAGAAATTCCGACGGTTGGTGAATGAAATATGCATGAATTTGACATGTACGACATTTCCTTGCATAATCAATAGCATCTGATACCATAGAGGGCAGTAGTAGCCCATACGTCGGATACGATCCTGTAGTTTAGGACCAGGTTGATGTGCTCCACAAACGCCATCATGAGCTTCACGTAATATCTTTTTTTTATCACTAGCGAGACACCTCAAGAGTAACCCGTCAAAAGTTCTTCGATATAGTGTCTTAGTAGTATGATTATAATAGAATCAAAGTGATCGACGACGGATACTTGTAGCTTCTTTAGGATCTTCTGGTAAAATGTCATGTACTGCAAAATCAATGAAAGGTACTCTCCAATTCCGCTAAGGATATTGACTTTAGTTAGGTTGCTGAATTCAATGTTGTGGTTGTTTTCAACACAAATTAATTCTCTATTAAAGATAACAACCATCTGTTGTCTTTTGATTGAAACTGCCAATACTGCAGCTAGGTTAGCTAAGGCATCAGCTTCTGTATTGCATGCCCCACGTACATGTTCGATAAAGAATCCTTTAAATAAAGAATCTATCCTGGTTACAGCTTCATGGTATGGTACTAGATCTTGATGTCGGACTTCATATATGCCTCTAACCTGATTAACAATCAGCTTAGAGTCGCCATATATTTTGAGATATTCGATATCCAGTTGTTTGGCTAATTGAAGTCCAATGAGAAAAGCATTATATTCTGCCACATTGTTGGAACATGATTCGTCTAAAGAATAAGCCCTTTGAATAGTTAATCGATCGGATGAAACAAGAACAATTCCTACTCCAGCCATAAGGGTACCTCCAGGTCCAATTCTAGAAGCTCCGTCAAAGAACAACCTCCAAGTAGGAAATTCTTCTGAGATCATATTTGATTCCAATGTCTCGTCCAAAATCTCATCATAGAGTTTAGATGTCTCAGGGATAGGATGAGCTGCTAAGAAGTCAGCAAGTGCTTGGCCTTTCACAGACTTTTGAGGAATATAAACCATATCATATTGTGCTAGCAATATAGCCCATGTGGCAAGCCTAGAATTGAGTGTGCTTGGCTTCTTCATTAAGACTCGAAGAGGATTGACCCGGGATATGACATGAATAGTTTGGCCTATGATATAATGTCTTGTCTTCTGAACAGCAAACATTAAGTCTAAATATTCCTTCTCCACTGGATAATAACGATGTTCAGCTCCAATCATCGTTCGGCTGAGATAGTAGATGGCTTGTTCATGACCTTCCTTGTTCTTCTGAGCTAGCAAAGCTCCCAATGAATGATCCATTGCTCGGACATACATTAAGAAGGGTATCCCTGAGATCGGTGGTACAAGAACCGATGGACTCATTAAATACCGCTTTATGTCATCAAATGCTCGTTGACATTCTTTCGTCCAAACGAAAGATACACCTTTCTTCATTAATTGAGTAAATGGTCTGCAACAACCAGATAAATTTGAAATGAACCGCCTGATGTACGCAAGTTGACCTTAGAATCCTCGTAGCTCTTTTAGGTTGCGTGGACGACGCATCTCTTGAATGGTTTTGATCTTCTCGGGATCAACGTGTATACCCTTAGAGGTAATGACGAAGCTGAGAAACTTACCACTAGAGACACCCAAGAAAGACTTGATGGGGTTCATGTTAAGTTGATGCTGGCGCATTAGATTGAAAATAGTTCTTAAATCATGAATGTGATCTTCTTTGAGATGACTTTTGACAGCAATATCGTCAACATAGCATTCGACAGTCTTTCGTAAATAATCTCAAAAGATAGTACTCATAGCCCGCTGGTAAGTTGCACCTGTGTTATTAAGACCAAACGACATGACCGTATAACAGTATACACCCCGAGGAGTACGAAACGAAGTATGTTTTTCATCTTCAGGATCCATCCGGATTTGATTATATCCAGAAAACCCATCCATGAAAGAAATTCGTTCGAATCCACATGTATTGTCGATCATAACATCAGTAATTAGGAGAGGAAATTCATCTTTGGGGCAAGCATCATTGAGATCCCGAAAGTCTATGCAAACTCGAACCTTTTCGATCTTCTTCAGGACAGGGACGACATTGGCCACCCAGTCAGGATGTTGTTTTTCTCTGATAAAGCCACAAGCTATAAGGTTTTTGACTTCATCATCAGCTGCATCCATCATTTTAGGCTTGAATCGCCGTTGTTTTTGTTTGACCGGTTTGACATTCGGCAAAATGTTAAGCTTGTGAGTTTCAATTTGAGGATCTAATCCCGACATATCTTCGTAACTCCAGGCGAAGACGTCAATGTATTCACGAATAAGGTGAATTAATTCTTGTTTATCATCTTCTGGAAGAGTCTTGCTAATGAAGATTGGTCGTGATGCACATTTCTCTCCAATATCGATTTGGACCAGTTGATCCTCAGTAGGTGGTTCTCGTTATTCAAAACGAAGTTCCCACTGATTGTCCATCCTTTGTGCCCAAGGATCCATTTCAGTAGCTTCTTTAATGTCACTTTCATCATCTTCTGAGAATTCGACGAACACCATGTTAGAAGATACTATCAACTTATGAACATGACCGATGCTGGTATCAGAGTCCCATGAAATAGAATCAGAAGAGTTTGAACGTTCTTCTTCATCAGATTTAGAAGGTTCCGGAGTTGGAAGTGGTGAGATATAACCTAGTCCTTGTTTCGTTTTACTGTGGTATTGTTATAATTTTCCTTTTGGAACAGCAATACGAAGAGGGGTTCGCCTTCCTTTACCATTGTTGAGACCTGTTCTAAAATCATAACCCATTTTACGGGTGATGGCTTTAGATTGTGGGCTATAGCGTCATAATTGTAGCCTTCATGTATCATCTCTATTATCATTATAAAGAATAATTTTTGGTTCTTCTCTTTTCTTGAAGAATATAGACTTTTCATCTTTCTTTTGAGACGGTCCTAAGAAGTACGACTCTTGTATTGGATCCAGTGATACCATGTTTCGTCGAGATGATACGACTTCTATTATAAGTGGCTTAAAGCTATCTAGCATATCCATATAACACTGAGTATAGTAAAAGACATCAGTATACTACAAAGGAGATGCTTTATTGATTTTTACACCATCATTTACAACAGGAACTTTAGCCTTAGCAGGCTTAGTCAGATTGATGACAAGAGGGGAAGAGGAAGAACGAGAAGGAGGAGGAAGCTTCTTGCGACGAAGATCGATTATAAGCGGCTCAGAAGAGGTCAGCTCTCTGTGTTCCTGACTATCACCTTTAGGTCGCTTCTTATGGAAAGGTAGATAGATAGTCAGTGGTTGGGAAGACCGAGGACAGGAGGTACATCCTTTGACTGGAATCACCAGAGTATCATTAGGTCTACTCTTCTGTTTTTCATCTGTGTCCATTGCTAGTACCACCTTCATGAATTCCTCTTTGTACATACAAGAATCGTTGCAATACGCTTCAACTCCTTTGAAAGGATTCAGATCTGCAACCTCTTTTTGGACTTCTCCATTACCATCCACATATTTAAAACATTGGTAGAGCGTAGAGGGTACAATATTGTGTTTATGGAGGAATGGCCTTTCCAACAAAGCATTGTATGAGCCATGATTGTCAATAACATAGAAAGTTACTTTTGTACGAAGATTGGCAATTTGAAGTTTTAGGCGTATCTTCCCCAAAGGTTCACTTCTTCCTTGATTGAATTCCAGGATGGTAGTGATAGTTGTAGAAAGATTATGTACTGGGATTTTCAAAGCGTCTAATAAGGACTTTGTCATGATGCTAAGTGCAGACCCGGAATCAATCAGAATACGGTCGGCTTTCATGGTGTCCACATATCCCTAAAATAGAGAGGACGATCATGACAATTGTCTTCTAATAACATGTCATCTTGTGTAAAAGTGATATTGGGTATCAATTCAAATATACTATGACAATGTGCACAGCTGACTGGCTCCTTTTCAAGCTTCTTGAGAAGAGTCAAACAAGTGTCAGCCTGCATCAAGGCTTCACTTAACGTCTCATGAGTTTCTTTTGAGAGACGTAAAAGTTCAAAGATTGACAATCTTGCTGGAGTATTGGCCAATTGAGCCAATATGTCAAAATTGTAAGGCTTTTCAAGTCCAAGAGATGATGACTTCTTCAACTCTTTATCAAAGCGAACAGGTTGCTTTTCCTTGTCTGCTGATGTTGGTTTAGGAGAAGATGGTTCAACCAATGGCAAGGATGTAGACGGTTTATCTTCAGCATGAGAAGATGATGGAAGAAGAGCATCCGGGGATGGAGCAGGGTTCTCTTGATTTTCGGAATACTCCCGAAGATAGGGTTTCCCAGATCTAGTACCCATTATGATTTCTTCTTCTGTTAATGGTTCAAAGGATACCATATTACAGTTCTTGGATTTAGACTTGGAATGCTTCTTTTGCTTAGAAGAGGAAGGTATTTCAAATTCTGCAACCAAATCTGGATGGATCCACATAATCTCTCTTCTGTCAGTTGACATCGGAACAAGACCTTCATTTTGAGGAGCCAGGATATTCACAATTTCTAGAGTAGTCCTTGGAATGAGGATAGCACCATCTTGTATGAGTTGTGGTAGAAAATTACCGAATTGGAGAGAAACTACATTAGCAGTCACCATTTTTTCGTCCTGCTGTAGAGTAATTACTCCAGAGTTGACCAACTCCTAGATTTTGCCCTTGAGCACATAACATGCTCTGGTTGGATGCCCTATGAATCTGTGATAAACACAGTATTTAGGGTGATCAGTTTTACCGACTTCTTCTGGTCGCTTTGCCTCTGGAAGCTGAAGCTTATTGCTTTTAATCAAGCAATCGAAGATGCTTAAAGTATCATCTTCGTCGAAAGAATACTCTTCTTTTGGACGAGTTGACTTTTGCAGTGGTGCCGATGGGGTAGATGTCGTCTGAGTGACATTGACAACCAAAGACTCTTTGCCTTTAAGATTGATGGCCAACGTTTCTTTATTCTTGCAGTTATTCTGGCGATTACTACCCCAAGGTGTAGAATGTTCATCTTGGTTAGGGTGAGTCATCTGGACTCCTAACTGCTTGAACTTTTTGGCACTCACTTCTGCCGTCTTTACATTAACAATAAAAGAAGGCCAATCCTGGAATTGTGTAGATCCTGTCCACATACTGATAATAGGCAACAAGTTTAATTTGCAAGTGTCTATTGTTACAGCAGATAGAGTACCTAAAGGCATTTTGAGTGCCTCTCGGCATAATCTTTCAATGAAACTCTCTGTGGATTCATTGTGCCTCTGTTTAATTTTAATGAGGGCAGACATTGTCATGTCGTTGACTCCCTCATAAAATTTTTCCAAGAACATTTGCTTGAAAATAGCAAAAGAAGTGATACAGCCATCAGGCAGGCTACGATACCAGTCATATGCTGCACCGGCTAAACAATCGACGAACACTCTGATAAGGAGAGCATAATTTGGTTGTAATTGATCAGTCATCACTTCAAAAAGATTGATGTAATGACTTAGAGAAGTGCTACCATCAAATTGCATAATGGTTGGAAGTTTATACTTAGAAGAAAATGGAACTTCCTTCCACTCTATTAGATATGGTTGCTTTATGCCCAATCTTTATTGGCCATCCTTCTGCTTGAAAGCCTCAAACTGAGTGCACAGAAGTTTTACAGCCTCATTTGCATTCTCTGATGTTTGAGAATTGGTGGACTAGTTAGAAGTGTTAGGAGGAGAAACAGCGTGGTAATTACTACCCCCAGTACCAGACTGACTTGGATCAGCTTGAATTGGCACAGAAGCAACCTGAGGGACTGGCACCCCCAGATTAACCGGTACAGAAGATGCTATAAGCTCAGGATTTGTAATAGGGTTTACAATCGAAGGTACTGTATGTTGAGCCACCATTATGGTGTGCATGCTTGCAACCATTTATGCCATGGTTTTCAATTTGTCTTCTAATACAACAATTCGTTGCTCTTGGCTGGTTGACGTAGAGGCATCTTGATCTTCTATAATGGTATATGTTGTCACTTCTCTTGCTGCTATTGATGAGATAGTTTGTTCAGAACTTACACTATATGTATCAAACTCCGAAAGAGAGTCCTCTCCCACATGAGTGATAGGGAGATCTTCTTGATTAAAGACACCTTGGATCAAATGATGATTTCTCGATCTAGTATATTGAAAGACACCTTCATTGGATGCATGGATCTGGTCTAAGTATTATTGACTAGGATTACGGGATGCATTATGTCTTGGACGTTTCTCACCCCCAGTGCCTTGAGAAGTCATGTTAACAGAAGCATATAATAGTTCATCTTCGTCATCTATTATATGTTCAAGAGTTGAAGCATAGTTCAGACGACCGAAGACAGATCGTCGAGCCGATTGGCAACAATAGTTGATGACAACTTTATGTAGGCAGTGGCAATTTGAAGCGCAATTTGGAGGTGAGGAAAACATTCCCGTAGTCTTCCGCCTTTGTGTAAGACGTTGCCGGAGGTCAGTTACAACCACAGGAAGAGAAGAAGTCGGAGGAACATATTCCTTAATACCGTTAGGAACATGTCTCCTATTCTTCAGGTGTTTAGTTCCTTGAGTGTACAAAGATGTACTCAACTCATTATCATAAGTAGATGGGTCTTTCTTTTCAAACTTTGAACTTTGGTGCAGATTGGCCTTTGGCATAAGGTTCATACGTTTTGCTAAAGTTGATATTGGTTTACGCCTAATGAGATAAGCGCGTAAATTTGAAAATTCTGTTCCCGGTGTCTCTGTTTATGATACCTTCAACTTTCCTTACTTGGATCTTAAAATTTGCAAGGTAGAAAGGTCTTGACCAGACCCCATAGGGGTAGATAAAATGCCTCTCTGATCAGTAATCTTTTCGATATTAGAGATTCGAGGACCTCTGTTTACAGGAATAGAATCTGATACATCTTCCTTTGAGTCAAGTTTAAGGAAAGACCAAAGGGTGCTTTCCTTTATTTTGAACAGGGTTAGCTATGAAGCGTTTCCCCTTGTTCTGTTGTGTGATCATTTTTGGCGTAGATTGTGCCAATTGAGAAAATGCCATATGACTTTTTCCTTTGTTCTGTCTAGTGTTAGCACTAGGACATGAATTCTCTAAGTCAAGAACTTGAGAATTGGAAGAGGGTATAGCCAAAAGACTAGTTCCCTTAAGTTGTACCGGAGTAGCAGATTATGCCTGGGTTACCGATTGCTTGGGTTGTGCCATAGTCCTAATGACTACTGGTGGCACCTTGGCAGCAACATTGGTAGACTGTGCCTTGACAGTAGCTTGAACTGACTGTGCCTTGGCAACAAAGATTATAGTAGGCGCATGGCAAGCAGAGTGAGCAGATTGTGCCCTAGCAACAGAAACAGGCTGTACCGAAACCACTGAGACGGATTGTGCCTTGGTCATTGAGCACTCAAGTTGCGCCTGGGCAACAACGACTGTAGGAGATTTAGGAGTCCATACAGTCCTATTCTTGGCGATAGCCATCGTGCGCTTGTTCCTCTTGGGGTTGATCATATTCTCGTTGGCTGTCTGGTTGACTTGAACAACCAGAGTCTTCTGCGTCTTGCCGATCGACGCAATGTCACATTGAGTTGTCACTTTCTCATCGGAGAAGAAAGTCGTCCCCAGCAGAGTCGCCATTTTGTTTGTAAAAATAAAAATTTGTTTTATTCCAAACTTGTAAAAGGGTACAAAGTACAATAAATTCTGGGGAAGTACAACTTTAGGAATCTGATCAGGAGACGATCACTTTATCCTTTGGACTATGTGAACTTGAAGACTGTAGCCTCTAGAGAACGCAGCAGCAATTTTGTAAGAGTTCTTGATCTCTCTCTCCTTCTGATGATGATTTGGAAACTCTATTTATAGAGTTCAGGAAATAACTATTTTAGCAGTTATTCTCATGTGCACGAGGCTGGATTATGCCATACTGGATTGCGCCAACCTCCTGTTGCGCCAACTTTCATTCAGTTGTCAATCGTGTACTAACTTTATTTAGATGCGTGGCATCATATGATTGACATGCGCGTGGTCGTGTACAGGATAGTAGACACGTCTTGAGAGATTAGTGGCATGTGTGCTACGTCATCCTGCTTTAGAATGTAAGTTGTCTCAACTTTATCAGGTTGCACGAGCTTCAGTCAAGAAGTCAAACTGCGCTTGATTTGAGCTGCGCCTACACACGTGACAGCTTCTGAGAAAAAGTCGTTCAGGTTGCGTCCATGTGAAACTAAGGATTTTGTTTAGATTGCGCCTGGGCGCAACGAAGTATATAGGATAGCTGTCCACCAACTTCTCTATAGCGGCACAATTCACAGGATTCGAAGAGATTTTCCTCGTTCACTGTTGTGTCAGCCGTCAGTAATGTCAGGTAATGATGACCATGAAGTGTCAGATGCCACATAGGTTTTGGCACAAAAAGACTGTACGCAGTCTAATATCGTGTGCAACCTGATCAGTGGCGCAGTCTGTTCTCTGAGCTTCATATCAGTGGCACAACTTGATTTTTCGGGCGCAACTTGATCACTGATCAGTATATTGAAGGCGTAACTTGATTTTTAGGCTCTACATATAGTCTTTATCATTTACTGGAACTGTTATTAGAGGTGTACTTTGATCCAATTCTGACTAGATATATTTTTTAGACGATTCAGATAACGGTTGCCCTACATACTACGGCCCACAGGATATAGTAGGCATAGACTAGGAGACACTGATTCAGGAGGGTCTATCTCCAACCGAGGAGGCTTATTTAGTGACTCAATTAGGTTAGATTTTAACTTGGATTTGTCTCCAGCTTGATGATTATTGGCATATTATTATTTGAGACTTATATTTGAGACACTGACTCTTAGACTTTTTTGGACTTGTACTATGCTATGATAAGGTTCTCCTGGATATTTTTATATCATGACTTTATCTTATTCGCGCCATTTATCTTTCTTATAGTATTGTGATTGAGTATGAATATTATCATTACTTGTCCTCCTTTTCGAGATGATTATCTTGACCGTTTATGATATTTATATTATTAGTTAGCTTAGTAGATCTAGACAGCGTTCTACCATCGATGCTATGACGTAGGATGGACGTCGTCATGTGCTCGTGCCCCTATAACGAGTATGGGTTATGACAATAGTTATCCCTTGTTGTAATCCCCCTTCCCAAAATTGTAATATATTTTTATTTTATTTTATTTTATTTGAATTAAGATGTTTAGGATTTTATAAACAATTATTTAGTTAATTATTATGGTAGATGACTTTAGCCATGGTTGAGTTTTGAAGTACAAGACGACTAGAAGTCATGGCACGGATAGCATGGTCATGTGCCCTGACTAGTGTATTAGCCATACCAAGGAAGACCCAACCATAAGTGTGTCCTAACTAGGAAAATCAGACCAAGTTTTGACCTGACTTCCATATACAAACTAATTAGTTATTTATTAATATTATGACTTATAGGAAATCGGTTGTGTCGATTTACCTCGGACTTGACCCGAACCGAAAACGAGCCCTTATAGTCATGTAGTGAGACCAAAGACGTCCATGTAGACGTACATATTACATTTATTAATTTTGATTGTCTAAATAGGTATTTTATATAAAGTATATATATATATATATATATATATATATATATATATATATATATATATATATATATATATATATTTTTTTTTGAATATTTTTATATATATATATATATATATATATATATATATATATATATATACATATATATATATATATATATATATATATATATATATATATATATATATTTTTTGAATATTTATATATATATATATATATATATATATATATATATATATATATATATATATATTTATATATATATATATATATATATATATATATATACATATATATATATATATATATATATATATATATATATATAAAATACCTATTTATATATATATACATATATATATACATATATATATATATATATATATATATATATATATATATATATATATACACACACACACACATGGCTTAGCCCTCTCCACATGCAATACTCTAGCCTAGGAGACCGAGCCGTCCCCTAATCTCGTGCGTAACCCAGCGCAGGTGGAGGCTTGCGTATTCAGCCCCTATTCCCCGGTTACGCAATTTGATTGCGTAAACTTCACTCCCTCTGCTTTGGGCTCGAGAGCAGGCCTCCACGTGATGGATCAGCCTTTTTTTGCGAGCATGAGGGCTCCCACGGTGTGGGCCAGCCCTCATCCTATGTTTCGGGCTCCAGCGCGCCCGGTGGCACCCACGTAGTGGGCCAGCCCTCATCCAATGTTTCGGGCCTTTGCACGCCCGGCGGCACCTACATTGTGGGCCAGCCCGCATCCTTTATTTCGGGCCTTTGCGCACCCGGTGGCACCTACGTTGTGGGCCAGCCCTCACCTGTTGCGGTTTGCGTTGCACGCCCGTCCGGAGGCCCCCACGTTGTGGGTAAGCCTCCACCCTCAGTTTCGGGACCTCAAGAGCCTGGTGGCTCCTACTTTGTGGGCCAGCCCCCCCTCAACGCTGACCTCCCCTGGCGCTGGAACTCCTTACCCCCTCTGCAGGCGGACCTATTGCCGGAGGCCCCGTCATCT
The DNA here is from genome assembly GCA_029216955.1 of Iris pallida. Taxonomy (NCBI): domain Eukaryota; kingdom Viridiplantae; phylum Streptophyta; class Magnoliopsida; order Asparagales; family Iridaceae; genus Iris; species Iris pallida. The sequence continues at coordinate 20,604,823 of JANAVB010040818.1, read as the reverse complement.
CGTCCGCTTCCGTCACCCGCGGCCTGCCCGCTGCCCCAGCCCCACTCCCCTCTCCCATCCATGTGCCTTCCTATGCCGAAGCTTTACGGCCTGACCGCGTGAAGGTCCTTCCCCCCTTCCACGGAGATCGTCCTTCCTGAAATTGTTTTCGCACCACCATCCGACGGATCCCCCATCCGCGTCCCCTTCTCCGACGCGGACATTTCTTCCCTATCCTCCACCTTCCTCAAGTCCTTCGTCCTTAAGTTCACCTCCGGTTGTCCGAAGATAACTAGGGTGAAGGAGACTATCGCAGCTTGGGGTCTCTTGGACACCTACCGGGTCGCCCCTCTCGATCATAAGCACATATTCCTGTACTTGTCCTCCGATCAGGACTGCACCACGGTTTGGGCCAAGGGTACCACCAAAATCGACTCTCAGATTGCTAAAATCGTCAAATGGTCACCCAAATTCAACCCCGCTATGGATTCATCGATCATATCCACATGGGTCACCCTTCCCAACCTCCCCCTGGTGTGTTTCCCCGCAGCTGCTCTCAAGCGCATCGCCAGTTCCTTCGGGTCCCTGTCGCCATCGCAGAAGAAACACGTAACCTCTAAAAATGCAACTATGCAAAGATTTGTGTCGAGCTCGATCTCGCCAAGGAACCCCCCAAAATGATTGAGATAGAGCTTGGAGATCAGATTATCAGACAAACGCTGGTGTATGACCACAACATCATTTATTGCCAACATTGCCAGATGAGCGGTCATTTCCTGCAACGCTGCTTCCGGGCCAACCCGACTCACAAGAAGCCTGGACCCCACAAACCTTGCGACACGGTCACGCTCACCACCCCCCGTATTTCCTCGTCTGACAACTCTTCCACTCCCCCCTCCAACAAACAGAAAACCTTCCTCGGCAAGGGCCGAGATCCCTCACCTCGTCCGACTCCACTATCGTTCCATATAATCCCCCAACCATCACCCTTGCCAACTCCTTTGCCATACTTGACAGCGATAACTCCCCCGAAAGCCCTTGTGAGCACACCTTAGATCACGTATGCCATGATTCAGATAGCATCTCCCAGGCAGAGCCGGACGCTTCACGCACTGTCACGCCCAGATCCGACAGGCCCTCTGCCCCCCACCCCCACCGCACTTTGCGCCGACACAGTTCCCTGCGAGATCTCCCTCATCACCTTCCTCAAGCTCTTGGGCTCCAGCTCTACTTCCCATATCTCCATTGGTGGTCACCCACGGGAGCAGCTCATGGAGGCCCACGACCCTTGCCCTATTGTCGAAGAACCAGAGTTACCCACTGCAATTTTGGCCCTATCACCCGTCTTCACCGACGCCCCCCCAGACCCTTGTTCCCCTCTCACTGGCAGGTTCTGGCAATCCAAGGATGCTAGTTTCCTTGACCGCAACAACCCTCTTTGTGCGCTCGACGATGTCGAGGCAGCGAGTTACTCCTTGGTGGCCGTCGATCGGGATTTTACTCCTAATGGCTTAACAGAGGCCAGCGACAACCACAAAACTTCCACCAAGAAATCTTTCTCGAAAAAGAAGAAGAAAAACAAGAAAAAGAATCAGCAAGCGGCCATGACCACAAGGTCAGCAGCCAAGCTCAACCTCCTTACCCACTCCCCCCAATCCAATGTTTAATATCCTCTCGTGGAACGTAAGAGGCATAGCAAACAAACCAACACTGAACAGAATCCTCAGCCTCAAGAAAATTCACAAAATCGACATCCTAGTGATCATCGAACCCAAAATCCCCAAGAAAAGGATCACCGGCATCCAACTACAACTGGGATTCGCGACCGCGCTAGCTGGCAGTCATGACATCTGGATTCTCGCCAGTGCTGGCATCAAATCTAGCATGGTCTAGGATTTTTGCCAAGCTCTCTCCTTCTGGGTGGAACACCCCCAACTTTGCAACAAAATCCTAATCTCCGCCATTCACGGCAGCTGTAACTACCAAGAACGGAAGCTCCTCTGGACCGACCTGCTCGACACCTACCTCTCCCTCCAGAACCTCCCGTGGATGTGCGTAGGCGACTTCAACACCATCTCGAGCAGTGCCAAAAAGTCCAGAGGGCGACCGCCTCCACTCCCGGCCATGGACGACTTCAATAATTTCACCTTCAATGCTCACCTCGCTCACCTACCTTTCTCCGGCAACGCTTTCACCTGGTGCAACATGCAGGAAGGCTCTCGACGTCAATACTCCCGTCTCGACCGTGCCCTCATCAACAGCCTCTGGGCTGACATGGGGCTCATCTCCAGCCTCTCCCACCTCAACACCACGGAATTCGATCACTCACCCCTTCTCATCGAGATCAGCAGAAGCTCCCTAAGCATCAAGAAACCTTTTCAATTCCTAGATTTTTGGAGGCATCATCCTAGTTTCAAATCCGAGGTAGCATCAGCTTGGTTCTCAGTGAACGATGCTGATCCGATGTACAGAGTAGCGGCCAGACTGCGTGCCACGAGCAAGGCTCTCTCCAGGTGGAGTAAGGTCGCGTTCGGCAACATCTTTCAGGAGATCAAAAATACGGAAGATGATGTTACCCATACCAAGAACTCTTACGTTGCTAACAGATCCCCCGAAGCACGGACCGTACTCAACCTCGCCAGAGCGATCTTCAAGTCCAGACTTTAAGTCAAAACAGAATTCTGGAAACAAAAAGCCAGACTTAAATGGGACAACGAAGGGGATCGCAACTCCAGCTTCTTCCATGCATGCGTTAAAGGCCGCAGACAATAGCTCAACCTTCATCGTATCTCCGATAACAATGACAACCAGCTGACGGACCAGCAAAAGATTCAAGAGGCTGCGGCTAACTTCTTCTCCAACCTCTTCACCAAAGACGTGGTCATCTTGGACGAGGGAGTGCTGGCGGAGATCCCGAGTATCATCACCGTTCAAGACAACAAGCAGCTCCTTTCCCCCTATCTGCTGCCGAGGTCTAGACCGCAGTATGGGATCTTAACGAGCATAGCACTCCCGGACCCGACGGGTTCAGCAGGGTATTCTACAGACATTACTGGGAGATCATTGGCCCAGATTTTTTGGAGGCTTCGGTTGCCTTCTTCCAAGGAGCTAGATACCCTAAATCATTATCTAGGGCTAATCTTATTCTTATCCCTAAAAAAGACAACCCAGAAACCTTCAAAGACTTTCGCCCCATAAGTCTATGCAACTTTGCCAACAAAATTATCGCGAAAATTATCGCCAACCGAATGACGGAGCTCCTGTCCAAAATTATATCCGAGGAGCAGAGCAGTTTTGTGAAGGGGCACAACATCATGGACAACATCCTGCTAGCTCAAGAAATAGTCACTTGCAGGAAATTCTCGGCTAGAGGGGGGAATATCGCCATTAAGCTGGACATGGAGAAAGCCTACGACCGTCTCGATTGGCAATTCATGATCTGGGTTTTCAGGGCTTTTGGCTTCTCTGAAGCCTGGATTGTCATCATCTTCAGGTCCATCAATAATTCACGGTTCTCTATCGTAATCAATGGCTAGGCCGATGGCTTCTTCACCGCTAGCCGTGGCGTCCGCCAGGGGGACCCTCTTTTGGCCACTATCTTCATCATCACTGCTGAGGCCCTCAGTAGAAACCTTAAGAGCATGCCCAATTCCCCGAGGTTCTACCACTTTCACACCCCTACCGGCTGCCCCATCATCACTCACCTTTCTTATGCTGACGATGTCCTAATCTTCTCCTCCGGAGACATCGGCTCCATCGAGGTGGTCCTTCAAACGCTGAACAGGTACACCAGATGCTCCGGACAAAGAATCAACAACAACAAGAGCGTCATCTACACCCATCACAAAACGGACAGGTCACACTCTGTGACTCTCTCCAACCTGACCACCTTTGCCATAGCATACCCCCTTTTCACCTACTTAGGGTATCCATTGGTCTATGGCAAGGCCAACTCGGGTATCTTCGAGTACATGGTCAGCACCATCAGGAAAAGGATCAAGGGGTTGTTTTCCATTGATTGTAAAAGAACAGAACAATTATCGGAGGACTGAACTTAGACTCACAATACAAACTCGCTCGTACAAAGAAAGCCTAGGGACGAAAACCTAGGTACAGCAGACTAAGTACGATTGTTTATTTTTGATTCAGGGGGGTGACGATAGAGGCTCGGGAAAGCGACGGCCGCTCTGCCTTACTCCTTGGACGATCAGTATGCAGCCTTGGCTCGGGGAAGATCTGCTTGGCGTTGACGAAGAAACGCTCTTCTTGCTCTCCTCGGATTGCTCTCCTGACTTCTCTCTCTCTCTGTGATTATCAAGAAGGAAGGGGGAGCTCTCTCTGTGTAGATCTCTCTCTCCTTATTTTTTTTGGTGCCGACCTCTCTCTCTCTTCTTCTTTTTTTTTTCAAAGGAATGATGCTGGCTATTTATAAGAGTGGGGGGGTGATCATTAGGATTTGCTAATGATTATCTGTTTGGAATGTTGGCGCTCCTTCATTCTATCTGAACCCTTGATCCTGATTATAGTGAATCTCGGCCATTAATGCGGATAGCATCGTATCTCATGAGCATTTAATGCTAGCTGCTTTAAATCCTCGTGATTGATTATGTTAATGTCTGATTGCTCGCCACGTGTCCCATTAACTTGATGATAAATGATATGCCCTGATCTCAGTAATTATGACGATGATGTCAAATATATTTGTTGAGATTCGGTTAAATCTCTTATTGATCCCATGCCACGTGTCTTAATTGTGAGTCCTGTCAGAGCCGCATAGGATTGACTATCCTCGAACCGCAGAGAGATACTCTTCCTGAGCCGCATGAGATAATGCCTCATCGAGCCGCAGGGGACGAACCTTCTGTGAGCCGCATATGCATAGTCTTTGCGAGCCGTATGAGCTAGCATTGTATTGAGTCGCAGGAATTGAGCTCTCGGTGGGCCGCATATGGCTGATTTCTGCTAACCATATAGAGTGACTTCTTCGTGAGCCGCATGGAGCTGTTTTCCATTTAAGCCGCATGAGAGTTGCCACGTGGCAACCTAGGATTTCTGACGGTTCTGGTCAGAGATCTTCTTCCTTTCCCGAAAAGTCTGTCGTTATGGCAGAGCCATTATGACACTTTATATCAGAGCAGTCACAGTCGCCAAGTCGTGTCAGAGCATTAAATGAGGCCACCCCCAAACGATCAGCTGTAGGGAAGGATCACACATGGCATCCATCGAGCCGCATATGCCTTGCTGAACCGCATACGCTCCCGAGTCGCATGCGATTGAGAGTCTTCTTTGAACCGCATAGGGCCGCTCCTGTGTAAGCCGCATAAGCTTCTTACTCCGAGCCGCATGGATCATTATTCTAATATTTTCTATGCTTCTACAGGACCCCCTTCAAAGTTTTTAATTTGTAAAAATTGGAATACTTTGAACAAGAAACATGGCCCCGTTCATGCCGCATAGGATTTTTCCGTCTGCCTGAGCTTCCTAGCCGTATAAGTGCCTTAGCCGCATAAATTCATCTGGCCGCATAAACTGGTTGCCACGTGTCCTGAACACGTGTGCAAATCTTCATTAAGTGCCTTTGATTTGATTTAACGCCGCCTTTTGGGGGAGGATCCCAAGAGTCGGTTTTACCTTGACCGAAGCGTTTTGCCTTTATTCTTTGGGGGCGGCGCGTAATCTGAGGCATACTCCGAGACGTCTGTTCATTTCGTGGGTCTCTTTTGCCTATAAATAGGAGTCTTTAAGCCTCTTGGGGTTTTTCTTTACCTTCTCTCTTTGCTCTAAATCTCTATTTGCTGTCTTTGCTCTTCGTCTTTTAGCAACCGACAATGGCTCCCAAGAAAGCTGCAGCATCGAAGGCCGCTAAGGGTAAGGCAGTTGCTTCTACGGCGACTGCGGCGACGAACGTGGTCGCCCCTCCGCCGGTCATTACGCACTCCATCCATCCCGATGTCCACCCGTCTATCGCTGGTAAGAGATCGTCTGAAAACCCTAACTGTCGCCATGGCTCTGCTGCATGCTTTATGCACAAGCCACGTATACGGGGTTTTATCGATGGGACTGCATGAGCCCTTCGTCTTATGGGGCCGCATGAACTTGTTTATACCCGATCTGAGTTTGCATACGTATTTTTGATTTGGGCCGCATAAGCGTTGTTCACTTTTTTTGAACCGCAGAAATTCGTCTGCTCACGTCAGCTCGCATGAATCTGACTCTGTAGGCGTGCTTAACTTGAACCGCATGGATCTATAAGTTCATCTGGACTTGAGTTGTATGAACTCGGCCAATTCGGAGCCGCATGAGGCTATGATGCGCTGAACCGCATATACGTATCTAATGCTGAGCCGTATGAAGCTGTAACGAGCCGAGCCGCATAGGCTCAGATGACCTTTCCGATGTTTCTGTTTTTTTGACTACCTTCTAACCTCGTTTCTTTCGTATTTTTCCAGTGAACTTGCCCGTAAATCCTGCTGGGGAGCTTATAGTGGGTTCGAATCAATTCGCCCTAGGCGTGCGTCTTGACGACTTAATTAGGCATGTATCGAATCAATTCCCTACTGATGAGCCTTTGGAGAGGTTGAAGGCTATTGAGAATCAAACCCTTCATTATCTCCGTTCCATGATGAATACTGGGAAGCTGGATGGAAAATACCTGAAGCCTTTGTTCCTTTTTGGTGATGCTTTAACCATCAAGAATCCTCGGGTCTTAGAGATTTCTGAGAACTGGGTTTTTTCTTTGGATGGAGTGGCAATCCATATTCCTCTCATGGAACGTCATTATCCTTTGTCATAGTTCAATATGGTGTTGCTGGACCGGAAGATGGTGTGTAACCTAACTCCCACTCAATCAGGGATATTGATGGGCAACATCCATTATAATTCGAATATGAAGTCGGCGTATGCAGGTAAGGATTCCGTCCTCCGGTATATGATGGGTCTGGTCCCGGGCTCTTTTATGAATGTATACGGTCCCAATTTCACACTTACTCAAGCTGATACTTTCCTGAATCGGCTTGTTCACAAGAAGTCTTATCCTGTTGGTAGGCTGGCACTGCCGAACTGGATAAACCCCACCTCTACGTGGACCCAGTTGACTGCTTGGGTTCTACAGACTTATGGAGCATTCTTGCGGGAGGTGGGGCTTTACCATGCCATTCGGGGCACTTGTCACGGGCTTCCCCTTAATAAACCACTATTCGTAGTGCTCTTGGAGATGTACAGCCAGCGAACGGGGACATTCTTTACACCAGTAGCGGAACTGGGGCTTGCTCTTCACGAGATGTATACTGTCTCTAAACTTCCATGGGGGAATGAGCCTTTCGAGGTGTATACCCCGTCAAATGAGGAGTTCGAGGCCTTGGACAGGCAACTCCCAGGTTTTGTTGCGGTGTATCGGGAGTTGTTGTGCCACCATAGTGCTTGTCATCAAATGGCTATAAAAACGGCGGATAGCTCTGAGGGGACCGCTCCCCATACCACATCCTGGATTAATTATCTCTTTAGGGTTGATCCTTCTGGTGAAGTTACTCCCCGAGCCCCTCGAACGCATGCAGAGGTAAGGGATCTGATGTCCAATGTCAAAAAGTCACGATCCAAGAGTGATATATTCGGGAGTCAAGCTGACTCTCTTAGTTATTTTCACTACGGGACCATACAACTGTCGGAGAAGGCGCTTCTGGCTGGATTTCTGATGATATGGCTACAGAACTGCGTAGTCTCAGGCGGAGCGGGCTCTATCGAGAGGATTGGTCGTCATTTCATCCTCCCTGCCGTTAAGCTAGTTTTCGGAGTTAGGCTGGCCCTCCTTCCTGCTATGGTATGCAGCATACATCATGGTCTGCGGATATTCTCGTCCAAGGTTATTGCTCGTAAGAAGACTTTGGATTTTGAGCGCGTAGAACTGCCCTTTCACTACCTGATGGGGTGGTTGGCGATGCACTATAAGTCTTTGCTGGGACCTGGGATAGCGGAAGATGCTACGGCCGAGGATGCTTTCCTCTTCAAATGCCATCACCGGTCTTGGGAATGCAACACTATGCCAGCTTGTCGGAGGGCGTTGGCGAGAGTGGATGGGTGTGATCTCTTTGTGTCTGTTCCCCCTTTTTCTGATGAGGAAGTGAGGAAGGTACACCTTGACGGTACTGGACCTTCTCATTTTTTGTCTCCGGATATGCTTGCTTGGTTGCGCAATATCCGCCCCGTGTATCTAGTTTATCGCAACCGGGATAATGTGTACTTGGAGCCTTACCTACCCAGTAGGTTTTCCCGTCAATTTGGTTATAGCCAGTTGTTCCTTGATTGTCCCAACCCTTGTTTGGGTTTTGAAGGTAGTGTTCTTGACGGCGTCCGAGCGTGGAATTATTATGACGCTTATCATACTCGGGCCAGCTTCTCGGTTCCCGATGCCAATGTGCCGAGGGAAATTCTGTACGTGGCCGCTTTGTATCACGTTATGGCGAACAAGCCTCCTGTTAACTTCGATCCGAGTACCAGCTTCATCGTAGGTACTGGTTTAGAGGAGAAGCCTAAGGGGGCTAAGGCTAGAAAGCAACTGGCGCTCCAGATTCCTCTCCCTGAATCAGAACCTTCCGAGTCGGCTGAGGAGGAGGATGATAGCGAAGACTTCCTTTCTGGTGGGGATGAAGAAGTGGCGGATCAACCGCTTCCCCCATTTGATGAACCGGCGGAAGATCCACCGCTTACTACACAAGAGGGAGCAGTGAAAGAAGAACACCCTTCAGCTGTATCTGGTCCCTCGCATAAACGGGTCAGATACGAATCTCCTGACAGTAGAGCGACCTTTTTCGTGAGGAGAGCTGCTGTTAGGTCTCGTGGGACACCTATCACCGAGAAGGGTGAGGGTGCAGACGAAGTTCCGGAGGTAAGTCCGAGTCGGAGTTCTATCTTTGTTGTAGCTTTCTTTTCTCTCGAGGATTTGACTCGATCATTTTTCTTTGTAGGCATCTGATGAACCAGGCTCTCCTGAACCATCTGCTGCTTCAGTAGTTGATCCGGCCCTTGCCGCTTTGATTAGCGACATGTGTGCCGCGGTCCTCTCTGCGGGGGCTCTCTCAGCGGCGGCTAAGGACTCCCAAGCTGCTGAGGCCCCAGCCCGGGGTGACGAAAGTTTCTTTGGGCCCGTCTCCGAGATTTCTGAACTTCAGCGAGATGACGCCATCCTCGGTGCATCCCCTCCCGAGGATGCAAGGGCGGATGAGTCTTTTATTCCTGACTCGGAGGCTGTTGGTGAAGAGGTTGTGATGGCTGTAGGCGAACCTCAGCCTCCATATTCCTTCACTGGTAAGCTGAGCCACATATTGACCACCGAGGGGGCTTATTTGCTCTATCAGCATATCCTTCAGGTCAAGTCGATTCATGGTTGCCTTGGCCGTGCAGGTCCTGACCTTTTATCTCCTGTCGCTGATATTCTTGGGGAAGGCCCGGTCTACCATGATCTGGGGGAAAGGAGCGTTTTCTCCCCTTCGTCATCGTATGTTGAGGGACATCCTGTCAGCTCTGGGCAGATGGGGATGGAGTTGGTGCTGGCCCCGGCCTCGTCTTTGGCTGCTTATACGGCTCCGGAGATTGACTTCTCGAACCTGCCGAGCATCCAAATTCTGCGGGCCGCTGAAGAGGAATTGACCGATGTTCAAGCGTCTTTCCGTGCGGAGTTGGTTTCTCTTGTGGCAGGAGCGACAGATTCCGTCGCGTCTTCTTCCGTGCTACCAGCCACACTCCCGTTGACATCGGTTTCCTCGGAGGCTCTGAACGAGGTGACGCAGGATGTGGTTGACAGTTTCTATCGCCACTTAGGGAGGGGTGTAACGCTGCCGTGGAACGGAGGATCCCTTTTTCTCTGTCTCTGCGGGGCGCTCGGGGTCAAATCGACACTCTGAAGGGTCTTCCTGGCGGGGTGGGGTTAGCCGCGTTCCTGGAGCCTAAGCTGACAGAGGCTGACCAGCTTGTGACCCAACTGCTGGCAGTACGGCAGGCTGGTTTGCCTGCTGCGATCGAACGAGAGCGGGGCTTCCTGGTTGCTGCTCGGGACAGGATCAAGCTCGCTCGAGAAACTGTTGGGCCGGCTGTGCAGGGCGATCTTGACAAGTTCTCCGTCTCCTATGACCGACTGGGTCGTCGGAGTCAGGCTTGTAGGGCCCGGGAAGAATCTGCCTCTCGTGGAATAGCTGACACGAAGGAGCGGATTCTCGCACTCCAGAAGGAGTTGGCCTTCTTAGAGTCAGAGCGGGAGGCTGCTCATGCAGAACAGGAGTCGATTGCTCAGGAGGCCGAGAGGGTTTCCCGATCTTCTGTCAACTTGGAGCGGGCCTTCAAGAAGTTTGAGGACAACTGGCAAGCCCATGCTCATCTGGAGGATGCGGCGGTGCTGAACCAGGAGGCGGAGCGTCAAGCCAAACAGAGGCTTGAGCGGTCGGTTGCCTTGTTAAAGGACCGTCTCGTGGCGTTATGTGCTCCAGAGCAGTGATCCGTCCTCTGTTTTCTCTTTTTTTTTTCTTTTCTCTTTTAATTTTTGTAAGGGATGTGATCCCCGCTGATGTAGCCCTTTGATTTTTGAATAAATGAGCATGTTTCAACTCATCTTTTCTTTCTTGTACTTGCAGTGTTTATGGAACCGGATTTACTGGGGGATTATTTATGGACCTGTTACCCTAGGCGTACCTTGGTTTTAGGTACGGATAACAAGTTTGATTAGGATGTCCGGGACAGCCACGGCAAAATGGTCATGGATGTTCTCGGTACTGGGGGAAGGAATGCCGTAGAGCAGCTGGGCTCCCGGGGCATGGTAAGATGGTAGATTTATACTAAGAAGCTTAGCAAGGGATATTTGTGGGCCTATTATCCTTGGCGTACCCTGGTTCAGGATACGGATAATGGGATGAAAGGAAACCAATCACATTTGCTCAGAGGTTATGATGACATGGCAAACATGAAGGTTTTATCGTGAAATCTTCCTGCTCAGCGGTAATGAGAACATGGCAGGAGAGACTTTACGGAAGCTATTTGTGGTCAACAGAGGACATTTGTGGTCAACAGAGGATATTTGTGGTCAACAGAGGACATTTGTGGTCAACAGGGGACATTTGTGGTCAACAGAGGACATTTGTGGTCAACAGGGGACATTTGTGGACCTATTATCCTTGTCGTACTCCGGTTGTGGGTACAGATAATAGGTTAAAAAGGGATCGACATACTTGCTCAGAGGGAATATGGACATGGCAAATATGACGATTTCTTCGACGGAGCCTTCCCACTCAGAGGTAGTGAGGACATGGCAGGAGTGGGCTCAATAAAGATTGGGTACATAGAACGACTCAGAGGTAGGAGAACGTGGAAGTTCTATGCGAGGGGGCGGTTTGTTTTTGGTGGAAGTGAAGACGACTCAGAGGTAATGAGGACATGGTCGTTTCAAAAATTGGTGGATCGACTACCCTTTTTGTGCACTGGGAGTGCGGGTAGTGAATCCTGAGGGAGGATCTCTGCCAGGAAGAAAGTTCAGAGGTATAATCATACTTGACTTACTATCTGAAAGAGTGACCGAAATGTAAGTTCAGAGGCACCAGCTGGTACATAACTTGGTAATTTGGACTATTGAGGGAGTGAGAGTACGGCGGCACCAGCGGGTGCATGACTCGATAATCTGAAATAGGGTGGATGAGAGTTCAGTGGTACTAAAGGGGTACATGACTCGATAATCTGAAGAATGATGGATGGGAGTTCAGTGGTACTAAAGGAGTACATGACTCGATAATCTGGAGAATGATGTTCAAATATAGTATTTCTTCAGGAACTTGCCGTTGACGGGCAACATGAGCAAATCTCCGTTCGGCTTAGCGAGGCGGTAGGCGCCGTTGGAGAACACGGTCTCGATGACAAATGGACCTTCCCATTTTGGCTGGAACTTACCGGTGGTCTTGTGAGTCATGACCATCGATCTCCGGACTGCCAGAACAAGATCACCCACTTGGAATGTTCTGATTTTAACTTTTTTGTTGAAGGCTCCTGAGATGCGTGCTTGGTATAGCTCGATCCTTTGCTGAGCTAGGAGGCACTTTTCATCTAAAGCCTCCAACTCTTGTAGTCGTCGTCGGTAGTTATCATCCGTCGTCAATTGATAAGTGAAGGCGACGCGGAGTGAGGGGATCTGAGTCTCCAAAGGGAGGACTGTCTCGCTCCCGTACACCAGAGAGAATGGTGTATTCCCGGTGGCTGTTCGAACCGTGGTGCGATAAGCCCATAAGCACTCGCCGAGCTTCTCGTTCCAGTCGCGTTTGTTGGAGGAGACGAACTTCTTGAGGAGTTTGATGATTGTTTTGTTGAATGCCTCTGCCAACCCGTTTGCTGCCGGGTTGTATGGTGTCGAAGCGACATTCTGAATGCGGTGCTTATCGCAGAATCGGTAGAATGCATGGCCTATAAATTGTGGACCATTATCATGGATGATTCTTCGTGGTAGTCCGAAGTGGTAGATAACGTGATGCTTAAGGAAGCTGATCACGTTTGAAGTTTTAACTTCTGCGAGTGGGACAGCCTCCGCCCATTTGGAGAAATAATCAGTGATAGCAAGTATGAAGCAGTGTCCTCGGGAGGAAGGTGGGGTGATTGGACCAATGATATCCATTCCCCATGCTTCGAATGGCCAGGATGCCACCGTTGGATGCAGAAACTCGGATGGTTGATGAATGAAATCCGCATGGACTTGGCAGGCCTTGTATTTTCTGGCATAATCTATCGCATCTGCCACCATTGTGGGCAAGTAGTAGCCCATCCGGCGAAGGCGGTCCTGTAGCTTAGGGCCGGGTTGATGGGCCCCACAGACACCGTCGTGAGCTTCTCGTACAGCTTCTGTAGCTTCCGCGTTCGACAAACACCGGAGCAATAATCCGTCGTAGGAGCGACGATACAACATTTTCGTCTCTGTATCGTAGAAAAATCTGAGAGAGCGCCGTCTGATAGAGGTAGCTTCCTTTAGATTCTCTGGGAGGATGTCGTATACGACGAAGTCGATGAACGGCTGTCTCCAGTCCGGTGTGTCGTCGACCGTCTGGGCGGAATAACTTGCCATGGCTTGAACGTTGTTCTTGGGACAGACCAGTTCGTGGCCTATTACGTCAACCGAATGATGAGCTTGGTTCGGCACTGCTAAGGAAGCGGCAAGGCCTGCTAGGGCATCGACTTCGATATTTTAGAGTCTGGGGACGTGTTCGATGAAGAATCCCTCGAATGATGAGATAATGTTGATCGCAATTTGATGGTAGGGGATCATGTCTTCATGGCGAACCTCGTACGAGCCCCTGATCTGATTGACGATTACTTGGGAGTCGCCGTATGCTTCAAGGTATTCTACCCCCAGCTCTTTTGCAAGTTGGAGGCCAATGACCAGAGCGTTATATTCGGCCACATTGTTGGAGCAGGGTTCCGTGAGGGAGTAGGCGCGATTGATCACCAGCCCAGTAGGAGAAATTAATACCACTCCGACCCCGACGACGATGTTTCCCTTGGATCCGGTCCTTGAGCGCCATCGAAGAATATTCGCCATATGTTATCGTGGATGGCTGTATTCGAATCGGCGACCTCGTATGGGATCTCTTCATAGATTCTGGATGACTCCGATCCTGGGTGGGCTGCCAAAAAGTTTGCTAGGGCTTGACCCTTAACAGCCTTTTGCGGGACGAAAATTATATGATAGGGGGACAGCAATATTGCCCATATGGCAAGGCGAGAGCTGAGGGCCCCTGGTTTAGTCATGAGGACTCTGAGGGGGTTGACTCGCGAGATCACATGTATGGTTTATCCTGTGACATAGTGCCGCGTCTTTTGAATAGCGAATACCAGGGCGAGACACTCCTTCTCTACGGCGGTGTATCGATATTCTGGCCCGATCATCATTTGGCTGAGATAATATATGGCCTGCTTGTGGCCTGCATCGTTATTTTGTGCTAGCAGGGCACCAAGGGAGTGTTCCATCGCTCGTATGTAGAGCAGGAATGGTTTTTCGGGGACCGGGGCCACCAGGACTGGGGGTTTCGACAAATATTCTTTGATGTCGTCGAAAGCACGCTGGCATTCCTCGTCCCATACGAATGAGACTCCCTTCTTCATGAGGTGTGTGAACGGTCGGCATCGCCCGGAGAGGATGGAAATGAACCTCTTGATGTAAGCTAGCCTCCCTTGGAGGCCTCTGAGTTCGCGGAGATTTTTTTGGGGGACCCATCTCTATGATTGCCTTCGTCTTCTCAGGGTCTACATGGATGCCCCGTGCCGTGATGATGAAGCCTAAGAATTTTCCGCTGGATACGCCCAAGAATGATTTCGTAGGGTTCATCTTCAGGTTGTGGGCTCTCATCAGGTCAAATACCGTTCTCAGGTCTTGCAGATGATCTTCCTTATGGCGACTCTTGACGGCGATGTCGTCGACATAGCATTCTACTGTTTTGCGTAAATGTTCTCAGAAAATAATACTTATGGCCCGCTGATATGTAGCGCCAGCATTCTTTAGACCGAATGGCATGACTGTGTAGCAGTATGTACCAATCGGTGTTCGGAATGATGTGTGTTTTTCGTCGTCGGGAGACATCTTGATTTGATTGTACCCCGAGAATCCATCCATGAATGACATACGTTCAAAGCCACATGTGTTGTCGATCATGATGTCTGTGATGGGGAGGGGAAACTCGTCCTTCGGACATGCCTCATTCAGATTACGAAAGTCGATGCAGATTCGGATCTTCCCATTTTTCTTAAGGACCGGCACTATGTTGGCGACCCAGTCAGGATGTTGCTCTTCACGAATGAAGCTGCTGGTTATCAGCTGGTTGACTTCGGCTTCAATTGCGTCCATGACGCCTGGGCGGAAGCGTCGTTGTTGCTGTTTGACTGGCTTTGTATCTGGCCGTATGTTGAGTTTGTGAAGAGCGATATCGGGGTCTAGCCTCGGCATGTCCTCGTAACTCCACGCGAACACGTCGATATATTCTCTGACGAGTTTCAGCAGCGATTCTCGTTCTTCGTTTGTCAGGCTTTTACTGATAAAGATCGGTTTTGGAGAAGATTCGCTGCCGAGATCCACTTGTATGACCTCATCTTCAGTAGGAGGTTCTCTCAGTTCGAACCGTTTTTCCCATTGCGCATCTAATTGCTGGGCCCATAGTTCTAGCTCAAGGATTTCGGAGATGTCTTCGTCTTCCTCGTAAGCGTCAGCGAACGCCATGTTGACTGACATGATTTGTCTGAACACATCTCCGATGCTGGTATCTGAGTCGGAAGTCGGTGATCCGGTTGAATGTGACTGCCAGTCGCATTCTTCATCTGAGCTTTCAGGGGTCATAGTAGGCGTTACATACCCTAAACCGCATCGGGTTTTGTTATAGTAGTTCCGTGGTTTGCCCGTCGGGGCTGGCGTCTTCAAAGGTAATCGTTGTCCAGTGGCGTAGTTCAGTCCTGGCGTTGTCTCTAGATCATACCCCTGTTTCTGCATGAGATATTTGGATTGAGGGCTATAGAGATACAGAGGCAGTCTTCCGGCATCTGACCCGAAGTCGACTTCTTCCATAGCGGGGGGATGTGGGTTGTTCGTCCGGCCGAAGATGATCGGGTAGTCCCCTCCCTCGACTATTTGGTAAGTGTCTTCTACTGGAGTAAGTCGGATGGCGGTGTACACGTTTGTCACCTGTGTATGTAGGTGAGTGCCTATACCGTGTTCTATAGCGTACATTGTACATAGCTTATTGAGCTCGGTGTAGTTCAAAGATAACCCTTTATTGATGAAGTAAGGTATCTTTTCTAGAGGGATTACATCATCTGCGGAGGGGGTATCGGAGTGGGCAGCCACATACTTGGCCAATTCTGGTTCTTCTTCGGCCACCCCCTGTATAAATGAAGACTGGGAGGACGACCTAGTCAGCTTGATCTTCAGAGGCTCAACTGGCGGAGCAGATCGTGGAGTTGTTGGTAAACTAGCAACCCCCAGTTTGGTACTTGATATGAGGCGAGGGGTGGCTGGTTCGCTAGAAGTGTCAAACCTCGCATCGGGGTGAAGAACCTTCTTGGGAAGGCGTATTGTGAGCGGTCTGTCGGAAGGATTGGGCTTTTCCGTTTGGAGCTGACCGACTCTCGGTAGTCTGATAGTAAGTGGCCCTGTTATGGGTCTCGGCGCTTAGCCGGACCTTGGCAGCCGGATTCTCATTTGTTCTTCTTGTACGGAGAGACTGATTGCGTCTTTACACAGAGTGGCCGTAAGGGGTGCGGAATTGCCCGGTTTGCGAGCCTGAAGGTGGATCGTTAGAGGTTCTTCTGATCCTGTAGCCGTCTTGTTGTGAGCTTGCACATCTTCTTCGACCAGATGCTTCTTTGATTTTTCGTACAGACAGGAGTCTGAGTAATAAGATTCGACCCCCTTGAAGGGATCGATATCGGCAAACTCTGTCCTCACGAAGTCGTACTTATCGACATATTTGCAGCACTGGTGTAGCGTGGAAGGCACGATCATGTAATCGTGTATCCAAGGTCGCCCCAGAAGGATATTGTAAGAAGTATCGGCATCTATGACATAACAGGTGACTTCTGATTGGAGATCGCTGATCTGACACTTCAAACGGATCTTCCCTATTGGGTAGCTCCTGCCCGAATTGAAACCGCTAATGGCGGTGCTTGTAGGTGTCAGGCGATGCATCGGAATACGAAGATAATGTAGCAGACCCTTCGAAATGATGCTTATAGAGGACCCAGGATCAATGTGCATTCGGTCCACCTTTACGTCGCCGATGTATCCAGTGTAGTATAGCGGGCGATCGTGCAGGTTAGTTTTGATGAGCATATCTTGCGGAGAGAAGACGATATTGGGCATTGCTCCCGTACACGCACTATCTTGGAGCTCTGCGGGTTGGTTATCTCCCGTGAGGTTGACCTGAGCCAAGTATGCGTCGGCATTTTGGAGTGCCTCACTTAAAGCCGTACGGACATCCTTTGAGAGCCTGAGGAGTTCATATAAGGACAATTTGGCCGGGGTGTTAGCTAATTGCGCTAAGATGTCGAAGTTGTAGGGCCTCTCCAGCCCCTGAGGTGTCTCTTTCCAGAGGGACTTGTCGAAGCGAGTCTCCTTCGGCCTAGGCTTGTCGGTCGTCGAAGGCTGAGCCGGTCCCGGAGCATCATTGGTAGTGGGCGGATGATCATCAGTCGCGCTTTCGGTCACCGGTTGGGCTTGTGTTCCGGATCGAGTAGTGACGGCCGAAACTTCCTCTTCTTCCGCCGAAGTAGTACGGCAGGATCTGACTTTTTTACTTTTCCTTTTAGAAGGTGGAGAGGGCTGAGTTACCTCGTGGACTAGGTCCGGATGGACCCACATGATTTCCCCTCGTGATGTGGTGAGGGGTACTAGACCAGCGGCTTGATCGCGAGCAGACGGCAGATTAGCAATCTCCATTGTTGCCAGAGGGATGGGTATAACCCCGTCCTGAGTCTCTGTTGGAGGAAAGCTGCCGAATTGTACGGACACCATGTTGGCTGCCACGGTTACCTCTTCGAAATCGATGGCCAGGGCGTTCGAATCGATGAGGTTTTGGATATACCGTTTTAGTTGATAGCAGTCGTGTGTAGCATGGTGGACGTAGCGATGGTAATGGCAGAACTTTGGGTTCTCCAAATCAGCCAGCCGAGGCTCCCGTCTTGGTGGAGGAAGCTGAATCCTATCTCCTTGTATAAGCATGTCCAAGATAGGCTTGACGTGACCGTCTTCAAAGGAATAAGTGATTTGAGGCCATTGTTTGTCTGCTGGCTGTGGCTCGGGCTTCTGGGCTGTATCGGTCACCATAGCCTGCTTGCCTTTGTTGTCCCGGCTGTTGGAGGGGCTACTCCCATTGTCGTTGCTGGTGTTGGGACGCTTGCTCTTGTTCTCTTCCTCCGAGATATGCAACCCCAGTTGGCGAGCCTTCTTCAATCGTTCTTCAGCACTTGTAGCACTGATGATAAAAGCCTTCCAGTCCTTGAACTGACTTTCGCCCATCCAGAGACTAATTGTTGGAAGTAGTCTCTTTTGGCAAATTTCAATCAAAGAAGAGTCCGGGTTGCCAGATGGTAACTTCATTGCGGTTTGACGAAACCGCTCAATGTAATTTCTCGTCAGTTCTTTCTCTCCTTGAACGACGTCCATGAGGGTAGACATCGTAACATCCTGCCCTACCTCATAGAACCTCTCCAAGAACAAGCGTTTGAAGCCAGCGAAGGAGTGGATGCAATTGTCTGGCAGGTTGCGGTACCAATCGAAGGCGACTCCTTCCAATGCCCTAATGAATAATCGCGTGAGGATAGCGTCATCATGGGGCAGATTGTCGGTAGTGACCTCAAAGTAAGTGATGTATCGACTTGCTGAAGTCTTGCCATCATATGGGTTGATATTGAACGGCTTATATCTTGGCGGAAAGGGAACATCCCTCCATTCAGCAGGATATGGTTGTCGTATTCTGAGGTCTTGAGAGTTTTCTCGGGCATGAAACATTGCTCGGAGCTCCTGAACCTCTCTTCTTACTTCTCGGGCCTCATCTGTCGCGGTAGGGGCCGTTATCTCGGGAGAATTATTGCCCTGGTTTGGCGCCGCTGAATTTGAATCTACGTTGATTGGGGGACCCGCGCTTGTCTGGCCAGGTGTCACTCCCTGCAGAGTAGGAAGTGCCGCTTTGATCTCGTCTACAGACTTGACCAAGGCATGCAATATGGCCTCCAACGTGTCGATGCGCTGGCGATCGCTGGAACCGCCTTGATTGCTATCTGTCATGAATACCGTCTTCACATGAGGAGTGACGGAGGGAGTGGTGGAGGATGTACCCTCCGAGTCGTACCCATGCGTCGAGAAATCATCTGGATATGTGGGGATGTTCTCTTCAGGTTCGGACTCGGAAGGAACACTACCCCCAGCTTCGGAGCTTGCTTCGCCTAGAGAATCATGGATGTCCTCGGGGACGTCAGCATCTGTTGTACCCGATGGGAGGGTTGTTTCTCGGGGTTCGTCTTTTTGAAACATTGGATTATTGTGGACGTTCGGAGGAGTACTACCCCCAGCTCCTGCGACCCCCAGGGTCGGGGACGATGAGTCTCCTGTTGCAGCAGATTTTGTCTTCGAACGGGTGTGTTGGTATACTCCGGTGGAGGGCAACCGTTTAGCCGACAACTTCTTAACTGTAGTGGCTGATATCTTTGGACTGGAGATGCTTGTCTTCTTCCCTCTCCCCTCGGCGGGGACCTTCTGAGCGGAATTGCAGGAGACAATAGGAAGTGCCTCATCTTCTGAGTTTGGGTGCTGTAGTCTGTGGAAGACGGATGGACGATCTTCCGTCACTGCTGCGTTGTTGCAGCAGCAGTTGACGATGATCTGGGTACAGTGACGTCCATGTGAGGATTCCTTGCACGCCGAGGCCCCTTCTCTTTCCTTGCGCTTGTGGAGGATCGCCTCACGCAGGTCAGAGGAACCACTCTGTCCGTTCGCCGCCAGGGATTGGACTTGAGCAGTTCTGTACAACTTCCCATCAGAGGTCCGTGTGATAATCAGCGGGACGCCCTGATAGTCAGAGATTGGGGCAGCTGTCTGGGCTTGATGAGCCCGCGCTGCCCTAGACTTCTTCTTTCTAGCATTCGTGGGTGCATAATAGGGAGAGTCCAAGTTGAACATCACAGAGTCTGGCTTATCATCCAGAGAGTCATCAGGGTTCGGACCGTACGAGAGACGGTCGAAAACTGATCGAGAGGAGCATGGAGCAGACGCTATGCGGCTGGGAGCAAAAACCGTGCAGGCTGTCTGTATGCGATTGTCTCTTGTCGTCGGACGAGTTCTTATGCGGCTAGGGGTCACGACCGTGCAGGCTGGCCGCATGCGGTTGGCATCTGTGGCCGCATGGGTTTTCTGCAAACGATTGACTTTACTGGCCGCATGAGTCTCATCCATGTTGTTGGGAACTGTAGTCGCATAAGTTATGCGGCTGACAGAAGTAGCCGCACGAGTTTTCTTCATGCGGTTGGCGGATGTAGCCGCATGGGCTTTCTCCTTGCGGCTAATACTCTTCTGCGGTTCGGTCCGCGTAGAGTCCCTCCTTGTTCCTGCAAGTCCAGCATCATAATGTTTTCTTCTGCCAGACTTGGGGACAGCAGAGTTGTCTACGATCTGAAGTGGGACCACAGGAGAATCCTTCTCGCCGTCTTGAGCAGCAGAGGGCATCCCATCGAGGGCTTGAGGAGGAGCAAATGACTTCGGTCTCCATTCTTTGCGAGCCTTCGTGGTGCGGGTGCGCTTCTGGGCCGGGCCAGCGCTGCCTTCAGAGAGCATCTCTTCGAACGCCTGTTGGTCGAAGCGGACGACCATCTTCTTTTATGTGGAGCCAAGTTTGGCTGCATCTGATTGCATCACCAACTCCTCAGCCGTGGAGAAGTTAGTCCCCAGCAAAGTCGCCATCGTGTTTGCCATTGATTGTAAAAGAACAGAACAATTATCGGAGGACTGAACTTAGACTCACAATACAAATTCGCTCATACAAAGAAAGCCTAGGGACGAAAACCTAGGTACAGCAGACTAAGTATGATTGTTTATTTTTGATTCTGGGGGGTGACGATAGAGGCTCGGGAAAGCGACGGCCGTTCTGCCTTACTCCTTGGACGATCAGTATGCAGCCTTGGCTCGGGGAAGATCTGCTTGGCGTTGACGAAGAAACGCTCTTCTTGCTCTCCTCGGATTGCTCTCCTGACTTCTCTCTCTCTCTGTGATTATCAAGAAGGAAGGGGGAGCTCTCTCTGTGTAGATCTCTCTCTCCTTATTTCTTTTGGTGCCGACCTCTCTCTCTCTTCTTCTTTTTTTTTCAAGGGAATGATGCTGGCTATTTATAAGAGTGGAGGGGTGATCATTAGGGTTTGCTAATGATTATCTGTTTGGAATGTCGGCGCTCCTTCATTCTATCTGAACCCTTGATCCTGATTATAGTGAATCTCGGCCATTAATGCGGATAGCATCGTATCTCATGAGCAATTAATGCTAGCTGCTTTAAATCCTCGTGATTGATTATGCTAATGTCTGATTGCTCGCCACGTGTCCCATTAACTTGATGGTAAATGATATGCCCTGATCTCAGTAATTATGACGATGATGTCAAATATATTTGTTGAGATTCGGTTAAATCTCTTATTGATTCCATGCCACGTGTCTTAATTGTGAGTCCTGTCAGAGCCGCATAGGATTGACTATTCTCGAACCGCAGAGAGATACTCTTCCTGAGTCGCATGAGACAATGCCTCATCGAGCCGCAGGGGACGAACCTTCCGTGAGCCGCATATGCATAGTCTTTACGAGCCGTATGAGCTAGCATTGTATTGAGTCACAGGGATTGAGCTCTCGGTGGGCCGCATATGGCTGATTTCTGCTAACCATATAGAGTGACTTCTTCGTGAGCCGCATGGAGCTGTTTTCCATTTAAGCCGCATGAGAGTTGCCACGTGGCAACCTAGGATTTCTGACGGTTCGGGTCAGAGATCTTCTTCCTTTCCCGAAAAGTCTGTCGTTATGGCAGAGCCATTATGACACTTTATGTCAGAGCAGTCACAGTCGCCAAGTCGTGTCAGAGCATTAAATGAGGCCACCCCCAAACGACCAGCTGTAGGGAAGGATCACACATGGCATCCATCGAGCCGCATATGCCTTGCTGAACCGCATACGCTCCAGAGCCGCATGCGATTGAGAGTCTTCTTTGAACCGCATAGGGCCGCTCCTGTGTGAGCCGCATAAGCTTCTTACTCCGAGCCGCATGGATCATTATTCTAATATTTTCCATGCTTCGCAGGGGTGGCACAATTCTACCCTATCGCCTGGAGGCAAACTGATTCTGATCAAGCACGTCCTATCCTCCATTCCTGTTTACACCCTGGCGGTCTGCAACCCTCCCAAAAAGGTTCTTGTGTCGCTTGAATCCCTCTTCGCCCGATTCTTCTGGGGCCACAACAAAGGCAAAGACAAGCACCACTGGGCCAGCTGGACCACTATGGCTAATCCTACCCTCGAGGGCGGCCTTGGTTTCTGTAGATTGGGTCACATCGCCGATGCTTGCTCTATGAAGTTATGGTAGAAACTGCGCACGGACAATTCAATTTGGATGCGATTCATGCAAGCGAGATTGTAAAACCCCTATTTTTTTAAAATTATTTTTATTTATTTTATTAGACTTAAAAATAAATTTATGCAAATTATGATTTTATTTATTTTTTTGATGACCCGGTTTGGCCAATTCAGCCCGAACTGGGCCTGGACCAAATTTAAGCCCAAGTAGACATGTGGTGTGATCAATGACGACCATGGATGCATATTTTATAGGTGTAAAATATTTCTTAATTTATTTTAAGGTTCGGGAGTATATTTTCTAAATATTAATTAGTGGTACAAAAATTTACGTTTTATTATTTAATAATGTGTTACAAAAATTGTACATTTTTCTGGGTCCAAATGAGGGTGTGTGGTAAAGTTCACACGTTGGAACAATTTTTATTGTTTGATTATTACAAATGTTATTTTGTAAAAATTAAATAGGCATCCTATTATTTTTGATATTATTTGATATTATGTGATGTTATTATTGTTGCCTTTTATGGCAATTTAAATTTGTGTAAAAATATATTTTAGATGCATCATATATATAGTTAGATAATATTAAAACTTTATTTCAAATTTGTGGAGATTTAATAAATATGTTATCCTATTAGATATTATTATTATTATTTAGTTGATTTTAATGTCAAATGAATTTAAATATATGTGTATATGTTTTTTGACTTTATATACGGTAGATGATATTAAAATTTTCTTTTTGGATTTTGTAGAAATTTGATTGGGTTCATTTGGATATATATATAAATATATAAAAAATATATATATATAATATATATAAATATAGATACTATATATAAGATAAGTTTAGATAAAAAAAAAAGTAAAAGCAAGTGGTGGGGCCGACCCCCACCACCAACGCCAAACAGCAGCAGCTATAGCAATATAGCATGTGCCCCCTTTTTTACTAACAGCAACACCATGCAACTCCATAGGCCGAAACCCCCCTTAACCTTTACATATATATGCATATATATATGCAATTGGCTCAAAAATAAACCCAAAACCCTAATCCGAACCCTTCCTTCTCTCCTCCTTTCTCCTCCCCACTCCACGGTGAAGCTCGGATGCACCATGGCGAAGCCGTGCTCGCGAAGAAGACAAAGGAACCATCAACAACAACAACAGATTCCCACTTTAAGGTATCCCACTTCCCCGTTTGATTTCTCTCTCGATTCTAGTCCGTTTTTAGATCCGTAAATTCGTGTAGAAAGCCCTCATGACCCTCTTCAAGATCCCCCAGGTGGATTTTGACATGGCCATCCAACTTGCTCAAAAAATCGAGACGAAGTTGGAAAAAAAAACCCACTTTTTTGAATATTAAAAAATGTTTTGAAATGCCAACTTGTCGGCCACTTTTCTCGCTGTCCATTAAACTTTTGTAAAAACTAATTAAAGATAGTCAAAGACAACATAACCGAGATTGTAACGCACCTTCTGGATTTACTTTTCATCTAGTATGTGGAAATTTACACGTTGTTAAAGTTTCACAAAAATTGTATATTCTGTTTTCAAAAAAAAGTGGAAAAATATCCGATACGGCGTGCGTCCTGACAAATCGGGCGACGTGGTCGCGCACTATACGCATCGAAAGGCGCATATGGATGTTGTCGACATGTGGGAACTAACGGGACTCGATTTAGTTGCATGTGCGCGACGAAATCAGTACGTATCCGTCGAGATACCCCCGTATCGACCCTTTGCAAATTAATTCACAACTTTGTGCACACTCATCATATCGCGTTGAAACTTGCGCCATTGGACTCGAAATATTTTTCTGGTCCTGTGAGCCAAGTTTGATCCGATTCCGAGACCGTTGATCGGGACACTATTTTGGCGGGCCCACAATCCCACTCAACGGGCGATTTTGTGCACAGCCCACCGGAATCCAAAATTGGACATACCGTTGGATTCATCTCATCAAAACAAATCTATAGACATGTAGTTTGACGACTTTAGAGACCGTAGGTTCTGGTGCGTATTTCGGTGCAAAGCGGGTCCAACGGCGGACATCGTTTTGACCCGAAATTTTGATTTTGCCCCTGTTCTAGAATTTAACTTTTGGACAGGCGTTTCCTAGGTATATCTTATATTCCGAACTCGTTCGTGATGTTTTTTGCAGCATCCGGAGTCATCTGCAGGATTTGGCTTTTCTTGCTTCGTTTATTTTGCCGGTTCGAGCTACTGGATTATTTCCTTTTGCACATAACCTCAGGCAAGATATCTTGCCATTATACTATTTATTTTTAGTTTGCATTTTACTACATATCACTGTTCATTTATTTCCAATTTTTGATTTACTGCCTGCTCAGTGATATTAGATGTACTTTGTTATTTATCCTTTGATTGCATATGGACATAGAGTTAAGGGACTACCGTTGTAGTATATTGCATATACCTTGACACAGTTGTACCACAAGGATGTGTGAGATGAGTATCATGTAGAGGTTCTTGCGTGTGGGTTGATCCCCCATGTGCTTGCGTTAGGGCTAACTGCTAATAGAGACGTGTTAGGAGACTTAGCAGTTAGTTGTGTTACATGGTCGTGGAGGCGACATGATAGGTACATTGGGTGGGAAGAACATTTCCTTGTCGTATGGGCTTCGGTTGCACTTCCCTTATAACCCGGAAGCTCCGCTGGAGATACGGGTATGAGCCTCTCAGGTTGGCCACTGTTGTTTTTGAACGTCATGCTCTTAGGTCACTGGTGCCCAAGTGGGGACTATACCAGATCCCATTTACATCCAGGGCTCATGCGACGGAAGGTTTGTTCTTAACTGCATGTTCACTCTAGTATGGTTAGAGTACCTTATTTATGTCTTGTCACTTTCTTTGATTGTGGCATATTTTATATTCAGTATTTATATGGCATATTTATTGTATCTTGTTACGTCCCTCTGAGGACCTGGTTATCTCTCCATGTGTGTTCTTCTGTGATTTTGTAGGTGTTCTAGCCAAGGCCGTGATCTTCTCCATTCTTTCGAAGACGATTGCGCTTGGTTCGTCTCTTTATTTTATCGATCACTTCTGGTACATTTTATTTGAGATAGTTGGTAGTGGACTTTGTCTCCGCCCAACGATTGTATACATGACAAATTAAAAGTTGCTTTTATATCATTTATTTATCTAGTGGATGAGATTTAGTTATTATAGTTCTACTGTATTTTACAGCTTATGTATACGTACGAGTTTCCATATATTGGAGTATACTTTGTATGTATGCAGCTGGCATGGATACGTACCTAGTCCTAAGTATTTTGGGACTAGGGTGTTACATGTTTTTATGGTGGCCCATGCAGGTCGAGTTGGTCACTTCGGTTACGTTACTGTACCGATGTGAACCTGCAACATAGGATTAGAATATAGAAATCTCATCCATACAGTTTGACCTCTTCCCTTGGCTTCAAATTTCGAACTCTTGTTCGACCTCCTTGAACTGTATCTTGCTTGATTCCTTTCTACCGCTGATTCTTATTTTTGTGCTTAGTGTCAAATAGGAAGATGACTACACTAGTATATGCTCATAGGTCAAACACATGGCTAGAATGGTTATATTGGCGATTGGAATACATTCAAGACTCTAATTGAGTTAAAAATATTTTTTTTGTGTGATTTAATGATTAGTAATTGGTAAAGTAGGATATTACCACAGAAAGTTTTAACCTTGAGATTTCTAAATAGTAAAAACCAGAGGATTTATAGGATTTCATACTTGGTTTAAGAAATTGATTATCTTTTTGAGATTTGATATTTATGATTTATTGGATTATAGTTATACATCATTGCACAAGTATAAAATTGATTTGCTTTTCGAGTTGTGATATTTATGAGTTTGGGTGATAGATATACATCTTGAACAAATATAAAATTTATTTGATTTTCGAGTTTTAATGTTCATGATTTATTGTATTATAGTTATGCACCTTTGAACAATTATAAATTTGGTTTGAAAATGATCTTAGCTTTTAAAAATGGTCGTAGGAATTATTTAAACGGAATTGTACAACTTGCGATTTTCGTGTTTAGTAAAATTTTGAATTTTAAGTGAAAGTAATGATGGTAAATTTTGGTTTACAATAATTGAAAACGATTTTTGAGAATTTTTCTTTATTTTAAATTGTGTCCTATGATTAAGGATTTACAAATCTATTTAGATTTTTGTAAAAAAAAAAAAAGGATTTTGACTGATAAGATTATTTGAAAATTTAGTTTAATGTGGGATTGCTAATATTAAAATTTTTGGAAGAATTTCGAAGGATGTGATGGAAAGTTATTTTGATTGATTAAAGGAAGTTACCATTTAAAAGTTGTGATTTTGTTGGAATAACTTAGCATAAATAGAAGTTAAAATTGATGAGAGCATTGAGCTTAATTTTTGAGATTGCTTTTAAATATGCTAAGAGTTTTATTATGAGTTATTTAAAAATTTTAGAGTGTTAAATTTTTGATTGATTGTAAAATTTTTATGGATTCGTAAATTATGAACTCTTGAGTTAAATAGTTGAATTTAAATATTTATTTTGGAAAATGTTAGTAGTAAGATGATAAAATTTTGCGTTGAGATTTATGAGAGCGATTTAATTTTTTTTATGATGAATTTGAACGGCTTGGAGTGAATACAAATTTTGGTGGTTTATTTTTGAAAGTTTATTTTTGAAACTTTTGGAGGAAACTCGAGTTAAATTTTAATGGTAGGCCCCAAGAGAACCCTACTGATATTCCATACTAATTGCCATGTCACCCATGACCATGATAGTAGTATATACACAAGTGTTGTTAGTCATCTACCCAGCTAGGTGACTGTATTTCCACATTTACTTAGTCGACCTTCCTTCAATTATAGATCATTTAATTGCGACCTTCTAACCCATTTGCAATTTGAATAATGAGTTAATGGTTCCTTAACTGTATTCATCTAGAAGACTATCTTCTCTCCGGAATTGTGTTCCTAAATTATTTTATTGGATTCTTTAATTAATTTATTTCATGCTTTAACTTGATCTTCTTTATTTTTGTGCATTAATTATCACCTCGTGAACTCCCACTTTCTATTCTTGATCTTCTGGCGTCCCTTACCGTGACTTGTATATTTGGAGTACAACGCTACACTTTTCCTCCCAACAAGTTTTATATGTAAGACCTAGACAAGTCCTCCTTCATGTAGATATATCATGTCCCACTAAAACACGTCTTCTTGTCCTCTATTTTCTTGATATGACCTTCTGATCAAAATGGCTAGACTATAATCTTTACATGACACCAATATAGTTTCGACCACGGATAGGGAATCAACCTCGACTCAATTCTTTCGAGACGATATGTGATTTTATTCTACTTAATTCTTTAAAATGCTTAAAATTGTGCGTTATATTGATTACTTGATCCATTGTCCCATCCCATTACTAGTTTAACTCTTGTAAGTTGGGTAGAATACCTCACCACCTAACAAACCTTTTTCCTTGTGAACCACATTGGTAAGTTCACTTAGACTATAAATTCAGAGGACCCTACCTTATCTAGTCTACTAGGCCATAAGAGAAGAAACACTAGGACAACTGTATAGGCCCAAACTTCGGACAGACTTGATTTTAAAAGATCTTGGACTATCTAAAATTTTCTTTATCAATACCACCCCTGCTCATATTTGACTATCTCATGCTGCTAATGTAGCTTCAGTTTTGCAAGCTTATTTCATTATCAAGCTTGATCATGACATATTTTGTTGGGTGCACCCACTAACATATTGTCTAATCATAACCGGTACATGATGGTCTGATCAACCTATTGCACTTTGGTTCGCTTGTCACATATCATTCTACGTGGATAAAGACATAGTAAACTTGTCTTAGAGTCTCATCCGCGACAGCCTTGGCAATTCTCTTTTGAAATTATTTTTGCCGCCAATGAATCCCGCAATTCGTACTCAATATATAACACCATCTTTGAAACCTTTATTGTTCTTGTCTTTTACTTATTTTGGAAAGACAAGGCACTGTACTTGCTAAGATAGACTCAAGGTAGCATCTCTCGTTGCCCTATCAGTTATTTATACACAAATGTAGATAGCCACCGACCGACTCATGTGGCTATATCCTCGCCTTTAACTACTCCTCATTTTCTCAACCCTAGAATTGTTATCGTTCCCTCCCAATTATTCTTAAGCACTCGAGAATAATTCTAATCGTTCACTAAATCAAACCCCCGACCAAGACGATTAGTATCCAGTTCTCCCTTAAGGAACCATATCTCCCGAATGTCTAATTTATTCTCTTGATCTACTCAATTCCCTACTGTTCTCTAAAATTTGATATTCAAAATTTTGTTACCTTCACTAGCAATCCTTATTTGAACTCCATAACCATGATATATTTTTCTATATATCGACTCCACAATTTTCTATTGCATGGTGGTGTTGAACGTCGTTTTATCGCCTCCTCCAAAATTTAATTGTATTTTGGTATTGACAAACTCTTCCTATCCCTCAACCCTATCTACCATACTCATCCTAAATTTCGAGGACGAAATTCTTGTAAGTTGGGTAGGATGTAAAACCCCTATTTTTTAAAATTATTTTTATTTATTTTATTAGACATAAAAATAAATTTATGCAAATTATGGTTTTATTTTATTTTTTTGATGACCCAGTTTGCCAATTCAGCCCGAACTGGGCCTGGACCAAATTTAAGCCCAAGTAGATATGTGGTGTGATCAATGACGACCATGGATGCATATTTTATGGGTGTAAAATATTTCTTAATTTATTTTAAGATTTGGGAGTATATTTTCTAAATATTAATTAGTGGTACAAAAATTTATGTTTTTATTATTTAATAATGTGTTACAAAAATGGTACATTTTTTTGGGTCCAAATGAGGGTGTGTGGTAAAGTTCACATGTTGGAAAAAATTTTATTATTTGATTATTACTAAAGTTATTTTGTGAAAATTAAATAGGCATCCTATTATTTTGATATTATGTGATGTTATTATTGTTGCCTTTTATGGCAATTTAAATTTGTGTAAAAATATATTTAAGATGCATCATATATATAGTTAGATAATATTAAAACTTTATTTCAAATTTGTGGAGATCTAATAAATATGTTATCCTATTAGATATTATTATTATTATTTAGTTGATTTTAATGTCAAATGAATTTAAATATGTGTGTATATGTTTTTAAGTTGATTTATATATGGTCGATGATATTAAAATTTTCTTTTTGGATTTTGTAGAAATTTGATTGGGTTCATATATTATATATATATATATATATATATATATATATATATATATATATATATATATATATATATATAATATATATATATATATATATATATTTATATATATATATAAAATATATATATATATAAAATATATATATATATATATATATATATATATATATATATATATATATATATATATATATATATATATATAATATATAAAATATATATAAAAAAAAAATATATATATATAAAATATATATATATATATATATATATATATATATATATATATAAAGATAAGTTTAGATAAGAAAAAAAAAAAAGTAAAAGCAAGTGGTGGGGCCGACCCCCACCACCAACGCCAAACAGCAGCAGCTATAGCAATATAGCATGCGCCCCCTTTTTTACTAACAGCAGCACCATGCAACTCCCCCCTTAACCTTTATATATATATATATATATATATATATATATATATATATATATATATATATATATATATATATATATATATATATATATATATATATATATGTAATTGGCTCAAAAATAAACCCAAAACCGTAATTCGAACCCTTCCGCCTCTCCTCCTTCCTCCTCCCCACTCCACGGCGAAGCTCGGACTCACCATGGCAAAGCCGTGCTCGCGAAGAAGACAAAGGAACCATCAACAACAACAACAGATTCCCACTTTAAGGTATCCCACTTCCCCGTTTGATTTCTCTCTCGATTCTAGTCCGTTTTTAGATCCGTAAATTCATGTAGAAAGCCCTCATGACCCTCTTCAAGATCCCCAAGGTGGATTTTGACATGGCCATCCAACTTGCTCGAAAAATCGAGACAAAGTTGGAGAAAAACCCACTTTTCTGAATATTGAAAACTGTTTTGAAACGCCAACTTGTCGGCCACTTTTCTCACTGTCCATTAAACTTTTGTAAAAACTAATTGAATGTAGTCAAAGACAACATAACCAAGATTGTAACGCACCTTCTGGATTCACTTTTCATCTAGTATGTAGAAAGTTACACGTTGTTAAAGTTTCACAAAAAATTGTATATTCTGTTTTCAAAAAAAATTGGAAAAACACCCGATACGGCGTGCGTTCCGACAAACTGAACGACGTGGTTGCGCACTATACTCATCAAAAGACGCGTATGGATGTTGTCGACATGTGGGAACTGATGGGACCCGATTTCGTTACATGTGCGCGACGAAATCAGTACGTATCCGTCGAGATACACCCGTATCGACCCTTTGCAAATTAATTCACAATTTTGTGCACACTCATCATATTGCGATGAAACTTGCGCCATTGGACTCGAAATATTTTTCTGGTCCTGTGATCCAAGTTTGATCCGATTCCGAGACCGTTGATCGGGATGCTATTTTGGCAGGCCCACAATCCCACTCAACGGACGATTTTGTGCATAGCCCACCGGAATCTAAAATTGGATATACCATTGGATTCGCCTCATCAAAACAAATCCGTAGACATGTAGTTTGACGACTTTAGAGACCGTAGGTTCTGGCGCACATTTCGGTGCAAAGCGAGTCCAACGGCGGACATCGTTTTGACCCAAAATTTTGATTTTGCCCCTGTTCCAGAATTTAACTTTTGGACAGGCATTTCCTAGGTATATCTTATATTCCGAACTCGTTCGTGATGTTTGTTGCAGCATACGGAGTCATCTGCGGGATTTGGCTTTTCTTGCTTCGTTTATTTTGCCGGTTCGAGCTACTGGATTATTCGCTTTCGCACATAACCTCAGGCAAGATACCTTGCCATTATACTGTTTATTTTTAATTTGCATTTTACAACATATCACTGTTCATTTATTTCCAGTTCTTAATTTTTTGCCTGCTCAGTGATATTAGATATACTTTATTATTTATCCTTTGATTGCATATGGACATAGAGTAAAGGGACTACCGTTTTAGTATATTGCATATACCTTGACACAGTTGTACCACGAGGATGTATGAGATGAGTATCATGTAGAGGTTCTTGCGTGTGGGTTGATCCCCCATGTGCTTGCGTTAGGGCTAACTGCTAATAGAGGCGTGTTAGGAGACTTAGCAGTTAGTAGTGTTACATGGTCGTGGAGGTGACATGATAGGTACATTGGGTGGGAAGAACATTTCCTTGTCGTATGGGCTTAGATTGAACTTCCCTTATAACCTGGAAGCTCCGTTGGAGATACGGGTATGAGCCTCTCAGGTTGGCCACTTTCATTTTTGAACGTCATGCTCCTAGGTCACTGGTGCCCAAGTGGGGACTATACCAGATCCCATTTACAGCCAGGGCTCATGCGACGGAAGGTTTGTTCTTAACTGCATGTTCACTCTAGTATCGTTAGAGTATCTTATTTATGTCTTGTCACTTTCTTTGATTGTGGCATATTTTATATTCAGTATTTATATGGCATGTTTATTGTATCTTGTTACGTCCCTCTGAGGACCTGGTTATCTCTCCAGGTGTGTGCTTCTGTGATTTTGCAGGTGTTCTAGCCAAGGCTGTGATCTTCTCCATTCTTTCGAAGATGATTGCGCTTGGTTCGTCTCGTTATTTTATCGATCACTTCTGGTATATTTTATTTGAGATAGTTGGTAGTGGACTTTGTCTCCGCCCAACGATTGTATACATGATAAATTAAAAGTTGCTTTTATATTATTTATTTATCTAGTGGATGAGATTTAGTTATTATGGTTCTACTGTATTTTACAGCTTATGTATACGTACGAGTTTCTATATATTGGAGTATACTTTGTATGTATGCAGCTGGCATAGATACGTACCCAGTCCTAAGTATTTTGGGACTGGGGTGTTACAGAGATACTTCAGATATTCCTACCCGGGAACAGCCTTAGTCAACAACCGTTCATCGTCATCCTGGAGACGCATCACCCGCGGCCATCAGCTAGATGACCCCCTCATACACATCCAGTTGGGCAACGGCTACTCATCGATGAGCCAC
>JANAVB010040818.1:20179990-20567490 GCA_029216955.1 Iris pallida | reverse complement strand
CTCAATCGTCGAATATTGAATATCCGTGAAATAAGGATTATAAGATTTTTTACTTATTTTGACTTCGATCATTATCCTTCCTAATCAATTATTTTTTTCAAGAAGTTGACCTTATAATTAAAGAACGGGTACTTACACTTTTTTATCTTTATCAACTTGTATGATATTTTAAACTCCTTTGATATTCTTGGAGATATAGTTGGAATAATTTTGATGACTTGCGATGACAGGACAGCAGCACACTGTCGTCACTTATTTGAATTATCGAGACTACGGGTTCACTGCAGCCAGCAGCGCACTGGCGTGGCATGACCCCTAAGTTGAAATAATTTTAAGTAAGCGTGGGTGATCGAACATTATTAAAATTATGTCTTGGTCGTCTTATTTCATCCTTGAGTTGTTATGTCAAGATTGGATAGAGTTGGTATGGTATTTGTTACCGCAACATAGCTTGAGTTGTGGAACCAAGGGTTTAATGCAGCTAGCTGTACACTGGCGAGGCATAAATTCTCGGTAAAATGACTTCGATTATGTTTACGAGTTTCGAATACCATAGAGACTACGTCTTATTGGCATATAACTATTAAGTGTTCTAATTGATTTGTGCTTATTCCTAGTCACAATCTTCTCAATAAACCGGTAATTCTCCCTTCCTTGCTTATCCTCCTATTTGTTAGATTGTCATCTTTTAATATAAATTCGACTGGATTCCTAAACCTATCTAGATTTTGATTCTAAACTCGTGCCTAAATAATTGTGGATAAATATTTTAAGAATTTTTAGATTTTATCATCCTTGAACAATTTCGATCATGACTAGACTCCTTTTGTTATATTTCGATCGAGTCAATTCGTATCCTTTCCTAGGTTTCATTCTATGATCATGCCTACACAATCATTCGTGTTAGAACGATTTCGATTGGATCATCCTTAAATACTTTTTGATCACGATCAAACTATTCGATTCTATTTTGATCGTGCCAATTCGTATGTCATCCTAGAATTCAATTCCATGATCGTGCCTAAATAATTTTGTTCAACTAGTTGTTTGTACCAAGATGATTTCAATTTTGATCGACCTTAAACCATTTTTATCAAGACTAAATCATAAACATGTCTATAATTTCAACTAAATCATAAGGTAAGGTTATACCTTCATTCCAACTACGGTAATGACTATTTTGATCATGATCATGCTCGTGCCAACTTTCTATTTTCACCCTGCTTGGATGACTTGTACGATTAGCCTTGATCGTGACTGCCTCTTAAATGCCACTAAAATCTTGTTTAGATTTCATCTAGAACCTTGGCCATTCCTTAAAAAGCTGGTAATGACTCAACCATGCTGACCATAGATTGGTCGTGCCCAACCATTTCACTCTTGATCGTTCTTAAAAACATTTGCTTGTCAACTAGACCATTTGACCGAGTACTGGTCGTACTAAATCACACTCTCCTTTTGTCTAGTATCCTTAACATTTTTGCGTATGACTAATTAGGTCATGAATCATATCACTCCCTTGATTATACCATTCGTCGTTTTATTCATATCAATTAAAAATTTGATTTCTGATTATTCTTCATAGTCGTGCCTAATCGTGCTCCTTGAAATTTTGAAGACAAAATATTCTAAGGTGGGTAGAATTGTAAACCCACATCCCTGCTTTCAAAATATTTTATTTTGTTTTATTTTAATAAATTATAGTTAGAAAATAGATTTTATTTATATTTTGATGACAACAGAATTTTTGTCAAACTATTTTGGATTTAGAATTTATAAAATATCGTTTAAACTATTTACTAGTATTAGTTATCAATTAAATTCATTTTGTTATATTATAATTAGTTTGATTCAGTCTTGGACTAACAAAGATATGTACTGTTTAAATAATATATACTATATTTTCCAAGTCATTTGATAAACATATTATTCATTTAAATTATTATTGTATTATATTTAGGTTCGATCAAATGTATTTTTTATATTTTAATAAAACCTTGAATTATTTTTAAAATCATTATGGATTGATTTTCATTTGTTAAATCCAATATTTATTTAAATCTTAGAAAGATTTGATCATCCTAGTCCTTAAATTCGAGGTCGAATCATTCTAAGGTGGGTAGGTCGTAAGCCCACTTTCCGTTTTTTTACATCCTCCATTTAGTTTATTTTAGTTTAATTATTTTTTTCAAATCGGGAAATAATTTTATTATATTTCTATTTTAGATATTTGAAAAAAAAAGTGAGGAGAGATTTGCAAAACTTTAGAAGAGATTGTACTCTAGGATTATTGGAGTTACAATTTTATCAAGAGTTATATTAAATTCAAATTACTACTATATTATTTTAGAAGATATTGCATTCGTGAAAAATATACAGCTATAAGTATCTGAATTATTCTTAACAATATTTTGACAATTGATTCTATTACAAGGATTATTTAAAGTAATAGGAATTATTTTAGACAATATTTTATGAATGATTTGGGGCATGATAGGGTCAAATCCCTAGATTCCCTTTTTCGGAGTTTCAGAAATTTTTATTCATTTACTTATTCACATAGTTTATTTGTCGGGGTGTAAGGCAGATTTCGTTGATACTTTGTTTATGATTATTTTCCTTGGCAAACTTGTTTCAAAAGTTAAAGTTGAGAGCATTTTAGGGCTTTTAGTGTTTCAAATATTTTCTCCTATTTTATTTATTTTATTCGATCAATTTCTTTTATCATAAATTTCTACTATCTTTCACCAATCTACCAAGTCTGTCTATCCTAGTGGTCCTTAAATTCAAGGACGAATTTATTTCTAAGGTGGGTAGAATTGTAATACCCCTTCCCAAAATTTTAATATATTTTTATTTTATTTTATTTTATTTGAATTAAGATGTTTAGGATTTTATAAATAATTATTTAGTTAATTATTACGGTAGATGACTTTAGCCGTGGTTGAGTTTTGAAGTACAAGACAACTAGAAATCATGGCATGGATAGCATGGTCATGTTCCTTGACTAGTGTATTAGCCATACCAGGGGAGACCCAACCATAAGTGTGTCCTAACTAGGAAAACCAGACCAAGTTGTGACCTGACTTCCATATACAAACTAATTAGTTATTTATTAATATTATGACTTATAGGAAATCGGTTGTGTCGATTTAGCTCGGACTTGACCCGAACCAAAAACGAGCCCTTATAGTCCTGTAGTGAGACCAAAGACGTCCATGTAGACGTACATATTACATTTATTAATTTTGATTGTCTAAATAGGTATTTTATATAAAGGATTTATATTTTTATATATATATATGTATATAATATATATGTTATTGTTATTGAATTGATATTCTATTTTTGGAATAGGATAAAAACCATACTTAGCTATCCTTGTACAATTGGCGATATTTAGACTATACCTGCAATTTCAAGTACATCTAGTATTGATTTACTGCACTTTGTTCTCCTACATTTTGATATTATTATTGTTATGATAATTGATGTGTATATATACATATATTATAATTATTATTGGTTATTTCCTATTTTTGAAAATAAATATATTCTATATCTATGTACATATTGTTATTATAACCTTATACTAGGAAGATTTAATATTATGATTTTTAGAAATTAGGAAGTATCATATCATATAATTATATATACATATATGTGTGTGTGTATATATATATATATATATATATATATATATATATATATATATATATATATATATATATATATATATATATATATATTTTTATATATATATATATATATATATATATATATATATATATATATATATATATATAAAGAGATATAACTATATATATATATAGTTATATCTCTTTATATATATATATATATATATATATATTTATATATATATATATATATAGAAAGAATGAAAGAAAGGTTATAAAAACAAAACAACACACAAATAACCAACATGCCCACAGGCCCATGCCAGAAGCCCCACCCGATCAATTCCCCAGACCGAGCGCAAGTCTTCCCCTCCTCGACCATGTTTATAATACAACGACGACAACAGCAACAACCAAAACCCTAACCAAACCCTAAGCAAACCTTCCCCAGACCACGGCGCGCCGCCCAGGCGGCTGTGCAGCGCCGCAGCCACCGCCGACCAGCGACAGGAAGTCGCGCGCGTGCGAGCCGTACGGACAGCGCAACAGAGCACAGCAGCGAGAAGGAAACGCGTGCCCAACTTCGCGTAGTGGTTTCCGTCTACCCGAGCATTCGTTTCACGAACGGGTCTCGCAGGTACGAAGCCAATATAACCAAGTTTATATCCCAGTACGTAGATTTTGTCATAAACGAATATATTGCCCAAAATTTGATGAAAACTTCATCGAAAACCTGTTCAAAAACAGAATACTAAATAGTCCAAACCCCTGATTTTGAAGGCGACAAATCGCCAATCCTTTGACTGTCTCAAGCTTGTGTTTGAATAGCTTTATAGACAACCTATATGGGATTAAAACCCTGATGTTGTTTTTTTCGTTATTTAAATTACTGTCAAAACAGATTTAAAGTTTACCAAAAAACTGTTTTCAAACATTGAAAAATTTCTGATACGACGTGCGTCCCGCCAATCCGGGCGACGTGGTCGCGAACCGAAAGCAACGAACGATGCGTAATGGCTTCACGGACGTGTGAGCTTTGACGGAATTCAAATTGGTTGCGTGTGCGCGACGAATTTGATGCGTATCTATCGAAATTTACCGTATCGGCCTATGTGCAAATTTCTCAATTACTTTGTGCACGTTCGTCAGATCGAGACAATACTTGCGCCAACAAAATCGTATCATTTTTCTGGTCCTGTATACCAAGTTTGGTCCGATTCTGAGACAATTGATCGGATCACCGCTTTGCGGGCCCTACGATCCGATTCAACGGACAATTTTGTGCACGGCTTGCCTGAATCCAAATTTGGACATACGGTTGGGTTCGTATCACTAAAACGAATTCGTAGACATATAGTTTGACGAACTTAGAGACTGTTGACTCTAGCACGTCTTTCGGTGCAAAGCGGGTCCAACGGCGGACACCATTTTGACCCAAAATTACCGTTTTGCCCCTGTGTCCAGAATTGGACTTAAGGACAGGAAATTCTAGCAAATTTGATTATTCTAAAAATGTTGGTAATGTTTATTTCAGCATTCAAAGACTCTTGCATGTGTTGACTGTTGTGGCTCATTGAGTGGTATAGTATTATCGGTTTCACCAGCACAGGACCTCAGGCGAGTACATCTCTGATAGTTCTCATATTTGATTATCTCTATGGATCATGTACGTAGTAGTGTTTTACATTGATATTCCACTAGTTCTTGACACGATGTTACACGAGATAGTAGTTATGGATTCTTTACATGTTGTTCGTGACCAATCTATTAACGTATTCGTGACCTGTTTGGATCCATGAGTACTGGTCGGGCGGGGAAATACTCTAGACATGTAAATAAAACCAATATTATTCTTGCCTAATAGCAGTCGCACACTTCACGTGCGGGGTGCCGGACCTTATTTTTGCCTAATAGTAGTCGCACATTTCATGTGCGGGGTACCGGATTTACCCTTAGCCGTTTACATGTCGAAGTAGTATTTCAACTCACTAGATAGATACAGTGTCTTGTTTTACAGTATATATTATTAGCTACATGTCTACTCTGTTTTAGTACTTACTTGTCATTTCCACCATGCTCAGTTCTTGTCATGATTCCATGTTTATCTTTTCGTCGTGTATGTCATTACTATTTACAGATTTATGGATTTTGTCATTTATTAAATCTGTTGTGAGAATGTACTCGTTCCATTCCTAACTAGAAACTAACATTTTTCAGGTTTAGCCGTGATCACTCTTAGCAATGGGAAGGCATGGGTATTGTCACGCCCTGCTCCCGTAGGAGCGATCGTCCTCACTAAGACATGATGTCGTACGAGCCTAGATTGCGCTCGTACAAGGCAATTTCATAATGGCCGATTATAGCGGCGGCGACGGGGTCGTTGCAGAGGAGTCCCAAGCAAAAATATTGAACATACAGCATAAATTTAAAGGCAAAACATAAGTTATTCAAAAGTGCTCTTTATTGATATTGAACAATAAGATTACAATGGGGCGAAAGGCCAAGATTACAAGTCTCTCAAGCTCACTTTTCTCTAATTTTACAAGTCACTCTGCTCTCTCTAATCTCTCGATATAATGCTTGAGCCAGCGGAAGCTTCGGAAGATAATGTCTATACATTATGTCCCGTATAAGTCTTGACTTCACGTGGCCGCACGCTTCGAATTACCAAGGAACTCCGTGTCTCGACGCATCCAAGCAAACTCCATGCCATGTGCTTCTACCTGTGCCTGCGCATGAAAACTGTATGGGTGTCAGTACTCAACTGTACTGATGGAGTGAGCTCCTCGCCCACCCATAAAAACCGATACGTTCATTTAATCGGTGCAGCTTAAATCCCTTTCGATTGTCTTTCTAGTCTTGCCTTAGGATCAATTTTAGGACAAGACATCTCGGCCTATACTTGGCAACACAACGACAAGGTCGTGCTATATTCTATTCGTGACTTCAATATATTCGAGGCAGTGCCTCGCCGGGCAGAAACTTATGTAACTCGGCCGTGCAACTCGATCGTGCCAAGACTTTCAATTTTTTATGTGCCTCTAGACCGGTCTCGTGCCAACGACGTCAAGGGGACAACTCGTGTTGGTCGTGCCAATACACTTGCTCGTGCCTTAGAATAGAGGTCGTATCTTCCAAGTATCAACCAGACTTAATCAACTTGCCTTACGGACCTTCCTGACTTAACTCGAGATGATGCCACATTCATGCCAAAGCACGTGTCCTAGCTATAGCCAACTCTTAGGCTCCAGAATGGCGATACAACCGTGCACACCTAACTCATGCCGACTCAAGGTTAGTGCTTGCAATAAGCATAACTTGATAATCCAACTCATAACCTACTAGTACTCGACGCAATCTAAAGGCATACACGCGGATAGCCGCTCTTGTCGACACATCTATATGAGTGGTTACTAGCAATGTCAAGCTATCCTGGATCTTTTGCATACGGTGACCATTCGCGTGGCGAAGTACTAGCTCCCATCGAATGACCCACAGCCTATATTGTAACGGTTCACTTCAACGAGTCATACCGTCGATAAAGGTCATACAATATCTGCAATTCCTCCTAGGCCGACACGAACCCGGTGCCTCGGGATCGCTCGAGGAATTTCACCCTTTCGTGCAAGTTATCCAATGACCATGCAAGACTCAAACTCGATCTATCAATTCCTTCCTTAACCATGACCATGCCTTCCATCTTTCTATCGAGACTCCTAAGTAGTAGGACCGATCTCGTGTGTTTCCTTGTCGAGACTTATCGAGACTCCCAAGTAGCGGGACCGATCTCGTGAATGAGACTTATCGAGACTCCCAAGTAGCGGGACCGATCTCGTAAACTTTCTTATCAAGACTTAGCGAGACTCCCAAGTAGCGGGACCGATCTCGTGTGATTCCTTATCGAGACTTATCGAGACTTCCAAGTAGCGGGACCGATCTCGTGAATGAGACTTATCGAGACTCCCAAGTAGCAGGACCGATCTCGTGTGATTCCTTATCGAGACTTAGCGAGACTCCCAAGTAGCAGGACCGATCTCACATGAACGAGGCTTATCGAGACTCCCAAGTAGCAGGATCGATCTCGTGTACGAGACTTATCGAGACTTAGCGAGACTCCCAAGTAGCGGGACCGATCTCGGTAACAACCAGTCGCGTGGACTTCCTTTGTCCATGGCATGCTTTTCACTGAACCGACCGTGGCTCGTGCCTTAGACATAACTTGTTCTCTAGGCGACACTATCGCTCAAGTCATATACTTTATATGACGAGCCTTGTTCTCAAGGGACGACGTGACTTGACAACCGCAGATAGAGCGAGACAGTGCTAGAAATGGCTTCGATAGCCCGACAAAACTCTTGTTTAACTTATTCGGGCAACGACTTGACGAGCAAAGGCTACGCCAAGCTTCGCATTAAGGGGACGTGCCGTGCACACGTTCGACTTGAACAACCAGGTTCTCGGGTGCCTAGACTTAAGCCACAAGCCGTGCAATACGACTTAACCCACGAGACATATGAAGGTTATACCAAGCCTTGGACGACGGGACCGTGCATGCATTATCAAGCATTCACACGGGCAACGTCTATGACTTAGGCTAATTTTGAGCGTTGTGGCAACTTAGGCCAACTTCCTTCTCCCAAGCCATGGGATGAAGGACTGAGTGTTATTTTGAAAGCACGCTGAACAGACATCTAAGCAGACCGTGGGACCATTTTTCATGTTGTAACACATTTCGACCCGTCGGGATTATTTCCTTAGCTATGTGGATGCGTCTCTTTTATTATCAAGCCTAACTTGTACGAGTTATTATGTGAAGGCTAAGATGAGGCAAGTTTATTGAAACTACTCCACCGGAGCGAGGAGTCGCCTCGACTGAGCGAGTCTTCGAGCAGCCGTTGCAAGGCTAAGTCCCAACGCCGTTGGCATTTCGATCCCTCCGATTGACTTTGTGGGACGGGGCACTACATCATATACCACTCAAAAAAAGTTGCGTCCTCGAAACTAACTGATTACTTACTTTTGGACCACTTTGATCCAAGGACTCTCGTACACACTCCGCCTATACGTTTCTTCGATTTCGAGCCATGCTCGCACTATTATCAATCTTTTTCTAACACAATTTCAAATCCTCGACACTCTTCCATTCCTCAGGTCTTACTTGAACTCAACGTATCACTTGGTTGGATCGTACATGCATTTCAGGCATCCCTAAAATACATGTATTTCAGCCAAGCCGCATGATAGAGAATTCGTCATTCTCACTCGAGTCGTATCTTGCACATATTCAGGCGTCCTTGATATATATGCATGTTAGTCAAATCTTATGAGGGGTATTTCTATACTCTTGATTCACTCTATCCATCCAAAACAATCCTCAAGATCAATCTTTCGATTGCTAACTTTTGAAACAGGGGCGTCTCGTTTAACCGCTAGGCCGTTTCTCAAGGCTAAGTCAATGTCAGGATTGGAATCATAGTTCCCCAACGATAATGCCAACACTGACCCCAATCCAAGGGTCAAACCAAGGTCGATAATACGGGATTTTCTACCCAAGCTTGCGTCACTCAGATTTCTAAACATCGAGCACGATCACCTAACTCACATCAAAGCACTCGTTGCGCAGATTCAATTCCATTCGAGGCACCAATTTATATAGTCTATCCCTTCCAACATGTCGACATAATTCACATATCTATTCTAACCAATTCATGTATTCGATTACGAGGTCGTCTAGAACAACAATGTGTCATACCCCAATCTCACGCAAGTTCGATTATCTACGCTGGACGTGAATCACCATGCCACATTCTCGTAAGATAACCGTCCTTATCGGAGCGTAACTCTTGCTTGAGTTTAGACTAATTCATTCTCTATACGCGGATTGGACCTACTCAATCCTCAAGTTCAATTCATCAAGCACACGAAGTTATTCTCGAGTCCACCTTTACGTCAAACCATAAGTCAAAGCAATCAAACTATCACACCATGCAAGTTCGATCACCCCTGCTGTATGAATCATCATACCAGCGCTCACGCAGAGTGATCGCCCTAATCGGCGTGATGCATGTGCGAGGCTAGAGTTGCGCTCGCATAAAACAAGAACGTAAACGTTGTGGTTATCGAGAAGCAATCTAATCATTTTATTTTTCTCCAAGCCAAGATCTCAGTTCGGTAGTCTGTTCGACATTCGTTTAACTAGAAAATCCTTGAGCCAAGTCTATCTTTTCTTCGACACATTTCAACATCTCGAGTATAGCATCCATCGGAACAATGATATTTACATGATCATCGTTCCTCGAATTAGAGTACCTCCGAGTTTTCGCACATCAATCTTTGATACGCCTCAATACCATCGATGATGTACGTAACCTGACGATCTTCCTTTGCAACGAACTTCGAGTCGTGCAACTGATGCTATTGTCCGAATTGGATATACCATAATTCCATTCGACCAAATCCAAAATCATAAACGTGATCCTCTAGGTCTCCTTGATCAAGACATTCACTTTTATTCATTATTCTAAATCCTGATTCAATAACATTTTCTAACACGCGTTGTCCATTCACAAGTTGTTCGGACGACATCTCGTTCGAAACATTTGAAGTCACGACCAACTAAGCGTGACGCGTTCTAAGGCTTTGCGCGATCGCATCGCCTTGTCGACATACTCGTTGTTACTTCTAATCCTCAATTTTTGCTCGAATGATTTCCAAGAGAAACCATACACCACTCAGGATTCGAGCCATCCGATCTAATCCACAATCACGTTCGTATTATTCGCTAAAATATCTTCCAAGTTTGTTCGACGAATCTCTAGCGTAATCTCTCACGCGTCCCGACGTACTAAGTCATTCGTACTATTCCTCAAAATCTGAACCAATCTTCCTTGTATGCCTAAGCGTTAGTTCGATAGCATTTATATCAATATACACTCTAAGTGTATCTTCGTCCTCGACCGGGCGATACTTGACATCGCTCGCAATTCGTTTGCACCATAAAGTCTAGGTGCGCGACACGCGGCACAACTTAGCCAAAAGGCCGTGTGCATAGCCGTCCCGTACGGACTATACTCCGAGTTTGCATGCTCATTTTTTAACGTCGACGTAGAACTATTTAGACATGCACGCGACTTGCTAACTTTAGCATGTGTTTTCTATCAAGTCAAGTTTAACACCATTCGACACAAAGGCCATCGCCTACCGATGTGTTCAATTGAACACTTGCACGAGCTTTTGAAAATATTTAGACTTATTGTATGGACTTGCCATGGGACATTTGAGAGAGAGCGCACACTTCTTTATCAACGATGAGCTTTCAAAACTCAGAGATCGACATAAAGTCCAAGGAAGTAAAGCCGTGCTCTGATACCATTATGTCACACCCCGCTCCCATAGGGGCGATCGTCCTCACCAAGGTGTGATGCCGCATGAGCCTAGATTGTGCTCATGCAAGACAGTTTCATAACAGCCGATTACAGCGGCGGCAACGAGGTCGTCGCAGAGGAGTCCCAAGTAGAAATATTGAACATGCAGCAAAAATTTAAAGAAAAAACACAAGTTATTCAAAAGTGCTCTTTATTGATATTGAACAATAAATTATAATGGGACGCAAGGCCAAGATTACAAGTCTCTCAAGCTCACTTTTCTCTCATTTTACAAGTCACTTTGCTCTCTCTCATCTCTCATCTCTCGATACAATGCTTGAGCCAACGGAAGCTTCGGAAGGCAATGTCCATACATTATGTTCCGTATAAGTCTTGACTTCACGCGGCCGCACGCTTCGAATCGCCAAGAAACTCCGTGCCTCGACGCATCCAAGCGAACTCTACGCCACGAGCTTCTACCTGTGTCTGAGCATGAAAACGGTGTGGGTGTCAGTACTCAACTGTACTGGTGGAGTGAGCTCCTTGTTTGCCATGAAATATAAAAGAACAGAACAATTATCGGAGGACCGAACTTTTACTTTACGTTACAAACTCGCTTGTACAAAGAAAGCCTAGGGACGAAAACCTAGGTACAGCAGTCTAAGTACAATTATTTATTTTAGATTCTGGGGGTGACGATAGAGGCTCGGAAAGGCGACGG
The DNA here is from genome assembly GCA_029216955.1 of Iris pallida. Classification (NCBI taxonomy): domain Eukaryota; kingdom Viridiplantae; phylum Streptophyta; class Magnoliopsida; order Asparagales; family Iridaceae; genus Iris; species Iris pallida. Next base: position 20,555,767 of record JANAVB010040818.1, on the reverse strand, counting down.
CAGCCCTGCCTTACTCCTTGGACGATCGGTATGCAGCCTTGGCTCCCTGTGAAAAGATGGTAGGCGTTGACGAAGAAATGCTCTTCTTGCTCCTCTGTTGCTCTTCTGGCTTCTCTCTCTCTCTGTGTGTATTCTTTTTTTTTCTGACTATTAGGGGGGTCTTTCTGTATATACGTATTTTTCTCTCTGAAATTGTATATTGTACAAGAGAATGGCACCTTGTTATTTATAATAGTGGGATGTGATTATTAGGGTTGCCAATGATTAGCTTTTGGAGATGGCGGCGGCTTGGAGATTGGTCCATCTTGGCCATTCGTTTTAATTATGATGAATCTGGGCCATTAGGTGTAGATTGCACCCATGAGCAATTAATGCTGATTGGAATAAATCTTCCTTATATTGATCTTCTGATATCTGCGAATAAATCAGATCTATTCTTCTGCCACGTGTCACAGATCTATTGGGATCTGACCCAATCTTTAATGGCAGCCAATCTGAGGAATTAATCGGTTTAGGACAAGTGTCCTAGGAGCTGCTGGGGGGAATCTGGACCGCATGAATAGTGAGCCGCATATGAATATGAGCCCACGTGTCAGGGCTGCATGGGCAGTGGCTTTTACTTGAGTCCTCTAACCATAGAGGAGTAATCCTTGTGGGCCGCATAGGTATATATCCGCCTGGGCCGCATGGATATGATCTTCGTGAACCGCATGAGAAGTCCTCGCTCGATCCGCATGAGGCTTTCATGGCCTGAGCCGCATAGGATGGATTCACTTCTGAGCCGCATGAGAAGTCCTTTGCTCGAGCCGCATGAGGCTCCTATGGCCTGAGCCGCATAGGATGGATTTACTTCTGAGCCGCATGGGAAGTCCTTTGCTCGAGCCGCATGAGGCTCCTATGGCCTGAGCCGCATAGGATTTATTCTGAGCCGCATGAGAAGCGAGCCGCATACGAATGCCCACGTGGCAAGGCCACGTGGCATTTTTATGGCTCTCGGGGAATTTGTGTCAGAGATTTCTTTCCACTTCCCTAGAGATTCATTATTATGGCAGAGCCATAATTACCTGCCTTTGGTGTCAGGGCTGTCAACTTTTCAGAGGGGTCAGCCGTCATAGCAATTAATGCAGCGTGGGTGGAGGGGAGCACTATCAGGCCAAGTGTCTTCTGAGCCGCATGGAATATTTCGGGCCGCATAGCTCCTTGTGCCGCATGATGCCCCAAGCCGCATGCGTTTTCTGAACCGCATAGATCTTTCCTGGCCGCATGAGTCATTTTCTTTAGTATTTTCCATGCTTCTACAGGACCCCCTTCAAAGTTTTCAATTTGTAAAATTAAAATACTTTGAATAAGAAGCATGGCCGTGTTCTTCTAGCCGCATATGGAATTCTGACCGCATAGAAGTCTCAGCCGCATGAATTATTCAGCCGCATAAGTGACTTAGCCGCAGGAGACTGTTCAGCCGCATAGCTGCTTGCCACGTGTGCAGGTCTTTAATTGCCTCAAATTCGTTTCAGCACCGTCTTTGTAGGATGGAATCCCAAGAGTCAGCTCATTAAATCTTTCGGATTTGACGCCTTGGGTGAATCTTGGAGACGAAACCCAAGGAGTCGGTTTGCGCTCTTCATGAGTCGGTCATTGGCCCATGTGTCCTCCTTCTTCCGTCTTCCTATAAATAGGAAGAGTTTGAAGAGAGAGAAGGCTTCTTGGTTTTCCTTCTTCTTCCTCAGACCTTCCCTATCTCGATCGCTCTTCTCCTCTTTTGATAGTTAATGGCTTCCAAGAAGACCGTGGCAGTAAAGGGCAAGAAGGCGGCCTCCATTTCCACCTCGGCTGCGGCTGCTACTCTGCCAGTCGCCGTACCTGATGTTCATCCTGACGTTCACCGCCCCATTATTGGTAAGGACAATGCATGAGTTAAAGAACCCCAACCGCCATGGTTACGTTGCATACTTTATGCACGAGCCTTTGTAAATCGCATGTTTGCCCTATGGCTGAGCTGCGAGCCGCATAAGAGAACCACCGTATCTGTATGCGTACCTTGCTGGCGAAGCCGCATAAGTGACGCTAAACCGCATAGACCTTTTATTGTACTGTCACGACCCGTACCCTAGAGTAAGGGCACGAGACGTGAATACGTCCAGCCTACGCCGCAGTGTCGGCGGTAGAACGCTGTCCTAGGTCTCAACATCTAACAGTTTATCTCTAAACAGTTTATACTCCCCGAATGGGGGTGACATAGTAATAACAAACTCAATCACAGCTAAGGAAGAGATAGCACGATATGAAATAGAACTCAAGAAAATAAGGAGATGAAATAGTCTAAGATAATCCCAACAATATCCAGAGAAATACAAACTCAGCTACAGCATGAAAGAATATACAAACTGATCTCCAAATAAAGAGTCTAGCTAAAACATGATCCAACTACAAAAAGATAAAAGCCTAACTATCCAGTCTAGGCAGTCGAGGGAAAGTCCTCAGCTACTGCTGGATCCTCCTGAGGGTCCAGCTCACAGGTGTCATCTAGGGCTGCCTCGTAGTAGGTGTCCAGGCAAGCCTCCTCCTCGTCCTCTGTAATATTTTCAACAGGTCCAGTCAGGACAGGAGCGAGCACAGTACATCTCAACAGGTCATAGCAGGTTAGAAAATATGAACATGCAGTAAAGTAAGATACAGGTACTGAAAGAAAAGCAGTATGTAAACAGGAAGAGCTGTAATAGAATATCTACTATACATAGAGAACTAGCAGTGACTAGTGAGTCAGAGTACAATATGAACATGTAATACTCCCCCGTACCCCCGATCAATACACAAGGATCCAGCCAGGTTATGTTATATGATGCTATGTAGCAGACCCCGAAGGTGATAGACCCCGAGGGTGATAAGCCCCCGAAGGGTGGTAGACCCCGAAGGTGATACATAGTAGTCCCATAAAAATGGGGATTCTGGGAGTAACCCAACAGTATAAGTCCCATAAAAATGGGGATTCTGGGGGTAACCCAACAGTGTAAGTCCCATAAAAATGGGGATTCTGGGGGTAACCCAACAGTGTAAGATTCCAGGAAGACTCTACGATCATGAGGGTACATGTCGTAAGTGATCAAAGAACCAAGAAGCATATGATACGCTATGAAAGTGAAACGCACAGAACATAGAGTACCCGATGCTCTCTAAGGATAACATCTCAAGAAAGGATCCATATAGTACCAATCCGTGTGACCAACGTGACAGTACAAGTAAAGTAATCTACTGCAGAAAATAATTCTAAGCAAGATATGAAATGATCAGAGAATGTACTCGCCTGTATCTGAGTGTCCGATATGAATCGTACTGTCCAAGGAGTGGTGTCTGGCTCCTAACAGAACAGCACAAGTCACAACAAGTTCAGAATAGTGAAATGGAGTCCTACTATGCATTCTACATGATTCTAAGTCAATCTAGGCCAAAGTCAACTCTTGGTCAACTTTGGTCAACCCTAGAAGTCAAACTAGGTCAACCTTGTCTAAACTAGGCTAAACTCAACTAGCTAGGTCTAATAGGCCATGCTAGGCTCTAACAAGGCTATACTAGACTACACACAACATACAAGTACTCATACACCTATGCTTATACAACACTATATATACATAGATACAATTATAGATTTAACACTATACATATCTAGGCTAAATACTATATGTACATATCTACACTCAACTTACAAGTACATATGTATACACATTACTCATATATATATATATATTCAATACATTGTATGCCTATATAGATACACATACATATGCATGTATTACATACATATCCATATTCATATATATACATAGATTATATTTACATAGCACCCATACATACATATGTAATAAGAGATAGGGAAGGCATGTGCTTGTGGGCTTGTGACAGGAAATAACCATATCATGTGTGTGTGTATGAAACTAAGGTGCAGGAAATACAAATATGACAGTGAAACATATTAAGAGTTGTGTATACTAAGTGAGAGTGCAAGGGTGTAAGCTAGTGTACAGGAATTAATATGCAGGAACTAACAAATATGACAGGAATAGTGAAGTCCAATAATGGACTGCTAAAAAGGAAGGAAATCAATTCATTGAAATTCTGATTTCAGTCACCCCTCACCCACATGACATGTTCTCAGGTTTTGAGAACAAACCCAATTCCTGAGAATTCCCAGGTTAACCAGTGTACTCCAGTACACAGTGTTCTCAGATTTTGAGTGTGTGGAAAAATACAACAATGCACATACGAAATGTAAAATAGGATTTAGTTCTCAGGTTTTGTGAACTGTCAACATACTATTAACAACCAATCCCATTTCTCATTCAAACACAACCAAACAAACAAAACTCAACCCACAGTTAGATAATAAGTAGGAGAACCATATTAGAGTATAAAACCAGTATCTAACAGCATTCAATTTGGTATAATAGACTTCCAAAGTCAGATGTTAAAACTGGAATTCACAGGATACCCAGTTTTCAGGATTTTTAGGGGAAAAATAGGAATGAATGGTTTAAAACATCTAAAATGTAAAACAAAAGGTTGGTAACATAAATATACAATATCTAAGTGTCCTACAATACAATGGTATCCACCCAAGTGGACACGATGTGTCCAATCTGAAATAAGAACCATAACAGCAACCTGGACAGTGCACAGCAGTGCACTGTCTCGTGCGTGTGTACGCATGTCGTGTACACAGCACAGATCAAACCAACACGTGTCCACAAACCTAGGTTCGCCACTCATAGGGCTACCCACGTGTCACCCTGTATTGGGTCGAAGTGTCCCTGTGTCGTGTCAAACCACCCGTATCAGCGCACAAACACGGCTGAAACTGACAGTGCAACCCAAAGCGGGCTGGAGAACACATCCGACACGACACGAGAGCTTCTCCAACTTGGAGGGCCTCGTGTCAGTCATGGCCCCATGGCCTACGCCAAATGGCATGGCCTGAGTCACCGTGTCCAGCGAGTTGTTGGCCCCGAGTAGCAGGGGAAGCAACACAGTCCCGAGCCAGTGCACGCACGCGTGTCCAGGCTGATTTGCACCCAACGCAGACACGAAACGACCATGGTGTCTTCACAAAAATTAATGAGCACACAAGGATCTACAATCCTATTCAATCAGAATTTAAAAACAGTAAAGTTGAACTCTCAGAGGTATTTGGTCGAACACCTAACACACATGACTGATACGTGTCCAGAACGGACACGAAACCACTGACACAGGACACGAACCCTATCCAGGCATTAGGGGACTCTTAGGGCTTCCTATTGGTGAAGACTACATGAAGTTTCATGGAGATTTGAAGAATTTACCTCCTTGTGAACTTCCAATGAAAAAGTCCCCAAAAGCAATGAACTCCTCAAGCCCCAAGTCCCACAAATTGTTTCTTCCTGCATCCAATTAATTTCAGCAGCAAGAGGAAGAAATTTAGGTCCTAATGGAATTGGTTTGAAGGAAAAAGGATTCAAAATGGATTTTTAAGGATTTTAGGAAGATGGGACTCACCTCTTTCCTTAGAACTTTTGAAGAACCTTAAAAGAGGCTAGCCCTAGAAATTAGGAGTGTATTTATAATGGGGGAATCCCTAGGTTCAGCTAGGGTGGCCGGCCATGCTAGGTTAGGGTGGGGGTTGAGCTAGGTTTGGCTAGTCCTATCTAGTTTAGTCAAAAATGACTTGTGTAATCACAAGCCATTTATCAAATAACTTGATTTCTACATTCCTAATTCAAGTTCTATGAATCACTAACCACTACTTGAGTCACACTAGGTTAGACTAGGGTCCACTTGACCTAACCAAGCCCAACTAACTATGGTTAGTTCCTAGGTTGGTCTACATGAGTCAAAACTAGTCCAAAATCAAACTAGTCCAAAATCCAAAATAAATCCTAAAAATTCCCATAAATTCTAATTAATACTAATAAATTTTATTTACCCCAAAAATGACAAATTTACCCTCAAACTAGAAATGTGGTAGTGACATGTACGGAGCCGCATGAGATTTCTGAGAGCTTCATGGGGCCGCATGGATGTCTTCTTGAGCCGCATGGGGTTTGAGAACACCCAATCGGCTCTCTCTTGTTTTATTCCTCTGTTTAACTTACTTTTCTCTGTTTATTCTTCAGTGAACCTGACGGTTAACGCCGCTGGAGAACTCTTGGTGGGTAGCGCTCAAGCCTCTCTCGGCTATAGGTATGACCATATTGTCCAGTATATGGCTGACCAGTTTTCGAGCGATGAGCCTACGGTTAGATTGAATGCCATCAAGAATCAGTCTTTTCACTTCCTTAACGCTATGATGAACTCCGGGAAATTTGAAGGGGAGTATTTGAAGCCTGCGTTCTTTTTTGGAGACGCCTTGACCGTGGAGAACGATCATGTCCTGGAGGTGTTGGAGGACTGGAACTTTGTTTCTAACGGGATAGCGATTCGCATCCCTCAAATGGAGCGACACTTTCCGCTATCTTGGTTTAATATGCTCCCGTTAGATCGGAAGATGGGGGAGACTTTAACCCCTACCAGAGGTGGGATGTTTGTGGGGAACATCCATTATAATAACAATATAAAGTCTGTGATTGCCGGCAAAGTGCACACTAGTTGTTTTGACGGGGTTGGTCCCAGGTTCTTTCTTGAATGTGGCGGGCCCTAATTTCTCATTCTCTACCGCCGACACTTTTATAAATCAGCTTGCTCGGAAAGGCTCCTATCCCGTTGGTCGGTTGACGTTCCCTGGTTGGGTGCACTCTGTTCCTTCATGGATCAATTTGTCTACTTGGATCTTGCAGAAGTATGAGGCTTTTTTTACGAGATTGGCCTGTACCACGCTATCCGAGGTACCAGTCATGGCTTGTCCATAAACAAGAAGCTGTTCATGTCTCTGCTGGAAATGTATAATTGCCGTACGGGGACCTTTTACACACCTGTGGGGGAGATGGGACTCATGCTCCATGAGATGCACGTGGTTTCCAAGCTTCCTTGGGGGGACGAAGCGTTTGAAGCGTATACTCCCACTAATGAGGAACTCGAAGATCTGGAACGACAGTATCCTGGCTTTACGGCCCTTTACCAGGAGATATTGTGCCATTATAACACATGTTATCAGATGACTCGAAAGGATAGTAACCTGGAAGGGAATGCTCCTTTCACCAGAGATTGGGTGCACTATCTCTTCTCGACAGATGTCTTAGGTAGAGTCACCTCTCGCCGCCCTCGACCTCGGGAAGCGGTTGAGGACTCGGTGTCGTTGGCTAAGGGAGTGGCCACTACCAACGACAGATTCGGGAACCAGACTGATACTTTCGATTACTTTTACCAGGATACTCAGGAGCTGTCTGAGAAAGCACTTCTGGCGGGATTTTTGATGATCTGGCTACGAAACTGTGTAGTCTCGGGAGGTGCCGGTTCCATTGAAAGAATTAGTTATAACTTCATCCTTCCGGCTGTGAAGTTAGTTTTACGAATCAGGCTAGCTCTCCTCCCGACCATGGTGTGAGCACGAGCCTCGAGTCGCACTGTGTCGTGTGTACGACACGCGTGCACGCGTGCATGATGCAGTGCTATTCCTGTGCACTGTAGGTGTTTGATTAGTGTTCTTAGGCTTGGACACGCGTTGTGTCGCATCGTGATGGACACGAATTGGACCATAAGACACGGGCACATGTTTATCTTCATTTACCAACCAACCTCTTTGCATTTTAGTTAGTTTTTAATCATTAAATTGCATTTACCCTATTTTCTGAAACTGGGTATTTATTTCAGTGCTTTCCAGTTTTGTAGTTCGAATTTTGGGAATCAAATTAGCTCAGTTTACTGCAAGTTTTCACATGTTTACATCCTAATATAGTTTACCTATATACATTCTAACTATGTTTTGAATCTTGGTTGATTTGGTTTTGATTTGGGTTTCAAAATGAGATTTCGAATGTGGTTTGATATGCAGTCATATTCCTCATGTACTGAGCTTTCGATTTCAGTTCAAAACTGAAATTGATTTTCGTTTTTCCTGTTTTGTGATGTTTGATTGATAAATAGGGTTCACCTACATATTGATGAGTGATGTACATGTTCACTTTGATTGTGCTAATACAAGGGAATCATCGACTTGGGTTTTTGCATTGGGTTGGGGAAACTTCCTGCCATAGGTTTCAGAAATCTGAAACCTGGGAATTATTTCCTAATTTATTTCACTCACATTGCCTCCCCACATTTTATACACTCACACATATGTTGTTTACACACACATGAACTGAAACTACCTGTCATGTCTTCACATATAGCTTCACTGCATACACCCTTCACTTGGACACCAACTGACACCCTTGTACACTCTAATACACATGTTAAATCTGTACACATTCATAACACACACACTGAAATGAATTTGATTTTCCTGAATCCTTTATGAAGAAAAACTGAAATGTTATGCAAACTGGGTTTAGTTTAAATGTTATGAATGAGATTCAATGTCTTCAATGTATTGCCACCTGCACTTGTGTTGAATGATATATATAAGAATGATTAAAATTGATTAATGTAAATCAAAAACTGAGATTAGCAATAGTAAAAAAACTGGGATTTCTTATAGAACTAAAACCTGATATTTGAAAGTCTAGTTAACTTACACTCCTTTCATGCACACACACATGACACAAAGACCAGGCCCTAACCCTCTAGCCCTCACACACATAAACCTGCCACACACACACATTATCACATCATCATCCCTCACTCACACAGATAGTTTATATGTAAAACACACACACTCAAATACATATGCAAACACTCACACACACTCTAGCCTATATATGTACACATTGCCTATATGTGTGTTCTTCCCTCCTAACCCTATCTACATATAACACATGCAGTGTAATGTATAGTGTATGTATATCTATATGTATATATGTATTAAGCCTATATGTAGGTATATGTATATGAGTATTTATGTCTAATGGATAGGCCTATTAGGTATATAAATGTATGCTAATATATATGTGGATATATGTTTGCTAAGTAATGTGTGCCTATAGGTATTGTGTTATGACTTGGACAGCTTGTATAGGTTGTATGGACTTGATAGACTAGTGTAGGCTTGTTTAGACCTAGTTTGACCATAGTTGACCTAGTTTGACTTCTAGGGTTGACCAGAGTTGACCAGGAGTTGACTTTGGCCTAGATTGACCTAGATTCATTTAGAATGCATTGAATTGCATCTCGTTATCATTTTAGACTTGTTGTGACTTATGCTGTTCTGATTAGGAGCCAGACACCTCTCCTCGGACAGTACACTTCATCCGGACACTCAGATACCAGGCGAGTACATTCTCTGATCATTTCATATCCTGCTTAGAATTATTTTCCTGCTTTAAATTACTTTACTTGATACTGTCACGTTGGTCACACGGATTGGTACTATATGGATCTTTTCATGAGATGTTATCCCCCTCGGGAGCATCGGATACTGCATGTTTTGTGCGTTTCACGAATCATCACGTATCTCTATGCTTCCTCTGATTCACGAATCGCTTGTGACACATGTACTCTCATGTTCACAGAGCCATCATGAATCACCTTCACGTATCACTCATTTTATGAGCCATGTGAAGTTTCACGAATCTTAACATAACTTGAACAGATCTTTGTGTATCGATTGGGGATGGGGAGTAGAAATAGACATGTGAATATTATCCCAGTAGCTGTAGTCATGAATCACTCTCGTAGCTGTAGTCATGAATCTCCTATGCCATTCATGTTTATATTTTACTCTGACTCACTAGTCACTATTAGCTCTCTATGTATAGTAGATATTCTATTACAGTTTCTCTCTCTGTTTACATACTTTTTTCTTCAGTTCATGTATCTTACTTTACTGCATGATTATATTTTCTAACCTGCTATGATCTGTTGAGATGTACTGTACTCGCTCCTGTCCTGACTGGACCTGTTGAAATATTACAGAGGATGAGGAGGAGGCCCTATGTACCACCTATTATGGAGCAGGATTAGACGACACCTGCGACCTGGTTCCTCTGGAGGACCCAGCTGCAGCACAGGATGCTACTCCCAGAGTCTAGACTAGATAGCTAGGCTTAGTTTTCTTTCAGCATTGTTGTTGGGATTTCAGTTGTTGTTCTGAGATGTAGTTTATATTTAGGACTTGTTTTGAGCTGGATGTTCTTGAGTTGTTATCTTATACACTTAGATTTTCTCTCTCTTATTTAGTATTACATTGTGTTTCTGATCTCTCTATCTACCTTTACTATCCTGTATCTGCCTTAGAGTGATTGAGACTGTTCTGTTATGTCACCTCCATTCGGAGTGTATATACTGTACAGGTACCTTTATTTGTTAGATGATTGACCTAGGACAGCGTTCTACCGCCGACACTGCGGCGTAGGCTGGGCGTTGTTACGTTCTCGTACCCTCACAGTGGGTGCGGGTCGTGACACGTTTTTAGTGGTGGCCCATGCAGGTCGAGTTTATGTAGTGGTATTCGAACTAGTATCACTACAGCCTGCAGTAGGATTAGGATATTTTGAAGGTACTCAATCACAAATAGGAAAAAAAACTCTTATTCAGATTCCGTATATCTACATTTTGCCGCTTATTGTCTTCCTTGAAATTAAACTGTCCTCCTTTGGTATTTCGACTCATTCTCAGCAATTGTTTCCTTTTGATCTGTGTCTCCAGGATGGTTGAGACGCGATCGCATCGCCAGGGCCAGGGGGACGTCGATGAGAGGTCTGCCACCTCTCATGCTCAGCAGTCAGCCCCTGGTGCTGCAGCCCCAGTCAGGCCAGCTGGGGTAGGCATTTCAGCAGCTTTTGGGGGAGCCCCACCAGCAGTGAGGCATGAGCCGAGTCGGTGATTCCGGATGTACTTCTTCAGCAGCAGCAGCCACCTGCAGGGACGATTGACGCCGTTCAGCTGTTAGCCTTCTTCCGGCAGTACATGGAGGGTCAGCAGACCCAGCAGCATGGGCAGACAGCAGAGCTCGCACGAGGCATTGAGCTGGCGATGACTGCAGTAGAGAGAGTCATAGCTCAGCCAGCGGCAGCCCCGCAGCCGTACCAGCCACGGGAGAAAGGCATCCAGGACTTCCAGAAGATGCACCCGAGGGACTTTCGCGGGACAGAGGGGATCCTGTATGCCGATGAGTGGATCGAGCATATGGAGGAGATCTTCAGGCTAGCTGAGATTCCGACGAGGCTCCAGATAGAGGCAGCAGCCAGCATGATGCAGGATCTGGCTCGGACATGGTACCAGACCGACCCGAGGGTCGGTACAGCAGGACAGACTTGGGCAGCATTCAAGAAGCTGTTCAAGGAGAAGTTCTTTCCAGACGCAGCGCTGGGAGCCCTCGAGACCCAGTTCGAGGCCCTAGTCCAAGGGAACCAGTCTGTGGAAGAGTACGCAGGAGAGTTCTGCCGCCTGAGCAGATTTATGGATGACTTGTCAGAGACGACGAAGGCCCGGAGGTTCCGGAAGGGCTTGGTAAAGGAGGTCAAGTCCTACACCAAGAATGCCCGCAGCACTACATTTGAGGAGATCCTGGTGGACGCTTTAGCTGCAGAGGATGATCTTGAGCTTAGGCTCAAGAGGGGGCGAGACTCTCAGGGAGGCAGCAGTAGCGGAGGACCGGCCAAGAGGCCGCACGTTCAGCAGCACGTCCAGCAGCAGTTCCAGGGTCACGGCCATCAGCAGGGGCAGCAGCAGCCCAGACAGCATCAGGCACCGAGACAGCAGGGTCAGTTGCCCCTACTGCAAGAAGCCGGGGCATGGATGGGGTGAGTGCAGGAAGAGGCTGGGCAGGTGCCTACTATGTGGAGCAGCGGACCACCAGCTGAGGGAGTGTTCCCAGTACATAGGCACAGCACCAGAGGAGGAGCCAAGGCTCCGGTAGGTCAGCAGCGGGGACCGTTACCGACGCAGCAGCAGAGGTTTGTGCAGTATCAGCATCAGGCTGGAGGAGGCCAGCAGGGGCGAGCTTACGCCATGACAGTCGAGGATGCTCAGGCAGTGGGAGAGGTGCTTGCAGGTTCTTTTTTTCGATTCCATTCCCACCTTGCCTCATTATATCAATCTTAAAATTCAATTCCATCTGTTCTTATCTGCTTCCTTATCTGTTGATAAGCTTTGATCTGGCACTCTTTTCGATTTGGTTTTCTTTCGAGATAAGTCGTATGGGCTAGGTCGCCTAAGTTATGGAATCTAGAGTCTTCTATAGTCATGATAGCTGGCATTGTGAGGACATATAGTCAGATTTTGGATGTATTTCTCGGGTGTGGGAATTTAAGGTTTTCGCTGCCAAGCATGCGGCAATGCGAAAATTTTAAATACCATAATTCTAGAGGTATGTACCTTAGTCGAGGACTCTGTGATTATCGTAGCCTTGCTCACTAGCATGACGAAGATTCTGAGTATCATGATTTTGGACAGACGCATATGATTATCTGACGGTATGTTTGAGACTTTTGATTGTGGGGTTTTGACCTAGAGACTACTACCATTTTAATTTCGAGGACGAAATTTTTCTAAGGAGGGTAGACTTGTAACACCCAGTTTCTAAAATAAGGTAATTTTGAAATTTTATTTTTTATTTATTTAATTAAGATATTTAAATGATAATATGATTTTTGGTAATTTTTAATTATTTTAAAACTATTTTTAGATCATGACTTATGATTTTGGTGTTTGACTAGTGTAACCTTAGAGCCTAGCCATGTGATTAGGATGTCTGACTAGTACATTATAGCCTAGAAGTTATTTTGGGCATTTTAGGATTTATTTGAATTTAATATATTTATTAGGAATTTTTGAATAATTTAATTGAATGGTGTGATTTAAATACTAATATAATTATTGCCTTGTGTTTATGGTTAGCCTAACCTAGGTGAGTCATGACTAACTTAGTGAGCCACTTTGAGAATTAGATGAGTTGGTTAAGGGGTTAATCAAGTTTAGTCATGGTTAAGTGATTTGCTAAGGGCTAAGATAGAACCCTTGTTCTAGGCCATCTATTTCCCTTGATACAATCCTAGCCATAGGATGAAACCCAAAAACCCTAACCCTAACTTTATGACCAGCCAAGAGACCCCCCCTTGCCTATATAATGCCTCTTTGGGGATTTGAGCCTCTTTCTTTAATAGTTCATCATTCTCTTAAGGAAGTAGGTAAGCCTCCTTTATTTCTTTCCTAGTTTAATCAATAGGACTCCTTTTTGAATGAAATTTCTTCCATTAGGACCTAATCATTGCTCTCTTACTGTTGGTGGAGTCCAATCACAGATTTTGAATCGATTTGATTGATTGGTGGCTTGTGGAGATTCCCTCTTTGAAGAGCTTTTTGAGAGTTTTGATACTTTGAGGTAACTTCTTGTTCTCACCATAGAATCCTGAAATTATTGCATGTATAGGGAGCCCTAGACCTAACCTAACTATAGGAATAGGAATCCCTAAGTTTCTGTGTCGATTCGTGTCCTAACAGGACACGTATCAGTGTGCTATGCAATGTTTGATGAAATGCCACAAAGAATATTTTGTCTTATTTTTGAATTCTTTTTGAACATGATTGTAGATCTAGGTGTATGTTTTAATTCTTGTGAAGTGTCCATGGTGTTTTAGTGTCTGTGTCGGGTGCACGAAGGGTCGACACGCTCGCACGCGTGGTTGGGGATTCCCCTGCTACTCGGTTGGATTGCACTCTGGACACGGCGATTCGGGACACGCCACTTGACACGTGGGGGACACTGACACGGCCCTCCCCATCTCGCGTGTCCCTGTTCCGTGTCGAGCGAGCACGAGCTCGTGCACTGGTCGCTCGAGCTGCTGCGCGCGGTTTCATCCCCTCTGATAGGGGCTGTTAGCGTGGACACGGCGACACGGTGGCGCTTGCAGGCGACACAGACCTAGGGTGACCCTAGGCGAACACCCCTGTGGAGCATGAGCCTCGAGTCGCACTGTGTCGTGTGCACGACCGCGTGCACGCGTGCACGATGCAGTGCTATTCCTGTGCACTGTAGGTGTTTATTAGTGTTCTTAGGCTTGGACACGCGCTGTGTCGCATCGTGATGGACACGAATTGACCATAAGACACGGCACATGTTTATCTTCATTTACCAACCAACCTCTTTGCATTTTAGTTAGTTTTTAATCATTGCATTTACCCTATTTTCTGAAACTGGGTATTTATTTCCTAATTTATTTCACTCACATTGCCTCCCCACATTTTATACACTCACACATATGTTGTTTACACACACATGAACTGAAACTACCTGTCATGCCTTCACATATAGCTTCACTGCATACACCCTTCACTTGGATACCAACTGACACCCTTACACTCTAATACACATGTTAAATCTGTACACATTCATAACACACACACACTGAAATGAATTGGATTTTCCTGAATCCTTTGTGAAGAAAACTGAAATGTTATGCAAACTGGGTTTAGTTTAAATGTTATGAATGAGATTCAATGTCTTCATGTATTGCCACCTGCACTTGTGTTGAATGATATATATAGAATGATTAAATTGATTAATGTAAATCAAAAAACTGAGAGCAATAGTAAAAAAAAACTGGGATTTCTTATAGAACTAAAACCTGATATTTGAAAGTCTAGTTAACTTACACTCCTTTCATGCACACACACATGACACAAGACCAGGCCCTAACCCTCTAGCCCTCACACACACAAACCTGCCACACACACACATTATCACATCATCATCCCTCACTCACACACAGATAGGTTATGTATGTAAACACACCACTCACAATATCATATGCAAACACTCACACACTCTAGCCTATATGTACACATTGCCTATATGTGTTTCTTCCCTCCTAACCCTATCTACATAAACATGCATGTGTAATGTGTAGTGTATGTATATCTATATGTATATTGTATATAAGCCTATATGTAGGTAGTATATGATATTTATGTCTAATGGATAGGCCTATTAGGTATATAAATGTATGCTAATATATGTGGATATATGTTTGCTAAGTAATGTGTGCCTATAGGTATTGTGTTATGACTTGGACAGCTTGTATAGGTTGTATGGACTTGATAGACTAGTGTAGGCTTGTTTAGACCTAGTTTGACCATAGTTGACCTAGTTTGACTTCTAGGGTTGACCAGAGTTGACCAGGAGTTGACTTTGGCCTAGATTGACCTAGATTCATTTAGAATGCATTGAATTGCATCTCGTTATCTTTTAGACTTGTTGTGACTTATGCTGTTCTAATTAGGAGCCAGACACCTCTCCTCGACAGTACACTTCATCCGGACACTCAGATACCAGGCGAGTACATTCTCTGATCATTTCATATCCTGCTTAGAATTATTTTTCTGCTTTAAATTACTTTACTTGATACTGTCACGTTGGTCACACGGATTGGTACTATATGGATCTTTTCATGAGATGTTATCCCCCTCGGGCATCGGATACTGCATGTTTTGTGCGTTTCACGAATCATCACGTATCTCTATGCTTCCTCTGATTCACGAATCGCTTGTGACCATGTACTCTCATGTTCACAGAGCCATCATGAATCACCTTCACGTATCACTCATTTTATGAGCCATGTGAAGTTTCACGAATCTTAACATAACTTGAACAGATCTTTGTATCGATTGGGGATGGGGGAGTAGAAATAGACATGTGAATATTATCCCAGTAGCTGTAGTCATGAATCACTCTCGTAGCTGTAGTCATGAATCTCCTATGCCATTCACATGTTTATATTTTACTCTGACTCACTAGTCACTATTAGCTCTCTATGTATAGTAGATATTCTATTACAGTTTCTCTCTCTGTTTACATACTGTTTTTCTTCAGTTCTTGTATCTTACTTTACTGCATGATTATATTTTCTAACCTGCTATGATCTGTTGAGATGTACTGTACTCGCTCCTGTCATGACTGGACCTGTTGAAAATATTACAGAGGATGAGGAGGAGGCCCTATGTACCACCTATTATGGAGCAGGATTAGACGACACCTGCGACCTGGTTCCTCTGGAAGACCCAGCTGCAGCACAGGATGCTACTCCCAGAGTCTAGACTAGATAGCTAGGCTTAGTTTTCTTTCAGCATTGTTGTTGGGATTTCAGTTGTTGTTCTGAGATGTAGTTTATATTTAGAGACTTGTTTTGAGCTGGATGTTCTTGAGTTGTTATCTTATACACTTAGATTTTCTCTCTCTTATTTAGTATTACATTGTGTTTCTGATCTCTCTATCTACCTTTACTATCCTGTATCTGCCTTAGATGTGATTGAGACTGTTCTGTTATGTCACCTCCATTCGGAGTGTATATACTGTACAGGTACCTTTATTTGTTAGATGATTGACCTAGGACAGCGTTCTACCGCCGACACTGCGGCGTAGGCTGGGCGTTGTTACGTTCTCGTACCCTCACAGTGGTGCGGGTCGTGACACGATGTGACCAAGGATTTTGAACAAACTGAGTTGCCCTATCACTATTTGATGGGGTGGCTGCTGATACATTATCCATCTTTGATGAGGCCGGGCTCTGGAGACGGTGTGACTGATGACGTATTTATTTCCGCTATCGTGACGAGCCTTGGGAGTGTGAAACCATGCGGACTTGCCGGATGGCATTGGCGAGGGCAGATAAGTATCATATCTTCGTATCCGTCCCTCGCTTTACTGCCAGGGACATAGAGGCTGTACATATTGACGGTATCGTACCCCTCAGCTTCTGGATGGCCTGATGCTCTTGTGGTTGCGTAACATCCGTCCCGCACATCTAGTGTACCGTAATCGCAATACTGTTTTTCTGGAGCCTTATCTGCCTAGCAGGTTTGCCCGGCAGTTTGGATACAGCCAACTTTGTCTGGACAGCCCCAGTCCTTACCTGGGTTATGAGGGTAGTCTTCTTGATGGTATCAGAGCTTGGCAATATATGATTCGTTCCATACTCGCACCATTTTCTCGGTCCCTGCCATTAAGGAGTCAGTGGAGATCTTGTACATGGCAGCTCTGTATCATGTCATGGCGAACAAGCCCCCAGTTGGTTTTAACCCGAGTACCAGTTTTATTGTTGGCACCGGCCTGGAGGAAGGCTCTCAAGGGGCCAAGAAAAGAAAGGTTAGAGCCGAAGTGCCAGATTTGGGTTTCGCTGCTGAGGGTGGCGAAGGCAACCAGTATGATGAAGATGACTCTATCCTTCCAGTGGTAGGCACAGAGGTAGGTCAGTCGCATATTTTGTCAGATGAGGTACTGAGGGATCAGTCTCTTGTTGCGCCTGGTCCTATTCCGAAGCGTAGCAGGCAAGTTTCTCCTATAGGCAGTGTTTCTCGATCCCGGAAGCTGGTTGCGACTAGGCACCGTCCGTTAGCCATAAAAGAGGGTGGCGAAGAAGCCAACCCTGCATTAGAGGTAACAAAACTGCTCTCGATCCCTTCTTCCTCCTTCTTTTGAGTTTCAATCCTGACTATCTCCGTCCCCTCTTCTAGGTATCGAGAGAAGAAGAGTTTTAGGATGTCGAGGCGGTGACCCCGAATGACGGGGACTCCCATAAGCCTGCTCCTATTCAAGAGAACGCGGATCAATCTGTATCCTCCTTCAAAGTGACGGGGGCAGGGGATGTGACTGAGTTTAACTTGGGGATCGCGGGTGAGGGGACTATGCCAGTTGTGGATGAGCCGCGGCCTTTATGCCCCTCCCCTGGTAAGATTAGCCGAATCTTAACCCATGAAGCCTATCTACTCTATCTTCATGTCCTTCGGGTTACGTCGATTGATCGTTTTCTGGACATTCAGGTCCTGTCCCTCCAGTGCCGAGGATGGACGTCGCTGAGACAACCCCAACCGAAGGGGCATCGGTAGAAAGAGGTGTACCTCCTTACTGTCCGACTCGTCTTGAGGGGCCTTCTGGGGGCCTGTCACCCCCAATTTCCAGAAACAGTAATATTTTTTTCATTTTTCATTTTAAATTATTTTGGAATTATTTATTTATTTATTGTAATATTTTGGGGTTATTTGAGTCGGGTTCGAATTTCAACTCATTCCGACTTGTATCGGGGACCCGGGTAGTTTTGACTCTAGCGGGCCCACACACTAGTTAGGCATGGCCAACATAATATTAATTTTAGTCCATATGATATTAATTTTAGTTAGTAACTAGACTAATTATTTTGGTTAGTATTAATGGATTAGTGTTTTAGGATTGACCAAACTACCCCCGACTTAACCCCTTACCAATGTATTAGTAAATAGACTAGAAAAGGGGCTTTTGGACTTTTCCTAATAGGACAAAACTACCTTTATGGCCAGCCACAATAAGGATAGGGTTGAGCCTCCCATTTGTCATTATCCATCTATTTTCTCTCTCTTGTTCTTCCCCAAATTTCTAGAGAGCAAATCTCTATCATTTTTCCACCAATCAACTCTTTCTTCCACCAAATCTTCTTATTTTCTCCTCTACTCCATGAAAGGGAGAGCTAGCCAAGTTTGGGAGGAATCGGAGCTCGTTCGTGTCCTTTTGGAATCTCTACGTGTCGGTCACTCCGGGAAGGCTTTTCTTCGATTCGATCTACCGGGAGGTATAAATTCCTTCTCCTTTTCATTTTCTCATGCATATAGGTCTATTTTGAACCCATAGGAATGACCCCCATGGTTGTATCTCTATTTGTGTCCATTTTGTGTCTATTTGGAGGTCATAGGAGTGTCCTTTGTGTTGTGGATGTGTTCATGTTACATATATAGATTTATATATATTATATATATATATAATATATATATATTATATATATAATATATAAAAATATTATTATATATATATATCTATATATATATATAATATATATATATATATTAATATATATTATAATATATATAATATATATATATATATATATATAATATTGTATGAGAGTGTATCTACATTTATATATGTAATAAATGGTTCATGATGATTATATCAAGTTTGTGAGTGTGGTTCCTCATATTATTATTGCTATTATTGTTGTGGATAATTAGGATATATATTGTGTATTCTTTTGGCTCAAACTATTTAAATCCGTCATGATTTTTTATCCACGTTTTTAATTTCAGCCCTAACTTAGAAATATCAAACTTCTTGTTCAAAGCTCGGTTTAATCTTCCGTTTTTTTAAAAGAAGCATACTAAAGTTAGCTTTCCAAAAATATGTATTAATAGGCCTATTTCTTTCTGTAACTTTCTAGAGAATTATTTGAGTGTCAACTGTACGAAAGACAAATGCGTTCTCGGTGTTTTCGTGATTCCGGGAGTTTCTGGAAACGAAAACGCGATCCGTTTGAAGTTTCGGAAAGCTAACACATAGATCTATAACATACTTTAATCCTAGAATTTAATTCATGCTGAGTTGGTACAGTATTGATTATTAATAGGAGTTACTATTCGCATATGCATTTTATGCACCGTGTGTAATATAGTTCTATTGATTTTAACCCATATTAATGTATATACATTATGTAACTAAATAGAGAATGCAAGCATGAGTAAATGGTTAAAAATGATGTATGAGGTATATCCTATCTAATGTAAGCATGTATAAGTATGGCTTGTAATGAATATGTAGGTTCCATAGTATGTAATGTATGGTGCATATAGTAGTGCAAGAGAATAAATGAATGATGAATGCAAGCAAATGTAATGTAATAATAGATGTAATGTATGCAATATACAAGTTAATTATGTTCTATGTTAACACAAATCCTATATTACCTCATGTACCCCTTACACTATGTTGACACTATCACACTTGACACTTTGTTCACTTACACTTTGACACTCTTTGATATGTATACACTATGTATGCCTATTTAACCCTCACTTGCCCCTTTGCCATGTTCACATACACACACATAGCCTCTTAAATAAGTATTTATGAATATAGTTAACTTAGCTATGTATGTATATTATATATATGGTAGCATATTATATTGTAATATATAAGTTATATAGCCATTGAAATGCCATGATTATAGACCTAATGTTGAATACCAAATATGCATGTGTATATGTGTAGACATGTATAGCTTAAAGTAATAGATTACCTAGTGTATATCTAATGTGAATTCTTGCCTATTTGAGTATAGAATAATTGCATGCTATACAGAGTCGGGTGTATGTTGGATTGTATAGCCTTGTATTGATGTGTGCTTGCTAGGATAGTCTTGGTTAGGCCTAGTAAGACTTGCTGGGTTAGAACATGACCTAGTTTGACCTAGTTTGACTAGTACAGTTGACCAGAGTTGACCAAGGGTTGACTTTGGCCTAGTTGACCTAGATTTATGTAGAAGCATTGTAGTGCTTTATACCCTTCTGGACATGTTGTGACTTGTGCTGTTCTAATTAGGAGCCAGACACCTCTTCTCGGACAGTATCTTTACCTTGGACATTCAGATATCAGGCGAGTACATTCACTGATAGTTTTATTGCTTAATATCTACTATATCCGATTCGTCGTAGGTTTTACTTGATTCCCGACACGACGGTTCACGGACTAGTATACGTCGGATCCTGTCATAGATGTTATTCCTGGACTTTTTTGGTATATGGGTATGAGATATTTTTGTGTTCCTGTACTTGTATAGACATTGATTTGGAGTGGGCTGGCCTCCTGCTCTCGAACCCTGTGTCATGACGTGCCATGTCCGGATCCGTGATACTATTCGGGGGATAGAGGAAATTATAGGGTTATATGATTAAAGCCTCCGTGTGTTACTATATATTGCTAACGCACCCTCACCTCACGTAGGGTATAGCAGATACCCCGTACCGGTTATCCAGGTTGGCCGGCATGACCCTTTCCAGAGATTTTGTGTGATTGCCGGGCCAAGTGGATAACCTTTCCGTGTTTCCCAGCCGATCACATTTCGCCCTAATAGTTCAAATCACTTTTTATTTATTTGTTGTCATATCTATAGTCCAGTTCACCTTTACTTACTGTACTTTCACCATGCTATGATTCATTTCTCTATGCTCTACCTGCCTTTTATACTGTACCATGATGATGGACTAGGTTCTGTTCGAAAGAAGGGTTACAACCCCGGTCCTTGTTTGGTTTAAGGGTTGTAACTCGGCTTTCAAATGGTTCCCAAGTCGCCGATATCTTTGTCATGTATTTCATTATTACTGTCTCTTATAGTATTTGTTAATTCAATGGAACTGCTGTTGGTATTTGTACTTGCTCATTTTCCTGACAGGATACGTTGACAAATTTTACAGATAACTTGGAAATTGCCTGCTAGCCTAGAGGAGACACATTAGAGGTTGTTTAGTTAGCTATCCTCAGTTTCTGGAGTTGTATTTATTTATGGATAGATGTATTCTGAGTTTGTACCTTAGACACTTAGACTTCTATCTGTTGTATCTCTTTTCGATTTCATGTTGTATCTTTCTTCCTTTATGCTCTATCTTAGATGTGATTGAGTTTACATTCTTCTATGTCACCCCCATTCGGGGAGTATAAACTGTTTAGTCTTATACTGTTAGATGCATTGAGACCTAGGACAGCGTTCTACCACCGACACTGCGGCGTAGGCTGGGCGTTGTTACGTTCTCGTGCCCTAATTCTAGGGTGCGGATCGTGACACGTTTTTAGTGGTGGCCCATACAGGTCGAGACTAAAAGTGTAGTGGTATTCGAACTAGAGTACCACTGCAGCCTGCAGTAGGATTAGGATATATTTTGATGGTACTCAATCACAGTTAGGACCCTTGAGAGATTCCCGGGACGACCCTTGAGAATCTTATTTAACTTCGATTTGAAAACTCTTTTTCCTTGGTTGATTTATCTTTACTTCTGCTATTGAATTTGATTTTGATGGATTATTTGAATTTGAGTTTGTATTTATTGATTTTGAAGGATGATTATTGAATTTTAAATTTTGATGATAGCTGTTGCATCCGAGTTTGCATTTTCATGGATTTTTGTTCATTTTTGGATTTTGATGTTCGTTGATAAATTTGAATTGATTTTGAGTATTCATTGTTGATTTAAATTAATTTTGTCAAGATGAAATTATATGGGCTAGGCCATCTAAGTTATGGAGTCTAGTCTTCTACAGTCATATTAGCCAGCATGGTGAGGACATATAGTTTGACTTGGATATATCTCTCGGGTGTGGAAATTTAAGGTTTTCGCAGCCAAGCTAGCAGCATCGTGAAAATGTTAAATACTATGATTTTAGAGGCATGTGCCTAGGTCGAGGACTCTGTGATTATCGTAGCCTTGCTTACTAGTATGACGAGGATTTAGTGTACCATAATTTTGGACAAACGCGTATGATTATCAGATTGTACCTTAAATGTTTTCGAAACATGTTTTCTCTACTTTTGTTTCTGTCCTTCAATTTTTTTTTTAATTATTAATTGTTTTGTTTTGTTTGCTTCTCATTATTTAACTTAAGAGTAGGTTTGCCTGTTTTTATAAACCTTTGCGTAACTTCTTGCTATGAGTTTCTTCTTAATGCAATGAATCGATAATTTTGCTAGACTTTATCTTGGATTTGATAATTTAGCTCTGGATTTCAAAATGGTTCTTCTTTAAATAGATAAGCAAAACAGATTTTATCGTTATTTCTTTCTTGCTATTATTTTTGTATTAAATAATAATAATAAAACTGTCTTGATTACGTCAATCACCTGCTTGCAATCTTGGTAGGAATCTAAATGTTAGTCTTAACGTAGAAATAATTTTTTTTATATTAGGACATGAGAATATGTATATGAATATATAGCAGACACTTTGCCTAACACGTATGCATGCTACACTTGATTTTTCCACCTATCTAAATACATATTAATATGTTGTTGATGTTTAAATTGTCAAAACCCCAATATTTCTGGTTCTCTGCTTTTCCATGTTTAAATTCGAAATTTAAATATAAATTTCATATTATTAGTTATGTTTACATCACTGCACATGTATGTTATACGTAGGGTTTCAATTCAAAATTTTGGTTGAGTTTTGTATTTAAATTTGTAAAATCTGAGACTATGTGCATGTTAACCCTTGATGCGGGATTCCAAATGTTAGTTCAAATTGCTGTTTTATTTCTTAAATGTAATATTTGAGCTATATACCTTGTGGGAAGTAGGGATATAAATTTAGGTTTCATATTCTTACATGTTAGTTGTGATAAACATTGAGTTGGTTTTTAATGTTCAAATTTCTCCAAAATCCTGAAAACTAGTTACATGTTAACATTTTACATAGATTTCCATGTTTAGTTAAATTTCAGATTTAATATGTAATATTGAACTGTGTGCATAGATAAATGTATGGATAGTATGTTAGGATTTCATTTCTATCATGTTAGGATGTATTAGGACCATTGAGATGGGTTGCGATGTTTCAAAACCCTAAAATCTGAGACTGCATTATGTTAATATTTTACTGTTTTAAATGTTAGCTTATTTTCAGACTTTGTATGTAAATACTGAACTAAAACTGGGTTTAAACCTTTCAATACTAGGCTATAACCCTGTACATGGACACACACACACCCTCTTTATATATATATATGTATAAGGTTAGCCATGTATGTTATGAGTAAATAAGTTGCGTATGTAGATTGTTTAACCAATATGCCATGATTAGTGTAACTTGATAGCCGTTGTTTTGAAACCCAATTTCTCATATACAATTTTATGTATATTTCGTCTACACATATGCCTACTATCTTACCATATTAACCTGTTCACATACACCCATACACACACAAACCATATAACATTACATAATGCCAGCTTTTCCCTCTTTAACGCTCTCTATATATATTGTGATTGGATTTCAATGCAAGTGACTTTCAATTCTTTAACTTTGAAATTGATTTTTTTGTACCCTTTTAGATTATTGGAAGTTACCTTTCTTATTTTTATATTTTTTTTTGAGTACCAGCTTTCACATAGGATGGTAGACTGTCTTACAGTTTTGATGATTTGTTATTTATGTATCTTTTACAGTTTAGCACTCTAGATTTCTTGTGTGTTTGATACCCTATGACCGTCTTGGTTTAGCATGACTAGTATACCTAGATGAGACTTTCCCTACCACCGTATGCAATGACCATGTATGTCGTCCTTTTGATCACATGATTTGTTTAATCTGGGACTTTGATTTGTGGGGGTTTGACCTAGAGGGAGTATGGACATTTTTAATTTCGAGGATGAAATTTTTCTAAGGTGGGTAGACTTGTAACACCCAATTTTCTAAAATGAGAGTAATTTTGAAATTTTGTAATTTAATCATTTATTGATTTGACATTTAAATCATGATATAATTTTTGGTAATTTTTTTTAAATTATTTTAAAACTATTTAAAATCTTGACTTGTAATTTTGATGTTTTGCTAGTGAAACCCCTAGAGACTATTGGACCTAGAGCCTAACAATGTGATTAGGATGTTTAAATGTCATTTCTGGCCTAAGGATATTTTGCATTTGACCTCCTTGAATTATTTTGATATTTATTGCGTTGATGATTGTTAATTTTGACCTTTGATAGGTGTGATGGTTTTGTGTCCGTATCGGATACGTATCAGTTTTTATTTATAAATGTTTGATGTGCCTCAAGGAGATTTTTTTTATTGCTGATTTTTTTTGAAAAGTATTTGAATGAGATTGTTTTCTGCATGTGTTTCCTGTGATTGCTTTGTTTTAATTTCGAGGACGAAATTTTTTTAAGGTGGATAGATTTGTCACCCCCAGTTTCCAAAAACAGGGATATTTTTGTTATTTTTATTTTTAATTATTTTGGAATTATTTATTTATTTATTGTAATATTTTGGGGTTATTTGAGTCGGGTTCGAATTTCAACTCATTCCGACTTGTATCGGGGACCCGGGGTAGTTTGACTCTAGCGGGCCCACACACTAGTTAGACATGGCCCACATAATATTAATTTTAGTCCACATGATATTAATTTTAGTTAGTGACTAGACTAATTATTTTGGTTAGTATTAATATGGATTAGTGTTTTAGGATTGACCAAACTACCCCCGACTTAACCCCTTACCAATGTATTAGTAAATAGACTAGAAAAGGGACTTTTGGACTTTTCCTAATAGGACAAAACTACCTTTATGGCCAGCCACAATAAGGATAGGGTTGAGCCTCCCATTTGTCATTATCCATCTATTTTTCTCTCTCTTGTTCTTCCCCAAATTTCTAGAGAGAAAATCCCTATCATTTTTCCACCAAATCAACTCCTTCTTCCACCAAATCTTCTTCTTTTCTCCTCTACACCATGAAAGGGAGGAGCTAGCCAAGTTTGGGAGGAATCGGAGCTCGTTCGTGTCCTTTGGAATCTCTACGTGTCGGTGTCGCTCCGGGAAGGCTTTTCTTCGATTCGATCTACCGGGAGGTATAAATTTCTTCTCCTTTTCATTTCCTCATGCATATAGGTCTATTTTGAACCCATAGGAATGACCCTCATGGTTGTATCTCCATTTGTGTCCATTTTGTGTCCATTTGGAGGTCATAGGAGTGTCCTTTGTGTTGTGGATGTGTTCATGTTACATATATATATATATATATATATATATATATTATATATATATATATATATATATATATATATATATATATATATATTTTATATATATATATATATATATATATATATATATATATATATATATATATATATATATATATATATATATATATATATTGTAATGAGAGTGTATCTACATTTATATATGTAATAAATGGTTCATGATGATTATATAATCAAGTTTGTGAGTGTGGTTCCTCATATTATTATTGCTATTATTGTTGTGGGTAATTAGGATATATATTGTGTATTCTTTTGGCTCAAACTATTTAAATCCGTCATGATTTTTTATCCACGTTTTTAATTTCAGCCCTAAATTAGAAATATCATAACTTCTAGCTCAAAGCTCGGTTTAATCTCCCATTTTTTTTAAAAGAAGCGTATTGAAGTTAGCTTTCCAAAAATATGTATTATTAGGCCTATTTCTTTCTGTAACTTTCTGGAGAATTATTTGAGTGTCAGCTGTACGAAAGACAAACGCGTTCTCGGTGTTTTCGCGATTCTGGGAGTTTTCTGCTATGTCACCCACATTCGGGGAGTATAAACTGTTTAGTCTTATACTATTAGATGCATTGAGACCAAGGACAGCGTTCTACCGTCGACACTGCGGCGTAGGCTGGGCGTTGTTACGTTCTCGTGCCCAAATTCTAGGGTGCGGGTAGTGACAGGGCCCGAGTTTCACGGGCCAATTCTCGGAGCAGTCGGGGCAGGGGATGATGGTTCTTGCATCATCCTCTGTTCCGATGGCTTCGAGAGTCGACCTTTTTTCCCTGCCGAGCATCCAAGTTCTCCGGGCGGCGGAAGACGAGTTGGCCGCTATTCATGCAACGTTCTTCTCGGAATCTGTTCCCTCGATGGCGACCTCTAGCGTTACTCCTCCGACGTTGCCGCTCCGGCTTCCCATGTCGCCCTCTTCTGCTGAGGTTTTAGACGACGCGTTGCAGGACGTGGTTGCCAGTTTTCATCGTCATTTGAAGAGGGGAATCGAGGCCGTTGTAGACAGAGGGACCTCTTTTACCTTGGCCCGACAATGTGCCCATGGTCAAATAAACATCCTTAGGGATCTTCCTGATGATGCAGGGATGGCTTCGCTTCTGGAGGCAAAATTGTTGGAGGCTGATCAGCTGGTGTCCGAGCTTCGTGTATTACGGCAGGCTGATCTGCCTACTGTTATAAACGAGGAGCGAATTTCCCTTATTGCCGTTATAGAGAGGACCAGAGCGGCTCGAGATAAGACCAGACCGGGTGTGCTGAAGGATCTCAGTGACTTAGCTGACCGGTATGATCAATTGAGTTATGCGACTGAAAACATTGTGGCTCGGGAGGAGTCTGTCTCTCGTGAGATTACTGAGACACGGGAGCAGATCCTTACGCTTCAGAAGAAATTGGCTTTCTTAGAGTCTGAACTCGAGACTACCCGCAATGACAGGGAACTAATTGTTCAGGAGGCTGACAGGGTTACTCAAGCTTCGACTGACCTGGAGACTGCCTTGAAGAAATTGGAAGATAACTGTCAAGCGTTCTTGGGCTTGGATAATGAGGAGCATTTATTCCAGGAGGCCGAGCGTCGCGCTCGGCAACGGATTGAACGGAGGACCACCTCAGTAAGGAATCGCCTCCTAGAATTGAGTGATGCTGAAATGTAGTCGGTTTTTTCTTCTTGTTTTGTTTTTGTTTTCTTTCTTTCTGGAGGGGACATAATCCCGAAGTATGTAATACTTTTTCTTCCTTCAAATAAAGAGTACTTTCAATCTACCCTTCATTTGTATTGCTTGTTGTGCTTGTGATATTGTGGTGATGTTTACCCCCGCATAGGGGATATATTTGTGGACCTGTTACCCATGGCGTACCTTGGTTTTAGGCAGAGGTAACAAGTTTTGATCAGGGTACCTGAAGCAGCCATAGCGAAGTGGTCATGGGTGCTCTTGGTATTGAGAAAAAGGAATGCCGTAGAGCAGCTGGGCTCATGGGGCCTGATGAGGTGATAGATTTGTGCTGAGAAATTTAGTTGAGGATATTTGTGGGCCTATTATCCTTGGCGTACCCTAGTTTAGGGCACGGATAATAGGATGAAGGAGAACAGACATACTTGCTCAGAGGTGACGAGGACATGGTAAGTAGAAAGGTTTTTTAAACGTAGAGTCTTCCTACTCAGAGGTAATGAGAACATGGTAGGAGTGAACTCGACGGAGGATATTGATGGTCAACAGAGGACATTTGTGGACCTGTTACCCTTGGCGTACTCCGGTTGTGGGTACAGATAACAGGTCGAAAGGGGGTCATCATACTTACTCAGAGGTAATAAGGACATGGCAAGTATGAAGGTTTCTTCGACGGAGCCTTCCCATTCAGAGGTAATAAGGACATGACAGGAGTGGGCTCAATGAAGGAGGGTACATAGAACAACTCAGAGGTAATGAGGACATGGAAGTTCTACGTGGGGGGTGATTTGTTTTGGTGGAAGTGGGACGACTCAGAGGTAATGAGGACATGGCCGTCTTGGAAGTTTGTGGACCCGTTACCTTTGTTGTGCACTGGGAGTACAGGTATTAGATCATGAGGGAGGATCTCTTATAGGAAGAAAGTTCAGCGGTATGGTTATACATGACTTTCTTTCAAAAGAGTGACCAGGATGTAAGTTCAGGGGTACCGATGGGTACATAACTCGACAATGTTGGAATCAAAGTATAAGTTCAGAGGTACCAGCAGGTACATGACTTGGAAATTTAGGATATCTTTGTGGAAGAAGGGCATGAGTTCAGCGGTACACGCGAGTACATGACTCAGAAATTTAGAATATGGTGGGTGTGAGTTCAGTGGTACCAGCGGGTACGTGACTCAAAAATCTGACAGTTCATAGAGTGAGTTCAGTGGTACCAGCGGGTACGTGACTCGATAATCTGGAAAACTATGAGGGTGAGTTCAGTGGTATCAGCGGATACATGACTCGAGAATCTGAAAAACTATGAGGGTAAGTTCATGGGTATCAGCGGATACATGACTCGATAATCTAGAAATTTGTGGAGCGAGTTCAGTGGTACCAGCGGGTACGTGACTCAAAAATCTAGAAAATATTGTTTAAACATAGTATTTCTTCATGAACTTGCCGTTGACGGGCAGCATGAGCAAGTCTCCATTTTGTTTTGCGAGGCGGTAAGCACCGTTGGAGAATACTGTCTCTATGATAAATGGACCTTCCCACTTTGGCTGAAACTTGCCGGCGGTCTTGTGAGTCATGACCATCGGCCTCCGGACTACCAGAACAAGATCACCCACTCGAAATGTTCTGATTTTGACCTTCTTGTTGAAGGCTCCTGAGATGCGTGCTTGGTATAGCTCGATCCTTTGCTGAGCTAGGAGGCGCTTTTCATCTAAGGCCTCTAACTCTTGCAGTCGACGTCGGTAGTTGTCATCCGTTGTCAATTGATAAGTGAAGGCGATACAGAGTGAGGGTATTTGAGTCTCTAATGGGAGAACCGCTTCACTCCCGTACACCAGGGAGAATGGTGTATTCCCGGTGGCTGTTCGAACTGTGGTACGATAAGCCCATAAGCATTCACCGAGCTTCTCGTTCCAGTCGCGCTTGTTGGAGGAGACGAACTTCTTGAGGAGTTTGATGATCGTTTTGTTGAACGCCTCTGCTAACCCGTTTGCTGTTGGGTTGTACGGCGTCGAAGCGATATTCTGAATACGGTGTTTATCGCAAAACCGATAGAATGCGTGGCTTACAAACTGCGGGCCATTATCATGGATGGTCCTTCGGGGCAGTCCAAAGCGGTAGATGACGTGATGCTTAAGGAAGCTGATTACGTTTGAAGTCTTGACTTCTGCAAGTGGGGCAGCTTCCGCCCACTTGGAGAAGTAATCCGTGATCGCAAGTATGAAGCGATGTCCTCGGGAGAAAGATGGGGTGATTGGACCAATGATATCCATTCCCTATGCTTCGAATGGCTAGGACGCCACCGTCAGATGTAGAAATTTGGATGGTTGATGAATGAAGTCCGCGTGGACTTGGCAAGCTTTGCACTTTCTAGCATAATCGATCGCATCTGCCACCATTGTGGGCCAATAGTAGCCCATTCGGCGAAGACGATCTTGTAGTTTTGGGCCGGATTGGTGGGCCCCACAGACACCGTCATGAGCTTCTCGTACTGCTTCTTTGGCTTCTGTGTTTGACAGACACCGAAGTAATAATCCGTCGTAAGAGCGGCAATACAGCATCTTCGTCTCTGTATCGTAGAAGAATCTGAGAGAACGCCTTCTAATGGAAGTGGCTTCCTTTGGGTTCTCGGGCAGGATGTCGTAGACGACGAAGTCGATGAATTGTTGTCTCCAATCTGGGGCATCATCGATCGTCTGTGCGGAATAACTTGCCACAAATTGCACATTGTTTTTAGGACAGACCAGTTCATGGCCTATCACTTCCACTGATTGGCGATCATAATTTAGAACTGCTAGGGAAGCGGCGAGACCGGCTAAGGCATCTGCTTCGATGTTTCGGAGTCTGGGGACATATTCGATGAAGAACCCCTCAAATAACGAGATGATATCGATCGCTATTTGGTGATAAGGGATCATGTCTTCGTGACGGACTTCGTACGAACCCCGGATCTGATTGACGATTAGTTGGGAATCGCCGTATGCTTCAAGGTATTCTACCCCCAGCTCTCTTGCAAGTTGGAGGCCAATGACCAGAGCATTGTACTCGGCCACATTGTTAGAGCAGGGTTCTGTGAGGGAATAGGCACGGTTGATCACCAATCCGGAAGGGGAGACCAGCACTACCCCGACTCCGACGACTATATTGCCTTTAGGTCCGGTCCTTGAAGCACCGTCAAAGAACATTTGCCATATAGCCTCGTGAGAGGTTGCATGCGAGTTGG
Organism: Iris pallida; assembly: GCA_029216955.1. Lineage (NCBI taxonomy): Eukaryota > Viridiplantae > Streptophyta > Magnoliopsida > Asparagales > Iridaceae > Iris > Iris pallida. The sequence continues at coordinate 20,525,283 of JANAVB010040818.1, read as the reverse complement.
CGACCTCGTCTGGGATCTCTTCGTATATTCTGGAGGACTCCGAGCCTGGGTGGGCTGCTAAAAAGTCTGCCAGGGCTTGACCTTTGACTGCCTTTTGTGGGACAAAGATCATATGATAAGGGGATAGCAATATTGCCCATGTAGCAAGTCGAGAGCTAAGTGCCCCTGGTTTGGTCATGAGGACTCTGAGAGGGTTGACTCGTGAGATCACATGTATCGTTTGTCCGGTGACATAGTGTCGCGTCTTCTGAATGGCGAACACCAAGACGAGGCATTCCTTCTCAACCGCGGTGTATCGGTGCTCGGGTCCCACCATCATTCGGCTGAGATAGTATATGGCTTGTTCGTGGCCTGCATCATTGTTTTGTGCCAACAGGGCACCGAGGGAGTGTTCCATTGCTCGTACATAGAGCAGAAATGGTTTTCCAGGGACTGGGCCACCAAGACCGGAGGATTTGACAAATATTCTTTGATGCTGTCGAAAGCGCGCTGGCATTCTTCGTCCCATATGAATGAGACTCCTTTCTTCATGAGGTGTGTGAATGGTCGGCATCGTCCGGAGAGGTTGGAAATGAACCTTCTGATGTAAGCTAGCCTTCCTTGAAGGCCTCTGAGTTCGCGAAGATTTCTCGGGGGACCCATCTCCATGATTGCTTTTGTCTTTTCAGGGTCTACATGGATACCCTTTGCAGTGATGATTAAGCCTAAGAACTTCCGCTGGATACGCCCAGGAAGGACTTCGTAGGGTTCATTTTCAAATTGTGCGTTCGCATTAGGTCGAATACCGTCCTTAGATCCTACAAATGGTCTCCCTTGCTACGGCTCTTGACGGCTATATCGTCAACATAGCACTCTACCGTCTTGCGTAAGTGGTCTTTGAAGATGATGCTCATGGCTCTCTGATATGTGGTGCCAGTATTCGTTAAACCGAAAGGCATGATTGTGTAGCAGTACGTGCCAATCGGTGTTCGGAATGATGTATGCTTTTTATCGTCAGGAGACATTTTGATTTGGTTGTACCCCGAGAAGCCATCCATGAATGACATGCGTTCGAAGCCGCAGGTATTATCGATCATGATGTCTGTGATAGGAAGGGGGAACTCATCTTTGGGGCATGCCTCATTCAGGTTGCGGAAGTCGATGCAGATTCGAATCTTCCCATTCTTCTTGAGGACGGGTACTATATTGGCGACCCAATCGGGATGTTGCTCCTCACGAATGAAGCCGCTGGCTATCAGTTTGTTGACTTCAGCTTCGATCGCGTCCATGATGCCTGGGCAGAAGCGTCGCTGTTGTTGCTTGACTGGCTTCGCATCTGGTCGAATATTGAGTTTGTGAAGAGCGATGTCAGGATTTAACCCTGGCATGTCTTCATAGCTCCAGGCGAACACATCAATGTACTCTCTGACAAGTTCTAACAGCGACTCCCGTTCTTCGTTGGTTAGGCTTTTACTGATGAAGATCGGTTTTGGAGAAGATTCGCTGCCGAGATCTACTTGCATGACCTCATCTTCAGTAGGAGGTTCTCTCAGTTCGAACCGTTTTTCCCATTGCGCGTCTAATTGTTGGGCCCATGGCTCTAGCTCGAGGATTTCGGGGATGTCTTCGTCTTCCTCGTAAGCGTCGGCGAACGCCATGTTGACTGACATGACTTGTGTGAACACATCTCCGATGCTGGTATCTGAGTCGGAAGTTGGTGATCCGGTTGAATGTGACTGTCAGTCGCATTCTTCATCTGAACTCTCAGGGGTCGTAGTAGGCGTTACATACCCTAACCCGTATCGAGTTTTGTTGTAGTAGTTCCGTGGTTTGCCTGCCGGGACTGGCGGCTTCAAAGGTAATCGTCGCCCAGTGCCGTAGTTCAACCCTGGCGTCGCCTCTAGATCATACCCCTATTTCTGCATGAGATATTTGGATTGAGGGCTATAGAGATACAGAGGCAGTCTTCCGGCATCTGACCCGAGGTCGACTTCTTCTATGGTGCGGGGATGCGGGTTGTTTGTCCCGCCGAAGATGATCGGATGATCTTCTCCTTCGAATATTCGGTAAGCATCTTCTACTGGAGTAAGCTGGATCGCGTTGTACACATTTGTCACCTGTGTGTGTAGGTGAGCGCCTATACCGTGTTCCATAGCATACATTGTACATAGCTTATTGAGCTCGGTGTAGTTCAAAGATAACCCTTTATTGATGAAGTAAGGTATCTTTTCTAGGGAGATTACATCATCAGCGGAGGGGACATTGGGTGGGTAGCCATATACTTGGCTAGCTCCGGTTCCTCTTCGGCTACCCCCTGTGTGAACGAAGACTGAGAGGACATCCTAGGAAGCTTGATTGTCAGTAGTTCAGTTGATGGCGCAGAGCGGGGAGTGTAGGAACGATATAGTAAAGCGTAATACTCTAGAGGGGGGTGAATAGAGTTGGCAGCGGAATAATGCTAAATAAAAAATGTTAGCAACACAATCACAGTATATAATCACAATTGAAATAATGTAAAGGCAGAGTTCAGAAAGCAAATGCAAAGACAGCGATGTATACTGGTATCCCTCTGTTGAGGACTAATCCAGTCGGTAGAACTCTTGCTACCAGTTGAATCCACTATAGAAAAAACCGCAAGTTTTCTTACGAAGTCCTTGCAACTTCTACAACGCGAGCTTTGATACGAAGAACTCGTCCAACTTCAAATGTGAAGAGGTATTCTTCAATCAAGCCTTCTGATTACAATCTCTCAGAAACTTCTAGACCGTACCGCACTGGCAAATCGACTAGAGGATTGTAACTGGCTTGGGATCTGAAAATGAAAGCTCTAGAAAACTCTTTGGAAGGCAGAAAGCTTTTTAGATAGAGAGAAGATTGAAAGTGAATGAGTGAATTAAAATGATCGAAATCCATCTCTATTTATAGGAATTCCAAAGGGAGAACTCTGTCAGAATTCGGGCAGAATTCGGGCAGAACTCGATGAGCAAATCTCGGTCAAATCCGCAACTGCAAGAGGACCAAGTTCCAGAGAATTTCAAAAATCAAACGGCCACCAACCGAACTCTGGCCGAACTCTGGCCGAGTTCTGTCAGGGTTAGGTTAGGGTTTTTAAAACAGATTTTTGGTGATTTTTGAAAACCTTTTTGAAAACCTTTTTGTAAACATTTTGATAGGTCATTTTAAAAACATTTTGAACTATTTGGGAGTAGCCTATTTGCCAGTACGACTCGGTGTACAATGTATTCCTAGACTCAAATAAAGTGAAAAATTATATTGCATAGGAAGTACAGACTAGAGTAGGCAAACAGATCTTCAGTCTTGAACGGAGTGAATATCCAATCTTGCTTATGTCCAAGGAGCTGAGATGTCCCAACAAGCTTCGTATATCCAGACAGAGTTTTGATCAATTATTAAAATCAGGTTGACTATGACCAATGGGCCAACAATCTCCCCCATTTTGATAATTGACAAACTATGAATGATATAACATTAAGCTAGTTCAAGCTTGTTCAAAAATATCAAAAAGTAGAAATTGTTCATAACCTGTATTTAACTCAAAAAAAATGTTAGATCATTTTTAATTTTCTCCCCCTTTGTCACTTAGCAAAATAATTGCACAAGAGAAGGCTCCCCCGCATTAAATGCAGAAGGCTCCCCCGCAATGAATGCATAAGTAACAAATAGCGAGAAAATAAAAGAAATATAGTATAAGAATACACATTATCATCACAGGAATGTAAAGTGTCTACAAATTATCATCACAGGCATGTATTGCTTCAAAACATAAAAGAAATCTCAGGCATGCTATTTCACAGGCAGTTTAAAATGGAGAAGCAGTATAAAGAGATAGTGCTTAAACAAAATGCTGAAATAAACTGAGATGTCATAACTGAAACATCAAAAACATGTCCATGAAGATAAAAAGTACTGATAGCAAACTACAAAGTACTGATAAAAAGTAAATGATAAAAACTTGGAATGTCGGAGCATTTCCAAGTATACAATAGAATATCACTAATAATCAAATCAGATCTCATCATCACTATCCTCATCAATATCATCAGCAGCGTGGCCAGCATGACCGGAAGTACCAGCACCAGAAGTACCAGCGCCAGTAGGATGAGTAGGGGCGCCAGCATAGAACTCGCCAACGCAATCTCGAGGTGCACGATACCAGTCATAGGCGTTACCTGGCTGGAAGTAGGCATGAACAGCCTCATCCTCACAGCGGTAACCCGAAAAAGCTGGATTACGAGGGATGGAAGCAGCAGAGTGACCAGTCTGGGCAAAACACAGATCGGCCAAGGAGTTTGCCATCGCCTGGTAACGGGTGACATCGCGGAACTCTCGCTCGCGAGCCATGTCCGTCATCGAGACGTGCAAAGCTGATAAATGCTGATGTATGCCCGTAAAAGTCATGGCATACGGCTGATATGGTAAAGATGGTGCAGTAGGAGGAGCAGGAGGTGGAGCTGAAGCAGTCCGGCTGCGACAAGAAAGCTGGAGTAACTTGGGCTCAGAGTCCTGAGTACAAGTCGATAGATCGATCTCGAATCGCTGAAAGATACGAGAGAGAATCATCGCATAAGAGAGATTTCGATCTCTAGCACGACAACGTCCCATCATCTGAATGATTGTCTTAGGGGCGGAAAAATGAATTCCCTTATGAATATGGTACATGGCGGACAGCTCAAGCGAAGTCACATCATCCTTGGAAGTAGATTTTGGAAGAAGAGTAGAGTAGATGATGCGATGCAATTCGTAGTTAGACAAGTTCAGGTTGTTAGCCTTGAACTTTCCAGAACGTACTCTGTCAGGTGCACAAAGTTCCGTTTTGAAACTCGTGAGTGTAGTGCCTTCGGGGAAATCGAATTCCGTGATATCAACTAGCGGTTCACCTTCATTGGGAATACCAAGAATCTCTGCTAGAAGGACATCATTGAAGTCAATGTCTATGCCTCCGACACGTGTGCTCACGTCAAAAGTGTTAACTACGAGATTGCAATAGAACAATCTAATGGCATTAGTAGCTATTGGAAAGCACAGTTTAACAAGTAAGTGTAACCCTAATGCCTCAAATTAGTGACGATGATCAGGGAATACCGTCCATGTAACCGGAGCGCCGCTACATATGGAACGGGTGGAAAAGTCACCGTACCATAATAAAGCTTGATCGAGGATTTGAAAGAAGAACCCATCGAAAGCGCCGTCGCTCTTTTGGACCGGCGAAAACAAGGAATCCGTATGAGGATTCGAAGAGGACCCTTCCTCACTAGGAGTGGTCTTCTTCCTCTTAGACGGATTAAATCTAGGTGCCATTGAAATAAAAAGCACTAATATGAAAGGTGGAGAGAGAGGGAGTTATACTTCACGAAAATTGGATATGTTGTAGAGAAGAACGATCTCCGCACGATTCCAAATTTTGGAAGGATTTCACCAAGTAGATAGGAAGCAATGGGTTGGTGAATACCTAGGGTTTGGAGGAGTTTCGGGCGGCTGGAGCTGCTGTTTGAAAGTTTGGAAGCAATGGAAGAGAAGAAGCTCTCGGGTTCTGTATATATACATATATACCCTCAACCGAACTCGGGCCGAATTCGGTCAGAGCTCTGGCCGAATTCGCCTAGGGTTCTTTCAAAGTTGATTTTTGCTACTTCTTTTTCATTGACTCGTTGCAAATATTTAATTCAAAGTTTAGTTATTTTAGTCTTCAAATAACATAATTAATAATATTTTATGAATTAAATGTCGTTACACAGCGACTGTCTCAGATTAGCTGTAGGAGTACTGTCCCAGCTGGCGGAGGTTCACCGGGGAACTCTTAAGTACCGCTTCGCTTCAACCGTAGTTGTGGTGACAGACAGACTCTTTATTAGCTTGTCTCTAACACAGTTTTTGCATAATGATATATAATCATAAAATAAAATCAATTAATATTATTGACGTCCAAAATTCCTAATTCTCGACGTAAATAATTGAAACGATCTTCCGCTAGAGGTTTAGTGAAGATGTCAGCTAATTGATTTTCAGTATCTATGTACACAAGGTTTATATCTCCATTTTGATGATGATCTCTAAGAAAATGATGTCTAATCTCGATATGTTTAGTACGAGAATGACATACAGGATTCTTAGTCAAATTAATGGTGCTCGTGTTATCACAGAAAATGGGAATATGTGTGAAAAATAAATCAAAGTCTTCTAGGGTTTGTTTCATCCACAAAATCTGAGCGCAACAACGTCCTGCGGCGATATACTCAGCCTCTGTTGTTGATAAGGCTACATAATTTTGTTTTTTACTAAACCAAGAGACTAGAGCCTTGCCTAAGAAATGACATGTACCGCTAGTACTTTTTCTATCAACCTTGCATCCCGCAAAATCTGCATCCGAAAAACCAATAAGGTCAAAGGATTTAGTTTTGGGATACCACAAGCCGACAGAAGAAGTGCCCTTAAGGTATCGGAAGATACGCTTAACTGCGGTTAGATGTGATTCCTTTGGGTTAGCTTGAAAACGTGCATACAGGCAAACACTAAACATTATATCTGGACGACTAGCAGTTAAGTAAAGTAAACTACCAATCATACCTCGATACTTACGTGTGTCGACTGGCTTGCCTTGTTCGTCAGAATCAAGCTTTGTTGAAGTTGCCATCGGAGTGCCAATAGGTTTGACATTGTCCAGATCGAACTTCTTTAGCAAATCTTTTGTGTACTTGGCTTGATTAATGAACGTCCTATTGTCGGTTTGTTTGATTTGCAATCCGAGAAAGAACTTCAGTTCTCCCATCATGCTCATCTCAAACTCATTCTGCATACACTTAGAAAATTTTTCACAAAGAGATTCATCAGTGGATCCAAATATGATATCATCAACATAGATTTGAATTAAAAGCAGCTTGCTATTAAAAGATTTAATAAAAAGTGTAGTGTCAACCTTTCCTTTTGAAAAACCGTTGTCAAGTAGAAAAGAGCTTAGACGGTCATACCAAGCACGAGGGGCTTGTTTCAAACCATATAAGGCTTTCTTCAACTTGAAAACATGGTCAGGATTTTTGAAATCCGTGAAACCCGAAGGTTGTGCTACAAAAACTTCTTCTTTTATAAAGCCATTTAGAAAAGCACTTTTTACACCCATTTGAAAAAGTTTGAAATCATGAAAACATGCAAATGCACATAACATTCGAATGGATTCTAATCTCGCAACTGGGGCATAAGTCTCATCGTAGTCGATACCCTCTTCTTGATTGTATCCTTGAGCTACGAGTCGAGCCTTGTTACGAGTTACTAAACCATCCTCATTTAGTTTGTTTCAGAATACCCAACGGGTGCCAATGACCGGATGATCAATAGGCTTGGAAACAAGTTCCCAAACTTGATTCCGTTCGAATTGGTTCAATTCCTCTTACATGGCATCTATCCAGAAACTATCACTACATGCTTCATTAATAGATTTAGGTTCTAGCTGTGAAATAAATGCAACACTAGAAATAATATCTCTACTGGATGATCGAGTACTTACTCCTTTGGTAATGTCACCAATTGCCAAATCTTTTGGATGATCAGCTGTGAATTTTAACCTTTTCGGTAGACTCTGTAGGTAGCTGGTTCCTGGATCTCCTCTAGGGGGTTCAGCTAGTGCAGAGCTTGGTTCAGGTTCAGCTGATGTTGAACTTGATGTAGGCAGATCTTCATCATTATCATCGAGAGACATTTGGTTCATTTCATCAAAAGTGACGTTGATTGATTCTTCGATGATCATGGTACGTTTGTTGAAGACTCTGTACCCTTTGCTCTTTGCCGCATAACCTAGAAATATACCTTCATCGGCCTTTTCGTCAAACTTTCCCAAGTTGTCTTTAGTATTAAGAATAAAGCACTTACAGCCAAATATCTTAAAGTATGAAACTGAAGGAATTCTATCAAACCATAACTCAAATGGAGTCTTCTTCGATTTTGGTCGAATTAGAACTCTATTGGGCACAAAGCAAGCTGTATTGACAGCTTCAGCCCAGAAGTATTTGGGTAGGCTAAATTGATTTAACATCACTCTGGCCATTTCGGTTAGAGTTCTGTTCTTACGTTCCACAACTCCATTTTGTTGTGGAGTTCTAGGGCAGGAGAACTCGTGTATAAAACCGTGTGTGTCACAAAATTGCTCGAAATCAGCATTCTCGAATTCGCCTCCATGATCGCTTCTAATACGAGTGATCATGTAACCTTTTTCATTTTGTACTTTCTTGCAAAAGGCGACAAATTCGGATAATGCGTCATTCTTACATGTCAAGAAATATACCCACATGTATCTAGAAAAATCATCTACAATAACAAATGCATATAATTTACCTCCGAGGCTAGCAACTCTGCTAGGACCGAATAAATCCATGTGTAGCAATTGTAGAGGTCTAGTAGTACATACTGCGTTTACAGACTTGAATGTGGATCTGGTAGCCTTGTTCTTTTCACATTGGCTGCATACCGAATCCTTCTTGAATGTTATGTCTGGTAAACCGCGTACTATCTTCTTTGTGGATAATCTTGAAATTGTATCCATGTTTGCATGACCGAGTCTCATGTGCCATAGATGACTCTCATCACTTTTGGCCATTAAGCATCTACCTGAAATGTTAGCTTCTTCCAACAGATAGAAAACATATATATTGTCTTCCCTGATTCCTTCAAAGATAGTACTACCAGTTGAGCTATCAACTATAGTACATTTGTCTTTGCCAAAGTTGATACCATAACCATGATCAGCTAGATGACTTATGCTGAGCAGATTATGTTTCAACTCGGTAACCAGACAGACATCTTTAATCACTGGATATAGAGACTTACCAACATCACCGATACCAATAATATACCCTTTCAAATTATTACCGAAGGAAACATAACCTTCCTTCTTCTTCTTCGACAGTATTGCAAATAGGGTAGCGTCACCGGTCATATGCCGTGAGCAACCGCTGTCGAGGATCCATTTGCTTCTAACATGTGAAGGGTGTTCCACCTACAAAACAGTTTGCAGATGAAACCTTTGGTACCCATTTCTTGTAGGGTCCTGAATTGTTAGCTTTAGGTATCCAAGCATAAATATTTAAATCTACAAGCTTTCTTATTCTACATGCAGATGATATATGACCAATGAGGCTACAATAATGACATTGTGCATGTCGAGTGTTGAAAGCTGAGTGGTGTGCATGGTTGGTAGGTTTGGGTTTTCTAGTATAGAAGAATGCATACCTATGATCATGTTTGGGCTTAACCTTTTGGGGTAAAGGTTTTGTATGGTTTGGTCTGACAGTGTTTGGCTTGGGAATGTTCCGAATTCTCGGTAAGTGACACGTGTTAGGATAGGAAGCAGCAGGCTCAGGCTGTTTTCCTAACCTAATTTCCAACCTTTTGGAAGTGTCATATAACTTAGTATAATCAGAAGTGAGTGATTCCATTCTGATTTGTGCAGATTGAAGACTTTTCTTTTCTCTAGAAAGATCTTCTCTCAATTGGTCTATAATCTTGTCTTTCTCTTCGGATGACTGTTTAGTCTCGTGTAATAAGAGCTTTATAGAGGAAAGCTCACTAGACTCACTAACATTAGCTCTAACCTCAGCTAGTAGGTCGGTAAGTCTTCCTATTTCTCCTTTGTACTCTTTGAGTACCTTCTTAGCGGTCTGATATTTACTATGCAGTTTCCTGTAGTCAAGCATCAGGTCACTGAAGGCATCTCCTAATTGCTCAAAGGTGAAGTCATCATATGTTTCTACAGGTTCAGTAGGTACCTGATCGATTGTCATGAAGCAGATGTTTGCAGCGTCCTCTGAATGTTCATCTTCTGAGTCGCTAGCTTCACTCTCATGCCATATGCTGGTGTTGGCATATTTCCGAGACGTTGATCTTTTCAGGTTGCCTTTTTCATACCTGTTGTTCTTCTTGCTCGATGATGAGTTGATGGGACAGTCCTTTTTCATATGTCCCTTCTTCTTGCAGCCATAGCAGACAGCATCTTCTTGGTACCAGTTGTTGCTGTTGTTCTCTTTGACTCTCTTCTCATGTCTCATGAATCTTTTGAACTTCCTTGCTAGGAGAGCTTGATCTTCAGCGTCAGATCCACTGCTGTCTGAGTCATCTTCAGCAGCTATTCTGTGCTGAGCCTTGAGGGCGATAGTCTTCTCCTTTGGTGCAGGTTCTTCAAAATCTTGTAGCTCCAGTTCATGAGTGAGTAGTTTACCCATGAGTACTTCAAGTGACATTGTAGTGAGGTCGTTTCCTTCAATGATAGCTGTAGCCTTCGGAATCCAGTTCTTGGTGAGAGCTCGCAGGAGTTTGCGAATCTTTTCGTGGTTACTGTAATCTTTGCCTAAGGAGGACAAAGGGTTTACAATATCCAAGAACCTCTCGAACATTTGTGTGACTGTTTTATTTGGCTTCATTTTGAACGCCTCGTACTCTTGAGTAAGTCTGCTGACTTTTAACTCCTTGACTTGAGTCGTGCCTTCATGTGTAACTTCGAGAAGCTTCCACACACCATTTGTCGTTGTGCATGTAGATACCCTGTTAAATTCTGTTCTGTCTAAGGCACAAAAAAGAGCATTAATGGCACGTGCGTCAAGACTGGCCCTTTTCTTTTCTTCCTCTATATAACTGCTTTGGGGTTTTTCAACCAAAACTCCCTCGACATTTATACGAGGTGGCTTCTGATAGCCATCAAGAACAATAGCCCATAAGTCAAAATCAAGAGATTTCAAGAAGAAACTCATCCGTGTTTTCCAATAAGTGTAGTTAGTACCATCAAACAGAGGGGGTCTGTTTGTGGCCTGACCTTCACTTGTGAATTTCATAGTAGCCATGTGATGTGCTGTGATCTAATAAATAATGAATAAATAATAGCACTGTTACCTCGCTTTACCTGTAACACCCGCTCTGATACCAATTGTAGGAACGATATAGTAAAGCGTAATACTCTAGAGGGGGGGTGAATAGAGTTGGCAGCGGAATAATACTAAATAAAAAATGTTAGCAACACAATCACAGTATATAATCACAATTGAAATAATGTAAAGGCAGAGTTCAGAAAGCAAACGCAAAGACAGCGATGTATACTGGTATCCCTCTGTTGAGGACTAATCCAGTCGGTAGAACTCTTGCTACCAGTTGAATCCACTATAGGAAAAACCGCAAGTTTTCTTACGAAGTCCTTGCAACTTCTACAACGCGAGCTTTGATACGAAGAACTCGTCCAACTTCAAATGTGAAGAGGTATTCTTCAATCAAGCCTTCTGATTATAATCTCTCAGAAACTTCTAGACCGTACCGCACTGGCAAATCGACTAGAGGATTGTAACTGGCTTGGGATCTGAAAATGAAAGCTCTAGAAAACTCTTTGGAAGGCAGAAAGCTTTTTAGATAGAGAGAAGATTGAAAGTGAATGAGTGAATTGAAATGATCGAAATCCATCTCTATTTATAGGAATTCCAAAGGGAGAACTCTGTCAGAATTCGGACAGAATTCGGGCAGAACTCGATGAGCAAATCTCGGTCAAATCCGCAACTGCAGGAGGACCAAGTTCCAGAGAATTTCAAAAATCAAACGGCCACCAACCGAACTCTGGCCGAACTCTGGCCGAACTCTGGCCGAGTTCTGTCAGGGTTAGGTTAGGGTTTTTAAAACAGATTTTTGGTGATTTTTGAAAACCTTTTTGTAAACATTTTGATAGGTCATTTTAAAAATATTTTGAACTATTTGGGAGTAGCCTATTTGCCAGTACGACTCGGTGTACAATGTATTCCTAGACTCAAATAAAGTGAAAAATTACATTGCATAGGAAGTACAGACTCAAGTAGGCAAATAGATCTTCAGTCTTGAACGGAGTGAATATCCAATCTTGCTTATGTCCAAGGAGCTGAGATGTCCCAACAAGCTTCGTATATCCAGACAGAGTTTTGATCAATTATTAAAATCAGGTTGACTATGACCAATGGGCCAACAGGGAGTTGTTGGCAGACTAGCGACCCCTAGTTTGGCATTTGATGTGGAGCGAGGAGTGGCTGGTTTGCTGAAAGTGTCAGACCTTGCATCGGGGTGACGACCCTTCCTGGGAAGGCGTATCGTCATGGGCCTGTCCGAGGGGTTGAGCTTTCCTTCTTGTGGTTGGCTGACTCTTGGTAACCTGATTATTAGTGGCTCCGTTGTGGGTCTCGGCACTTGGCCGGACCTTGGCAGCCGGATTATCATCTGCTCCTCTTGCGCCGAGAGGCTGATCACGTCCTTTCGCAGAGTGGCGGTGAGGGGTGCGGACTTGCCCGGTTTGCGAGCTTGGAGGTAGATCGTCAGGGGTCCTTCTGATCCCGTGGCTGTCTCAGTATGAGCTTGTGCGTCTCCTTCATCAAGGGGCCTCTTCGACTTTTTGTATAGGCAGGAGTCTGAGTAGTAGGATTCGACCCCTTTGAAGGGATCGATATCAGCAAATTCTGTCTTCACGAAGCCGTGTTTGTCGACGTATTTGAAGTATTGGTGTAGCGTGGAAGGCACGATCATATAATCGTGTATCCATGGGCACCCCAAGAGGATTTTGTAAGAAGTGTCTGTATCTATGACATAGCAGGTGACTTCGGATTGGAGGTTGCCAATTTGACACTTCAGACGAATCTTTCCAATAGGGTAGCTCCTGCCTGAATTGAAACCACTGATGGCGGTGCTTGTAGGTGTCAGGCGATGCATTGGGATACGGAGATGATGTAGCAGACCCTTCGGGATGATGCTTATGGAAGAGTCAGGATCAATGTGCATCCGATCCACCTTCACGTCGTCGATGTATCCCGTGTAGTACAGCAGGCGATCATGTAAGTTGATTTTGATGAGCATGTCCTGCGGAGTGAAGACGATGTTGGACATTGCTCCCGTGCAGGCACTGTCTTGGAGATCCACGAGTGAGTCTTCCCCGGCGAGGTTGGATTGAGCGAGATAGGCATCGGCATTTTGGAGTGCTTCGCTCAATGCAATACGAACGTCCTTGGAGAGCCTTAGGAGTTCGTATAGTGATAATTTGGCCGAAGTGTTAGCCAATTGTGCTAAGATGTCAAAGTTATAGGGCCTCTCTAGTCCTTGGGATACGTCCTTTCGGAGGGATTTGTCGAAGCGAGTCTCCTTCGGCCTAGGCTTGTCGGTCGTCGAAGGCTGAGCCGGTCCCAGAGCATCAGTTGTAGTGGGTTGATGATTTTCGGCTGGGTTGTCAACCACAGGTTGGGATTGCGCTCCGGACCGCGTGACGACGGCTGCAGCTTCCTCGTTGTTTGCTGAGATTGTGTGGCAGGTCCTGATTTTTCCACTCTTTCTTTTGCTGGTGGGAGATGGTGTGGGCCGAGTTACTTCTGATACCAAGTCTGGATGGACCCATATGACCTCCCCTCGTTAGGTGGTGAGATGTACTAGACCGGCAGCCTGATCTCGAGGAGGGGGAAGATTGGTAATCTCCATTGTTGCCAGAGGGACGGGGATCACCCCGTCTTGAGTCTCCGTCGGAGGGAAGCTGCCGAATTGTACGGACACCATATTGGCTGCTACGGTTACCTCTTCGAAGTCGATGGTCAGAGCGTTCGAATCGATGAGGCTTTGGATGTACCTTTTTAGTTGGTAGCAGTCGTGTGTAGCGTGGTATACATAACGGTGATAATGGCAGAACTTTGGGTTCTCTAGATCAGTCGGCCGAGGCTCCCGTCTTTGTGGAGGAAGCTGAATTCTACCCCCTTGTATGAGCATGTCCAAGATAGGCTTGACGTGGCCGTCTTCGACGGAGTAATCGATTTGCGGCCATTGTTTGTCTGCTGGTTGTGACTCGAGCTTTTGTGCCATGTCAGCCACCATAGCCTGCTTTCCCTTGCTGTCCCGATTGTTGGAGGGGTTACCCCAATTATCGTTGTTGGGACGCTTGCCCTTGTTTTCTCCTTCCGAGATATGCAACCCCAGTTGGCGAGCCTTCTTTAGTCGTTCTTCGGCGCTTGTGGCGCTGATAATGAATGCCTTCCAATCTTTGAATTGACTTTCGCCCATTCAGAGACTGATCGTAGGAAGCAGTCTCTTTTGGCAGATCTCAATCAAAAAGGAATCTGGATTTCCGGAGGACAGCTTTATGACGGTCTGGCGGAACCGTTCGATGTAGTTCCTTGTCAACTCCTTCTCCCCTTGGACGACGTCCATGAGAGTGGACATAGTGACGTCCTGTCCTACTTCGTAGAATCGCTCCAAGAACAGGCGCTTGAAGCCGACGAAGGAATGGATGCAGTTGTCCGGTAGATTGCGGTACCAATCGAAGGCGACCCCTTCTAACGCCCCAATGAATAACCGTGTGAGGATGGCATTATCATGGGGCAGATGGTCGGTGGTAACCTCGAAGTAAGTGATATACCGACTTGCTGAGGTTTTGCCATCATATGGGTTGATATTGAACGGCTTATATCTTGGTGGGAATGGAACATCCCTCCATTCAGCAGGGTATGGTTGCCGTATTCTGAGATCTTGAGCGTTTTCTCGGGCATGGAACATGGCTCGGAGCTCCTGGACCTCTCTCCTTACTTCTCGGGTCTCATCTGTCGCGGTAGGGACTATTATTTCGGGAGGATTATTGCCCGGGTTTGGTGCCGCTGAGTTTGAATCTATATTGACCGTGGGGCCCGTGCTTGTTTGCCCAGGCGTTCCTCCTTGTAGAGTGGGCAGGGCCGCTTTAATCTCGTCTACAGATTTGACCAAAGCAAGTAATATGGCTTCGAGACTGTCAATGCGCTGGCGATCACTGGAACCACCTTGATTGTTGTCCGTCATGAACACCGTCCTTACGTGAGGAGTGATGGAAGGGATGGTGGAGGATGTGCCCTCCGAGTCGTACCCGTGTACCGAGAAGTCATTGGGATATATAGGAATATTGTCTTCTGGTTCGGACTCGGAGGGAGCAGTACCCCCAGCCTCAGAGTTTACTTCGTCTTGAGAATCATGGGTGTCCTCGGGGACATCGGTGCCTGTCGTACCTGATGGGAGAATCGTTTCCCCGGGCTCGGCTCCTTGAAACATTGGATTGTTACGGATGTTCGGATGAGTGCTATCCCCAACCCCCAGCGATGCGGATGATGAATTTCCTACTGCAGCAGATTTCGTCTTTGAACGGGTGTGTTGGAATACTCCGGTGGAAGACAACCATTTAGACGACAGTTTCGTAGCTGTAGTGGTTGATATCTTGGGACTGGAGATGCTTGTCTTTTTCCCCTTCCTTTCGGTGGAGACCTTTTGAGCGGAATTGCAGGAGACAACAGGGGGTGCCTCATCTTCTGAGCTCGGGTGCTGTAGTCTTTGGAAGACGGACGGCCGATCTTCCGTTACTGCCGCGTTATTGTAGCAGCAATTGACGATGATTTGGGTACAGCGATGTCCAAGCGAGGACTCTTTGCACGTCGACACTCCTTCTCTTTTCTTGCGTTTGTGGAGGATCGCCTCCTGCAGGTCAGAGGAACCACTCTGTCCATTTGTCGCCGGGGGCTGGACTCGAGCGGTTGCATACAACTTCCCATCCGAGGCCCGTGTGATAGTCAACAGGACGCCCCGATAGTCAGAGGTTGGGACAGCTGACTGGACCCGATGAGTCCACGCTGTCCTAGACTTCCTCCTTTTAGCACCTGCGGGTGCGTAATAGGAGGAGTCTAAGTTGAATAACAGAGAGTCTGGCTTATCATCCAGAGAAGTATCAGGGTCAGGACCGCATGAGGGACGGTCGAAGACTGATCTAGAGAAGCGTGAAACGGATGCTATGTGGCTAGGGTTGGGTACCGTGCAGGCTGTCTGCATGCGGTTGCCTTCTGCCGTCGGATGAATTGTTTTTGTGCGGCTAGGAGTCACGACCGTACAGGCTGGCCGCATGCGGTTGGAAATTATGGCCGCATGGGTTTTCTGCAAGCGGTTGACTCCCATAGCCGCATGAGTTTCATCCGTGTGATTGACAACTGTAGCCGCATAAGCTATGCGGCTGACAGATATGGCCGTATGAGTTTTCTTCATGCGGCTGGAGGATGTAGCCGCATGAGCTTTCTTCCTGCGGCTGATATCCTTATGCGGCTCGGATCTCATAGAGTTCCTCTTTGCCCCTACAAGTCTAGCATCATAGTGTTTTCTTCTGCCAGACTTGGGGACAGCAGAGTTGTCTACGATCTGAAGTGGGGCCGCAGGGGAATCTTGCTCGCCGTCTTGAACAAAAAAGGGTGTCTCTGCAAGAGCTTCAGCAGGAACGAAGGATCGGGGTTTCCACTCCTTACGGGCCTTCTTTGTGTGGGCTCGCTTCTGGACTGGGCCAGTGCTCTTGTCGGAGAGCATCTCTTCGAACGCCTGTTGGTCGAACCGGGCGACCATCTTTTGTTGAGTGGAGCCAAGCTTGGCTGCATTCGATTGTGTCACCAACTCCTCAGCCGTGGAGAAGTTTGTCCCCAGCAGAGTCGCCACCGTGTTTGCCATAAAATATAAAGAACAGAACAATTATCGGAGGACCGAACTTTTACTTCACGTTACAAACTCGCTTGTACAAAGAAAGCCTAGGGACGAAAACCTAGGTACAGCAGTCTAAGTACAATTGTTTATTTTAGATTCTGGGGGGTGACGATAGAGGCTCGGGAAGGCGACGGCAGCCCTGTCTTACTCCTTGGATGATCGGTATGCAGCCTTGGCTCCCTGTGAAAAGATGGTAGGCGTTGACGAAGAAATGCTCTTCTTACTCCTCTGTTGCTCTTCTGGCTTCTCTCTCTCTCTGTGTATTCTTTTTTTTCTGACTATTGGGGGGGTCTTTCTGTATATACGTATTTTTCTCTCTGAAATTATATATTGTACAAGGGAATGGCACCTTGCTATTTATAATAGTGGGATGTGATCATTAGGGTTGCCAATGATTAGCTTTTGGAGATGGCGGCGGCTTGGAGATTGGTCCATCTTGGCCATTCGTTTTAATTATGATGAATCTGGGCCATTAGGTGTAGATTGCACCCATAAGCAATTAATGCTGATTGGAATAAATCTTCCTTATACTGATCTTCTGATATCTGCAAATAAATTAGATCTATTCTTCTGCCACGTGTCCCAGATTTATTGGGATCTGACCCAATCTTTAATGGCAGCCAATCTGAGGAATTAATCGATTTAGGACACGTGTCCTAGGAGCTGCTGGGGGGAATCTGGACCGCATGAATAGTGAGCCGCATATGAATGTGAGCCGCATATGAATATGAGCCCACGTGTATGGGCTGCGTGGGCAGTGGCCTTTACTTGAGTCCTCTAACCACAGAGGAGTAATCCTTGTGGGCCGCATAGGTATATATCCGCCTGGGCCGCATGGATATGATCTTCGTGAACCGCATGAGAAGTCTTCGCTCGATCCGCATGAGGCTTTCATGGCCTGAGCCGCATAGGATGGATTCACTTCTGAGCCGCATGAGAAGTCCTTTGCTCGAGCCGCATGAGGCTCCTATGGCCTGAGCCGCATAGGATGGATTCACTTCTGAGCCGCATGGGAAGTCCTTTGCTCGAGCCGCATGAGGCTCCTATGGCCTGAGCCGCATAGGATTTATTCTGAGCCGCATGAGAAGCGAGCCGCATACGAATGCCCACGTGGCAAGGCCACGTGGCATTTTTATGGCTCTCGGGGGATTTGTGTCAGAGATTTCTTTCCTTTTCCCTAGAGATTCATCATTATGGCAGAGCCATAATTACCTGCCTTTGGTGTCAGGGCTGTCAACTTTTCAGAGGGGTCAGCCGTCATAGCAATTAATGCAGCGTGGGTGGAGGGGAGCACTATCAGGCCACGTGTCTTCTGAGCCGCATGGAATACTTCGGGCCGCATAGCTCCTTGTGCCGCATGATGCCCCGAGCCGCATGCGTTTTCTGAACCGCATAGATCTTTCCTGGCCGCATGAGTCATTTTCTTTCGTATTTTTCATGCTTCTACACTCCTCACCCACCCATAGAAAATCGACACGTTTATTTACTTGGTGCAGCTTAAATCCCTTTCGATTGTCTTTCTAGTCTTGCCTTAGGATCAATTTTAGGACAAGACGTCTCGGCCTATACTTGGCAACACAACGACAAGGTCGTGCTATATTCTATTCATGACTTCAACATATTCGAGGCAGTGCCTCGCAGGGCAGAAACTTATGTAACTCGGCTGTGCAACTCGACCGTGCCAAGGCTTTCAATTCTTTCATGAGCCTCTAGACCATTCTCGTGCCAACGACGTCAACGGGATGACTCATGTTGGTCGTGCCAATACACTTGCTCGTGCCTTAGAATCGAGGCCGTGCCTCCCAAGCATCAACCAGACTTAATCAACTTGCCTTACGGCCCTTCCTGACTTAACTCGAGATGACGCCACATTAATGCCGAAGCACGTGTCCTTGCTATATCCAACTCTTAGGCTCCAGAATGGCGATACAACTGTGCACACCTAACTTGCCACGACCCGCACCCAAGTGTAAGGGCATGAGAAGTGGGTACGTCCAGCCTACGCCGCAGTGTCGGTGGTAGAACGCTGTCCTTGGTCAAACATCTAACAATATAAAGGTATCTGTACAGTATATATACTCCGAATGGAGGTGACATAGCAAATACAGTCTCAATCACATCTAAGGTAGAGCATGATAAAAGATAGATAAAATATGAAATCTACAAAGAGATACCGCAGATAGAAGTCTAAGTGTTTAAGATACACAAACCCAGAAAATATCTCAAATCTCAAATACAGTAATCCATAAAGTAAATACAACTCAAGACAACTAAAATAACTATCTATACAACCTCTACTGTGTCTCCTCTAGGCTAGCAGGCAACCTCCAAGCTATCTGTAAAATTTATCAACAGGTCCAGTCAGGACAGGAGCGAGCACAAAATATTTCACGCGGTTCATATCAAGTTAGGAAATATAAAGCATGCAATAGAGTAAGGTACAGGAAACGCTGAAAGAGAATGTATATAAAAAATAGTAGAGATAATAAAAAATATCTATATGATACGTAAGAACTGTAAGCAATGTGTGATTTAGAGTACAATATGGTTATGTAAACGGTCTAGGACAATGCAATGGTAACTCCATTGTACGCGAGTGTACAATAGACATATACAATAGTTATACAATGTTGTACAATATTATTTAAGTACATAACCAATTCTACTCCCCCTCCCCAATCAATACACAAGGATCCACTCCAGTTACGTTATCTTGTACAATAGTGTACAATGTTATACAATAGATGTAAAATATTAAACAATAGATGTACAATGTTATGCAATAGATGTACAATATTATACAATAGTTGTACAATGGTCTATCCCTGGTACTCAGGTGATAATGAGAGTACAATATGCACAATGAGTATACAAGGATATGGGTATTCAATAAATACAATATGTAAGTGAAACGCACATCACATTATGTATTTAGTGAATACAAGGGGATAACATCTCAAAAAAGATCCATATAGTACCAATCCGTGATAACAATCGTGTCAGCATCAAGTACAGTAATCTAGAGCAAGAATGTAAATCCAGACAAGTATGAAACGGTCAGAGAATGTACTCGCTTGATAACCTGAACAGCTGATAGGTATAGAGGTCCAAACTAAAGCCACAGAGTCCTATTTAGAGCAACACAGGTCAAGATGTATACGAAAGATGATAAATGAAATGTACAATGCATCTGCATGCTGTCTAGGTCAAACTAGACTAAAGTCAACACTTGGTCAACTCTAGTCAACCATACTAGTCAAATTAGGTCAACTAGGTCAAGTCATAGCCCAAACAAGTCTAACAAGTCTCACTAGGCCTAACCAAGCCTAGGCTAGCACTCACACAATCACAAGATAATGTGAACCACAACAATGCATAATATAAAATAGATAATATATATATATACATACCTTCATACATACATGCATATCCACATTACATACATATTTATATATATAGGCATATGTTACATCATGCATATTTACATATATAGTTACATAGATATATACATTCATGCACATTTACATACATACTTTTATACATTATATATGTTAACATTTATTACAATGTATTATATTTTACTTATACCTTTGATTGATTCATTCATTCATATATGACATTCATTCATATATGACATTCATTCATGCATATTACATACTTACATGCATCTATACATTATATACATTGTATATAACATGTAAAAATAGAAGGAAAAAAAGGGAAAAACTGAAATGGAAAGGGAAGGGAAGAAAAATGTAAAGAAAAGGGAAAACAGTGGACATATACATGCTTGTATCATATATTCTACATTACCATACATACTATCATTATATATTGCATTATATTATGCATTCATATCTATCATTACATGTATACCTTGTATTCATATCTAGCATTCACTATATATTTTCATGCATACATTGTATATCATTCCTTCATTCATGCATTTATACATTGCTTACATACATTATATTAATTGCATTCCTACATGCTGGCATTCAACCATATATATACATTAATGTAAAGAGGATATATATCATATATATATATCATTTCATTCATCTAACATATCATGTATTACATACTCTATATTCATTTAATACCCATACTACATAGGCTCATAGGTTACACAAAATGCATATATCGTATAGTCACTCTTCTACTTAAAATTAATACTGTACCAATTGGACATTCACTAAATTCTAAGATTAAAGTATGTCGTAGACCTTTGTGTTAGCTTTCCGAAACTTTAAATGGATCGCATTTTCGTGTCCGGAAGCTCCCGGAATCGCGAAAATACTGAAACACGTTCGTCTTTCATACAGCTGACACTCAAATAATTCTACAGAAAGCTACATAACGAATTTGGCTTATTAAAATATATACATTTGGAAAGCTAACTTCGATATGGTTCTTTTAAAAAAAAAATGGAAGATAAATCGGAGTTCTAAGCTAAAAGTTATGACATTTCTAAGTTGCTTTGGTTAATAAAAACGTGGATAAATATTATGACGAATTTGACAAAAGAACACATATAGGCCAAGATACTTGGATACAAACATAGGTATCCAAATGAAACTCATTCTAACCATCCTAACTAAGATCAATCCACTCTCTAACCATTATAAAACTAAATTTAATTATCTATTTAAACTATTATCATACATACATACATACATATGGGGTGTCCTAATTTGGGATCTATCAAGTAGAACACAAGACACATATCTAAAATCCTCAAGAGAGCTCCAAATGGCCTCAAATTTGAATCTAAATGGGACACATGCATGAGGATGGATCATACGGATTCAAAACTAATTTATATGCAAAGAAAATTGATTTAGATGATGGGTTTTACCTATTGGGAGTGGAATCCTAATGAAATCCTTTAGGACACGGCTCCGATACGAAGATCCCTCAAAGTGGACACTCCTTCTTGCACTCCTCTTCCAATCCTTGGCAGCACCCTTTCCTTGGAGAATGGGAATGATTGAGGGAAGGTTTGGTGAAGGAATAATTTTATTTGGAGATCAAATCAATGGGAAGGCTCTCTAAAATTGGGGAAGAACAAAAGAAAAATAAAAGAGGCAAGATTGTAATGAATGAAATGAATCATTCTCTCCTTAAGGTGGCTGCCATAAAATGTCCATTAGGGCTAATGGGAAATGTCCTAATTGCCCCTCTCTAGTCTCATATGGTTAAGTCTAGACTAGGTTCAAGTTTGGGGTCAAAATGATCTAGTTTTGAGTCTCTAACTTAACCATTCTAACATGATAAAATTAGTTTAATTAACTAACTTAAATGTTGGGTTTTGTGGGTCATGCTTAACTTAATATTGGGTCTCATCTAGAGTTTAAGCTACCCGGGTCACAATACAAGTCGGAACGAGACGAAACTCAAACCCGACTAAACAAATCCAATAAAAACAATATTAAAAATATAAAAATTTCCCAAAATATTAAAATATAAAAAATAACCAAAATTATAATACATCAATTTAAATATTATTAAAATAATCTAAAATCTACTAATTAATTAAAATCCTAAATAATTCAAAAGTCACAAAATGACCAAACTACCCTTAGCCTAAAAAGTTGTAAATAGTCATTCTAATCACATGGTTAGGTCCCCATGGTCATGGTTAATCTCTAGGCTCAACAGTTCTAGGGTTCACTAGCTAACACATCAAAATTATAACTCACCAATTTTAAATAGTATTAAATTAATTAAAAATTCCCATAAATCATAAATTCTATTATTAAATAATAAACTTTTACAAAAGTTCAAAATTACCCTCATTTTTGAAAAGTGGGTGTTACAAGTCTACCCTCCTTAGAAAATTTCGTCCTCGAAATTAAGATGGTCGTACTTCTTCTAGAGTCTCGTCCCCAACAATCAAAGTCTCAGAACTTACCTAAATCATACAATTTAAAAGAATGGCATACAAGGTCATGGCATATGGTGGTAGTGTAAGTCTCATCTAGGTATACTAGTTACACTAGACCAAAACAATCATAGGATATCAAAACTTACAAGCAATCAGGGGTGTTAAACTGGAAAAGATATAGAAATAACAAATCATCAAGGCTTTAAGGCATAATCAAAATCAAAATTTAAAGCACAAATGTCGAGCATTAAAATCCAACCACAATATATATATATATATATATATATATATATATATATATATATATATATATATATATATATATATATATATATATATATATAGAGAGAGAGAGAGTGTTAGAAGGGAAAAAGCTAGCATTATGTAAAGGTTATGTGGTTAGTGCGTGTATGGGTGTATGTGGACATGTTCATAGGGTTAGATAGTAGACATGTGTGTGTGTGTGTGAAATATACATGAAAGTGTATAGGAGGATTTGGGTTTCAAAACAATAGCTATCAAGTTACACTACTCATGGCATATTGGTTAAACAATCTACAATGCACAACCTATTTACTCATAACATGCATGGCTAACCATATATATACATATATCTATATGTATAGAGAGGTAGAGATTTAGTTATGTATCTATGTACATTATAATATGTATGCATAAACTCTATATATATGTCTATATAGATATATGAACATAACATAGAGAGGAAGGGTTAGGTTTACATGGCAGTGTATACTAAGTTAGGGTGTGTGTGTCCTTGTACAGGATTATAGCTTTAGTATTGAAAGGTTAAACCCAGTTTTAGTTCAGCATTTACATACAAAATCTGAAAATAAGCTAACATTTAAACCAGTGTAATATTAACATAATGCAGTTTCAGATTTTAGGGGTTTGATACATCACAACCAACTCAATGCTCCCAACACATCCTAACATGATAGAGATAAAACCCTAACATACTATCCATACATTTAACAATGTATATACCTCAAAATATTATATTAAAAAAATGGCAAATTGAACTAAACATTTGGAATCCAGTATTAAGGGTTAATATGGACACGATCTCAGATTTGACAAATTCAAACACAAAACCTAACCAATTTCATTAAGAATTGAAACCATGTATATAACATACATATGCAGTGGTGTAAACAACAACTAATAATATGAAATTTATATTTAAATTACGAATTTAAACTGGAAAAAAACAAAGAACTATTCTCTGATACTATATTGTATCAAAAATATTGGGGTTTTGAGAATTTAAACATCAACAACATATTAATATGTATTTAGATGGATTGGTAATCGAAGTGTAGCATGCATACGTGTCAGGCAAAGTGTCTGTGTCCACTATATATATTTTCATATCCCAATATAAAAATTAAATTCTATATCAAGACCAACATTTAGATTCCTACCAAGATTGCAAATTAGGTGGTTGATGTAATCAAGACAGTTTTATTATTATTATTATTTAATACAAGAATAATAGCAAGAAGAAAATAACGATAAAATCTGTTCTGCTTATCTGTTTAAAAGAAGAACCAGTTTGAAACCAGAGCTATAATATCAAATCCAAGATAAGGTCTAGCAAAATCATTGATTCATTGTATTAAGAAGAAATTCATAGTAAGAAGTTACACAAGGTTTATAATACAGCTAAAGCTACTCCTAAGTTAAATAATAAGAAGCAAAACAAACAAAACAAACAATAATTCTTTTTTAAACTAATACAAGTAATAATGGCAAGAAAAAATAATGATAAAATCCTTTCTTGCTCAATCTGTTAAAAAAAGGGACCATTTGAGATCAGAGCTATACAAACAAGTCTAAGATAAGGCCTAAGAAAATTCGTCAATTCATTACATTATGAAGGAATTATATCCAATAAAGTTATACAAGGGATTATATCAACAATTAAAACTGTTTTTTACTCCAAGTTAAGTGATGAAGAAACAATTTTTTTTAAGGCTGAAATACAAGGTAGAGATGATTGTTTTAAAAAAAAGCTTTAGAGATATAATCTGATAATCATATACGTCTTCCTAAAATTATGTTGTCAGAATTCTGCCACGCCAATAAGCATAGCTGCAATAAACGATAGAGTCCATAATAAGGCATACACCCTATAATCATGTTATCTAGAATTCTTACCACGCCACCCGGTATGGCTGCAAGAAAATTAAGATTTCATAACTAAGATAGTATAGCTATATCAGGCTCTACGTCCTTGTCATGCTAGCAAATATGACTGCAATAAATTCTAAATTCCATAATAAAGTAGACTTTTACCTTTCTCACTGTCCTTATCAAGTATGTTATCAGGTTATACCTTAATTCTAAAAAAAATGTATACATACATATAAATACAAACTCAAATTCAACAACTAACATCAAGATTCAAATTTTAACAATAATCCATCAAAATTAAGTTCAATAACAGGAAGTAAAGGTAAACCAAATCAGGGAAAAAATAGATTTCAAATCGAAGTTAAAATAAGATTCTCAAGGGTCGTCCCAGGAATCTCTCAAGGAGGCCTAACTGTGATTGAGTACCTTCAAAAATCTATCCTAATCCTACTGCAGGCTGTAGTGATACTCTAGTTTGAATACCACTACATAAACTCGACCTGCATGGGCCACCATTAAAAACGTGTCATGACCCGCACCCTAGTGTAAGGGCACGAGAAGTGGGTACGTCCAGCCTACGCCGCAGTGTCGGCGGTAGAACACTGTCCTAGGTCAAACATCTAACAATATAAAGGTATCTGTACAGTATATACACTCCGAATGGAGGTGACATAGCAAATACAGTCTCAATCACATCTAAGGTAGAGCATGATAAAAGATAGATAAAACATAAAATCCACAAAGAGATACCGCAGATAGAAGTCTAAGTGTTTAAGATGCACAAACCCAAAAAATATCTTAAATCTCAAATACAGTAATCTATAAAGTAAATACAACTCAAGACAACTAAAATAACTATCTATACAACCTCTACTGTGTCTCCTCTAGGCTAGCAGGCAACCTCTAAGCTATCTGTAAAATTTATCAACAGGTCCAGTCAGGACAGGAGTGAGCACAAAATATCTCACGCAGTTCATATCAAGTTAGGAAATATAAAGCATGTAATAGAGTAAGGTACAGAAAATACTGAAAGAGAATGTATATAAAAAATAGTAAAGATTTGATAATAAAAAATATCTATATATGATACGTAAGAACTGTAAGTAATGTGTGATTTAGAGTACAATATGGTTATGTAAACGGTCTAGGACAATGCAATGGTAACTCCATTATACGTTAGTGTACAATAGACATATACAATAGTTATACAATGTTGTACAATAGGATTTAAGTACATAACCAATTCTACTCCCCCTTCCCAATCAATACACAAGGATCCACTCCAGTTATATTATCTTGTACAATAGTGTACAATGTTATACAATAGATGTACAATATTATACAATAGATGTACAATGTTATATAATAGATGTACAATGTTATACAATAGTTGTGCAATGGTCTATCCCTGGTACTCAGGTGATAATGAGAGTACAATATGCACAATGAGTATACAAGGATATGGGTATTCAATAAATATAATATGTAAGTGAAACACACATCACAATATGTATTTAGTGAATACAAGAGGATAACATCTCAAAAGAAGATCTATATAGTACCAATCCGTGATAACAATCGTGTCAGCATCAAGTACAGTAATCTAGAGCAAGAATATAAATCCAGGCAAGTATGAAACGGTCAGAGAATGTACTCGCCTGATAAACTGAACAGCTGATAGGTATAGAGGTCCAAACTGAAGCCACAGAGTCCTATTTAGAGCAACACAGGTCAAGATGTATACGAGAGATGATAAATGAAATGTACAATGCATCTGCATGCTGTCTAGGTCAAACTAGACTAAAGTCAACACGTGGTCGACTCTAGTCAACCACACTAGTCAAATTAGGTCAACTAGGTCAAGTCATAGCCCAAACAAGTCTAACAAGTCTCACTAGGCCTAACCAAGCTTAGGCCAGCACTCACACAATCACAAGATAATGTGAACCACAACAATGCATAATATAAAATAGATAATATATATAAATACATACTTTCATACATACATGCATATCCACATTACATACATATTTATATATATAGGCATATGTTACATCATGCATATTTACATAGTTACATAGATATATACATTCATGCACATTTATATACATACTTTTATACATTATATATGTTAACATTTATTACAATGCATTATATTTTACTTATACCTTTGATTGACATTCATTCATGCATATTACATACTTACATGCATCTATACATTATATACATTGTATATAACATGTAAAAATAGAAGAAAAAAAAGGAAAAACTGAAATAGAAAGGGAAGGGAAGGAAAATGTAAAAAAAAAAAGGAAAACAGTGGACATATACATGCATGTATCATATATTCTACATTACCATACATACTATCATTATATATTGCATTATATTATGCATTCATATCTATCATTACATGTATACCATGCATTCATATCTAGCATTCACTATATATTTTCATGCATAC
Organism: Iris pallida; assembly: GCA_029216955.1. Classification (NCBI taxonomy): domain Eukaryota; kingdom Viridiplantae; phylum Streptophyta; class Magnoliopsida; order Asparagales; family Iridaceae; genus Iris; species Iris pallida. The sequence continues at coordinate 20,498,284 of JANAVB010040818.1, read as the reverse complement.
ATTGTATATCATTCCTTCATTCATGTATTTATGCATTGCTTACATACATTATATTAATTGCATTCCTACATGCTTGCATTCAACCATATATATACATTAATATAAAGAGGATATATATCATATATATATCATTTCATTCATCTAACATATCATGTATTACATACTCTATATTCATTTAATACCCCTACTACATAGGCTCATAGGTTACACAAAATGCATATATCGTATAGTCACTCTTCTACTTAAAATCAATACTGTACCAATTGGGCAATCACTAAATTCTAAGATTAAAGTATGCTTTGTGTTAGCTTTCCGAAACTTTAAACGGATCGTATTTTCGTGTCCGGAAGCTCCCGGAATCGAGAAAATACCGAAACACGTTCGTCTTTCGTACAGCTGACACTCAAATAATTCTACAGAAAGTTACAGAAAGAATTTGGCTTATTAAAATATATATTTAGAAATCTAACTTCGATACTGTTCTTTTATAAAAAACGGGAGATAAATCGGAGTTCTAAGCTAAAAGTTATGACATTTCTAAGTTGCTTTGGTTAATAAAAACGTGGATAAATATTATGACGAATTTGACAAAAGAACACATATAGGCCAAGATACTTAGATACAAACATAGGTATCCAAATGAAACTCATTCTAACCATCCTAACTAAGATCAATCCACTCTCTAACCATTATAAAACTGAATTTAAATATCTATTTAAACTATTATCATACATACATACACATGGGGTGTCCTAATTTGGGATCTATCAAGTATGACACATATATGAGGATGGATCCTACAGATTCAAAACTAATTTATATGCAAAGAAAATCGATTTAGATGATGGGTTTTACCTATTGGGAGTGGAATCCCAATAAAATCCTTTAGGACACGGCTACGATATGAAGATCCCTCAAAGTGGACACTCCTCCTTGCACTCCTCTTCCAATCCTTGGTAGCACCCTTCCCTTGGAGAATGGAAATGATTGAGGGAAGGTTTGGTGAAGGAATGATTTGATTTGGAGATCAAATCAATGTTAAGGCTCTCTAAAATTGGGGAAGAACAAAAGAAAAATAAAAGAGGCAAGATTGTAATGAATGAAAAGAATCATTCTCTCCTTAAGGTGGCTGCCATAAAGTGTCCATTAGGGCTAATAGGAAATGTCCTAATTGACCCTCTCTAGTCTCATATGGTTAAGTCTAAACTAGGTTCAAGTTTGGGGTCAAAATGATCTAGTTTTGAGTCTCTAACTTAACCATTCTAACATGATAAAAATTAGTTTAATTAACTAACTTAAATGTTGGGTTTTGTCGGTCATGCTTAACTTAATATTGGGTCCCATCTATAGTTTAAGCTACCCGGGTCACAATACAAGTCGGAACGAGACGAAACTCAAATCCGACTAAACAAATCCAATAAAAACAATATTAAAATTATAAAATTTTCCCAAAATATTAAAATATGAAAAATGACCAAAATTATAATACATCAATTTAAATATTATTAAAATAATCTAAAATTTACTAATTAATCAAAATCCTAAATAATTCAAAAGTCACAAAATGACCAAACTATCCTTAGCCTAAAAAGTTGTAAATAGTCATTCTAATCACATGGTTAGGTCCCCATGGTCATGTTTAATCTCTAGGCTCAACAGTTCTAGGGTTCACTAGCTAACACATCAAAATTATAACTCACCAATTTCAAATAGTATTAAATTAATTAAAAATTCCCATAAATCATAAATCGTATTATTAAATAATAAACTTTTACAAAAGTTCAAAATTACCCTCATTTTAGAAAAGTGGGTGTTACATAACTCGTGCCAATTCAAGGTTAGTGCTGCAATAAGCATAACTTGATAACCCAACTCGTAACCTGCTAGTACTCGACGTAATCCAAAGGCATACACACGAATAGCCGCTCTTGCCGACACATCTCTATGAGTGGTCACTAGCAAAGTCAAGCTATCCTGGATCTTTTGCATACGGTGATCATTCGCGTGGCGAGGTATGAGCTCCCAGCGAATAACCCACAGCCTATATTGTAACGGTTCACTTCAACGAGTCGTACCGTCGATGAAGGTCGTACAATATCTGCAATTTCTCCTAGGACGACACGAACCCGACGCCCCGGGATCGCTCGAGGAATTTCGTCCTCGCGCACAAGTTGTCCAATGACCATGCAAGACTCAAACTCGATCTATCAAGTCCTTCCTTAACCGTGACCATGCTTTCCATCTTTCTATCGAGACTCCCAAGTAGCGGGACCGATCTAATGTGTTTCTTTGTCGAGACTTATCGAGACTCCCAAATAGCGGGACCGATCTCGTGAACGAGACTTATCGAGACTCCCAAGTAGTGGGACCGATCACGTGAACTTCCTTATCAAGACTTAGCGAGACTCCCAAGTAGCGGGACCGATCTCGTGTGATTCCTTATCGAGACTTACCGAGACTCCCAAGTAGCGGGACCGATCTCGTGAACGAGACTTATCGAGACTCCTAAGTAGCAGGACCGATCTCGTGAACTTCCTTATCAAGACTTAGCGAGACTCCTAAGTAGCGGGACCGATCTCGTGTGATTCCTTATCGAGACTTAGCGAGACTCCCAAGTAGCAGGACCGATCTCGCGTGAACGAGGCTTATCGAGACTCCCAAGTAGCGAGATCGATCTCGTGTGCGAGACTTATCGAGACTTAGCGAGACTTCTAAGTAGCAGGACCGATCTCGGTAACAACCAGTCGCGTGGACTTCCTTTGTCCGTGGTATGCTTTTCACTAAACCGACCGTAGCTCGTGTCGTAGACAGAACTTGTTCTCTAGGCGACAATATCGCTCAAGTCATATACTTTATATGATGATCCTTGTTCTCGAGGGACTATGCTACTTGAAAACTGCAGATAGAGCGGAACAGTACTAGAAATAGCTTCGATAGCCCGGTAAAACTCTTGTTTAACTTATTCGGGCATTGACTTGACGAGCAAAGGCTACGCCAAGCTTCGTATCAAGGGGACGTGCCGTGCTCGCGTTCGACTTGAATAACCAGGTTCTCGGGTGCCTAGACTTAAGCCACAAGCCGTACAATACGACTTAACCCACGGGACATACGAAGGCTATGCCAAGCCTTGGACGACGGGACCGTGCATGCATTATCAAGCATTCACGCGGGCGACACCTATGACTTAGGCTAATTTTGAGCGTTGTGGCAACTTAACAACCTAGGCCAACTTCCTTCTCCCAAGCCACGGGACGAAGGACCGAGTGTTATTTTGAAAGCACGCTGAGCAGACATCTAAGCTGACCGTGGGACCATTTTCCATGTTTTAACACATTTTGACCCATCGGGATTATTCCCTTAGCTATGTAGATGCGTCTCTTTTATTATCAAGCCTAACTTGTGCGAGTTGAAAACATGCGAGTTATTATGTGAAGGCTAAGATGAGGCAAGTTCATCGAAACTACCCCACCTGAGAGAGGAGTCGCCTCGACCAGCGAGTCTTCGAGAAGCCGTTGCAAGGCTAAGTCGCAACGCCGTCGGCATTTCGATTCCTCTTATTGACTTTACGGGACGGGGCACTACAGGTATGCTGAGGTCAACCTAGATAGTTGAATTAGCTATTTTTTTATTTTGGAGACATTGTATTTTCTAGCAAATGTGAAGTTGTGAAACCTTGTAATTTGTAAACTTGATTTAATAATGTGAATGAGCAATAAATGAATATTTTGTGATTTTAGGAATATTGGCCGTGACAGCGTCGACTCTGCGGCATAGGCTGGCTTGGACACGTCTCGTATCCAAAAAACGGGTGCGGATCGTGACACTTATTGCCCATCTTCACACATCCAAACCTGCAGCCGCAGTATGACATAAAGATCCTCATATGTGGAGTGGCATGATACGATGCCCCCAAGGTTTATCTATGTCGATCGCTGCGATGCTGATATCTCTTATAGCTGTAAGATCCTCTTGATCATCCCAGCCTTTGGCCTCTCAGCTTTAAGCTTCATACAGTTCCTCTTGGTACGACCATTTTTGCTACAGTAATAGCAGCCCTCCTTGTAAACCCCAATTTGCTTTTAATTTTTTATTATTTATTTGGCCTAAATAGTGATTTTTGGATTTTATATATTTTTAAAACAAATATATATTATTGTATATAGCCTTAGTGATGGTTAACTTTTAAGATGCATGTTGTTTAGGAATTATGGCATGGCTAGTGTAGTCGTATGCCATGACTAGCATATTAGTCATGGTAGGAACGACCTAGCCATATATATGTCCATTGTATGGTAATAAGTCAAGTTGTGGATTAAATCATACTTTTGGCATAATTAATAATTATAAAGGTATTTGACCTTTTATGAGGCCCACTTGCACCAAATTAGCCAAAACTTGACCCTGAATCAAATCTAAACCCTACATGTAGTGCGTCTAAATAAGTCCATGAAGAGATATTATATATTTATATATAAGATGGCTTATGTCTCTCCCCTCCCCTGAGGGCTCTATGGTCTCAGCCGGGATCCCTTGGTAGTCCCTCTCCGCCGGCCTCCGACGGGGTCGCCTGCCATCTCAGCAGACCCGCCCCAGCGCTCTCCTCCTTCGGCCCTCCTCGCTCCTCTTTCCCCCTCAGTTCCTTGTCATGGGTCGTCCTCCTCTTGGTTCTTCGTAGCCGACGCCCTAGCTGCCAGACCTCCTGGCATTGCTGGGGCTGCCGCCCGATCCCCCTCTATCTGGCTCCTCCTCTATTTTGGCTTCCGGTCAGCCCTGTCCTGACCTCTCTACCGTCGCTCGTCCCGACCTTCCCGCCACCGCTTCGTCCTGCGCCAGCTTTGGTTCGGAAGCCCTTCCCTCTGTCCCCCCTCATTCTCCGAGAAGCTTTCGTGGGGTGTAGGCGCTAGTCCTCAGGCTGCAGACCTCCCCCTCGGGGAGTGAACCTGATGCCTTGGGTTCCCCCCACGTATGAACTTCGAGGAGGACTGCTGTCCCACCTTCTCTAGTTTCATTTTTGAATCCCCGCGCACTTGAGATGCATTCGCTGGTGGGACCTCCCTGAACCGAATGGAGCACAGGCCCCCTACTCTGCTGGGTGGCACCGATTAGGGTGCCAGGTCCTTATCTGGCGCCCATCTCCCCGTGCACCCTGTGGGCGACGTGCTATATCCTCCAGGTGGTGCCTTTCACTTACTTTCCTATGCACCCTCCTTTTCTACCCTAGGTAGCGCCATTCAGGGGGACCACCTCTCCGCTCCCGCGCATCCCGTGCATAGCGCGCACCCGAACTCTTCATCTACTGGTGCACGTCCGAATCTTCTGGTTGTGTATGCCGCTCACCTGCCCCTCATATTGCGGTGCAATGCGCTTCCGACAGATGACCATGCCACGAAAGCCGGCACATCCCCCTTCCTCATCGACTGCATGCCCCACGGCCCATATGAACCTCCCCGATGACCTTCTGGCGCTTGCGCCATTGATTTTATTCATGGATTTCACTGGAGTGGGATCTCTGGACCCTCCACCCACCCCCTTCCCTCAGTCTCTGAATAATGTACCCTCTTTCAAGCATCCTCCTAAGCTGGCAGTGGCACAGTCCTCCGCAGCATCTCTAACGACGTCCGTGGCACCTCAGAAAGTCTCCAACCCCGCCCCAGCAGCACACTTGTCTACCATCCCCAACACCTTGTCTTACGCGGATAAGCTCAGGCCGAATCATTCAGCCAACCACTTTTATCCTTCAGCAAAAATCGGTCTAATTTACATGACAATCCTTATTAGCTCCTTAAGGATTTACATGACAATCCTTATGAGCTCCTTAAGAGGACATCATCAACCCGATGTATCGGGACATGGATTCCATTTATAATCAACAGCCCATCATACATACAATGTTATTACCCAATTCATAGAGGTTGTTGATCCATAATGAATCTCACTCTTTTATGAGTCAAAGTAATGCACATTGCATATACGTGTCCGTTATTATATCCAGATTAAGAGTACAAGCATCCATAATAACATAGGTGTTTGTTCTCTTATGTAGTCAATATAAAGAGAACAACCTCAAGTGGCCATGTTCAATACACACAAAGTGTACTAGTGTAAACCTATAGTCAAGATAGACTAATACCGATTACACTACAACCTTTCCAATATATTGTCCAAGTCCATCTAGGTTGTGAACTATTTATATACTCCATAGAAAACTGATAATATGATCTTCTGTCTGACACCACATACCATATTATCTACAATATAGAATATCAGACATTTGCATTAACACTTGCAACAAATACAATATGCAAACATTTGCCCATATGATTCTCATTCAAAATTTAAGGAAATAAGGTTACTACAAAAGTGATGCTTTTAGTATATAACCCTAACAATCTCCCACTTATACTCAAAGCATTGCTTTTCAGTATACTGTTACACTCACATCCCTTGAAAATCTTCTCTAACTTCTTTTGGGGTCATTGCGAAGGTAAAGACAAGCATCATTGGGCGAGCTGGGACACCATGGCCAGACCTACAGGTAAAGGAGGACTTGGGTTTTGCAGGCTGTCGTATGTTGTTGAGTCCTTTTCTATGAAGCTATGGTGGAAGCTTCACGTAAGTCGGAACCTTTGGGCACAGTTTATGATGGCCAGATACTTCAAGCATACCCATCTGTCCGAAGCTAATTTCAACTGCAGATCCTCCACATCTTGGCAGTGCATCCTTAAGGGACGGAACCTCGCTGAACCTCTGATCCGTCTTAAGCTGGGATCGGGCAAATCATCCTTATTCTTCGCACATTGGTCAGGTAATGATCTTCTACCCCAGTTACCACCAGCTTCTTCCTACTGCTCCGCTAGTGATATATAGGATCCCTTGGACGACTGGAACTGGGATAGGATTTACGAATGGAGTGGAGAGGAGACTGTTGCTTTGCTACTCGTCGCGGGACTTAAGATCAGTCGGAACCCGACACTCTGTAGTGGTCGAGGACAACCAACAGATCCTTCTCGGTTGCTTATGCCAGAAGCATAGCTAGGAGCGTTGGGGTGCCTTTCCCTAGCATCTGGGCATACTGGCAATCTTGCATCCCAAAAAATTATCCCTTCTGATGTGGAGAGCATTTCAGAAGAAGCTCTCCACCAACGATGCCCTCCATACCATAGGATTCAGTTTATCTTCTGCGTGTCATTGCTGCGAAGCGAGACAGTCCAAAATGGTAGACCATATTCAGTACTCTGGAGACTTACCGCGAGGGTATAGACTGCTATTTCTTAATGTTACAGACAGGACCTTCATGGTGGGAGCTTCAATAATCTTCTGAACACCTAGAGTTCTGCCTCTCGCAGTCACCAAATTGTCGTAGCCACCATTGTCATGACCCGCACCCTGAAGAGGGACACGAGCACGTGGTTACGTCCAGCCTACGCCGCAGAATCGGCGGTAGAATGCTGTATATAGGGTCTGTAAATACTACGACTAAACAGATAAATGTACCTGTACAGTATACACTCCGAACGGAGGAACAAAGCAATACTGTCTCAATCACATAAATCAAAACTAGGGTAGAAAACATGGAAAAGTGATATGATAGAATAAGCAAGAAACGAGTCCAGAATTATCCACAAGTCACAGCTAACACAAAATCCAGAGTCTCAGAATAATACTAAGTATAAAGATACTACAACAGAAATGAACTAGCTGGCTCGCAGGCCAGGCAAACCTAACTAGAACTAGGCTACTCGGGATGAGCGAAGTCAAGAGGCTCTACCACTAAGCCCCTGTCTAGGTCAAGTCCATCAGACTCTATCCCGTAGTAAGTCAGGCAATCAGCCTCTAAATCATCTGTAAAATTTTATCAACGTATCATGTCAGGAAAATGAGCAAGTACAAAATACCAACAGCAGTTCCATATGAATTGAGAAATACTATAAGAGACAGTAATAATGAAATACAAGACAAAGAATATAGGCGACTTGGGAACCATTTGAAAGCCGAGTTACAACCCTTAAACCAAACAAGGACCGGGGTTGTAACCCTCCTTTCAAACAGAACTTAGTCCCATCATTATGGTACAGTATAAAAGACAGGTAGAGCATATGAGAAATGAATCATAGCATGGTGAAGTACAGTAAGTAAAAGTGAACTAGAATGTAAGATATGACAACAATAAATAAAAAGTGATTTGAATTATTAGGGCAAAATGTGATCGGCTAGGGAATCAGGAGAACGGTTATCCACTTGGCTCGACAATCACGTGGAACCTCCGAAGAGGGCCTCGAAGAGGGCCATGTCGGCCAACCTGGATAACCGCGGGGAGGTATCTGCTACACCCTACGTGAGGTGAGGGCGGCGCCAGCAAAACACTGAAATATCATCTCTGAGGTTTTGATCACATAACCCCTAATAATTCTCCTATATTTCCCCGAATAGTATCACGGATCCGGACATGGCACGTCATGACACGGGGTTCGAGAGCAGGGGGCCAGCTCACTCCCAATGTGTGTCTATATAAGTACAGGAACACATAAATATCTCATACCCATATACCAAGAAAGTCCAGGAATAACATCTCATGACAGGATACGATGTATACTAGTCCGTGAACTGTCGTGTCAGGAATCAAGTATAACACTACGACTGAATCGAATATAGTAGATATCAAGACAATAAAAACTATCAGTAAATGTACTCGCCTGTGGTCCTGAGCTGATAGGTGAACAGATACTCAGAGTGATCACTGACCTAAAATAAGATACTATGAGTCAAACAGGGCTAAATACTGAAAAAGGAAGCTAATACAAGCCATGAATGCAAGTCTAAGTCAATACTAGGTCAATCTAGGTCAAACTGAGTCATACTAGGCTATACTGGTTCATACTAGGTCATACTAGGTCACTGGGAGTCATTCCAAGTCAAACTAGGTCAATCGGGATCAACGGTTGACTTACAGTTGACTTTTGGTCAAAAAGTCAACTCTGGTCAACTTTGGTCAACTCTAGGTCAACCCTAGGTCAAACTGGTCTAATGTTGACCAACTATTAACTTTCAGTCAACTGGTCAACTCTGGGTTGGTTTCGGTCAAATCGGGTCGCTTAAAGGCTAAGTTTGACCTTCGGTTGACTTTTGCTGACTTTTGGTCAAAACGGTCAACCGACGTCAAAACTAGTCTTAGAGTACCATATTTGATCATTACCAACCACGGGGATCAAGTTCTAACACCATCTTAGACTTCTAACACTAATATCCCATTCTAGGCAAAACTAGCATTTATCCTTCTAAGGTAAATCCCGATACCTTACCCAAACCCAAGGAAACCCGGCCAATACCCATGGCACTAGCCTAGGCTCCTTAGGGTAGCTAGATATCAACCTATCTAAGGTTTACCTACCAAGAGATTGGGGTATCCTAAGCATCTAGGCCATCTTACGACACATGTTAACCCTTTACCCGTTACCTTGCCTATATCATGAATTTACCCTTTTCATTACCCCACTCACCAACACCACTCTCCTCACATGATACCACACTCTAATAGGCCTCTCTAGATTTCCTAATAGGTTTCCTACTAGTTTAGAGATAGGCTTTACTATAGGATACTAAACTACTCTCAAAATACCTCACAAAACACTCACACACATCTCACAAAACACACACTCACACATGGAAATAAAAGGACAGATTTTGTGGACTTGGTGGACTGATTTTTGTGGGTGTTTGGGGCTGTCATTTTGGGTTGAAAAGTGGACCTAACTATAGGTGAATTGGTGGCTATGAAGGGTGGAGGTTTGAGTGGTTTTGGATGGGTTTTAAGGGGTTTCATGGACTAATTTGTGGGGCAACTTGTGGGGGCTGTCAAGTGGGAAATGGGGGCTGATTTGGGGCTGTCATGGGGTCCCCTAGCTGCTGAATTTCAGCAGCCCTCCCCTCTCTAAACACTCCACTAACTCATCTATCTAACCCTCACAACTTCCCACCAACAACACACAAACACCACCACTATTAACCTCAACACCAACACCAACACCAACACTACCCCCATCCTCTAGGCCGACCGTGGCTGTCCATTAGGACACCAAACACATCACAAACACATCACAATATTTCCCCCAATATATATATAAGCCATATATATATACATCTATATATATATATAGAAATATATATATATAACCACATATATATAAACAAATAAAAGAATGAATATGATACATGAATAAACTCATTCTCTAACAAGCAAAAATCTGGAATAATATGAAGAACAACACAAAATTAATATTAGAACAATATTCATGTGTCCAAAAGAGGGTTTTTCCTATTGGGACACAAACCTACATGTTGGACACTCCTAGAAATGTCCAAAGGACACAAAAATGGTCTCTAATGGGGACACCACCATGGGAATCATTCCTAATGGGTTCCTACACAATCTACATGAGAAAAGAATCAAGTTTGGAGAAGGATTCACCTTGGTTTGAAGAAGGAAATCAATGGAAGCTTCAAAAGTGGAAGGAGCCCTTTGGAGAAGAAGAAGAAAAGTGGATGAGAATGAAAAAAAGTGATTTTCTCTCTCCTCCCCACTCCCTACTCTAGTGGCCGGCCACACATGGCTTTTGTCCTATTTGGGTATTTACAAGTTTGCCCTCCAATGGTTAAAATAGCTAATAAATAGGAAAAGGTTAAGCCGGGGGTAGTTTAGTCAAACCGAAACCACTAATCTCTAACTAAAATTAACCAAAATAATTAGTCTAGTCTCTAACCAAAATATCTAACATGTGGGCCATGTCTAACTAGTGTGTGGGCCCGCTAAGGTCAAAATAACCCGGGTCCCCGAAACAAGTCAAAACAAGTCGGAATGAGTTGAAATTCGAACCCGATTCAAATAACCCCAAAATAATACAAATAATAATTAAATAATTCCAAAATAATTTTTAAAGTGGAAAATTACCAAAATACCCCTATTTGTGAAAACTGGTTGTGACAAATCTATCCACCTTAAAAAAATTTGTCCTCAAAATTAAAACAAACATACCATGAATCACAATGACCTCAGGGCTCGAAGAGATTGGGGAAACGCTCCTGCATGTCGTCCTCTCTCTCCCAGGTAGACTCACCTGGAGAGTGATGCCTCCATACAACGCGAACCAAGGGGATCACCTGTTCCGGAGCACCTTCTCCCTACGATCCAGAATCTCAACCGGCTGCTCTGGATAGTGAAGAGTAGGCCCTACCTCGATCGCTGAATGATCCAATACATGGCTGGGGTCCGCCACGTACCGTCTCAACTGCGACACGTGGAACACGTTGTGTACCCCTTCTAGCGTAGGCGGCAAGTCTAGCCGATAAGCCACTGCACCGACCCTCTCAAGAATGGTGAAAGGTCCGATGTAGCACGAACTAAGCTTCCCGCCCCCGCCAAAGCGAATCGTGCCCCGTGTCGGAGAAATCTTCAGGAACACCATAGCGCCAGCCTAGACATAAAACAAACTCAGAACACAGGACAGACAAAATACAAACAAGCACAAACAGGAACTGAAACTAACCTCGAACTCTAACGGTCTCCGGTGGCTATCGGCCCAATGCCGCTGCCTATCCTGAGCTACCCGAAGTCTGTCTCTAATCAGTCGGACCTTCTCCGCTGCATCCACCACCATCTCTGGTCCGAGCAGCACCCTCTCACCAACATCGTCCCATAATAAGGGAGTACGGCATCTCCGTCCGTATAGAGCCTCGAATGGTGACATCTCTATACTGGCCTGGTAGCTGTTGTTGTAAGCAAACTCTACCAGGTAGAGATGGTCCTCCCAAGAACCCCCGAGATCTAGCACGCACGTGCGAAGCATATCCTCCAAGGTCTAGATAGTCCTCTCCGACTGCCCGTCTGTCTGGGGGTGATAAGTAGTACTGAACTTAAGCGAGGTGCCCAAGCTAGCCTGCAAACTCCTCCAGAAGTGGGAAGTGAAACGGCTATCTCGATCTGAAACTATGCTCACCGGGACTCCATGCAATCGCACGATCTGTCGAACATACAGCTCTGCCAACCTCTCCGTAGACAAACCTACCTTGAAAGGCAAAAAGTGGGCCGATTTGGTCAATCTATCAACTATGACCCAAATTGCGTCTTTCCCTCCTGGAGACCGTGGAAGTCCGGACACAAAGTCCATGGTGATGTGCTCCCACTTCCACTCGGGAATGGGTAGTGGCTGTAGCAATCCACCAGGCCTCTGCCTCTCGGCCTTCACCTGCTGACAAACTAAGCAGCGAGATACGAACTGAGCCACCTCGCGCTTCATGCCGTACCACCAAACGTGCTCTCTCAGATCTCTGTACATCTTGTTGGCACCAGGATGCATAGAGTACTGAGAGCGATGAGCCTCCTGAAGAACCTCCTCCCGAAGCTCTCCACTCGGAACGCACAGTCTAGCACCGTGCCGCAGCGACCCATCTTCGGCAATGGAGAAATCATCAAGCAACCCTATCTGCACCTGCTCCCTGATGCTCCTCAGGGCAACATCATCAAACTGTGCTGATCTGACCCTGTCCATCAACTCAGACTGAATCTGTAAACCCCACATCTGCACCTCCATGCCTGGAATGATCACCTCGATTCCCAAACTATCCAGGTCGGCCAAAAGATGACGGTCTGATGTCAGATACATAGCCACTGGATACCTGCTCAAGGCATCTGCGACTACGTTGGCCTTCCCTGGATGGTACTGCAAGGCGATATCAAAGTCCTTCATCAGCTCGAGCCAACGTCTCTGCCTCATGTTCAGCTCCTTCTGAGTGAACACGTACTTCAAGCTCTTATGGTCAGTAAAGATCTCAACCCGCTCTCCGTACAGATAATGCTTCCACAGCTTCAGGGCAAAGTTGACAGCGGCTAACTCCAGATCATGAGTCGGGTAGTTCTTCTCATGAGGACGTAACTGCCTAGATGCGTAGGCAATCACCTTCCCGTGCTGCTGAAGTACACAACCCAGACCCCGACCAGAAGCATCGCTGTAAATCGAGAAACCACCGGACCCAGACGGCAATGTCAAGATAGGAGCTGATGTCAACCTCTTCTTCAGCTCATCGAAGGCGGCCTGACACTCCTCAGTCCAGACGAACTCCACATCCTTCCTGGTGAGTCTAGTCATCGGCTCCGCGATCCGCGAGAAATCCTGGACGAACTTTCGATTGTAGCCCGCCAATCCCAGAAAGCTCCGAATCTCGACAACTGTACTGGGCGTAGACCAAGACTCTACTGCAGCAATCTTCTTCTGGTCTACTGAGATACCGTGCTCGGTCACAACATGACCCAGGAACTCGACCTGGTCCAGGAAAAACTCACACTTCGACAACTTCCCATACAACTGCTCCCTCCTCAACGTCTCGAGCATAATCCTCAGATGCTCCTCGTGCTCCTCTGGCGTCTTCGAGTAAACCAGGATATCGTCTATGAAGACCACCATGAACTTGTCAAGGTACTGATGGAATACCTTGTTCATCAAGTTCATGAACACAGCTGGGGCGTTGGTCAACCCAAATGGCATCACTGTGAACTCGTACTGGCCGTACCGAGTCCGAAAAGCTGTCTTCGGAACGTCTTCCTTCTTCAACTTCAGCTGATGATAGCCGGATCTCAGATCTATCTTCGAAAACACCTTGGCGCCGATCAGCTGATCGAACAAGTCGTCGATCCTCGGCAATGGGTACTTATTCTTGAGAGTAAGGTTGTTGAGCGCCCTGTAATCAATACACATACGTATCGTACCATCCTTCTTCGGTACAAACAGGACTGGCGCTCCCTAAGGCGATGAACTGGATCTAATGAATCCCTTGTCCTGCAGCTCGTCGACCTGCTTCTTCAGCTCCGCCAACTCGCTATTGTTGACCCTATAGACGTGCTGCGAAATGGGCTCAGCACCTGGCACTAGGTCTATAGAGAACTCAACGTCTCTATCCGGCGGCATCCCAGGTAACTCCTCGGGGAAAACAACCATGAAATCAGCTATCAGTGGATGCGGCAATACCTGCCCCGCCAGTAAAGCTCCGCAGAACCCATCTCCCGGCTCAGCTGCTCCTCTAGCAAACACAAACTCTGGCTCTCCGGGCGGCCTAAACAAAATCCTACCACCTCTACAATCTATAGTAGCATGGTGCATGCTCAACCAATCCATTCCGAGTACCACATCGTACCTCGGAAGGGGCATTACCAGCAAGCACGCACCTAAAACTCGGCCTCCTACAGTAACTCTCCGTCCCTTGCAGATATTGTTGACCAGGATGATGCCTCCCCCGGTCAATATCTTGCAAGTCCTACCCAAGGGCAATAATATTGTGTCTCAGAGCAAAGGAGACAGACACAAAGCTATGCGAGGCACCGGAATCAAATAAGGTAAATGCAGAAAATGAATCGAGAAGAACATGACCTGCCACTACATCGCCTACTGGCTCTGCCTCCTCCTCTGCTGTCAGAGCAAACACTCTTCCCGCAGGGGCTCCCCTCTGGTGCTGCTGAAAACGCTGCTGCTGAGTCTGAAGTGGAGGACCTCTCTGCTGAACCGTTGGTCCTCTGGCTGGCTGTCCTCTGCCCGCAGCTGCTCTGATACTGCAGTCCTTCACCTGGTGATCGGGCGCCCCACAGTATAAGCAGGCGCCCAATCTCTTCCTGTACACCTCTCTAGTATGCCCTGGCTTCCCGCAGAAGCTGCACTGTACCGCTGGCCTCTGTCTCTGGCCCTGATGCTGCTGGGCACGCGTCGGTGCCTGCTGGATCTGCAACTGAGGCTGATGCTGCTGGAACTGCCTCTGCTGGAAATATGGGTGCTTCGCTGGCCCTGCACTCGAACTGGCTCCCAAGACATCACTACTCCTTTTCGGCTTGAGGCCGAAGTCCTCCTCCGCAATCTGAGCCTCCATCAAGATCTGCTCAAATGTCGCATCCCGTCGCCCAGATGTGCGAGTGCGCACTGCATGAATGAGACCCCTCCTGAACTTTCGGGCCTTGCACCCTTCGTCCTGAACCAAACTGGATGCAAACCTGCTCAGGCGGAAGAACTCTGCTGCATACTCGTCCACTGACGAGTTCCCCTGCACCAGACTGGCAAACTGCCCCTCCAAAGTTGTCAAGGCTACATCTGGGTAGAACTTCTCCTTAAAGAGTTTCCTGAAGTCCTCCCAAGATATACCTCTAACCGACGTACGCGGATCCGTGCGGTACCAAGTCAATGCTATGTCAAAGAACTGGCTCGCTACAGAAGTCACCCACAGAGCTCTCGGAACCTCTGCCAATTCCAGACTCCGCTGGACATCCTCTAGCCAGTCGTCCGCGTATAGGATACCCTCGGTACCCTTGAAATCTCGCAGGTTCATCTTCCTGAAGTCGAGATGCGTACCGGGCCTCCCCTGGCCCTGCTGCTGTGTCGGTGCTCCCTGAACTGTCGCTGGTGCACCTCTCTCTACTGCTGCCAAAGCTAACTGGTGCGAGTTCTCCATCGTCTGTCGCAGCACCTCTGCCTGACGGTGTTGTGCCTCTGCCTGTGCTCTCTGCGTCTGCAGCATCTGCTGCAGTAGGGCCATCATACCCTGAGCATCTACCGGTATCGGAGGCGGCGGTGGAAGAACATCTGGAATAACCATAGACGGTCCCGCTGCTGGAGGTGGAAGACCTCCCGGAATCGTCGCTGCTGCTGCTGCTGCTCCCGCCGAAAGGGCAGGAACTATGGTAGCAGCTCCCTCAGCTGTAGGTGGAAGAACTGCCGGATCTGCCACTGCTGCTCCCGCAGCCGGAGATGGAACACCTCCTGCCGGATCGGGCCTCCCTGGTACAGCGCTAGGACCCGCTGCCTGAGAGCGAGTGATCGTCATCCTGAGGATAGGTTGAAACAAGGAATCAATATGGCACATGATAGGAATATCAAAGATGGACAATTAAATTCAATGCAAAAGAATTTGTCATGGTAATCAAAAGATCAGAATCTCCTAACATGTGATTGAGTAACTCCTATCATACCCTAATCCTACGTCCTAATTGCAGGCTCGTAATTAGCACTCTAAGTCGAGCACCATTACGAGTTCGCACTAGTTGCGACACTGACCTGCATGGGCCACCACAAAAACGTGTCACGACTCGCACCCTGGAGAGGGGCACGAGCACGTGGTTACGTCCAGCCTACGCCGCAGAATCGGCGGTAGAATGCTGTATATAGGGTCTGTAAATACTACGACTAAACAGATAAATGTACCTGTACAATATATACACTCCGAACGGAGGAACAAAGCAATACTGTCTCAATCACATAAATCAAAACTAGGGTAGAAAGCATGGAAAAGTGATATGATAGAATAAGCAAGAAACGAGTCCAGAATTATCCACAAGTCACAGCTAACACAAAATCCAGAGTCTCAGAATAATACTAAGTATAAAGATACTACAACAGAAATAAACTAGCTGGCTCGCAGGCCAGGCAAACCTAACTAGAACTAGGCTACTCGGGATGAGCGAAGTCAAGAGGCTCTACCACTAAGCCCCTGTCTAGGTCAAGTCCATCAGACTCTATCCCGAAGTAAGTCGGGCAATCAGCCTCTAAATCATCTGTAAAATTTTATCAACGTATCCTGTCAGGAAAATGAGCAAGTACAAAACACCAACAGCAGTTCCATATGAATTGAGAAATACTATAAGAGACAGTAATAATGAAATACAAGACAAAAAATATAGGCGACTTGGGAACCATTTGAAAGCCGAGTTACAACCCTTAAACCAAACAAGGACCGGGGTTGTAACCCTCCTTTCAAACAGAACTTAGTCCCATCATCATGGTACAGTATAAAAGACAGGTAGAGCATATGAGAAATAAATCATAGCATGGTGAAGTACAGTAAGTAAAAGTAAACTGGAATGTAAGATATGACAACAATAAATAAAAAGTGATTTGAATTATTAGGGCGAAATGTGATCGGCTAGGGAATCAGGAGAACGGTTATCCACTTGCTCGACAATCACACGGAACCTCCGAAGAGGGCCTCCGAAGAGGGCCATACCGGCCAACCTGGATAACCGCGGGGAGGTATCTGCTACACCCTACGTGAGGTGAGGGCGGCGCCAGCAAAATACTGAAATATTATCTCTGAGGTTTTGATCACATAACCCCTAATAATTCCCCTCTATTTCCCCGAATAGTATCACGGATCCGGACATGGCACGTCATGACACGGGGTTCGAGAGCAGGGGGCCAGCCCACTCCCAATGTGTGTCTATATAAGTACAGGAACACAGAAATATCTCATACCCATATACCAAGAAATTCCAGGAATAACATCTCATGACAGGATCCGATGTATACTAGTCCGTAAACTGTCGTGTCAGAAATCAAGTATAACACTACGACTGAATCGGATATAGTAGATATCAAGACAATGAAAACTATCAGTGAATGTACTCGCCTGTGGTCCTGAGATAATAGGTGAATAGATACTCAGAGTGATCACAGACCTGAAATAAGATACTATGAGTCAAACAGGGCTAAATACTGAAAAAGGAAGCTAATACAAGCCATGAATGCAAGTCTAAGTCAATACTAGGTCAATCTAGGTCAAACTGAGTCATACTAGACTATACTGGTTCATACTAGGTCATACTAGGTCACTGGGAGTCATTCCAAGTCAAACTAGGTCAATCGGGATCAACGGTTGACTTACAGTTGACTTTTGGTCAAAAAGTCAACTCTGGTCAACTCTGGTCAACTCTAGGTCAACCCTAGGTCAAACTGGTCTAATGTTGACCAACTGTTGACTTTCAGTCAACTGGTCAACTCTGGGTTGGTTTCGGTCAAATCGGGTCGCTTAAAGGCTAAGTTTGACCTTCGGTTGACTTTTGTTGACTTTTGGTCAAAACGATCAACCGACGTCAAAACTAGTCTTAGAGTATCATATTTGATCATTACCAACCACGGGGATCAAGTTCTAACACCATCTTAGACTTCTAACACTAATATCCCATTCTAGGCAAAACTAGCATTTACCCTTCTAAGGTAAATCCCGATACCTTACCCAAATCCAAGAAAACCCCACCAATACCCATGGCACTAGCCTAGGCTCCTTAGTGTAGCTAGATATCAACCTATCTAAGGTTTACCTACCAAGAGATTGGGGTATCCTAAGCATCTAGGCCATCTTACGACACATGTTAACCCTTTACCCGTTACCTTGCCTATATCATGAATTTACCCTTTTCATTACCCCACTCACCAACACCACTCTCCTCACATGATACCACACTCTAATAGGCCTCTCTAGGTTTCCTAATAGGTTTCCTACTAGTTTAGAGATAGGCTTTACTATAGGATACTAAATTACTCTCAAAATACCTCACAAAACACTCACACACATCTCACAAAACACACACTCACACATGGAAATAAAAGGACAGATTTTGTGGACTTGGTGGACTGATTTTTGTGGGTGTTTGGGGCTGTCATTTTGGGTTGAAAAGTGGACCTAACTATAGGTGAATTGGTGGCTATGAAGGGTGGAGGTTTGAGTGGTTTTGGATGGGTTTTAAGGGGTTTCATGGACTAATTTGTGGGGCAACTTGTGGGGGCTGTCAAGTGGGAAATGGGGGCTGATTTGGGGCTGTCATGGGGTCCCCTAGCTGCTGAATTTCAGCAGCCCTCCCCTCTCTAAACACTCCACTAACTCATCTATCTAACCCTCACAACTTCCCACCAACAACACACAAACACCACCACTATTAACCTCAACACCAACACCAACACCAACACTACCCCATCCTCTAGGCCGACCATGGCTGTCCATTAGGACACCAAACACATCACAAACACATCACAATATTTCCCCCAATATATATATAAGCATATATATATACATCTATATATATATATATATAGAAATATATATATATAACCACATATATATAAACAAATATAAGAATGAATATGATACATGAATAAACTCATTCTCTAACAAGCAAAAATCTGGAATAATATGAAGAACAACACAAAATTAATATTAGAACAATATTCATGTGTCCAAAAGAGGGTTTTTCCTATTGGGACACAAACCTACATGTTGGACATTCCTAAAAATGTCCAAAGGACACAAAAATGGTCTCTAATAGGGACACCACCATGGGAATCATTCCTAATGGATTCCTACACAATCTACATGAGAAAAGAATCAAGTTTGGAGAAGGATTCACCTTGGTTTGAAGAAGGAAATCAATGGAAGCTTCAAAAGTGGAAGGAGCCCTTTGGAGAAGAAGAAGAAAAGTGGATGAGAATGGAAAAAAGTGATTTTCTCTCTCCTCCCCACTCCCTACTCTAGTGGCCGGCCACACATGGCTTTTGTCCTATTTGGGTATTTACAAGTTTGCCCTCCAATGGTTAAAATAGCTAATAAATAGGAAAAGGTTAAGCCGGGGGTAGTTTAGTCAAACCGAAACCACTAATCTCTAACTAAAATTAACCAAAATAATTAGTCTAGTCTCTAACCAAAATATCTAACATGTGGGCCATGTCTAACTAGTGTGTGGGCCCGCTAAGGTCAAAATACCCCGGATCCCCGAAACAAGTCAAAACAAGTCGGAATGAGTTGAAATTCGAACCCGATTCAAATAACCCCAAAATAATACAAATAATAATTAAATAATTCCAAAATAATTTTTAAAGTAGAAAATTACCAAAATACCCCTGTTTGTGAAAACTGGGGGTGACAACCATCACGTGGGTCATTTGGAAAAACTGTAACAAATTTATTTACGAGGGACACCAATATTCGTCTAACCAACTTATTAGAGAAGTTCTCCGACAGACTCACAAAGTCAGCAGGCACTGCAAGCACGGCCTTTATGACTTCTGGCAGTCCTTGCTCTTACGACGATTACGAATGGATTGTTGAATGCTTTCTTTTTGGTCTTTTTTTGTCTTTCGCTTTACGCTTACTTGTAAAGGCTTCGGCATTTTGTGCCTTGATATGAATAAAGTGTGGGTTTTTTAATATATATATATATATATATATATATATATATAAGACTTTATTCAGCGATAGCAAAGGACAAGTCCTGGTTACATCAAAAAAATAGTAAACTACTGCAAAAGCTCCGGTAATGAAGGAGAATGACGACACCGAGCTAGATCTTTAAGGATCTGCCTCCGAACTTCATGAATCAATTGGTCGAGATTGTACGTATATTCTTCGTAGCGCCATTTGTTACGATTTTTCCAAACCATCCAACAAACTGCCCCAACCATAATCTCCTTGAGGTGCATGTTTCTCTTTGTCTACCACAACTTGAATATGCCAAGAAAGGTTCTTGATCGACCGTGGACATGAAAGTCCAGTTCCAGCTTCTTGCAGACGCCAACAGACAAATTGTCTTCCCTAAATAAGTGATACTGACTCCGGTGTTGGGTGTGCACAGAAATGAGATTTTGAAGCTATGTGAAACCCTAACCGCTGTACATTCTCATTAGTAGGGATTTTATCTAACAAAGTACGTGTCAAGACCCACACCCGTTTTTCGGGATGCGAGTGCGTGTCCAAGCTAGCCTACACCGTAGTGTCGACAGTAGAATGATGTCTAGCCACAATGCTCAAAATCGTAAATAATAACTTTATTGCTCATTCACCAACTAATTTAGATTACAAAATTCACAAGTTTATATTTGCTAAAATATACAATGTCTCACAAAAATAGAAAAGACAACTAACTCAACTATCTAGTCTTCTAGGGTTGACCTTCGCATATACCCATGTCTCCCTCAACGATCCAAAGCATAGAGTAGCTGCGACAAAACTAAAAAAATAGGTTTCTAGTCAGGAATGGAATGAGTACATTCTAACATCAGTTCCAATAATTTGACAAAATCTATAAAACAGTAAATAATATTGAAATGCATGATAGGTATATAAACAGGGAATTATGGTATGAAATATGTGAGTAAAAGTAGGAGAGCATGGCATTCAAGACTAGGAAGTAATAGTAGTAACAACTAAAACAGGAACAATAGCATGTAGCAAAACCATATCTAACTAGTGAGTTAAAATAGCACTTTCAACATGTAAACGGCTAAGGATAAATTTGGCACCTTGCACGTGAAGTGTGCGACTGCTATCAGACACGAATAGACAAACAAGATATTTTTGGGTATATTTACATATCTACTAATGTATTTCCCCATCCGACTAGTACTCATGGATTCAAATAGGTCACGAACACGGTAATACATTGGTCACGAATAACATATAAGGAATCCATAACTACTACCTTATGTAAGTATCGTGTCGAGAATCAATAGAAAATCAATGTAAGACAATACTACATACACGAATCATGAAATTATCAAATATAAAAACTATTAGAAAATGTACTTGCCTGGGGTCCTTAGCTAGTAAAATCGATAATACCAACCACTTAGTATGCCACAAATTCGAACTCGCGCAACAGTCTCTAGATGTTGAAATAGACATCACCAACATGTTTGGTATTAAAATGTCTAAAAATGCCTACCCAAAAGTCCAATTCTGGACACATGGGCAAAATAATATTTTTTTGGTCAAAAGAATATCCGTCGTTGGACCCACTTTGTACCGAAAAATGTGCCAGAGTCTGTGATCTCTAAAGTCAACAAAGTATACATCTACGGGTCCGGTTTGACGATACAAACCCAATCGTATGTCCAAAGTTGGATTTTGGTAGGCCGTGCACAAATTCGCCCATTGGGTCGGGTCGTGGGTCCGCCAAAATAACCGATCGACCTTCTCAGAGACGGACCAAACTTGACATACAGGACCAAAAAATGATACGGTCCTGTTGGTGCAAGTTTTGTCTCGAAATGATGAACGTACACGAAGTTATGGGCTAGTTTGCTAAAGGGCCGATACGGGGTATCTCAACGAATACGCCTCGATTTCGTCGTGCACTCACAGCGAAATCGAGTTCCATCAAATCTCATACGTCAACATCCACATGCGTCTTTTGATGCTCATGGCTTGCGACCACGTCGCCCAGTTTGTCATGGCACACGACGTATCAGTAAGAATTCTAATTTTAAAACTATTTTTTAGAGTTTTTCTCAGTTTTCTAACCGATTTAACTAGATGTATAATTAACTATAATTAAAACTAATAATAGGGTTTCCATGGTATTTAGGTTGTCTTCGAACCTATTCTGGTACTTTTTTAAAACTGTCGATGGATATGCGATTTGTCGACTTCCAAAACAGGTCCGTAAACGAGTTTTCTGTTTCATTTTCGACCAGAAGTGACGGATCATGAAATGATCAAACGAGGAGGCAGAGACTTCGTTGTGAAGTTGCAATCGCAGACTGCTGCTGCTGCTGTTCCGCTATGTTGTTTGTGCGCACGGCCGACGCTGCTACGGTGGCCGGCGGCGCTCAGGGAAAGATTTTGGAGAGGATTGCTAAGATTTGAATCAAATCAAGTCTATGAAACGGAATCACTGTTCTTCTTAGAACAGTCGGCCAAGACTGAGTTGTTCAACTCACGAGAATTTCAATATCTCGTGAGATATTGAAATTCTTTTTCTTTTTCTTTTTCTTTTTCTTTTTCTTTTTCTTTTTCTTTTCTTTTTTCCCTTATCAATTATGCAACAAATTATTACCAAAAAATTGCTAAATACTTCAAAAAAAAACAAAATCTTACCTACCTAATTCTTTTTTAACGTTCTCTAGTGTGGGAGTATTTACACCTATATATGTACATATACATATAAAACATTTACCAATGAATTAACAATTTACCAATAAATAATGCTACTATTTAATAACAATAATAATAAAGATAACAAACTAAAATAAATGGACACTAGGTATGGTATTGGGTGAACATTATTCCCCTACTATAATTGGTCACTGAAAATCGTGCAAGTATTCTAATTGCCATATTAATAGTACCTATATTGTAGGTATAACAAACCTTTAGAAAATATTTAAAATCCAAAATAAAAGTAAAATATGAAATAATGCATATACTTAAAATATTTCTTCATGGGCATCTTTGGTCTCACTACATGCCTACATGGCCTTAGGTTCGGTTCGGTCCAATTTGACTAGTTTAACATAACCGGGTCTCCCAAAAAGTCAATATCTTAATAATTAACAAATTAAATCTTTTATAGGGGTCAAGTCAGAACTTTGACTAGTTTTCCTAGTTAGAATACACATATGGCTCGGTCCTCCCTATTATGGCTAATACACTAGTCAAGACATGCAACTACACTATCTGTGCCATAATTTATAGTCATCTTGTACTCTAAAATTTAACCATAATTAAGGTCTTATATATTAATAATTAATTATTTATTTATTTATTTATAAAATTTGGAAAATTACCATTTAATTTAAATAAAAATATTTTAAAATTTTGAGAAGAGGGGTTACAAATCTATCCACCTTAGAAATAAATTTGTCCTCGAATTTAAGAGTACTAGGATAGACGGACTGGGTTGATTGGTGCAAAGATAGGAAAAAATTTGGATCAGAAATATTGAACAAATAGGTGAAAAATAAAAGGAAGAAATTTAGGGTTAGGATTAGGGTTTCAGAAATTAGGGACTAGGGTCAGGGTTTTAGAATAGGAAAATTGGTTTAAGGATTTGGGAAATTATGGTTAGGGATTTGGAAGCTTGGGGATTCTGTGGACTAGGGATTTTTGGAGAAAATAAAAGGAGCCTCTCCTTTATTTAGGTAGGGTTTCCTAGATTGATAAGGATTAAAAATCAAAAAAAATTCATAAATATAAGCAAATCAATCAATCTATGATCGATCAAATCTATTTCTTGATCAATATAGTTATTATAAGATAGTTCAAAATAATATTCAAACTGATTTTACATAATATTAAAATACATACATGAATAATAATATAAATTATTATTTTATGTCATCCAACTATTTGAGCAATATTTCTATGAATTCTAAACAAAATTTGGTAAATCCTTCCGTTCAAAGTATCTATAATATAATTTAAGAAAAATATTTTTTATTATCTAATTAGAAAAAATATTTAAAAGTGCAACTAAAATAATGAAATAGAATTTTTGAAAACTCAGGAAGTGGGCTTGCAAATCTATCCGCCTTAGAAATATTTCATCATAAAATTTTAACGGCCACGATTAGGCACGACTGCGAAATATAATCAAGAAACAAAATTTCAATCGATACGAATAAAATGGCAAATGATATAATCAGGAGAATGATATGATTCATGATCAATTAGTCACGTGTAATCGCAGATAGGATCAAAAATAATAAAATAATATACCAAAGAAAATGTGATTTGGCACGATCAACCTTTGGTCAAAATGGTCTAGTCGACGACCAAAATATTTTAAGAAAGATCAAAATTAAAATAGTTTGGCACGTCCAAATTATAGTCAACATGGTCTAGTCACGACCAAAATTTCTAAAGAATGATCAAAATTTAAGATAAAATCTAAAGGGGGTTATAGTCACTTTGTGAGCCCCCTGAATTTTAGGGATATTTTTTCAAAATTTCTAAATACATTATTTTTGATAATTCATTTTTATTTAATTATTTTTTATCATTAAATGCTCTTTTCCATGACTTTGATTTCTGGAGCGTCAGAGATGTCAATCTCTGGAAACTTCCTTTATGAGTTTGTAGTAGATAAGATTATCTCTATTTTGATATATCATGTCCCACTCAAACTTGTTCCCTTGTGCTCTTTTTGCATCACGCAACTTTCGGGTCAATTTAGGCCAATTGATCATCTACCGTAAAACCTTATCTAACTTCCAATTTAATTTCGGGACTCGACATCGGTCCAATCTAATCGACCCAATATATTATTTTGATCTATTTTGAGCCTACTATACAGGTGCAACTTGCATGCCACCCAATTGATCTCTTGCATGGTCATATTTCATCAATGATTATAAATGATTTAAATTTGTAATTATGGCCTAACCAAGCCCAAAACTCAACCGAACTTGATCCAACACTCAACTAGATTTTATGTGGCCCCTCTCATGACAACCCAAATATTTCACACAATTTTTCCCACATGATAAACACCAAACACCAAGTGTGTCCACTCAAAATATTCAAGGGACAACTCAAATGACCTAATTTAATCTTGGCCCTTGATTTTGCCTCCATGAACCAACTCCACTCATCCATTTATACAACCCTCACCCCCATACTCCCATTGGCCGACCCTAACCCCAATGCACTCTCTCTCCTCTCAAAATATCTCTTCCTCTCTTTCTAATAACATATATATATATATATATATATATATATATATATATATATATATATATATATATATATATATATATATATATATATATATATATATATAAAATATATATATATATATATATATATATATATATATATATATATATATATATTACTCACCCCCCTCCCATCAGCACACACCCCTCTCCCCCATCTTCAGCTGAGAGCACTCCATCCCCCCTCCTCATTTTTTTCTTCATTCACCACATCATTATCTCCACCTTTTATTATTCTTCTTCACCACAGCATCATATTCACCATTATCTCCATCTTCCTCTCCTCATCCTTCCAACATTGTAGCCGCCGTGCCGACACGCTGCTGCTGTATTTTCCAGCCGTACCGTACGCCACTCGGGCCGGCCGCCGCCTTTCCTCTGTCCCAGCGACCCAGGGCGGCGTTTCCTTCGCCGCCAGGACAGCAGCAACCCAGCGTATGCTGCTATGCAGCGACTGCTGCGAGCTGCTACGACATGGTAGCACCATCGCGCACCGCCGCCCCGCAGCCAACCATCACCGCCGCGACACCCTCTGCCCTGGCAACTATAGATGACCCCGCTGGGATGGTTGTCGTCCTCCCGACGATCCACGTAGGTGATTCGTGCGTTTGTCACGGGATCCCGTCGTGACGTGCGATTTGGAACTCAGAATGCACGTCTCGAGACAGCGACTTTGTGTGTATTGTCTGGGAGATTCGACCATTAGATTGTCAATCTGTTTCATCCGTCTCAATCGTATTATATACCCCTTCACCCCTGTCAAGTTTCAACTGTTAATTCCTTCGTTTGATATTTCAAAATCGGCCACCAAGTTGACCCTTTAAATTGTGTATATTTTGGACAGTTTTGTGGAGCCAACTTTATGGACTCGTATTTCTGCCGTTGCAGCTCCGTTTGGCATGCCACTAGTTCCTTTACACAGATGGTATAACCATCTTATTGCCCCTCAAGTTTCGTTTCATTGTGAGATTGCTTGATTGGTTGAATTTGACGCCAAAGTTGGTCGTCCGAATTCATAATTTTCAACTTTTAAAATCCTAATTTTGAACCCGGGACTCTGGATTCAATTTCTGACACTACCAGTAGACTCATGGCATCATTCTGACATGAATTCATATAAAATTTGCTTGATTTGGAGGACGTGTGTCACGACCCGCTCCCGAATAATCGGACACGAGTCGGACACGCCCAGCCTTCGTCGATAGACACGACGAAGTAAGCTGTACCAAGCTAGGGAAATCTAACCAGATAAACATAAATGTGCACAATTACAGCATCTAAAAACGTTCCCAGAAGATCACCATAATCGACAAATCCATATAACATAAATGTACCAGAGTCACCAGGAATGAAATATACTATGAACTCTAAAGACAATATCTAGAAGTAAAGCTGTCACGCCCCAGAACCAGAATACTGGAGAGCGGAGGCAGACATAGCCAGCTACGTATAACGGAATGGGATCCACCCCGCTATACGGTCACGGCTGTCTAGATATGTGAGGTTTTCACTACAATCCATCAGCCTCTTAAGGTCGTAAAATAGCTTATTGTCTCAATCTCAGCCAACTAATAATAATCACAAGATATCAGATCTCCAAATATACAATTGTAAGGCATCCCAAACATTACATATCCAGATGATCATGAAGCTAGTCGTTACAAAATGTGAGGACTAGCAAGAGTTCAGTCATACATGATCAACCCCCGGGGCTTGTCAATCATGTTACAGCCCGTAGGCAGACAGTAAGTAAGTACAATCGAGCTAACACCTGTTCGTCGGCTAAACGCCTCAAAAGAATAATTTACAATATTACAGTGGGAGAACAAAAAGAAACCCACTCGATGCCCTGGTTACGCCTGGTGACCACCATCGGGCTGAAATACAGGGAGATCCTTTGGTGCTGATCCGGTATCTGGCCATACAAAACCAGCTGGGTCAGACCCCAGAAAGAGCAAGTGCCACAAAGGAGGCTTCACTTAGGAACTAAAGCCAACAAATTATTAGCATTCAACATGTAAGAAAATAACAATAAATAACACAGATTGAGGTTTGTGCACCACCAATGCACTTATCCCAATCATAGAACATAATTAAGCGAAGCATCATTGACATAAAAGAACTGGAGAATCATGCTAAATAAAACATAGCTGGACAATATATGAAGAGAAAACGAAGGTACTATTCCGGAAGCCAGGTTACAATCCTTAAACCAAACAAGGACCGAGATTGTAACCCTTCGCCTGAACAGAACTTAGTCTCTGATCATTTATTGCTAAAGGTGACAATCATTAAGGTAAAAAGGAGAGAGTACAATGATAAAAGTGATAATGAAGAGTACAATACGCTAGAGTGACAATAGAGTACAATCATTATAGTGACAATCTGGAGTGACAATCATTATAGTGACAATCTGGAGTGACAATCATTCAATCATTCTGGTACAATCTTGCAATCAATCAATTCTAGACAATACTATACTGGACTAGACTCCATCCAAGCAATCACGGCCAACCATTGCCTACGGCTTTCTACATTAACTAACTAGGGTTATCACAATCCTAGTTACTAGCAAGATGCAATGAGATGCTCCAAGTAGTCACAGGCCCTGCAGCTATCCAGGTTATCCAGGCAATCATTATAGTGACAATCTAGAGAGTTCAATCATTTTAAGTGACAATCAAGAGTGCCCCACATGACAGTGGGCTGGAAATGTGCCCTACTTGTCGGCAGGCTACAAGTCCAAACATTTGCGGCCGGGATAACGGGATCGCCTGTAACTGGGGAACATCTCTTCATGTCTAATGAATTGTACTAGTCATTAACCTTAGTCCATTTCAGTAGGTACTCCTGACCGTGGTACTCAGGAGTCCCCTCCTAGACATGATGCAAGACAGGACCGGATTATTTGTACAAGCACAATCGCCCACGGTGTCCAGGTTACTTATACAAGTCATGTCATGTCAGGTAGCCGTCGCAACAGCTATTCGAGATAATCATGTCAGGTTTATTATATCAAGTGTACTAGTCAGGAGTGCGCCACGACGGGCCACTATCAGGTCATGTCAGGTTATCATGTCAGGAGTGCACCACTACGGGTCACTGTCATGTCATGCTCAATTATCAATTCCAAACATATCTAATAAAATATCAATATTCAGGGCTATAGAAGAGCCATGCGGCTAAAGCATATGCGGTCAGGATGGATCTCATGCGGCTGGGAAGGGAACAGCCCATGCGGCTGGATGGTATCAGGCGCATGCGGCTGATAAGGGACTCAACCTCATGCGGCCAAGAGAAAGGCAAGACACATGCGGCTCAATTAGGTGAGCGCATGCGGTTCAGTCATATGCGGCCAGAAAAGGAGGGGGCGCATGCGGCTGGAAGTACAAGGGCGCCAGCGGCTGAAAATGTAAAGGCGCATGCGGCTGGAATTAATCGGGATCATGCGGCCCGGACTCAGAAGTCCATGCGGCCAGGGTCTAGGGTTCTCATGCGGCTCGGGGATCAGGGCCTATGCGGCTGGCAAGTGCTTGAGATTATGCGGTTCAGGGAGGTGAGCGCATATGCGGCTCGAATTAGAAAGGGGTCTTCATACGGCTGATGGCGAACTCAAGTCCATGCGGCTCACATAGCAAAACCCATGCGGCCCGGAAGAAGTGTGGGCGCATGAGGCTGGGTCAATGCAATGGCTTATGCGGCTGGAGGGGAAACAGTTGCGTATGCGGCTCGAGAAGAGTTCGTTCCCAGCCCTGCGACTAAGTCCATGTAGACTCATGCGGCTGATGGGAAATGAGCCCATGCGGCTGAGTATGAGACTCAGCCTCATGCGGCTGGGACTAAGTTTCATGCGGTTTAGAAGTACAAGGGTCTCATGTGGCTGATGGCGACTTGCCGCATGAATACTCATGCGGTCAAGTACAGCCATGCGCCAGGGAACTGTTCTTCTTCTCCAAAATTCCGAGGAGAAGAACACTAGGAACCCATGCCTTCCAAGCTTCATAAAACTTTCATCCGGAGCCCAAATCTGAACTTCCATAGGTCAAAATAGGGTAGAACGAAATTCTCTACAACATGGAACCATCAAAACTCAGAAATAACAAGATTAAGTAGATCAAAACCCAAAAAATTCCGAAAATAAAATAAACTTAGATCTACAAGAATCTAGCCATGGAAAGTAAAAATACCCAGTACTAAAGTGCTTTAGAATGTAGTAAGGAAGCGAATGAAGTAATAAAATTGGAGTTCCTTCATGAAGCAAGATGCACTTGCCTAGACCTCTCTCTCCTCTCTCTGGTAGGTAAGAAAGTAAATGAGGAAGAAGAAGATGAGTAATGAAGAGAGAGAAAGAAGAAATGGTAATAAATATCAAAGGTGGTGGTAGGTAGGGGGTTCATCCATGGTTCATGATGAACCAAAATAATCCCAACCGAACCAAGCCAACCCGGGCCAAGAATAAACCAAGCCAAGCCATGAAGAAAACTAAACAAGAAATTATGCAATACAAAAATAAATATGTACACGTATTCCAGAAATACGTAATACGAACCACAGGCATTACAAAAGCTAAGTAGTCTAAACCTGAAGCCTCAAGCTAACTCATGGCTTCGTCATGCTCAGCTAATATCCTGGGCTCTGGCCCATAGAGTAGAATGGTACCCTGCAAGTACACTTGTAACATATCCCAGTCAGGAGCGGAGCTAAGTATATCCAAGAAAATGAACATGAATATCATGGTATGAAAATTATAGAGAATATATATAAAGTACGAGAAATAAGAACAAGACATGAAACCTGAATATGAATACTGAAAGTAAATACAGGAAACATGAAATGAGTCCTGAACATGAAATACAACATGAATCCTGAAGTGTGCAATATATCGAAATACATCCAGAGTGTGTGATCGGCTTAGATAGATTCAGGGAACATGAAATGGTACGGCTTCGGTCCCGCGTGCACGATGCGGGACCTAAGCTATTCACATGAATAATAACTCGGGTTTGACCACACATCTGTAGTATTTCCCTTCCCAGACACATGTAAACTCAAGGAAACATGATACAAGATAATCTCGTGATATATCGTGTCAACCAGAAGATACAAGAATGAATATAAAAGACATGAGAAAATGGACAAATCCGAGGAGTATACCTGCCTTGCTCAGGGTGATCAAGAATGGGTGGTAAAGCTGTATGTCCACCTGTTTATTTTAAGTGCAAGTTGGTTAAGGTCTAAAAAAATCAATTTAGTTTTCTATGAACTCTAACCATATTTAACCATAAATTGAGATTCATTAATTGGTCTAAAGCTAACAGGAAAAACCTCTAAGTTCAGCACTATTGTCCTCAAAACCACATTACCTATCAATTGAATACGGGATATAAGAACTCAGTATTTCGAAATTGAGGAAATATATCCTACTGTTTGGAAACACAACTAATATCTAAACCACAACTGAACCATTACCTACTACTCCTCAAGAAATCAAAAGAGAGTCATCTTATTATAACCTCAGTCCCAGCAGGGACCTTCTCAACTTACTAATAAAATTGAACTAAAAAAAACAAAGTAAGGCTTAACAACAATTAACTCTCAATTTTCTTCCAGTTTTGAGTCACAGTTCACCAATTGTAATTTCTTTAAATCATTAGAGTTCAAACCCGCCTCATCTGTCTATCAGAGACCAAATGCCAAACACAGTTCATAACATGAACTATCAGCAAAACACTGCAGTCCCTTAAAATGAATGATCATCCAGCTGGAATAAAGAAAACAAGATTTATCCAATATCAACATAACCCAGTTTTTCCCACAGGTCCAACATAAACCTTCATAAAAATATGTTTCGACAGTTGAACTCAAAAAAATTTCTAAAACAACAATTATGTCACACAATGCATTAAAAGAACAGAGCAGAAGAAGGACTCGACAATCAGTACTTCCACTCCTTTTCCTGTTTCAACATCTACCCGACACAGAAACCAAGCTAACTTGAATTCCCATTCCATTTTGCTCCTATTTCGACCCCTCCAGTAATCATCCGAACTCTTCTTCACACCAACCGATCCAAACACAACCTTCCTGGACACGACAACTAGCTGATCACGAACCGGACACTCAAGAAAAGCTCGAACACACGAACACAGCTAGGTACGCACCCAAACGCAACACCAAAAATCCTGCAACCGAACACAACGCCATCCTATGAAAATGCCAGTTATGAACTAAGAGTACACATCTTGAGAGAAATAGAATAATTACCTGTAGATGACTAAACCACACAGAAACTGGAACACGTTCGCAGCATGGACACGAACAGACTTGGACACTTGCACACTGGACACGAACCATCATCAACATTGAGCACGAACAAAACCGATATAAGAATCTATTGTCATGATCGACACAAACTATTTGATTCTTTAAGAACGGAATGTAGAGATTACCTGCGAAGGATTTGATTATGGAGCGCGGATACATCTCCAGTGTCTTACATAATCTCTTCGTGTCCAAATTAGGTTCGAATGTCCCGTTGAGGCATTCCATCGAACAAATGCCATGCACAAAGAATGAACAATTTCAGAGGTGCTGGTAATTATTCGATAAGAATATCAAAGAAAACTCAAGAAGATTCAAGAAAACCATAGGACCACATATCCATACACACACATACAGAACTTCGATCTCCCTCCAATAATTGATCTCTTGATCCATTCCAATTCAGAAAGAAAGTTAACCTTCGCATCAATTTACTCATAATACACCCATACATATCAAATTCAAACTTGAATTTAAAAAGATTTGAATTGAATAATTACCAGAAATTGTCATGTTCTTGATCGAAGCAGTAGAATTACTGATGGAGTTGCGGGAGAGAATCGAATTACCGGAGAAGTTGAGATGTTCGTCGTCGAGAAACCACTTGCACCGCCGAGGAGTCGGATCTGGCAAAGAGGACGAGTTCGTCGGAAACAGTCGCGTCGTCGTTGGAAATACGAACGCCGGAGGGATCTGCGCCTAGTCGCTTGGCTCTACTCATCATTGCGGTCACTGAGAAGTCGCACCCAGCCGAGCGCCGCTTGAGAATGCTGCTGTCGAGGAAGGGTCGATGATCGCCAGGTCATTCACTAGCCATCGGGGCCTTCGCACGTCGCTCGCCGAGAAGACCAGGCCTAGTCACCAGAGTGGTAGAGCCAGACCACCACCATCAGCATCCAGAGCTCACCGAGAAATTAGGGTTAGGGTAAATTTGAGATTTGGGAAAAAGTTTAGGGGTGAAAGCTTTGGAATTTGAGCTGAGAAAAAAAAATAAGAGCATACTCAATTCTCCCTCCACAGGACCCTAAATAGAAAAATGAAAGGAGAATAGAAACTTGCAATTTGATCCACAATAATTTGGGTATTTACAGAACACCCCTAAAAGTTGTTCGAAAAGTTGTTATAATGGTTAGCAAGTAGTTAGAAAATTTGAAAAAAAATCTAGTCTACTTACTAGAGTTTTCCTCTTCAAAATCCTTTAAATAATTAATAACAATTGTTTTCTTTTATAATAAAAATCATAAGGAAAATTAATATTCATAATAAAATCATTTGTTAAAAAAAATTTGAATGCCAGAAAAATTCCATAAATTCAATAAATTGGGAAAGTAGGGTTACAAATCTTCTCCCTTAGAAAATTTCGTCCTCGAAATTTCAAAGAACATGGCAGGATACCCAAAGGACACGAAGTTCAAAATTGGTTGGGCACGAGTGTGAATACACTAGATGACCAGGTATAAAATTCGTAACAATTTGAAATGATTTAGCATGACAAAGTAAATAGATAAAATGGCACAATTGAGAATGGTTAAAATTAATCGGGCACGAAGTGGAACAAGGTCTAATTAATACCAAGTATGATAATTCACACAGGGAGTTGAAATAACACGATCTAACCATGATCAAGAATTTAAATAAACAAGAGATAAGATGAATTTTAATTACGACTTAGTGGAGTAAAATCATGAAGGCACGATCTAAATCAAAATTTTAGCACGATTGAAAATTGAACAAAATAGGGAAATCACGATTAGATAGGCATGGTCAAAGTTAGATAAAACACGATCAAGATTTAAGTACGATTAATGCAAAGATCGGGTGGAACGAAATCAAATTACAGATACATTAAAGAAATCAAATGATTTATCCATAAGATATAAGGAGAATTTGTCGAGATTGATCGAGAGGGTGTATAGAGTCTTCCAGGAAGATGCTAGTGTCAAATCAAGAAGAGAGTGCAAATATTTGTGATTCACGAAGAATCAATAATCATAGGGAAAGGGACATAGTCTCTATGGTATCCAAAAACATATAGATATTGGAATCACTTTACTCAGAATCCCTACCCCGCCAGGGTATACCTGGCTGCAGTAAATTTTGGCTCCGTCACTCAAATAATGATATGTTACCGAATATTCTATTCACTATATCCATTTTCCAACATTTATCAACGAAGCAACCCGAGAGATTACGATATGAAGAATTTAGGACAAAATCTCTATAATACCCGAACCAATGAATGTCTGAAATCACTTCAACTTAGAGTTCCTGCCCCGCCAGTGCGCTGCTGGCTGCAGTGAACTTTCGGTCTCTGCAATCCAGATAACGGCTGCAGCACGCAACTGCCACGCCCTAGTATTATAACGCCCCAGTCTCAAAATACGTAGGACTAGGAACGTAGACATTCCAACCGTATAATAAATATGCGTAAGCTGTAAAATGCAGTAGAACCATGACTAATCTTATCCACACAAAATAAATGAATAAAAGATATCATATAATGATAATAAATTGTCTTGATACAATATGTTGGGCGGAGACAAATCTACTACCAACAAAATAAGGATAAATGCATGGAAAATAAAATGAGTTTAGCGAGCGAAGCAAAGACGATCCAAGTGCAATCATCCTCGAAGAAATAACAATGATCACGGCTAGAGCTAGAACACCTGCAAAAGACAAGAGCACATACCTGGAGAGATAACCAAGTCCTCAGAGGGACGTAACAAGACACATAATATCATGCCATATAAACAGAATAAATATTGCTCAATTAAATAAGTCAATTGAATTATAACATGGTCCAATATACACCTATTGAACTAGCTTACCATCCCTCCAACCAAACAAGGACAGGAGATGGTAAACTAATTTACGGCGACGTATCTTTCCATGCTATGAATCCAATATGGTATACGGACCCCAACAAGGTACAATACCTTCTCATCGAAGTAGTAAGTCACACCTACAACCAAACAAGGACAAGATGTGATGAACTAATCCGCGATAAGTTATTGTTCCAAGCCACGGCAGATACAAGCACCCAAACCAAAAGTACTCATACCTAACGGATAAAGGTGCCTAACCGTTCTAAGTGAAATATAGTTAAGAACAATCCTTTCTGCATATGGGCCCTGGCTAAAATAGAATCAGCATGGTCCCCCCTTGGGGCACCCGAGGCCCAATCAGTAAGAGCATAACATTCCGCAGAACGTCAGTGGCCGTCAGTAATCATGGGTTATCAACCCCGTATCTCCAACGGAGCTTCCGAGTCACAAGGAAAAGTGCATCGAAGCCTATACGCTAAGGAATTGTCCTCCCCGCCCAATGCCTACTATGTTGTATCTACAACAGAAAACTTCTATAACCGCTAAGTCAAACTAGCATGCAACCTCTATTAGCGGTTAATCCTATCGCACGGCTTATAGGCACCGGTGGCTAGCCAGTCATGTATGTCCGTGTTCTACATGCGACACGCAATTTCGTGGTACAATGTGTCAGGGCTAATGAATGCAACACACAAAGGTGGTCCCTTAAATCTAGGTTTAATGTGTAAGAAAATTAATACATAGCAGGAAATATAAATGAACAGTAAGTTCTAACAGGTTATGCCATGTATCACAGTTTATTTTGCATAAAAAAATAATAAATAATGCATAAAATATGAGCTAAATAAATAAACAAAAAATAGCAAGGTGTCTTGCTTGGTAGGACGCCTGGTGTACTACAAAGATTAATGTGGCACGTACTGCAACTTCGGTATAACAACTACACAAGGTGACCTCTTATGACGGCACGGACAGTTCCATTAGGTCCAGAAGGGTCAAATTAGTTAGGTTCAACATAAGGTAGACTTGAATTGGCGAGAGAATAGGAAGGATGGGATTGGTCTCGGACAGAAGGATAATTAAAGGAATTCGATAAATAATATATGATTTTAGAAAATATCTACAATATTTTAAAACTAGATTTTATTAGTAAAATAAACTTTTAGGAATAATACATTAAGAAATCGGAATCATTTTGGGCTAAACTCTAAGGTTCGTTAAATAATATTTTAGCTAAATCTATATTTTCAAACATAGTTTTAGATAAATACAAAAATAATTATTTAAGGCAAACCTAATTTGAGTAAAAAACATCATTGGATTTGTGGGTCAAAATATTTCTAAATAATTATTAAAAATCTCGAAAATTTATCTAGGGTTCTAAAACTATATTTTAAAATAAAGGCCAAGCCAAATATAATATTTGTATAAATGTGTATATATATTTTTGAAAGCTTATTATACCTAATTATACCAAAACCAATTTCTAATAATAACTAAATTAACCATAATTCTTAGTCAATATTAAAATATATATAAAATAATATTAATAATAATGATAATAATAATACATAGTGTACATATGTACATATAATATTAATCAGTAAAAATAACTATTACTATAAAATACTTATACAGTAAAATCAGAAATAACATAATAAGATAACAATAATAATAATAATAAATAACAAAAAATAAAATAATACAAGGACGCACTGTAAGGTGGTTCTCCTCTTTCGAGGAGACCAACCAAATGAATTAGTAAAGAAACAAAAAACTTAGAGAGGGGTAGAGAGAGAGATCGAGTGAGCGAGAGAGGATTAAAAGAGTCGGGGGAGAGACAGAGTGGCGGAACGGGAGAACGGAGACGAGCGGGAGGAGGAAGACGGACGGCTGCGGTCAGAAGAGAGGGAGTTCGGGGATGGAGCGCGAGCACGCGGCGGCGGAGGCTGCACGAGCACGCGACGGAGGAGCTGCGGGAGGAAGAGCCGTGGGAGTTCGGGGGTTCTCGGGGGGCTCGGGCGGCAAGGGGCGACGCCGGTGATCTGGGTCGTATGCAGAGAGGCGCAGATCCGACGGAGATGGAGGCTAGGGCGAAAGAGCGGGATCGGAGGGCGACGGTCGGCCGGTCTACGGCGGCTGCGGAGGCTATACGGCGGGAAGAGGGGAAGATGGAGCGGACGTCTCCGGCGACGAAGGAAGCGGAAGAGGCCAGCGACGGAGGACTCGACGGAGCTTGGCAGATCCAGCTGGCGACAAAAATAAAAAGGGCGGCGGTTGCGGAAGACCGGCACAAGTTGGGTGCGGGGGTTGGCTCGTCGGATGCCAGGGGCCGATGCCGGCTGCCAAAAATTCGGGTGAGTGGCTCGGCTATTTTTTGGGGATTTTTGGTTTATTTTTTGGTGATGGCAAATTTTTGGTGGTTGCTGTGATGATGATGACGACGACGGGGAAGTTAATGTTCAGGTGGGGTGATGACTGCGGACTGGGTGGTTGAAGGCGGAGATGGTGTCGGTTGCCGCTAGGTAATGATGGTGGTAGGTTCACTACTGTTAGCCGGCACGGCGAGGGGTGAGTGGGCTGGACTGTGTAGGTAGAGGAAGAGAACGATGGTGGTGGTCGTGGCAGAGGGAAGGCCGAGGAGTGCACGGGGCTGTTAGTGGTGGTGCGGTATTACGGCTCGAGGTCGGTTGGTCGGAGTGGCATACGCGAGCGGGGATGGGGTTCTCGTCGACGACGAGGCAGCGACGGATAGGGGACAGAGGGCTGGTGTGGGGGTCTTGTTCTAGTGGTGGTAGTGGTTTGATCGGGAGGAGGGAGTCGGAGTTGGAAGGGACGGATGAGACGGGTTTTTGTTGGGACGACGGTGGACAGGATTAGAATAGGTTTAGATTAGGAATTTGATATATCGTGTCGGGATTGTCGACACGGAGAAATAAATATACGTGTAAAATAATGGAATAAGAAGGTCACCCGGGGTCGGACTCAAGGCCGTCACGGCTGATACGGAAGATGTTGGACACAGACACGAGGCACTCGTATTGGTGGATTTTTGTGGAAAAAATAATATGGAGAAAATAATGGAGAAAAGAGGACAAGTACCTCTCCTTTTATAGGAGGTGGGAATTCCATTAGGATAAGGATTTTGGAGGATTTAAATCCCCATAGATAATTCATCTATTAATTTAAATCCATACAAAAATTTCAAATCCAAATCTATATCAATTTAAATATAATTACATTATATCTTTTAGTTTAAAATAAAATAAGATAAATCAACTTTCAAATATAGATATTAATTTAACTATTTAAATAATCCATAAAATCAAATCAAGATTTAAATTGCCACAATAATTTCAAATTATGTTTTTCAAAAATACTAATAATAATAATTTCAAAAATTACATTATTATTTAAAAAATAAACTAATAAATAATTACAAAATATATATGGATGCCCAAATAATATTTACATAAATACACTTTTCTAGTATACCATTTTATAAGAATATTATTTATTATTATAACTGTATAAATGAAAGGTTTTTCATAAATAAAATCATAAACTTGAAAATTTTGGTATGGTAGCTAAAATAATTTATTACATATATTATTATGAAATTATAAAAATAGAAAAAATATTTTTCTAAAATATGTACGCTCGCACATATTCGCACTCGTCGAGCAATTACGAAAAACAAAATTTTGCACGTGACATACAATGCAACTACGGGACGTACAATACAAAATAAAAAAATCAGTACAAAAATTATTTTAAAAAAAAATAGTAGAAATTTAGGGATTTTACAAGTAGGTCATCGAATAGTCTTTCAACTTTATCCATAGAAATTTTTTTAAAGAATCGAAATAAGTTCCTATAGTCCAAGTCACGAAAATGGTGAGGTTATCTGACTATTAGAATAAAAGGGTTTATACTAAGAAGCAACAAGGGATC
Source organism: Iris pallida (assembly GCA_029216955.1). Taxonomy (NCBI): domain Eukaryota; kingdom Viridiplantae; phylum Streptophyta; class Magnoliopsida; order Asparagales; family Iridaceae; genus Iris; species Iris pallida. The sequence goes on along the minus strand of JANAVB010040818.1, from coordinate 20,459,895 downwards.
CAATCAAAAAGTAGTGAGTACAAAAGGGCAACCAGGGAGATTTAAAATCTCGAACAGTGAATCGAAGTTTCAAATAATAACCTGGATCTCAACTGATATCTGGAATGGAAACAAAATTACGTAATCCCGAATACATAACAAGTCACGAAGGTTGCATAGAAGCAAGATATCAGATAGAAGGCAAAGTCTCGAAATAAGGGCCATAAACCTTGTACATGAATCAAAGGATAACAAAATCTCGAATATAAATTTTGAAATAAGAAACAAGTTTACGAAGAGTGAATGGAGGAGTATCAATCAACGAATAGGATACGAGGTTTTGAATTGTGAATATGAGACAAGCAAATTCTCAAATAAGGTCGAAACAAAGTCGCAAATAGAGATCAATCTCGAACAGAAAATAAAGTCATAAATAGGAAATAGAATTCATGTAAGAAACTAGTCAAAATCTCAAAACAGAAAACAAAATCTTCAAACGATGTCTCGAATAGGGACTGAATCTCAAGCAAGTGTCAAGATAGGAGTGAAGGTCCAAACAATATTTTGATTGGGAACAAGTTTCAAAATGAATTTTGGATAGGAATAAAATCTCGAATTGCACATGGTTCTAATAGAAAAATTTCAAATAGAAGCTAAAAACAAAACCATAAATAATTAATATGAAACAGGGTATCGAATAGTGGATTTCAAACAATTATCGAATGGTGGGTCTGAAACAAGTATGTCGAATATGAAACAATATCTCGAAATAAGTTTTGAACATCAATCAAGGTTTTAAAATAGAAAACAAGAGGTTTCAAGAAATAATCTAGGTGCTAAAAGGAATTAAAGGGAAGACTGGATTATGAATCACAATCCATGGTTTTCTCCAACCATGCAAAAGAGTCTTCTGTCTTCAGTCTGTCTTCAGTAATCCTCCAGGATTAGAATTTCTTCAATTTCTTCAACTGTCCTGACGTAGGCTGATCCCTACGGTAGTGCTCCATGTGACTGCCGAATATGGAGAGCTAGATCCACTTGCTGTAATCCTGGTGCTCCTTGTGCTCGTCATGGGGCAGTATGATCAATGATCTCCGGGCAATCCTTAACTTGATGGGTAGGTGACCCACAAAACAAATATAGCCTCTGTCTCTTGCGATACTATTTGTGGTGATGTCCTGGGCGACGGCAGAAATTGTAAATGATCGCCGTCTGAATCTGAGTCTGGATCTTTCGTTGGGACTGGAGCACAGAGCATTTGATAGGAATGTATGGCTGCTGGCGTGCTGGCTGCTGAGATCCTGATGTGCTTCGACCATCGTGATCCGCGACTTGCTGGCAATCCTTCATTAAATGACTGTGGCATGAATCTGTCTCTAATGATGCGGCTGATGACGTGACTGAAGAAGCACCGTCTGAGTGTTGTGACGCTCTGCGGGTCCAGGATAGTTGTTGTCTTTGTTATAAGTCTTTATGTCTCTCCTGGCTTTCAGCTTCCCGCCTTGTTGTATGTGCTAAGTGTTGTATCTCCTGGTTGGTGACTTCAATCAGAGGAGTTGGATCCTCGAAAACTTGGATGATCTTTAGTGGCGGCTCCAGGTTCTCGATCTGCTCCTCGGTGTAAGATATGCGCTCGATGTCGAGGAAATCTAATAATCAGAAATCTTTCCTGGCTCGGAGAGTGTATCAACAAGTCTGGCTTGGAAAAGGATGGCATGCTCCCTCTGGGAGTCAAGGGAATCTTCAAACATCTCCGTCAATTGTGTACTACCCATGGGGATAGTAGAGTGATAGAAGGTAGTGTGAGCTCGAAACCTTCAAGTGTAGATGGATCGACTGTTCCGGTGTTGCATGCTTGAACTATCTGGAAAATAGAAAACTGTTATAATATCATAAACCTAAAAACAATAAGTATTTATATAATATCAATATACCCGATGTACCTGATTTTCTATGCTGTGATCAAGTTTCCCTAGTTTAGCAAGTCCCCCAATAGCACTCTAATACCTAGGTACTATTAGGACAGACCTGCATGGGCCACCACTAAAAACATGTCACGACCCGCTCCCGAATAATCGGACACGAGTCGGACATGCCCAGTCTTCGTCGATAGACACGACGAAGTAAGTTGTACCAAGCTAGGAAAATCTAACCAGATAAACATAAATGTGCACAATTACATCATCTAAAAACGTTCCAGAAGATCACCATAATCCACAAATCCATATAACATAAATGTACCAGAGTCACCAGGAATAAAATATACTATGAACTCTAAAGACAATATATAGAAGTAAAGCTAAGTAGTCTAAACCTGAAGCCTCAAGCTAACTGATGGCTTCGTCCTACTCAGCTAATATCCTGGGCTCTAGCCCATAGAGAAGAATGGTACACTACAAGTACACCTGCAACATATCTTAGTCAGAAGCGAAGTTAAGTATATCCAAGGAAATGAACATGAATATCATGGTATGAAAATGAATACAGGGAATAATATAAAGTATGAGAAATGAGAACAAGACATGAAACCTGAACATGAATACTGAAAGTAAATACAGGGAACATGAAATGAGTCCTGAACATGAAATACAACATATATCCTGAAGTGTGCAATATATCGAAATGCATCCAGAGTGTGTGATCGACTTGGGTAGATTCAGGGAACATGAAATGGTACGACTTCGGTCCCGCGTGCACGATACGGGACCTAAGCTATTCACATGAATAGTAACTCAGGTTCGATCACACATCTGTAGTATTTTTCTTCCCAAACACAAGTAAACTCAAGGAAATATGATACAAGACAATCTCATGATATATCGTGTCAACCAGAAGATACAAGAATGAATATAAAAGACAAGAGAAAATGGACAAATCTGAGGAGTATACTTGCCTTGCTCAGGGTGATCAAGAATTGGTGGTAAAGCTGTATGTCCACTTGTTTATTTTAAGTACAAGTTGGTTAAGGTCTAGAAAAATCAATTTAGTTATCTATGAACTCTAACCATATTTAACCATAAATTGAGATTCACTAATTGTTTAGACTTAAGTTATTTATCTAATTATTAATCAGTTCAAAGATTAACACAAGACCACTCTATGTTACTTTAGACCAACAACTATCATGTATTGTCTAACTCCACTTCTTAATATCAGTTTTATAGGTAAACTGACAAAATAAAGTTAGATATGACATAAAAACAAAATCCCTTTACACTCTCAAGTGAAGAGCAAAATCCTAAGCTTCTATAGCAGTAGAAGACAAGGCTACCTAACTAAACTTGCGGACTCAACTCCTGTTAAGCAACCACTATGTTATAGCTTACTTGAGCTTACTCATTCTACAGGTTGGTTTGAAGGATTTCTGCAGTTCACATCAAGTCCCACAATTGCTAGACTGATACAACAATCAAAGCTAACAGGAAAAACCTCTAAGTTCAGCACTATTGTCCTCAAAACCACATTACCTATCAATTGAATACGGATATAAGAACTCAGTATTTTGAAATCGAAGAAATATATCCTACTATTTGGAAACACAACTAATATCTAAACCACAACTGAACCATTACCTACTACTCCTCAAGAAATCAAAAGAGAGTCATCTCATTATAACCTCAGTCCCAGCTGGGGCCTTCTCAACTTACTGATAAAATCGAACTGGAAAAAAAAACAAAGTAAGGCTTAACAACAATTAACTCTCAATTTTCTTCCAGTTTTGAGTCACAGTTCACCAATTGTAATTTCTTTAAATCATTAGAGTTCAAACCCGCCTCATCTGTCTATCAGAGACCAAATGCCAAAACAGTTCATAACATGAACTATCAGCAAAACACTGTAGTCCCTTAAAATAAATGATCATCCAGCTGGAATAAAGAAAACAAGATTTATCCAATATCAACATAACCCAGTTTTTCCTACAGGTCCAACATAAACCTTCATAAAAATATGTTTCGACAGTTGAACTCAAAAAAATTTCTAAAACAACAATTAAGTCACACAATGCATTAAAAGAATAGAGCAAAAGAAGGACTCGACAATCAGTAATGCCACTCCGCTTCTTGTTTCAACATCTACCCGACACAGCAACCAAGCTAACTTGAATTCCTATTCCATTTTGCTCCTAGTACGACCCCTCCAGTAATCATCTGAACTCTTCTTCACACCAACCGATCCAAACACGACCATCCTGGACACGACAACTAGCTGATCACGAACTGGACACTCAAGAAAAGCTCGAACACACGAACAAAGCTAGGTACGCACCCAGACGCAACACCAAAAATCCTACAACCGAACACAATGTCGCTCTATAAAAATGCCAGTTACGAACAAAGAGTACACATCTTGAGAGAAACAGAATAATTACCTGTAGATGACTAAACCACACAGAAACTGGAACACGTTCGCAGCATGGACACGAACAGACTTGGACACTTGCACACTGGACACGAACCATCATCAACATTGAGCACGAACAAAACTGATATAAGAATCTATTGTCAAGATCGACACAAACTATTTGATTCTTTAAGAACAGGAATGTAGAGATTACCTGCGAAGGATTTGATTATGGAGCACGGATACATCTCCAGTGTCTCACACAATCTCTTCGTGTCCAAATGAGGTTCGAATGTCCCGTTGAGGCATTCCATCGAACAAATGCCATGCACAAAGAATGAACAATTTCTTAGAGGCGCTGGTAATTATTCGATAAGAATATCAAAGAAAACTCAAGGAGATTCAAGAAAACCATATGACCACATATCCATACACACATATACAGAACTTCGATCTCCCTCCAATAATTGGTCTCTTGATCCATTCCAATTCAGAAAAAAAGTTAACCTTCGCATCAATTCACTCTGAATACACCCATACATATCAAATTCAAACTTGAATTTAAGAAGATTTGAATTGAATAATTACCAGAAATTGTCATGTTCTTGATCGAAGCAGTGGAATTACTGATGGAGTTACCAGAGAGGATCGGATTACCGAACAAGTTGAGCTGCTCGTCGTCGAGAAACTGCTTGTACCGCCGAGGAGTCGGATCTGGCGAAGAGGACGAGTTCGTCGGAACCAGTCGCGTCGTCGTCGGGAACACGAACAACGGAGGGATCTGCGCCTAGTCGCTTGGCTTTACTCGTCGTTGCGGTCACTGAGAAGTCGCGCCCAGCCGAGCGCTGCCTGAGAATGCTGCTATCGAGGAAGGGTCGTTGACTGCCAGGTGATTCACTAGCCGTCGGGGCCGTCGCGCGTCGCTCGTCGAGAAGACCAGGCCTAGTCACCGGAGTGGTAGAGCTAGACCACCGCCATCAGCATCCAGAGCTCGCTGGGAAATTAGGGTTAGGGTGAATTTGAGATTTGGGAAAAAGTTTAGGGACGAGAGCTCTCGAATTTGAGCTGAGAAAAAAAATAAGAGCACACTAAATTCTCTCTCCACAGGACCCTAAATAGAAAAATGAAAGGAGAATGGAAACTTGCAATTTGATCCACAATAATTTGGGTATTTACAGAACACTCCTAAAAGTTGTTAGAAAAGTTGTTATGATGGTTAGAAAGTAGTTAGAAAATTTAAAAAAAAATCTAGTCTACTTACTAGAGTCTTCCTCTTCAAAATCCTTTAAATAATTAATAACAATTGTTTTCTTTTATAATAAAAATCATAAGGAAAATTAATACTCTTAATAAAATCATTTGTTAAAAAAATTTGAATGCCAGGAAAATTCCATAAAGACAATAAATTGGGAAAGTGGAGTTACAACGTGGGTCCCGGCACATATTTCGGTGCAAGGTGGGTCCCACAGTCCGAGTCAACGGGCCATTTTGAAATCGGCTCATCGAAATCCAATTTCGGACATACCATTGAGTTCGTATCAACATTTTGGACTCGTTGACATATACTTTGCTAGATTTAGAGGACATTGGTTCTGGCACGTATTTTTGTGCGAATCAGATTCGAATATCCGGGTCAACGGACCATTTTGAGATCGGGTCATCGGAATCCAATTTTGGATATACCGTTGAGTTCATATCGTCATTCTGGATTCGTGGACATATATTTTGCTAAGTTTTTGAGAATTTTTATCCTAACATATTCTTCGGTGCAAAATGGGTCCAACACGGACACCGTTTTGACCCGAAATTATCTTTTTGCCCCTGTGTCCAAATTGGACTTATGGGTAGGCTATTCTAGCTATTTTGACCATTCTGGACACTTTGGTGATGTTTGTTTCATCATCCGACAACATCTGTAGACTTTTTCCTTAACTATCACCATTTGTTATAATTCTTCTTTTTTGGTTCGTATTTTAAGATCCGTTCATCGAAATTGAGATCCGTCGATTCCAGTGATTTCATATCACTGAAATTGATAAGTTGACTATATGGATGATTATAGAGACTAGCTTTGACCTAGTTTAATCTAGAGTGGACTAGGAGTTGACCAGTTGACCAAAGTCAACTGTAAGTCAACCTTTGACCCTGTTTGACTTAGTTTGACCTAGAACAGGCCTAGAAGCATAGAATTAATGTATTTATCCATATTGTTTACTCTAGAACACTAAGTAACTCTGTAAATTCACATTAGGTCTCTGTAACATTGGTTCAGGCATCGACCATCACTTATTGCTCAGGACAGTAGGCGAGTACATTCTCTGATAGTTTTCATTGTCTTGATATCTGCTATATACGATTCAGTTTTAGTATTTTACTTGATTCCCGACACGAGGGTTCACGGACTAGTATATGTCGGATCCTATCGTGAGATGTCATTCCTGGGTTACCACGGTATATTGGTACATTGTTCAATCTTGTTTTCTTGTACTTATATAGACGCCGATTCCTAAGGGGATTTGCTACCCTCTTAGAGAATCCCGCATCATGACGTGATATATCCGGATCCAATATACTACCCGGGGATGGGGAGTTATTAGAGTTTATATGATTATACCCTACTGGTTACTACTTGCATCATAGCTTTACCCTCGCCTCACGTAGGGTAAAGCCTGACCTGATACTACTCGCACCATAGCTTTCCATTTTGGTCGGCCTGATCTCCAGGTTTACATGCACTTATTCTTGCACCATAGTCGATCAAATAGAAGAGCCTGATCATGATCCAAGCCGATCACATAATGCTCTAATATCTCAAGGCACTATTTTTATTTATATTATACATAAGATATTAATGTACTGTTCTATATTCTAGTATTTTATACCCTGACATGATATACAGTTTTACATATCCTGTTTATATTTTAGTCTTAATATTTTATCTTGTATTTCATTATAATTGTCTCTTATAGAATTTGTCAATTCACATGGAACTGCTATTAGTTTATGTACTCGTTTCCATCCTGACTGGATACGTTGATAATATTTTTTGGAGTTGTTACGCCCTCATTATTGGACTACATGATGATGTTAGCTGAGATGGATCTCGATATTCTTTCACCGTGAGTTGTCTTCTAGGAGTTCTAGGTCTGGTAGTTATTTTAGTTTTATTGTTCTTCCTCCATTTCATTCTTGTCTCATATGATCCTTTTGTAGATTCTAGTTGTTCTAGTAATATTGTTATCTTTCTTGTCCTATCTTCCTTAGCATTTGTGATGTGATATAAGTACCTTTATAGTTATGGATCTTTTAGATGTTGTAGTTAGTATCGGGTACTTGACAGCGCTCTACCGTCGATATTACGACGTAGGCTGGGCATGGCCCATGTATTTGTACCCGTATATCCGGGTATAGGTCATGACACATTTTTAGTAGTGGCCCATGCAGGTCAGTCTTTGCTATTAATGTGAAGTCATGGTAGTACTTGAGCTTATCTGTACTACTGCGAGCATGCCCTTGGATTAAGATTGAGTCATAGAATATTTTAGGATTTTAGTACTCAGTCACATATTAGGAACTCTTGATAGATTTCAGCGATGACCCCTGGGAGTCTTATTTCAAAAGTTTTTTAAGTCTATTTTCCATTTGCTTTTATTCGTCTTGATTTTGAAACATATGTCCATTATCGATCCCTATTCTTGCATTGGGATATGTTTATGGACTCCAGAGGGAACTAGAATGTATAAGTTGAACTTATATATTATCTAGGTTGAGAAGAGAATATGATTAGCCAATCTTATATAAAGGTTAAGATTTGTTTCAGATTATATTCTAGGAATCTTGTCCTAGATAGTACCTTTGGGACATCCCCTGAGATCCTCCCCCTAAACCCTACCTCAAAATCTCTTTTTGTTTGTTTCCATTTACTTATCCTTGATTCGTTGATGAAATTTTGAATCTTAGTGTTCGTTGTTGACTTTGATTTTGTTTCTAGATAAGTTTTTATGAATTGAGTTAAGATATATTCTAATAACATATTTGATGAGTACGATGAGAAGGATAAATGTCTACTTTATTCATGGAGTTTAGAATTTATCCCAGTCATACAAGCTAGCATAACGAAGACATGGAGCCTGATTTTGGGTATACTATCCTAGTTATGGAATTTATATTTTCTTGCAGCCATACCGGTTGGCGTGGTAAGTGAAGAACAGTTTGGCAACTCTAGAGGGGGGTGAATAGAGTTTATATAGAAAAATAGCCAATTAAAAATAACTCTTTCACCAACAATAAATAATCAGAGTAAAGTGCGGAAAATAAATGAAGAGCAGAAGAGCATACGCAAACACAGCGATTTTAACCTGGTTTCCCTCGTGGAGGACTAGTCCAGGCCTGAGAACTCTAGCTCAGGATTAAATCCACTATTTGTGAAATAGTAGTTTACAACCCGTGCCTTTTCTTCAGAAGAGCACGTCAACTTCTAACAGAGGATCGCAGTGGCGATTTGCTTGGAATTGTCCAAGCGACTTCTTCGACTCTTGCACAAGAATCCTGAGAGATGCTGAGCACTCGAGACTTAGGAGGCTTGTGGCTAGTAGATGGGAAGGGTATGGCTTATTGAGCTTATAAGAGAGAAGAGAAGAGAAGATTGGATGAATTGAAATGAGAGAATTCATGTCCTATTTATAGTGTTTTTATAGGCAGAATTCGGCCAGAATTCGGGTAGGAAAATTCAAAAATTTGGCCGTTGGACAACTAGCAACCAGCTAACCCTAAAATTAGGGTTCCTGATTTCTAGGGGACAGAGTTCGGCCCGAACTCTGTGTGGAGGCAGAGTTCGGCCCGAACTCTGTCTCCAGAGCACAGAGTGGTTCAAAGGGGCTTTTTGGGCAGTGTTTGGTTCAGTGGAGCTAGGGATTTTGGGTAGGTTATAGACTAAGTTCCAAGAGCTCAGCATGACTCAGAGTACACAAGTCTAGACTCAATGAAATTATAAAATACAGACTCCAGAACACACTGAGAGCCGGAGACTGAGCTGTCATCTGTCTTGAACTGAATGCAGTCGTCGTGTGTCGTATTGAATTAATACAAATATTATTTAGTCAATGTAGTCAATATTTGGTTGACTGTGACTTTGTGTCAACAATCTCCCCCATATTGATAATTGACAAAATAATATATGTATATTTCAATATTCATACCTGGACACAGTTAATTGTAACATAGCTCCCCCATAAACGATGCCTGAGCTAAAAGAAGATAGCTCCCCCGTAAACCATGAACCGTGTCGAGCTAGAAGCTATAGCTCCCCCCCGTACAAAATGCATAGAACCTGTGACCTGATAGATAATATTTTCCCAGAGCAAGAACAAGCACAGATATACGAATGCATAGAACCTGTGGCCTGATAGATAATATCTCCCAAAAGCAAAACAAGCACAAAACTATAAAAATATACATATTTCTCCCCCTTTTGGCAGTTAGCAATATAAAGAAGCAACGAATAGTAATGCAACCACACCAAGCAGAGAAGAAACAGTGAAATACTAAGCAAAATAAGTCACTGACATAAAGTAAAACTATGATAAAGGACAGATAATGTCATCCACCAAACCAAGTGGCCAACTCATAAACAGAGTACATAAAACCAGCTACATAAAACCATAATAAACTAAATAACTGAAAGCAAAAAAATAACTAAGATCATCAGCAGTAGCAGCAGCAGATCGAGCCAATCTCCATCACGGAGCACGAGAAGGTCCAGGAGAGTTGGAACGTCTGGGATCCACAAGAGCAGCACTCGGATCCAGGTAACGCAAGACCCATGGATCATCAATGCGATATCCCTCACGATCGGGATCCCGCTGCATGGAAATGGGCATAGTAGGACGATGGGACATGGAGTACCGAATATCATGCAGCGAGTTGCTGAGTGCACTCATCTGCAGGGTAGTGCGGTAGTCCATCTGAGCCCACTGATCAGCCTCTAAGTAGAAACGATCCTGGAGCATGGTCTGGATGGAGTCAAGAGTGGCAGGTGGAGGTGGTGCATCCCGACCGAAAGGAGGGGCGTCAGGCTCCTCATCATCAGAATGCTCAGAGGCCTCAGGAGAGGCGACAACTGCCTGAGTACGACGTGCCTTGGACAGGAAAGCAGGAGCAGGCAAGAACAGACATATATCAAGTGGTATGTTAAATGCACGAAAGATCATAGGAAGGTACAGAGGATAAACCAGAGCTCGTGGTTTCTTCCTACAGTGAATCATCCAGTCCATCATTGTACGTGGAAGATTGAAAGAAATTCCAAAGTGAAGATGATAAAGAGCAGAAATTTCAAGATAAGTGATGTCATCATGGGAACCTGTTTTGGGTAGAATGGTGTTAGAAATAATCCAATGAAGATCAGAAAAATATGGGTTGAGATATTTAGCCGTGAGCTTGCGAGGACGTGTGTATGGAGTACACAAATCGTCCTTGAAGCTCTCAAGGGAAATTCCGTCGGGAAAACGGAACGAGCGAGCGTCAACTAGCTTTTCCCAAGAATTGGGCTCTTGAAGATCAAGATATTCGGCTAAGTCAAAGTCATCAAAAGATACATAGAGAGGTACACAAAGGTCAGAATGAACTTTAGGAAAGATCAATTAGGCAATAATAAATCGGAACAAACCATATAATAAACAAGGAAATATATTGTAATTCAGTATTTCAAATTTGCCATGGGTTAGCTGCAGGGGCCGGATCCCAGCTAGCGGTAGTCCTGAGGACTAGTGCACCGTGTCGCTTAGGCTTTTACGCCTTTTTGTCAGAAGGACCCTTTCGGCTTGTACCCATAATAAATTTGTCATAAAAGAATCAAAATATACTCGACATTTACGCAAGTAAGTCTCAACTTATAACTGCTTCATCCAAAATTCCGAGTTCACGACAAAGATAATTGAAGCGCTCTTCGGATAATGGCTTAGTAAAGAAATCTGCTAGCTGATGATCAGTGTCAATAAATTCTAAGTTAATCGTGCCATTTTGCTGATGATCACGCAAAAAGTGGTGTCTGATCTTAATGTGTTTAGTGCGTGAGTGGCAGACAGGGTTCTTAGTCAAATTGATGGCACTAGTATTGTCACAGAATATAGGAATATGTATGAAAGATAACTTATAGTCTTCAAGGGTTTGCTTCATCCACAGAATTTGTGCACAACAACGCCCAGCTACTATGTATTCAGCTTCTGTTGTGGATAGTGCGACAGAGTTCTGCTTCTTGCTAAACCATGAGACTAAAGCCTTTCCTAATAAATGACACGTACCGCTCGTACTTTTACGGTCGACCTTGCATCCAGCAAAGTCAGCATCAGAGTAACCGATGAGGTCAAATGATGTTGACTTGGGATACCATAGGCCCACTGTAACCGTACCCTTAAGGTATCGAAAGATACGCTTAACCGCGGTCATGTGAGATTCCTTAGGATTTGCTTGATATCTAGCACATAGGCAAACACTAAACATGATATCGGGGCGACTAGCAGTTAAATAAAGTAAGCTGCCTATCATACCTCGATACTTACGTTGATCAACGGGTTTGCCGCTCTCATCTGGTTCGAGTTTGGTTGAAGTAGCCATTGGAGTGCTGATTGGTTTGATGTTGTCAAGATCGAACTTCTTCAGCATGTCCTTGGTATACTTCGATTGACAGATGAAAGTTCCATTAGCCATTTGTTTCACTTGCAGACCAAGAAAATAGTTGAGCTCTCCCATCATGCTCATCTCAAATTCTGTCTGCATACACTTGGCAAATTCTTGACAGAGGGTTTCATCAGTAGAACCAAAAATGATATCATCAACATAAATTTGAATCAACAGAATAGTGTCTTTAAAAGATTTTATAAACAGTGTAGTGTCAATTTTCCCTTTTGAAAAACCTTTCTCAAGTAAGAAGCTACTTAGCCTTTCATACCAAGCTCTGGGGGCTTGTTTGAGGCCATAAAGTGCTTTCTTTAGCTTGAACACGTGGTCGAGAAATTTGTGATTTTCAAAGCCAGGAGGTTGTTTCACATAAACTTCCTCCTTAATAAAACCATTCAGGAAAGCACTTTTCACATCCATTTGAAATAATTTAAAGTTTTGAAAATTAGCAAAAGCACAAAGCATCCGAATGGATTCTAGTCTAGCAACAGGAGCATACGTCTCATCGTAGTCGATACCTTCCTCTTGGTTGTATCCTTGAGCTACTAGACGAGCTTTGTTACGTGTGACTGAACCATCTTCATTTACTTTATTTCTAAAAACCCATTTAGTACCAATTATCGAGTGATTAACCGGTCTAGGAACGAGTTTCCATACTTGGCTTCTCTCGAATTGGTTGAGTTCTTCTTGCATAGCAGAAATCCAAAATTCATCATTAAAAGCTTCAGAAATGTTTTTAGGCTCTACTTGTGAAATGAAGGCAGTGCTAGCAACGGAGTCTCTTAGTGATGATCTAGTAGTTACTCCACGTGAAACTTCTCCTATAACTAAATTTTCTGGATGAGAAGGTTTGAAAGAGAATTTCTTAGGCAAACCCTCTAGAGAATTAGTTTCGGTTGAAGTATTCATTGGAGTAGAAGTTGATGGCTCAACGTCATCATCAAGAGTACTTGCTGCACTGTTGTCTTCATCAAAAGTCACATTTGTTGACTCTTCCATAATAAGTGAGCGTTTATTAAAAACTCTATATCCCTTACTCTTGGCGGCATAACCAAGAAAGATACCATCGTCAGCTTTGGCATCAAATTTGCCTAAGTTGTCTTTGGTATTAAGGATAAAACATCTACAACCAAAAACTTTAAAATAAGAAACATTGGGGGTTCTCCCAAACCAAAGCTCATAGGGTGTTTTCTTCGTAATGGGACGAATCAGCACCCTATTCAAAATGTGGCATGCTGTACTAACAGCTTCTGCCCAAAAATATTTCGGAAGTGAAAATTTATTCAACATGACTCTGGCCATATCGTCGAGAGTTCTATTCTTCCGCTCCACAACACCATTTTGTTGAGGAGTTCTAGGACAAAAAAATTCATGATCAAAGCCATTTTCATTACAAAAACTTTCAAAATCATAATTTACGAATTCGCCTCCATGATCACTTCGGATTCGAGTAATCATGTAGCCTTTTTCGTTTTGAACTTTCTTTACAAAAATTTTGAAAGCAGAAGTAGCATCGCTCTTATTAGCGAGAAAGAAAATCCAAGTAAATCTCGAAAAATCATCAACAATAACAAATGCATAAAGTTTGCCACCAAGGCTAGCTATTCTACTATGACCAAATAAATCAATATGAAGTAATTGCAAGGGTCTAGTAGTACTTACAGAGTTGATGGAATGAAACGAGGATTTAGTTGCCTTGTTTAGTTCACATTCGGCACATACCGTGTCCTTTTTGAATGTGATGTCAGGCAATCCTCTCACTAGCTTCTTGGTAGAAAGCCTGGATATAGCATCCATGTTGGTATGACCAAGACGCTGGTGCCAAAGTAGTCGTTCGTCTTTGTGGGCATATAGACATCTACCTATAATGTGCCCTTTGAGATTGTTACCGAAGGATACGTATCCTTCTTTCTTCATCGATAGTGATGCAAGAAGATTTGCGTCTCCCGTCATATGTCGCGAGCATCCACTATCGAGAATCCACTTACTTTCAGTTGAGGAGGGAAGGTCCACCTACATCAAGAGTAGATGTGGCCTTTGGTACCCGAGTTCTTGAGGGTCCTGAAAAGTTAGTCTTTGGAAACCAAGCATATACCTTTTTATCTACAAGTCTTCTAACTCTGCACTGTGGTGAGATGTGTCCATGTGATCCACAATAAGTACAGATAGCATTCTTATTTATACTAGGAGCATGAGAATAATATCTGTAAGCAATAGGATGAGGATGGACATGATGTAAAGAGTTAGCATGGTGAAGATGATTATGCATGGAATAAGTGGCATGTTGATGGTGTCTATGAGGCATAGAATGATGGTATTGTCTATGATGTGTGACATGCTGATATTGTCTAGATGGCATGGCATGATGATTTTGTCTATATTGCATGACATGATGATTTTGTCTATATGGTATATGAGGACCTTATCTATATGGCATTGCATGATGATTTTGTCTATATGGCATGGCATGATGATTTTTATGTGTGGAGTGATGTTGATTGTGTCTTTGTGCATGATGAGTGTGTACTGAGTGAGAATTGTTCTTACGTGCACGTGGTTTGTGAAAGTTTGTGTATATAAATGCATGGTTATGTGCTGCATGAGAATGACGTGGTTGACTAGCATGAGTGGTGTTGTGCCCATGTGATTGGGTTTGAGGTTGAACAACCTGTTTACCCAATTTGGTTTCTAATCTTTTAGAAACAGCTTGCAGTTCATCAACCTTAATATTTAAGCCATAAATCTTAGTCATGGAAATCTTGTGTCTACTCTTTTCTTCAGCAAGCAACGTGTTGAGAGTAGTAATTTCTTGAGTTTGTTGCTCAATACGTGCTTCAGCATCATGTAAGCTTAATTTAAGCTTGGATACTTCATCAGTGTCATTAGTGGGTGATGTGTTTCTAACATTATCAAGAAGTAAAGAAATTCTTTGTATCTCATCTTCTAGACTTTTAATTTTGTCCTTGGCATGTTTATATTTACCGATGACCTTTTTATGATCATCGAGTAAATCAGTGAAAGCATCGCCAAGTTCATCAAAAGAGAAGTCATCCAGAGTTTCGTTAGATACCTTGTTGGAAGTTGCCATCAGGCACACATTTGCTGTATCTTGAGGAGAGTTCTTTTCTTCCTCAGAGTCACTCGCTTCACTTTTATGCCAAATGCCTGTGTTGGCATATTTCTTTGATGAGTTCCTTTTGTATGGCTTCTCATAGCGGTTGCTCTTCTTCAGGAATGGGCAGTCTTTTCGGACATGTCCAGTTTTCTTGCAACCGTAACAAGTTGGTTCTTCTTCATCGTCTTCTTGAGATTCCTTCTTCCTTCGATTGAAGCGAAGGAATTTCCTGAAGTTGCGAACCATGAGAGCTTGGTCTTCATCATCCGAATTATCTTCTTCGGTCTCATCATGATTAGCTCTTCGTTGATGAGCTTTGAGTGCGATCTCCCTGGTCTTCGGAGCAGGCTCTTCGAAGTCCTTGAGGTCAAGCTCGTGAGTCATAAGCTTACCCATCAAGGTCTCCATTGACATTGTTGTGAGATTGTTTCCTTCTATGATGGCTGTCACCTTAGGGTTCCAAATCTTTGGTAGCCCTCTGAGCAGCTTACGAATCTTCTCGTGGTTTGAGTACTGCTTTCCAAGCGAGGATAGAGGATTGATGATGTCGAGGAATCTTGTGAACATTTGAGTGATCGTCTCACTTGGCTTCATCTTGAAAGCTTCGTATTCTTGAGTGAGACGGCTTATTTTGGATTCCTTGACCTGTGTGGTTCCTTCATGCGTCACTTCTAGAAGTCTCCATACTTCATGAGCAGTGGTGCATGTAGAGACCCTGTTGAACTTATTCCTGTCTATAGCATAGAATAAAGCATTAATAGCCCTAGCATCTAGACTTGCCTGTTTCTTCTCCTCGACAGAATATTTGTCGTGTGGTTTCTCAATGAGGTCACCATCGACAACTATTCTGGCGGGCTTTTTGTAACCGTCAGTGACGACAGTCCACAGGTCAAAGTCTAGAGACTTAAGATAGAAGCTCATCCTTGTTTTCCAATATGTGTAGTTAGTCCCATCAAATAGGGGAGGCCTATGAGTGGACTGACCTTCACCATGATTGGAAATCAAGGATTGTGTGGTTGCCATGGATCAGCTCTTAGGATGTTAGTCCTTGTAAAGAGAACAGAGCTCTGATACCAATTGAAGAACAGTTTGGCAACTCTAGAGGGGGGTGAATAGAGTTTATATAGAAAAATAGCCAATTAAAAATAACTCTTTCACCAACAATAAATAATCAGAGTAAAGTGCGGAAAATAAATGAAGAGCAGAAGAGCATACGCAAACACAGCGATTTTAACCTGGTTTCCCTCGTGGAGGACTAGTCCAGGCCTGAGAACTCTAGCTCAGGATTAAATCCACTATTTGTGAAATAGTAGTTTACAACCCGTGCCTTTTCTTCAGAAGAGCACGTCAACTTCTAACAGAGGATCGCAGTAGCGATTTGCTTGGAATTGTCCAAGCGACTTCTTCGACTCTTGCACAAGAATCCTAACTGAGAGATGCTGAGCACTCGAGACTTAGGAGGCTTGTGGCTAGTAGATGGGAAGGGTATGGCTTATTGAGCTTATAAGAGAGAAGAGAAGAGAAGATTGGATGAATTGAAATGAGAGAATTCATGCCCTATTATAGTGTTTTTATAGGCAAAATTCGGCCAGAATTCGGGTAGGAAAATTCAAAAATTTGGCCGTTGGACAACTAGCAACCAGCTAACCCTAAAATTAGGGTTCCTGATTTCTAGGGGACAGAGTTCGGCCCGAACTCTGTGTGGAGGCAGAGTTCGGCCCGAACTCTGTCTCCAGAGCACAGAGTGGTTCAAAGGGGCTTTTTGGACAGTGTTTGGTTCAGTGGAGCTAGGGATTTTGGGTAGGTTATAGACTAAGTTCCAAGAGCTCAACATGACTCAGAGTACACAAGTCTAGACTCAATGAAATTATAAAATACAGACTCCAGAACACACTGAGAGCCGGAGACTGAGCTGTCATCTGTCTTGAACTGAATGCAGTCGTCGTGTGTCGTATTGAATTAATACAAATATTATTTAGTCAATGTAGTCAATATTTGGTTGATTGTAACTTTGTGTCAACAGTAAGGAATCTAGATAACATAATTATAGGGTGTATACCTTAGTTATAGACTCTATCGTTTATTGTAGCTATGCTTACTGGCGTGGCAAAAATTTTGACAACATATTCCTACCATTATTTTTTGTCTTATCATTTTTCCTTATCGTATGATAATTTTCTCATCTTACCATTATTCCCTTGTGTCACGCCCCAGAACCAGAATACTAGAAAGTGGGGACGGACAAGGCCAGCTACGTAATGCTAAAGTACACCAGTACTCTGAAATCACATATAAGCTGTCAAGACAAGGGGGTTACTTCTACAAGCCAACAGTTGATCCTAGGTCAAGCAATCCTAGGTATCTCAATCACAAGCAATTATACAAAGAACAAGAAGTATGATCATCAGACATACAATAGTAAAGCGTCCCAAACCATATATACATAGATGATCATGAAGCTAGTAATACAAAATGGAGAACTAGCAAGAGTAATAGTCATATATGATAAGCTCTAGCGATAGTCTAGAATACGCACATCATGTTTAGACCCGTAGGCTAAATATCAAGAACCAAAATGCGAGATAAACACGTGCTCGGAGGCTAAACGCCACAAAAGAATAATGTACATATCAAGTGGGAGAATGAAACAAGAAACCCACTCAGGTACTCTGGTGCTCCGGATGGTCTCCATCGAGTAGATGGTACGGAAGATCCTTCGGGCTCCTCTATCAGATCTGGCCAAACAAAACCAGTGGGGTCAGACCCCAAATAGCAAGTACCACAAAAGAAGCCAAATTTATGAACTAAAACCAGCAATAAATAACATATCAATGATTAGAGGTACAAATAAGTAGATATGGGTCGAGACTCATGCACTACCAATGCACTTATCCCGAGAATAGAAAAGACAATAAGTAAAGCATCATGTGACGTAAAGTAATTAACATGTGACATAATGTAAAGTGTAGACATGCTAAGTAAACGGAAGCTTGAGAATATGTAAAATCAACTGGTCATGTAAGCATGTGAGATAGCCAGGTCATGAGAACATTGTGACCCAGAATAGGGATCATATATGACTTGTGAGATAACTGGACTTGTGAGCATGAGAGATAACTAGGGCATGAGAGCCTGTGAGAACTATATAGAATGACAATGATAAGATGACTTGGAAACTATTCCAGAAACCAAGTTATAACCCGTAAACCAAACAAGGACCAGGGTTGTAACCCTTCTCCTGAACAGAACTTAATCTCTAATCAATGTTTAGCATAAGATCATGTAGAATGTGTGAGTACTGAATAGGACGACAAATGACAAGATGACTAAGAAACTATTTCGGAATCCAAGTTACAACCCGTAAACCAAACAAGGATCGGGGTTGTAACCCTTCTCCTGAATAGAACTTAGCCTCCGATCATTTATCGACAAAAGTAAAGCATAAATAATAAAATACTAAAATAAAAAAATTAGGACACTGCCTAGACAAAACTAGACTAAATTGGACTCCATCCATCAATCACGGCCAAGCAATGAGTACGGCTTTATATATTAGCTAACTAGGGTTATCACAAGCCTAGTTACTAACAAGATACAATGAGAGATTCCCATAGTCACAAGCCCTATAGACTATCCAAGTTATCCAGTTGCAAGTTGAGAGAGTTGTATTAGGTGACCTGGGGGTGCAACACATAACAACGTTCTGGAAATGCGCCCTACTCGTCGGCATGCTACAAATCCAATTAAAGCGTCCAAATAACGGGATCGCTTGTAACTGGAAAATATCTATATAAGAACTACTTGATCAATCTAGTCATTAACCTAGTCAGATTCAGTATGAATCCCTGACCGTGGTAATCAGGAATCCATGTCCTATACATGATACAAGACGAGACATGTAGCTTATTCACGCATACACAATGAATTCAACCACGGTGTCCAAAAGAGTTACATTAGCAAGGGAGGATAGTCGTCGCAACAATATCTTGCATTACTAAAATCTGCTCCATTAGAGACGTAAATTTAGCGACATTCATATAACGTCGTTAAATTTTACACACTAGCGACGTTTAAGTGAAACATCGCTAGTAGTCGCTACTAGCGACGAAAATAGCGACGTGACAACGACGTATATTAGTTACATGAGCTAGTCGTCGCTAAACGTCGCTATGACGTCACTAATAGCGACTAATATAGCGACGTTAAAATGAATGTCGCTAAATTCTAATTAAATTCCCTCCAACGATTCATTTCCTTCCATTTTACTCTCTCACTCTCTTTTCTTCCCCCCTCCGGCGCTCTCACTCTCTCCGGCTCTCTCACTCTCTCCAGCGACTCTTCTCCCTCTCTGGTACGTGACTCCCCCTCTCTCTCTCTCTCTCTATTTTGGTTGTTGGTGGTTAGGGGGTACGGGTGGCTTAAGGGGGGCAGGGGGGTGCGGGTGGTTGGGGTAAGGAATGGTTCGATGGGGGGGGTGAGGGGCAGGGGGATGCGGATGGTTAGATGGTGAGTGAGGTATGGCTGGAGGGTGGGGCAGGGGAGGTAAGGGCGGCTGGGGGTGAGAAGGGGGGCTGGGGGAGGGGAGGGTTAGGGTTCGGGTTGGGGGTGGGTGTGTTTGGGGGGAGGGACTGGGGGGTGAGGGCGGCTGGGGGTGAGGAGGGTGCGGGGGGGGTGAGGACGGCTGGGGGTGAGGAGGGGGGCTGGGGGGAGGGGAGGGTTAGGGTTAGGGTTAGGGTTAGGGGTGGTTGGTGGGGAAGGGGAGCAGGGGGGTGAAGGGGGCTGGGGAGGGGAGGGAGGCTGGTGGGAGAGGGGTTAGGGATAGGGTTCGGCTTATGGTTAGGGGTGGTGTAGGGGGGAGGGGTACGGGGTGGGGGGGGGGGGCTTGGTCAGGGGTACCGATAGTGCCAAAAAATCTGATAATTTAGTAATAATTATTTATTTTCCGACAACGAAAAATCTGATACTCCGATTCGAAAGCATCGATATTGTCGATATTTGTAAAAAGTAGTTTTGTTGTTGGCTAATTGGTAACATTTTATTCATGAAATGGGTTGGATTGGTATTATTCTAGATACGGCTATCCAACCCATTTTCCTCGGCAATGATGATACGACAACCTATCACTATATCTTTTAGTAGTTGATGATGTCTTAGTATTACATTATGTGGGTTCATCTTGATTCTATTATATCCTTCAGATACTAGATTCGATAAGAACATATACTACACCATATGTATAGAACATAGATGATTCACACTAATGTATGCTAGAATGAATTTTGGATTGTGTTCTGAGCCATCCGTTCTCACACTTAAAACATATATGAATTAGTATTGTGTGTCAATCTTTATTTTTGTAGTAGATGATGTCTTAGTATTACATTATCTTTTAGTAGTAGATGATGTCTTAGTATTACATTATGTCTTAGTAGTAGATGATGTCCTCCGACCCCCATCCCTCGGCAATAATGATACGACAACCTATCACTATATCTTTTAGTAGTAGATGATGTCGTAGTATTATATTATTGGGTTCATCTTGATTCTGTTATATCCTTCAGATACTAGATTCGATAAGAACATATACTACACCATATGTACAGAATATAGATGATTCACACTAATGTATGCTAGAATGAATTTTGGATTGTGTTCTGAGCCATCCGTTCTTGTCACCCCCAGTTTCCAGAAATAGGGATATTTTGTAATTTTCTACTTTAAAAATTATTTTGGAATTATTTATTTATTATTTGTATTATTTTGGGATTATTTGAATCGGGTTCGAATTTCAACTCATTTCGAGTTGTTTTGACTTGTTTCGGGGACCCGGGGTAGTGTTGACCTTAGCGGGCCCACACACTAGTTAGCCATGGCCCACATGTTAGTATTTTAGTTAGTGACTAGACTAATTATTTTTAGTTAGATTTAAATTGGATTAGTGGTTTTTGGTTGGACCAAACTACCCCCGACTTAACCCCTTACCATTGTATTAGCAAATAGACTAGAGAGGGGGCTTTTGGACCTTTCCTAATAGGACAAATCTACCTTTCTTGGTTGGCCACTTTTGGTGGATAAGACTCCACCACTTCATCATTTCTCCCTTTCATTTCTCTCTCTTGTTCTTCTCCATTTTTTTAGAGAACTTTTCCTAATCAAACCATCACCAAATCCTTCCATTTCTCCACCAAAACTTCTTCTTTCCCTCTCCATTCAATCCAAGGAAGGAGCTTCTCAAGTTTGGAAGGATTCGGAGCTCATTCGTGTCCTTTTGGAATCTCTACGTGTCGGTGTCGAGTCGGGAAGCTTTTTCCTTTGAAACTCTCCCGGAAGGTATAATCTCTCCTCTAATCCACCCCAATATGCATGTAGGATTATTTTTGACCCATAGGAATAACTCCCATGGTTGTGTCTCCATTTGTGTCCGTTTCGTGTCCTTTTGGAGACTTTTAGGAGTGTCCTATGTGTCGGGTTGTGTCCAAGTGGGAGGATCTCTATTTTGGACACACCACTTATTTGTGGTTATGTATGAATGCTATTTTATCTCTTTATTCTCAGATTTTATACATATGGAGATGTTATTTGTGATGTATAGGTTGGTATCAATGAGTATCATATTCTCTTTTAATTCATATTTGTATATAGTTCTATATATATCTCTTTGTGTCTCTATATATATAGCTATACATATTTGTGTATGGATGGGGGCATGAGATTTCAGCCAAGCATGGGGGAGTTTGATTGTGTGTGTGTTTATGTGGGTTAAGAATGTGTAGGAGAGGTGTTTGAGTTTTGGTTGGAGTAGGAGAATAGTTGAGGGTGTTTGTGAATAGGAGGAAATGTGAGTGTGGTGAGTAGAGTGATTAAGGAGGGGAGGAAAACACCATTGTTGCTGTCCCCAATAGCCCAAATTCTGTCCAGAATTTCCCATACATGGCAGCCCCCCATATGACCACAAAACCACTCCAAAAAAGCCCTACATTCTCCCATGTAGCAGTCCAAGTTTTGCCCATTTTGGGGCTGTCCTTTAAGCCATGTTGGCAGCCCCCAAAACCTCAAACTGCTGTCCCAAAACAGTCCATCAAATCCCATGTTACTGCTATCCAAAACCCACATAAATGCTGTCCTATTTGTCCCTTAAACCCACACTAAACAGCCCATAAAAAACCCCCCCATGGCTGTCCTTTATTGCCACAAGATAGCCCCTTTAACCCCATCCTGTCCATATTTTCCCCCACAATTCAGTCCATATTTGCACCCCTAGATGGCTGTCCTATACCACTCTAAATCAATCCCTATAACACCACAAAACAGTCCACTTATAACCCCAAATTAGTCCACACATTAGCCTTGTGTGTGTGTGTGTGTTTTTGTGAGATGTTGTGTGTGTGTGTGTGAGCTAAGTGAGTGATACTAGTATCCTATAGTATATCCTATAGCTAAACTATTAGGAAACCTATAGGAGAGCCTATGGGTATGATAAATATAGGAGTGTATCATGGGAGTGAGTGGTGTAGATGAGTGTGGTAGAGAAAAGGGTAAAATTCATGATATGGTAAGTAGGTAATAGGGTAAATCAATACCCCGTATCCTAACATAGCCTAGATACCTAGAATACCCAAATTTCTTGGTAGGTAAACCTTAGATGTGTTGATATCTAGCTACCCTAAGGAGCCTAGGCTAGTACCATGGGTATTTGCGGGATTTTCTTGGTATTGGGCAAGGTATCGGGATTTACCTTAGAAGGGTAAATGCTAGTTTTGCCTAGAAATAGGATATTGGTGTTAGAAGTCTAAGATAGAGTTGGAACCCAATTCCCTTGGTTGGTAATGATCAAATAAGGTGCTCATAGACTAGTTTTGACGTCGGTTGACCTTTTTGACCAAAAGTCAACAAAAGTCAACCGAGAGTCAAACTTAGCCTTTAAGCGACCCGATTTGACCGAAACCAAACCAGTGTTGACCAGTTGACTGAAAATCAACTGTTAGTCAACATTAGACTAGTTTGACCTAGGGTTGACCCAGGGTTGACTCAGTATTGACCAGAGTTGACCAGAGTTGACTTTTTGACCAAAAGTCAACTGTAAGTCAACCCTTGACCCCGTTCGACCTAGTTTGACTTGGATTGACTTCCAGTGACCTAGTGTGACCCAGTATGAGCCAGTATGACCTAGTATGACTCAGTTTGACCTAGATTGACCTAGTTTTGACTAAGACTTGCATTCATGGATTATATTAGCTTCCTTTTTCAGTATTTAGTCCTGTTTGACTCATAGTATCTTATCTTAGGTCTGTGATCGCTCTGAGCGTCTGTTCACCCTATCAGCTCAGGACCACAGGCGAGTACATTCACTGATAGTTTTTATTGTCTTGATATCTGCTATATTCGATTCAGTTGCAGTGTCTTACTTGATTCTCAGACACGATATTTCACGGACTAGTATATGTCAGATCCTGTCATGAGATATTATTTCCGGATTACTTGGTATATTGGTACATGACTCGATTTGTTACTTGTACTTGTATAGACATGGACTTGGGAGTGGGCTGATCACCTGCTCTTAAACCTCGTGTCATGACGTGTTATGACCGGATCTTTTATACTATTCGGGGATGGGGAGTTATTAGTGGTTGTGTGATCAAAATACCCACTTGTTGTTTCACACTTGTACTCGACACTTGTTTATAGCTACTTGAACTTTCCATGGTGACCGGCCTTATCTTCACACTTGTTGTTTCATACTTGTTATTTATTCGTAGCCGGTCAGATAGAAAGCTTGAACATGTTTCCCAAATCGATCACATGACGCACTAATAATTCAAGGCACCTTTTCATATTTATTTATCCTAAGAGGCTAAGTTCTGTTCGGGAGAAGAGTTACAACCCCGGTCCTTGTTTGGTTTAAGGGTTGTAACTCGGCTCCTGGATAGTTCCTAAGCAATCCTACATACATATTGTTGTTCTATTCAGTACTCACACCTATTATACATTTCTTACTGGTTTTATCCTGTACTTTACATATCCTTGTCTTGTATTTCATTATACTGTCTCTTATAGCTTTTGTCAATTCATATGGAACTGCTGTTGGTGTTTGTACTTGCTCATTTTCCTGACAGGATACCATTGACAAATTTTACAGATGACTCTGAGACTGACTGCCCGACCTACTATAGGGTTGAGTCTGATGGACTAGATTTAGACCGTGGCTTATTGGTAGAGCCACTAGACTTTGCTCACCCTGAGTAGCCTAGTTTAGATAGGTTTGTCTGGCCTGCGAGCCAGCTAGCACTTTCAGATTTGTAGTACCTATTATATATTTTCTGAGACTGGATATTTTTGTGTAAAGCTCTGACTTGTGGATCTTGGACTCATTTCCTGGTTTATCTACCGTATTTCCTTTTTTGTACTATCTACCTTAGTTTTGATTATGTGATTGAGACTGTATTGCTATGTCACCTCCATTCGGAGTGTATATACTGTACAGGTACATTTATCTGTTTTAGTCGTAGTATTTACAGACCCTATATACAGCGTTCTATCGCCGATTTTGCGGCGTAGGCTGGACGTAACCATGTGCTCGTGCCCCTCTTCAGGGTGTGGGTCGTGACATATTTTTGTGGTAGCCCATGCAGGTCAGAGTCGCAATTAGTGCGATCTCGTAATGGTGCTCGACTTAGAGTGCTAATTACGAGCCTGCGACTAGGATGTAGGATCTAGGGTATGATAGGAGTTACTCAATCACATTTTTGGAAATTTCTGATTTCTGATTACCATGACAACTCTTCTTGCATTTGAATTCAATTGTCCTCCTTTGATAATATCTTATCTTGTGCCATATTGATCTCTTGGGTTCAATTCATCTTCAGGATGACAGTGACTCGCTCTCAGGCAGTAGGGCCCAGTACAGTTCCAGAGAGGTCAGATTCAGAAGGTCTTCCACCTCCGGCTACGGGACTAGCATTCGAAAGTGCAGTAGCCCCAGTCCCTGCCCTTCAGGTAGGAGTAGCACCGGCAGTTCCTGGAGGTCTTCCACCATCAGCAGAGGGAGCTGCAGTTCAGGGAGCTGCCACCTCAGTCCCTGCCCTTCAGGTGGGAGCAGCAGAGACGGTTTTAGGAGGTCTTCCACCTCCAGCAGCGAGACCGTCCATAGTCATTCCTGACACTCTTCTACCGTCGCCTCCACTACCGACGGACACCCAGGGGATGATGGCCCTTCTGCAGCAGATGCTACAGACGCAGAGAGCACAGGCAGAGGCACAGCACCGTCAGGCAAAGGTGCTGGAACAGACCATGGAGAACTCGCATCAGCTAGCTATGGCAGCAGTGGAGAGAGGTGCACAGGCTACGGTTCAGGGAGCACCAGATCAGCAGCAGGGTCAGGAGAGGTCCGGTACACACCTCCACTTCAGGAAGATGAACCCGCGGGAGTTCAAGGGTACCGAAGGTATCCTATACGCGAACGACTGGCTAGAGGATGTCCAGTGGAGTCTGGAGTTGGCAGAGGTCCCGAAAGGTCTGTGGGTGACGTCTGCAGCGAGCCAGTTCTTCGATATAGCGCTGACTTGGTACCGCACGGATTCGCATGCGTCAGTGAGACGTATATCTTGGGAGGACTTCAGGAAGCTCTTTAAGGAAAAGTTCTACCCAGATGTAGCCTTGACAGCTTTGGAAGGGCAGTTTGCCAGTTTGGTGCAGGGAAACTCGTCGGTGGACGAGTACGCAGCGGAGTTTTTCCGCTTGAGCCGGTTTGCACCCAGTTTGGTTCAGGATGAGGGGTGCAAGGCCCGAAAGTTCAGGAGGGGTCTCAACCATGCAGTGCGCACTCGCACATCTGGGCGACGAGATGCGACGTTCGAGCAGATCCTTATGGAGGCTCAGATTACAGAGGAGGACTTCGGCCTCAAGCCGAAGAGGAGCAGTGACGTTCTGGGAGCTAGTTCGAGTACAGGGCCAGCGAAGCACCCACACTTCCAGCAGAGGCAGTTTCAGCAGCAGCAACCTCAGTTGTAGTTACAGCAGGCACCGGCGCGTGCCCAGCAGCACCAGGGACAGGGCCAGAGGCAGGCCATCCAGTGTGCCTTCTGCAAGAAGAAAGGGCACACCGGGGAGGTCTGTAGATTGAGGCTGGGAGTTTGTCTGTTCTGTGGAGCTCCAGATCACCAGATGAGGGACTGTGCTGCCCGTGCAGCCAGACAGACGGGCCAGGATAGAGTGCTGCAGGCTAGAGGAGACCAGCAGGGGCGAGCGTTCGCCATGACAGTTGAGCCCACTCAGGCAGTAGCAGAGCATATAGCAGGTTCCAATCTTTCGAATCTCCTTTCCGCATTTGCCTTCATAAACTGTCTTGAACTTCGATTCTATCTGTTCTTTGCTCGTCGGATGAAATTTTGTTCTTGTAATGTGATATTTTCTGATATAAGTCGTATGGGCTAGGTCGCCTCGATTATGAGATTTTAGAATCCTCTATGGTCATGCTAGCAGGCAGAGTGAGGACATATAGTCGGACTATGGACATATTTCTCGAGTGTGGGAATTTAAGGTTTTCGCTGCCAAGCTAGCGGCAATGCGAAAATTTTAAATACCATAATTCTAGAGGTATGTACCATAGTTGAGGACTCTGTGATTATCGTAGCCTTGCTCACTGGCATGACGGAGATTCTGAGTATCATAATTATTGGACAGACGCATACGATTATCGAATTGCATGAATTTTCTGTGTTTACTCTGTTTTAAGTTTTTCGATGATTCTTTTAAGGTGGATAGACTCATATTTGAGAGTAATTTTTAAATTTTATAAAATTTAGTCATTTAATTCTTGCTTCGATTTTTGAGATTTGAATCATTTTAAATTTTTAGCCATGACTTGTGAATTTGAAATTTTACTATTGTTTGGTTTTAATTTCGAGGACGAAATTTTTTAAGGTGGATAGATTTGTCACCCCCAATTTCCAGAAACAGGGGTATTTTTGTAATTTTCCACTTTAAAAATTATTTTGTAATTATTTATTTATTATTTGTATTATTTTGGGGTTATTTGAATCGGGTTCGAATTTCAACTCATTCCGAGTTGTTTTGACTTGTTTCGGGGCCCCGGGGTAGTGTTGACCTTAGCGGGCCCACACACTAGTTTGCCATGGCTCACATGTTAGTATTTTAGTTAGTGACTAGACTAATTATTTTTGGTTACAATTAAATTGGATTAGTGGTTTTTGGTTGGACCAAACTACCCCCGACTTAACCCCTTACCATTGTATTAGCAAATAGACTAGAGAGGGGGCTTTTGGACCTTTTCTAATAGGACAAAACTACCTTTCTTGGCTGGCCACTTTTGGTGGATAAGACTCCACCACTTCATCATTTCTCCCTTTCATTTCTCTCTCTTGTTCTTCCCCATTTTTTTAGAGAGCTTTCCCTAATCAAACCATCACCAAATCCTTCCATTTCTCCACCAAAACTTCTTCTTTCCCTCTCCATTCAATCCAAGGAAGGAGCTCCTCAAGTTTGGGAGGATTCGGAGCTCGTTCGTGTCCTTTTGGAATCTCTACGTGTCGGTGTCGAGTCGGAAAGCTTTTTCCTTTGAAACTCTCCCGGAAGGTATAATCTCTCCTCTAATCCACCCCAACATGCATGTAGGATTATTTTTGACCCATAGGAATAACCCCATGGTTGTGTCTCCATTTGTGTCCGTTTCGTGTCCTTTTGGAGACTTTTAGGAGTGTCCTATGTGTAGGGTTGTGTCCAAGTGGGAGGATCTCTATTTTGGACACACCACTTGCTTGTGGTTATGCATGAATGCTATTTTATCTCTTTATTCTCAGATTTTATACATATGGAGATGTTATTTGTGATGTATAGGTTGGTATCAATGAGTATCATATTCTCTTTTAATTCATATTTGTATATAGTTCTATATATATCTCTTTGTGTCTCTATATATATAGCTATACATATTTGTGTATGGATGGGGGCATGAGATTTCGGCCAAGCATGGGGGAGTTTGATTGTGTGTGTGTTTATGTGGGTTACGAATGTGTAGGAGAGGTGTTTGAGTTTTGGTTGGAGTAGGAGAATAGTTGAGGGTGTTTGTGAATAGGGGGAAATGTGAGTGTGGTGAGTAGAGTGATTAAGGAGGGGAGGAAAACACCATTGTTGCTGTCCCCAATAGCCCAAATTCTGTCCAGAATTTTCCATACATGGCAGCCCCCCATATGACCACAAAACCACTCCAAAACAGCCCTACATTCTCCCATGTAGCAGTCCAAGTTTTGCCCATTTTCGGGCTGTCCTTTAAGCCATGTTGGCAGCCCCCAAAACCTCAAACTGCTGTCCCAAAACAGTCCATCAAATCCCATGTTATTGCTGTCCAAAACCCACATAAATGCTGTCCTATTTGTCCCTTAAACCCACACCAAACAGCCCATAAACCCCCCCTCCCCCCATGGCTGTCCTTTATTGCCACAAGACAGCCCCTTTAACCCCATCCTTTGTCCACATTTTCCTTCACAATTCAGTCCATATTTGCACCCCTAGATGGCTGTCCTATACCACTCTAAATCAGTCCCTATAACACCACAAAATAGTCCACTTATAACCCCAAATCAGTCCACACATTAGCCTTGTGTGTGTGTGTTTTTGTGAGATGTTGTGTGTGTGTGAGAGCTAAGTGAGTGATACTAGTATCCTATAGTATATCCTATAGCTAAACTATTAGGAAACCTATAGGAGAGCCTATGGGTATGATAAATATAGGAGTGTATCATGAGAGTGAGTGGTGTAGATGAGTGTGGTAGAGAAAAGGGTAAAATTCATGATATGGTAAGTAGGTAATAGGGTAAATCAATACCCCGTATCCTAACATAGCCTAGATACCTAGGATACCCAAATTTCTTGGTAGGTAAACCTTAGATGGGTTGATATCTAGCTACCCTAAGGAGCCTAGGCTAGTACCATGGGTATTTGCGGGGTTTCCTTGGTATTGGGCAAGGTATCGGGATTTACCTTAGAAGGGTAAATGCTAGTTTTGCCTAGAAATAGGATATTGGTGTTAGAAGTCTAAGATAGAGTTGGAACCCGATTCCCTTGGTTGGTAATGATCAAATAAGGTGCTCATAGACTAGTTTTGACGTCGGTTGACCTTTTTGACCAAAAGTCAACAAAAGTCAACCGAGAGTCAAACTTAGCCTTTAAGCGACCCGATTTGACCAAAACCAAACCAGTGTTGACCAGTTGACTAAAAATCAACTGTTAGTCAACATTAGACTAGTTTGACCTAGGGTTGACCCAGGGTTGACTCAGCGTTGACCAGAGTTGACCAAAGTTGACTTTTTGACCAAAAGTCAACTGTAAGTCAACCCTTGACCCCGTTCGACCTAGTTTGACTTGGATTGACTCCCAGTGACCTAGTGTGACCCAGTATGAGCCAGTATGACCTAGTATAACTCAGTTTGACCTAGATTGACCTAGTTTTGACTAAGACTTGCATTCATGGATTATATTAGCTTCCTTTTTCAGTATTTAGTCCTGTTTGACTCATAGTATCTTATCTTAGGTCTGCGATCGCTCTGAGCGTCTGTTCACCCTATCATCTCAGGACCACAGGCGAGTACATTCACTGATAGTTTTTA
Source organism: Iris pallida (assembly GCA_029216955.1). Lineage (NCBI taxonomy): Eukaryota > Viridiplantae > Streptophyta > Magnoliopsida > Asparagales > Iridaceae > Iris > Iris pallida. Next base: position 20,430,165 of record JANAVB010040818.1, on the reverse strand, counting down.
TTGTCTTGATATCTGCTATATTCGATTCAGTTGTAGTATCTTACTTGATTCTTAGACACGATATTTCACGGACTAGTATATGTCGGATCCTGTCATGAGATGTTGTTCCCGGATTACTTGGTATATTGGTACATGACTCGATTTGTTACTTGTACTTGTATAGACATGGACTTGGGAGTGAGCTGATCACCTGCTCTTAAACCTCGTGTCATGACGTGTTATGACCGGATCTTTTATACTATTCGGGGATGGGGAGTTATTAGTGGTTGTGTGATCAAAATACCCACTTGTTGTTTCACACTTGTACTCGACACTTGTTTATAGCTACTTGAACTTTCCATGGTGATCGGCCTTATCTTCACACTTGTTGTTTCACACTTGTTATTTGTTCGTAGCCGGTCAGATGGAAAGCTTGAACATGTTTCCCAAACCGATCACATGACGCACTAATAATTCAAGGCACCTTTTCATATTTATTTATCCTAGGAGGCTAAGTTCTGTTCGGGAGAAGAGTTACAACTCCAGTCCTTGTTTGGTTTAAGGGTTGTAACTCGACTCCTGGATAGTTCCTAAGCAATCCTACATACATATTGTTGTTCTATTCAGTACTCACACCTATTATACATTTCTTGCTGGTTTTATCCTGTACTTTACATATCCTTGTCTTGTATTTCATTATACTGTCTCTTATAGCTTTTGTCAATTCATATGGAACTGCTGTTGGTGTTTGTACTTGCTCATTTTTCTGACAGGATACCGTTGACAAATTTTATAGATGACTCTGAGACTGACTGCCCGACCTACTATGGGGTTGAGTCTGATGGACTAGATTTAGATCGTGGCTTATTGGTAGAGCCACTAGACTTTGCTCACCCTGAGTAGCCTAGTTTAGATAGGTTTGTCTGGCTTGTAGTACCTATTATATATTTTCTGAGACTCTGGATATTTTTGTGTATAGCTCTGACTTGTGGATCTTGGACTCATTTCCTGGTTTATCTACCGTATTTCCTTTTCCGTACTATCTACCTTAGTTTTGATTATGTGATTGAGACTGTATTGCTATGTCACCTCCATTCGGAGTGTATATACTGTACAGGTACATTTATCTGTTTTAGTCGTAGTATTTATAGACCCTATATACAGCGTTCTACCGCTGATTCTGCGACGTAGGCTGGACGTAACCACGTGCTCGTGCCCCTCTTCAGGGTACGGGTCGTGACAGTTCTCACACTTGGCAAAAAATTTGAATATAACATTTTTATTTGCTTTCGAAAATATACTCAAACGAGATGGTGTTTTCTTTAGTTAGCTTGCTTATGTTACAATTATTTTTTTTGTGAATATCGATCTTACCAGATGGCACCCATGACCCGAGCATCAGCACATCGTTTGAGGGAAATACTGAATGCTGAGGTGGCTCCTCCTACTGTTAAGAAGGAAGTGGCACCGGTAGCTAGTGAGACCAGAAGTTCCATTCATCCAGCACCTGCAGTGGACTGCATCTCTCCTAGCGCCGTCGATCCCACTTTTTTGAAGTGGTTGCGTGATCGTATCACTGAGCGTTTGCGTGAGCTGCGTGGTCGTCATTAGTGTAGTGTAGTTTTATGGTTATATTTTTGTACTGTACTTGCTTTATGAATATATTTTTATTGGACTACCTACTAGTTTGTTTCTTTTTTGGAATTACAAAACGTATAGGAATTAGTACTGTGTCAATCTCTGGATTGTATCTCCAGCTCCAGCTCCATTTGCATTCTGGATTCTGTATTTTTTTATTTTTTTTAATTTAGCGACGTTCTTAGCGTCATTATTACGTAGCGACGTTTATGAACGTCGCTAATAACGTCGCTAAATTGCTGACGTGGTAAAGAATCTTTCCTTACCACATCGTCGCCAAAATGTCGCTAAAATATCGCTAAACGACGACCACTAACGAATGTCGTAAATAATGTCGCTACTTAGCAACGTTTGTAGCGTCGCTAATTAACGCCGCCGTAGCGACGTTTTGCGACGTTTTACCGATTAGCGACACGCTTTTTTCCGTCGTTTCCAAAACGACGCTAGAAACGTCGCTAACTTAAATTAGCAATATTTTGGTCGGCATTAGCGACGTTTACAAACGTCGCTAATCTGACAGATTCTGGTAGTGTTGATTAAGCATGTCATGTTAGGTTTACTTATCATGTAAAAAGTATTTGCCAAGAGTGAGCCTCTACAGGCCACTATCATGTAAGGCAAAGAAAAGACATACTTGTCAAGAGTGCGCCTCTACGGGCCACTATCATGTAAGCAAGGAAAGACATGTTCAAGATTACACCACGATGGGTCACTATCTAGTATTAGCAGAGAAGAGACATGTAGCATGAGTGCACCACGACGGATCACTATCTAGATTAAGCAAAGAAGAGACGTGTAGCATGAGTGCACCACGATGGGCCACTATCTAGATTAAGCAGAGAAGAGACATAAATCATGAGTGCACCCTGACGGGCCACTATCTAAGAATATGCAAACATGACAATAAGGATCGCATGTAGAAAGAATTAGATAAAAGACGTATCATGGCATGGGAGAAGAAATAAATAAAATTACTACTTGACATAAAACAATAATCGAATATGTGCTAGTGTTAAGAATATAAGGGGGTACAATTATTCTCTAATTGTACAAAATCATCTAATCATGATAAGAATTTATTACAGTCGAAGGAAACCTCAAAAACGTCAAGTACAGAAAACATGCCAAAAAGATCAAAACTATGATTGAAATTATTGCATATGAACACAGATTAAAGTGAAACAAAAAGATTATTGAAGCCAAGACAAAAATCTACAATTTCATGTTTTGAGTTTTTCAAGATTTTAGCTACAAACAGCTCAAACGGGCAAAAATAGTCATTTGGAGTCACGTTGCGCGCAAGCACGGCGCACGGCGTGCAAGTTGCGCGCAAGCACGGCACACGTTGTGCGCAAGCACGAAGCACGTTGCGCGGGAGACAATCGCGAGCGGCGCACGGCGCGCAAGTTATGCCGCGCACGAGGGCAAAAGTACCTACGGTGCACGTTGTGCGCAAGCACGGCGCATGTTGGCGGCAGAAAATCGTGCGCGTCGCGCAGCGCACGAGGGCAAAAGTGCTATGGCAGAAAAATACGCAGGCACGCGGTGCGCAAGTTGCGCCGCGCGCGAGGGCAACAGTGCCTACGGCGCACGTTGCGCGCAAGCACGGCGCGCAGGCGCGCGACAAAAAAAAATGCGCGGGCGTGTGACACGCGAGGGCAAAAGTGCCCACGGCGCACGTTACGTGCAAGCACGACGCACGGCAAAATTGTTGCGCGCAAACACGACACGCGACGAAAATGCTGCGCGCGGCACTGTCCATCGTCCCGACAGTACCAAAAGGTATGGGGAACCCATGAACAAGGAAATGTCATAACTTGCTCAAAATAAATCGAAATCAAGTGGTTCAAACGCCAAAATTGGGTAGAATAAAATTTCCTATAACATGGAACCATTAGTTTTCGAAAATAACAAAGTTTAAGAGATCAAAACCAAGAAAAACAAAAAAAGTTACAAACTTAGATCTACAAAAATGTAAGCTGTAGGAGCGTAAAAAGTGCTTCATAAGAATGAGTCAAAGATAAGGATCATTCCATTCAAATCGATCCACTTTACGCCCGAAACAGGCTAATCACTTTACGCCCGGGTCAAAGCTAATAATTTTACGCCCAAGACAGGCTAGCCACTTTTATGCTGGACAAAGCTGTCAAGTCTTGCATTTAATGCAAAGTCTGACATAAAGATTTAATGATGGCATATATCACAGAAATCAAAGGGATTTATTTTACACAGAGACCAATTTGTCGTTTAGTATGTGGACTGAGCTATTTTTACGCTCATAATATGGCTTCTTTTACGCACGGAGACTATACGAGTTTTTACGCTCAACGGTTGACGTGTGCGTAAAGTTTATTTGGGCTACTTTTACGATTAAGGTTATTTAACAACCACTTTACGCGGGAAGTCTACATCAGGGCTATTGTACGCCTAGTCTACTACTTTACACTGAGGGTATATTTGGGTTGTTTTTACGCCCTATTCCAATTCAGAACATGGTTTGCCTACATGGCTTTTATGCCACATATCTCGAAGAACGTGTGTACGTGCATCCTATTCTTACTGAGATGATGGGACAAGTGTCAACATATGCAGAGGATAACTCCTATCATGGGTGGCAGTTGTTAGCGTAAAGACGGAACTTTTGCTGAGTTTTTACACACAAGAGCCCAAGTCTATAAATAGACTGATTTTTCTCATATGGACAGACAAAGAGAAAGAAGAGAATACATAGAGATCAGAGCCTAGAGACTTTGATTTTTTAGGAGCATTCTTCTTCAACTTTTCCTCCAGAAGAGAGTGAAGCAAAGCAGGAAAGCATTCGGCCTCGCCATCAGTGCCCAAGTGCGTCGATACATTTCTGGTGACTTAGTTCTTCCAATTGTTCATCTTCTAGCAGTGATCTTCATCATCATCGTATGGTCCAAGGAACAAAGTGATCATTTACATATCAGACTTCCATAGCAATACTTTCCAGAATCAAATTTGTACTTCTTGTACTTTTCTCGTTTTATTTTCAAAATCCGACTTCCAGGCATTTTGTTAAGTAAAACAAAAATGGCGACTCTGCTGGGGATGACCTTCTCCTCTGACGAGGAGGCAATTGCTCAATACGATGATGTGTCGATTGGATCGACAAAGAAGAATCTGGTTGTACACTTCGACCAGATTGCTTATGAGGAAATGCTCCGAACTGGGGGTGGTTCTTGCCACTCCAATGTTCAAAAATCTCGCAAAGCACGAAAAGTTTGGATTCCTAAATCCAAAATAGCTTCTGATCTCTCTGTTGCTTCTGAGGGCAAGGGAATTCTTCCCACTCCTGTCGTAGGGGCTCCCGTTCGTAACGAGGCAGTCCTTACTTCAGCGTTGCACTCTAAGTGTGGCAAGTTATCTCCCGTCTGTGATGGTGAAGATAATCAGGTTTTACGCCCAGAGGGTAAAAACCAAAATTTACGCTCAGTGCATAAGAACGAGTCTCCAATTTGTAATGAGGCAGACTCTAATGCTTGTGCTTCTAAGTGTAAAAATAAGTCTTGTCACGACCCGCACCTACTGTGAGGGTACGAGAACGTCGAAATGCCCAGCCTACGCCGCAGTGTCGGCGGTAGAACGCTGTCCTAGGTCAACATACATCTAGCAATATGATACTAAACAGTAAATGAACTCAATCACAACTAAGGAAGAAGAAAACACGATATGATATAGAACTCAAGGAAATACAGAAGATAGAATAGTCTAAGATAATATCCCAGCAAATATCCAGAGTACATATCTCAGCTACTGAAAATGAGGAATATATACAACTCAACATCTCTGAACAGAAGTAAAGTCTAGCTAAACAGTCTCCAGACAACATGAAAATAAGATAAGGCCTAACTAAACTAGTCTAGGCAGTGGGGTGATGTCCTCAGCTAGAGTTGTCCCGAAGAAGGAATCCTTCCAGGCCTCCTTCTCGTCCTCTGTAATATTTTCAACAGGTCCAGTCAGGACAGGAGCGAGTACAGTACATCTCAACAGTTCATAGCAGGTTAGAAAACATAATCATGCAGTAAAGTAAGATATAGATACTGAAGAATACAGTATGTAAACAGAGAGAGAACTGTAATGGAAATATCTACTATAAGTAAAGAGCTACCAGTGACTAGTGATTTAGAGCACAAAGTTGACATGTGAACGGCTTGATTTGTACATGGCTATACTAAAGAGGCGTACATTGCTATTCTACTTTGGAAATTGTTCACATGGCTATTTATACTCCCCCGTACCCCCAACTAATACACAAGGATCCAACCAGGTTATGTTATGATTCTATGTAACAGCCCCCGAAGGGTAGTAAGCCTCCGAAAGGTGATAAGCCCCCAAAGGGTGATAAGCCTCCGAAAGGTGGTAAGCCCCCAAAGGGTGATATGCCTCCGAAGGGTGGTAAGCCCCCAAAGGGTGATATGCCTCCGAAAGGTGGTAAGCCCCCAAAGGGTGATAAGCCTCTGAAAGGTGGTAAGCCCCCAAAGGGTGATAAGCCTCCGAAAGGTGGTAAGACTCCAAAGGGTGATATGCCCCCGAAGGGTGGTACATAGTAGTCCCACAAATGGGAGAAGGATTCAAAGAAGACTCTGTGATCATATGGGTATATGTCACAAGTGATCAAAGAACCAAAGAAGCATATGATACGCTATGTAAGTGAAACGCACAGAACATAGAGTAGCCGATGCTCCCTGAAGGGATAACATCTCAGGGTGGGATCCATATTGTACTAATCCGTGTGACCAACGTGCCAGTATCAATTAAAGTAATTTAATGCAGGAAAATAATTCTAAGCAGGATATGAAATGATCAGAGAATGTACTCGCCTCATATCTGAATGTCTGAAATAAATGTACTGTCCGAGGAGAGGTGTCTGGCTCCTAATCAGAACAGCACAAGTCACAACAAGTCTAAAATGATATAATAAAGTCCTAATATGCATTCTACATGATTCTAGGTCAATCCAGGCTAAAGTCAACTCCTGGTCAACTCTGGTCAACCCTAGAAGTCAAACAAGGTCAGCTATGGTCAAACTAGGCCTAACAAGACTAGGTTAGCCTAAACTAGGTCTAAACAAGTTAATCTAGGCTAATCAAGTCTATACTAGTCTAAACTAGGCTAAACTAGCCTATTCTAAGTCTAATAAGACTGCACAAGTCTATCTAGACTCTATACTGACACACAGATACACCCATAGGCTAAGAGTCTAGGCCATAGGCTATACCATGCCTAGGAACCAAACCATAACACATCTACACATGCCAATATTTATATATATTTAAAAAATAACACACATATTGATATACATATAATATAACATAGAAATACACTTATTACTATATTATTATAATCTATATAGGAATACACCATAGCATATAGGCTACCCTTAATATCACACATGTACATATATTATCTATATATACAATGGAACACACTCATATATATAGGATACCTATATATATCTATCTCACAAATATATATACATATATATATGTATATACACATGTGTATAGGAATAAAGGCAAGCACTCACATGTGGGTGTGTGTTAGCTATGGCATGTGTGTGATATGTTAGGCTTGAGAGTGTAGGAAAGATAGTGAATGGCAAAATTGTGTGTGTGAGATACATGAGGGTGTCACATAGATATATGCTAATGTGTGTGTGTGTGTGTGTCATGAATGAAGTGAGAGAGAGAGTGGTGTCATGTGGTTATGAGTGATAGAGTGTAGTGAACTAGTGAGAGTGATGTGAGGTAGTGAGAAAACTGTATGAAATCAGTGAGCATGTGTGTGGATGAGTGTATAACAGTGTATGGCCATGTGTTGTTTTATGAGTGATAGGCTCAGATTATTTAATAGGAAAAACAGTTTAGAACCCCTGTTCTCAGGTTTAGCCAAACCAAAAACAGTCCACTCTTAACAGTTATTCAACATGGGAAACCCCCAACATCAAACTCAGATTTTATATATCAAAACTTAGTTTTGTTTCAAACAGATTTTGTACACTGAAAACCCAGTTCCATTCATATATGAAAACACAACCAATAGTTACACTCTCAACTGAAATTCTCAGGTTTCAATTTGCACAGGAAACCCAATTCAGTTAAATCAGAATAAACAACATTCCTACTCAGTTTTAGAGCTAATAAATCACAGGTTATTTAAGAAGAACAACATTGCAATAGGTGAAAAGGAAATTAGTTTTAAACAAAGGAAGGGCCCACATTTCTGTTGACAGCAAGGAGGGTTCCTGTGTGTGGGCTTGTGTGTGATACTAAGGGGATTCCTGAAAAATCAGTTGACAGTATATGGTTAAGTGTGTGTCATGGGTTAAACTCAAGTATCTAGATAACCAATCCACATTTCAGTCAATGCAATAGTGAAACTATATATGTATAAATCACATCAACCCATCAAAATCTCAGGTTTTAGAAATAAATTCATCAATCTCAGTTCAGTATTAAAACAGTGATTACATTTGTTATTCACAGAATTGGAAAGGAATCAACTCCAGATTTTTAGACTAACAATCATTCATTCATTTACAGTTCAGTAAGAGGAAAAATCAGTACATGTTATATGTGAAAATTGGAATATGATCTCAGGTTAAGTAGCATTCGAAGGGAAGGAAATCAGTGTATCAACATTGAATCCCAATCAACAAGTCAATATCCCATTCTCAGGAAATCTCAGGAACATATACACATTCCTTGAATTCTCAGGTTAACAAAATGGCACTGGATCCCAGTTATCATTCAGATATCTCAGCCTCTACTTCCTAACTAATATCAGTTTTAAACATCTCATGAACTCAGTTTCAGTGAATTCGAAAATATATTTACACAGTGAAACAAAATCTTAGTTTACATTTGAAAACATGAACTTCCCCATTCACCAATTCGAAATCCAAATTCTTAACATCAAACACAACCCAACATTTGAACATAACTAATCATGTGTGATGAATTTAACATGGCAAAATATCATCAAATTTCAGTTTAAACAGGGAATTAGATTTAGGATTCAGTCCCAGGACTGTGTATCAGTGCCAGTGTTGTATATAGCAGTTTATTCATTCAAAACCTATTAAACCTTCAATTCTAATGTGCAGCCACAAAAGCATAGTTAAACATGAAATTGGGATGAGCTCGTGTCCATAGAGTTGGACACGAAGTGTCCCAAGCAAAACAGACACTGCACAGAGCACCCGAGTGCACTGTCTCGTACGGCCATGTCGAGTCCAATAGGACACGACACAAGCAATCTTGTGTCTCGTGGTCGTGTCTAGGTGTTCGTCTAGTGTAGGGTCACGTGTCCAACACCCTGAATTGGGTCCTAGTGTCGCCGTGTCCGCAAACGAGAAGCGTATCAGAGCTCGCCGTTGGCGAGAACACAGCCAGTGCGTGGCCAGTGTGCGCACGATTTCTTCGCGCACACACAACGAGGTCGCATGAAACTTCATGGACATGATGTCAGTGGGTGCCCCCATGTTCCTACGAAGTTTCATGGCACATGGTGTCGTGTCGTGTCCTGTGTCGACCCCCGATCAACAGGAGATCACTGTACACGCGCGCACAGGCATGTGCACGAGTCCAGTACGACTCCGACACGACACGAAATGTGTCCAAACAATCAGAAACCCATAAGCGACCTAAAAACTTAATTTCCTATTCAAACACTTCCTGAAAAATTACTCGAAATGCCCTTTGGGGCATTTCAACAAACACCTTAACACTAACACTGATACGTGTCCATTTAGGACATGAAATGGACACGAAACCTAGGTCTAGGCATACCTACAGGACCAGGACACTTAGGGATAGGTCTACATGCAAAGAAACTAGAATTTTAATGGATGGATTAGGATTTTACCTATGGTGTTCTCCAACACAAAAACTCCTTGAATGAGGATTCCCAAAAAGCCACCCAACTCCTTCAAATTGATAGAAAACTAAGAGTAACAAATTCCAACAGCAAGAAAACATTAATTAGAACCTATTGCAATTTGTTTGGATTAAAAAGGAGTTAAAATGGATTTTCAAGGGATTTTTGAAGATGGCGACTCACCTCTACCAAAGCTTGAGAGAAAAATAATAAAGGAGGCAAGAACAAATGGAAGAGGCATTAAATAGGGTGGAAAACCCTAGGTTGGCTGCCATGGGCTGATTAGGGTTAGGCTTGGTTCATGGTGTGGGCGTATGGGCTACTAAGCCTAAGTCACAAGTCATTACTTGTGAAATCACAAGCCATTTCTAAATCAATTCGAATCCTAGTTTCTCCAAATGAATTATAATGAGTTAATCCTCACTAACTTAGGTTAAACTAGAGTTACATAACCTAACCAAGTCTAAGCACAACTAGGGTTAGCTTCTAGGTTAGCCTACCAAGGTCATTGCTAGTCAAAGTCAACCTAGTCAACCCTCAATCAAACAATTCCAAAATAAATTCTAAAAATTCCCATAAATTCAAATAAATTATAATAAATCCAAATAACCCTAAAAATGTCAAAAATATCCTAATTACATGGCTAGGCTCTAGGGTAGGCAGTCTCTACTGCTCACTAGCAAAATACCAAAAACCACAAGTCATGAATTTAAATAGTTTAAAAATAATTAAAAATCACTAAAAATCATAATTTGAAATAAATATCATTAAATAATAATTATAATTGTAAAATTTCAAAATTATCCTCTTCTGGAAAACTGGGTGTTACAATCCTACCCACCTTATAAAAATTTCGTCCTCGAAATTAAGATGATCGCACCCTTTCTAGGTTAAGCCCCCAGCAATCATAGTCTCAGAAATCTATCTTAATTCATACAGTTGGAAAGTTGTAACCTATAGGGTCATGGCTTACAATATCAGTCTGGGGTCTCATCTAGTTACCAACCATGCTACAGTACTAGGCAATCACAAGGTATCAAAACATACGAGCAAGGGATGCATCAAAATTCTTAAGAAGAAAATACTAAGGTTAGGTCAAAACTCACCTCCAGCTAGGTCTGAGAACCAGAACTCCCTCCTGGAAGCAGGGCCCTGGTTGGGGCAGGTATAGCAGGGCAGTGCTGCACCCAGTGTGCAGCTGAACCACAGAATAGGCACAATCCTAGTCTCTTCCTACAGTTGTTCCACTTGTGTCCAGACTTCTTGCAGTAGGCACAGGTAGGCTCTGGCTCAGCTGGCCTTTGCTGGACAGGAGACTGGGCTGGGTATGATGATATAGGCTGGATAAATGGGTACTCCTCAAACTCTGGGTAGGACTGGGTACTGCTCCTCGCCCTCTTGGAGCTAGGCTCTCCTCCTAGAAGCACAGAGTCCCGCATACGTAGCAACCTCTGGATTTGCTCCATAATGGCCTCCTCATAAACTCTCTGTGACTCCATCATCCTTTCTTAGAAAAATGCAAACACCTGGGCTGCGTCAAGTAGCAAACCTCCGGGTGGTACAGTATGGATTACAGAGGGTAGGGAAGGGCTCTCGGTCTCAGGCAAATCCGCAGCTCTCTCCTGAACGACAGGAGATGAAGGAAGACTCTCTGGCGAGGCTACCACCATCTCCTCAATGGCAAGAGGTGCCACCACCCCCTGATCAGATAGAGGGATAACTATCTCCTGAACAGTAGGAGGTGGAGGCACACTCTCAGTAGCTGCAGCTGCTCTCAGGCGACGGGCTCGGGTCGTGGGTGCCATACTGAAAGAAAAGAAAATAAAATAAAATAAATCAATCATCAAGGCTGAAAATTAGTAAATATCAACAAAGGAGAACTAGCTACAAGAATCAATATTTAAAGCCAGGCTATACTATCATTCCTAAGACAAGGGCCTAATCACAAGTCATCAAATCGTCACACTAAGAAAGAACTACATATGCATAAGCTCTATAAAGCTAAAAGATCTCTACTCCTAAATTATTTGATGATGGAAAACAATTTATAATAACTGGAATGAAGATAGAGACGATATATTTAAGAACCTTTCCAAGATACAATCTGATAATCATATGCGTCAGTCCAAAAATCATGATACTCAGAATCCCTGCCACGCTAGTAAGCAAGGCTGCGATAAACGGTAGAGTCCATAACAGGGGCATGCACCTCTATAATCATGTCGTCTGGAATTCTCGCTATGCCGACTAGTATAGCTGCGAGAAATTCCAAATCTCATAATCAAGATACGTACATCCGAAGTCAGGTCTCTATGTTTCTGCCATGCCAGCTAACATAGCTGTAATAAACTCTAGGTTCCATAACCAAGCAGACGTTTACCATTCCTGTATTCCCGTCGACATATGTTATCAGAAAAATATCGTAACTCAGGCCATAAAAATTCATCTCGATAGAAAAATCAAATCAACAACGATCCAACAAAATCAAATTCAATAATCAAGGAGTGAGAGCAACAAAACAAGGGAAACGATTCAAATTGAAGTTTAAATAAGATTCTCAAGGGTCGTCCCAGGAATCTTTCAAGGAAGCCTAAATGTGATTGAGTACCTTCAAAATATGTATCCTAATCCTACTGCAGGCTGTAGTGATACTCTAGTTCGAATACCACTACATAAAAGAGACCTGCATGGGCCACCACTAAAAACGTGTCACGACCCGCACCCACTGTGAGGGTACGAGAACGTCACAACGCCCAGCCTACACCGCAGTGTCGGCGGTAGAACGCTGTCCTAGGTCAACATACATCTAGCAATATGATACTAAACAGTAAATGAACTCAATCACAACTAAGGAAGAAGAAAACACGATATGATATAGAACTCAAGGAAATACAGAAGATAGAATAGTCTAAGATAATATCCCAGCAAATTTCCAGAGTACATATCTCAGCTACTGAAAATGAGGAATATATACAACTCAACATCTCTGAACAGAAGTAAAGTCTAGCTAAACAGTCTCCAGACAACATGAAAATAAGATAAGGCCTAACTAAATTAGTCTAGGAAGTGGGGTGATGTCCTCAGCTAGAGCTGTCCCGAAGAAGGTATCCTCCCAGGTCTCCTCCTCGTCCTCTGTAATATTTTCAACAGGTCCAGTCAGGACAGGAGCGAGTACAGTACATCTCAATAGTTCATAGCAGGTTAGAAAACATAATCATGCAGTAAAGTAAGATATAGATACTGAAGAATGCAGTATATAAACAGAGAGAGAGAATTGTAATGGAAATATCTACTATAAGTAAAGAGCTACCAGTGACTAGTGATTTAGAACACAAAGTTGACATGTGAACGGCTTGATTTGTACATAGCTATACTAAAGAGGCGTACATGGCTATTCTACTTTAGAAATTGTTCACATGGATATTTATACTCCCCCGTACCCCCAACTAATATACAAGGATCCAACCAGGTTATGTTATAATTCTATGTAACAGCCATCGAAGGGTAGTAAGTCTCCGAAAGGTGATAAGCCCCCAAAGGGTGATAAGCCTCCGAAAGGTGGTAAGCCCCCAAAGGGTGATATGCCTCCGAAGGGTGGTAAGCCCCCAAAGGGTGATATGCCTCCGAAAGGTGGTAAGCTCCCAAAGGGTGATAAGCCTCCGAAAGGTGGTAAGCCCCCAAAGGGTGATAAGCCTCCGAAAAGTGGTAAGCCCCCAAAGGGTGATATGCCCCCGAAGGGTGGTACATAGTAGTCCCACAAATAGGATAAGGATTCAAAAAAGACTCTGTGATCATATGGGTATATGTCACAAGTGATCAAAGAACCAAAGAAGCATATGATACGCTATGTAAGTGAAACGCACAGAACATAGAGTACCCGATGCTCCCTGAAGGGATAACATCTTAGGGTAGGATCCATATTGTATTAATCCGTGTGACCAACGTGCCAGTATCAATTAAAGTAATTTAATGCAGGAAAATAATTCTAAACAGGATATGAAATGATCAGAGAATGTACTCGCCTCGTATCTGAATGTCTGAAATAAATGTACTGTCCGAGGAGAGGTGTCTGGCTCCTAATCAGAACAGCACAAGTCACAACAAGTCTAAAATAATATAATGAAGTCCTAATATGCATTCTACATGATTCTAGGTCAATCTAGGCCAAAGTCAACTCTTGGTCAACTCTGGTCAACCCTAGAAGTCAAACAAGGTCAGCTATGGTCAAACTAGGCCTAACAAGACTAGGTTAGCCTAAACTAGGTCTAAACAAGTTAATCTAGGCTAATCAAGTCTATACTAGTCTAAACTAGGCTAAACTAGCCTATTCTAAGTCTAACAAGACTGCACAAGTCTATCTAGACTCTATACTGACACACAGATACACCCATAGGCTAAGAGTCTAGGCCATAGGCTATACCATGCCTAGGAACCAAACCATAACACATCTACACATGCCAATATTTATATATATTTATAAAGTAACACACATATTGATATACATATAATATAACATAGAAATACACTTATTACTATATTATTATAATCTATATAGGAATACACCATAGCATATAGGCTACCCTTAATATCACACATGTACATATATTTTTTATATATACAATAGAACACACTCATATATATAGGATACCTATATATCTATCTCACAAATATATATATACATATATATATGTATATACACATGTGTATAGGAATAAAGGCAAGCACTCACATGTGGGTGTGTGTTAGCTATGGCATGTGTGTGATATGTTAGGCTTGAGAGTGTAGGGAAGATAGTGAATGGCAAAACTGTGTGTGTGAGATACATGAGGGTGTCACATAGATATATGCTAATGTGTGTGTGTGTGTGTGTGTGTGTCATGAGTGAAGTGAGAGAGAGAGTGGTGTCATGTGGTTATGAGTGATAGAGTGTAGTGAACTAGTGAGAGTGATGTGAGGTAGTGAGAAAACTGTATGAAATCAGTAAGCATGTGTGTGGATGAGTGTATAACAGTGTATGGCCATGTGTGTGTTTTATGAGTGATAGGCTCAGATTATTTAACAGGAAAAACAGTTTAGAACCCCTGTTCTCAGGTTTAGCCAAACCAAAAACAGTCCACTCTAAACAGTTATTCAACATGGGAAACCCCCAACATCAAACTCAGATTTTATACATCAAAACTTAGTTTTGTTTCAAACAGATTTTGTACACTGAAAACCCAGTTCCATTCATATATGAAAACACAACCAATAGTTACACTCTCAACTGAAATTCTCAGGTTTCAATTTGCACAGGAAACCCAATTCAGTTAAATCAGAATAAACAACATTCCTACTCTGTTTTAGAGCTAATAAATCACAGGTTATTTAAGAAGAACAGCATTGCAATAGGTGAAAAGGAAATTAGTTTTAAACAAAGGAAGGGCCCACATTTCTGTTGACAGCAAGGAGGGTTCCTGTGTGTGGGCTTGTGTGTGATACTAAGAGGATTCCTGGAAAATCAGTTGACAGTATATGGTTAAGTGTGTGTCATGGGTTAAACTCAGGTACCTAGATAACCAATCCACATTTCAGTCAATGCAATAGTGAAACTATATATGTATAAATCACATCAACCCATCAAAATCTCAGGTTTTAGAAATAAATTCATCAATCTCAGTTCAATATTAAAACAGTGATTATATTTGTTATTCACAGAATTGGAAAGGAATCAACTCCAGATTTTTAGACTAACAATCATTCATTCATTTACAGTTCAGTAAGAGGAAAAATCAGTACATGTTATATGTGAAAATTGGAATATGATCTCAGGTTAAGTAGCATTCGAAGGGAAGGAAATCAATGTATCAACATTGAATCCCAATCAATAAGTCAATATCCCATTCTCAGAAAATCTCAGGAACATATACACATTCCTTGAATTCTCAGGTTAACAAAATGGCACTGGATCTCAGTTATCATTCAGATATCTCAGCCTCTACTTCCTAACTAATATCAGGTTTAAACATCTCATGAACTCAGTTTCAGTGAATTCGAAAATAATATTTGCACAGTGAAACAAAATCTTAGTTTACATTTGAAAACATGAACTTCTCCATTCACCAATTCGAAATCCAAATTCTTAACATCAAACACAACCCAACATTTGAACATAACTAATCATGTGTGATGAATTTAACATGGCAAAATATCATCAAATTTCAGTTTAAATAGGGAATTATATTTAGGATTCAGTCCCAGGACTGTGTATCAGTGCCAGTGTTGTATATAGCAGTTTATTCATTCAAAACCTAATTAAACCTTCAATTCTAATGTGCAGCCACAAAAGCATAGTTAAACATGAAATTGGGATGAGCTCGTGTCCATAGAGTTGGACACGAAGTGTCCCAAGCAAAACAGACACTGCACAGAGCACCCAAGTGCACTGTCTCGTGCGGCCATGTTGAGTCCAATAGGATACGACACAAGCAATCTCGTGTCTCGTGGTCGTGTCTAGGTGTTCGTCTAGTGTAGGGTCACGTGTCCAACACCCTGAATTGGGTCCTAGTGTCGCCGTGTCCGCAAACGAGAAGCGTATCAGAGCTCGCCGTTGGCGAGAACACAGCCAGTGCGTGGCCAGTGCGCGCACGATTTCTTCGCGCACACACAACGAGGTCGCATAAAACTTCTTGGACATGATGTCAGTGCGTGCCCCCATGTGCCTACGAAGTTTCATGGCACATGGTGCCGTGTCGTGTCCTGTATCGACCCCGATCAGCAGGGGATCACTGTACACGCACGCACATGCATGTGCACAAGTCCAGTACGACTCTGACACGACACAAAATGTGTCCAAACAATCAGAAACCCATAAGCGACCTAAAAACTTAATTTCCTATTCAAACACTTCCTGAAAAATCACTCGAAATACCCTTTGGGGCATTTCAACAAACACCTTAACACTAACACTGATACGTGTCCATTTAGGACACGAAATGGACACGAAACCTAGGTCTATGCATACCTACAGGACCAGGACACTTAGGGCTAGGTCTACATGCAAAGAAACTAGAATTTTAATGGGTGGATTAGGATTTTACCTATGGTGTTCTCTAACACAAAAACTTCTTGAATGAGGATTCCCAAAAAGCCACCCAACTCCTTCAAATTGATAGAAAACTGAGAGTAACAAATTCCAACAGCAAGAAAACATCAATTAGAACCTATTGCAATTTGTTTGGATTAAAAAGGAGTTAAAATGGATTTTCTAGGGATTTTTGAAGATGGAGACTCACCTCTTCCAAAGCTTGAGAGAAAAATAATAAAGGAGGCAAGAACAAATGGAAGAGGCATTAAATAGGGTGGGAAACCCTAGGTTGGCTGCCATGGGCTGATTAGGGTTAGGCTTGGTTCATGGTGTGGGCCTATGGGCTATTAAGCCAAAGTCACAAGTCATGACTTGTGAAATCACAAGCCATTTCTAAATCAATTCGAATCCTAGTTTCTCCAAATGAATTATAATGAGTTAATCCTCACTAACTTAGGTTAAACTAGAGTTACATAACCTAACCAAGTCCAAGCACAACTAGGGTTAGCTTCTAGGTTAGCCTACCAAGGTCATTGCTAGTCAAAGTCAACCTAGTCAACCCTCAATCAAACAATTCCAAAATAAATTCTAAAAATTCCCATAAATTCAAATAAATTATAATAAATCCAAATAACCCTAAAATGTCAAAAATACCCTAATTACATGGCTAGGCTCTAGGGTAGGCAGTCTCTACTGCTCACTAGCAAAACACCAAAAACCACAAGTCATGAATTTAAATAGTTTAAAATAATTAAAAATCACTAAAAATCATAATATGAAATAAATATCATTAAATAATAATTATAATTGCAAAATTTTAAAATTACCCTCTTCTAGAAAACTGGGTGTTACAAATCTCCCGTCTGTGACGTGGTAGACACACAAAAATTACGCTCTTCGCGTAAAAGAAAATCTCCCATCCGTGACGAGGTAGATAATCAATTTTTACGCTCTACGCATAAGGGTAAGTCTCCTATCTGTGACAGTGTAGATAAAATTCGCAACGATGTTTTTACATCTAATGTGAATGTACCTAAATGCATACAGCGTAAAAATATTGTTGGTAAAGCTTCAGTTCTACACCAACAGCCTTCTTATACGGCTCTACGCAAAGTGCCAAACCTACAAATCACACGCAATGAAAATGGAGTTCTTCGTGCTAAAAAATCTCAAGATTTGTGTACACAACTCCAAACGCGTAAAAATGTACAGTTTAGTTCTGCGAATGCACCCAGTAATCTTCTTTATACACAAGGGACTAAACGTTTTGCTACCCCAAATGTAATAAAGAAGGCTACTCCTTCTACTGCTTCTGATTTACGTGAATTGCTAATGCAAAAGCGTAAAAATAGACAATCTCCTGTGACACTCCCCCAAGAAAATCATCACTGTGAGTGTCACCATATTGTGATCAAATGTTGTTGCTCGGCTTCCAGACGGTCAATTTTTGATCGATTGAATTTTAATGCACCCCAACAACAAGCTGATGAGTTGTCATATGCATCAGTCAACATGGCATCTCACACCAACAGAGGACGACGCCCTAGACAGAACACGTCCCAAATCCCAGGTCAACAACAATTCAACAGACTTCTTGATTCTTTTGAAGGAGTATATCAGAATACTCGATCAAGAAGACAAAGACAATTGCAGACTTCTGATTCTGAAGCTGGGGGTACTCAATCTCTGGAATCCGAAACTGATAGTGTTGATTCATACTTCTATACTAATCCTTCTGTATCTTCAAGAGAGGTTGAATCCTACGCTATTGGAGACGAACCAGAGACGTCATCTGTTAATACAGAACAATGTCTCACTGCTGTTGAGCAATCATTGAAAGACATGCTTAACATGATGCAAAGCATGCACCAGATAATAGCGGCCCAACAAACTGCTCAACCAGCAATTGTAACTCCAGTTCAGACAGTAGTACCAACTCAAGATAGCCAAGGGGTTGATATACCTTTGAATATCTAAGAGCCTGCTGTTAACCAAAATTCTGCATCTCCAGATCCCATCATTCCAGAAGATATACCATCTCCAGTGGGGATAACAACTTTTCAATCAAATGTGCTTCCACAAACCAGTGAAGCCATTCAAGCAGTGCGTGAGCTCAAAGCACAGTTTGAAGTTTTGAAGCAAAAGGATCAACTCCAGAGGTTAAGGATTAAGCAACCTTATCCTCCTCATTGGAATGATGTACCGTTTCCACCGAAATTTAAGCCACAGTCCATGGTATTGTTTGATGAAAAGGCTTCTCCTAGTCAGTATATCAATTACTTTGATATTATGACTGTATATTTGCAGAAAAATGATACTCTTCTCACTAGAGTATTCATTGGATGCTTGACGGGTTCAGCTTACGACTGGTATCGTAGTCTACCTGACAATTGCATTTCGTCTTTTGACGAATTTAAGGCAATATTTCTCTCCCGTTTCTGTGAAGGAGGTATGGACATGAACATGTCCTCCTTAATAGAAATCAAGCAAAAGGAGAAAGAAGATACTCGGACATTAATTGAACGGTTCCGACAGACAACTTTAAAGATGCCCCCTGGTATGCCAGATTCGGCGCTGATTGAGACATGTAAGATGAATCTACGACCATCTATTGCTGTCTTCACGGGTTCCCAATTCACAGATTGGGCTTCGTTTATCATAGCAGCAGTTTCTGCCGAGACCAATGGTAGGTTGGCTCGTGAACATGGGATGATTTTCGCCTCTGAGGATAAAGGAAAGAAAAGTAATCCTGGTAATAATTCCGACAATCGTAATATGAAAGGGAAAGACACTCTTATGGTCAATCTTTCCAAGAATAAAACGATACCGAATAATCAGGAATCTTCCAGGTCAAAAGAAGAATACTCTTTTGACGAAAGTGATATCCCAGGGATATTCCAATGTCTGGTGAAGAGTGGCAAACTCCAGATTCTGGAGCCAAAGAGGCCCAATGAGGTGAATCTGACTGACAATCCCAAATATTGTATCTATCATAGATACATTATTCATCCTACCAGTGCTTGCTATGTTTTGAAAAAAAAAATCCAAGAGCTGATAAATGGTGGTGCCATTGCTTTAACCAATGATGACCATACGGTTACAACCAATATGGTTTCTCTTCAATTTAGAGATTTTCCTCCATAATAAGTACCAGATGGAATTGTCCCAATTCCGAAGGCGACGATGAAGATTTTGAATATCCCGCCTGCGAGGGAGGAAAATGAAGGATTGTTGCCTCTTACATTAAAGAATGGAGAAATTATGTGGGTACATCCTGACTTAATACCTGAAATGGAAGATGAAGGTAAAACTTTAAAATCCAAGAAAGGTAAGAAAGTCAAATCCTGCAACATGATTTCTTATGTTATTCCAGATCCTGATGATTTGGATCATCTATGGGACGGCATTCCTTTGGAAAATAGACTGAGAGGATTGAACATATGTCCTCCAAGTCTGGCTCCTCCTGCCAAGCTCAAGCTTACTCATCAGCAGTGGCTAGCCATGAATAGTGTTCCCTTATACAGGGCACAACAAGTCTTCGTTGCTTATGAAAAGGCTCCTACAGGAATTTTTTCTCGTATCCCAAATCCTTTTCCTCCCGTAGCTGCAGAGACGGTTATTCCTCATTCTCCTGTAGTTACAGGGATTTTTTCTCCTTCCTCTATGGAACCACCTGTTGAAAGTCTACTGCCTACTCACTTGTACAGTCAACAATCTATCCTTCTCATGAAGAAGATGGGTTATGATTTTCAAAAGGCAGAAGGTTTGAATTATGATAAAGGGATACCACTTCCTTTACAAATTCAAAGTTAAAAATCTACTGTTGGATTAGGTTCTGAGGTTCCTCATAACAATCCTCACAAGAAAAAGGCTAAGGAAAGGAAGCTTAAATCCTGCAATATGGTACTTCCTTCTTCTGAGTCTGAAAAAAAACTTTTACTGGTACAAGATCTAGAAAAGAGTACCACAAAGATTATGAGGGATCCTCCAAGGAAGCTGAGAATGTTGAAACACCATTAACTCAACCGTCTCTTGCTCCTGCTGTGGTTGAAAAGGGAAAACAGAAAGCGGTACGCTTCGATGTCCCGTTGAAGTCTACTTCCAGTCAGGGGGTGGTGATGAAACCCTATAAATTTGATATTTTAGCCCAGTTAGCTAATACTCCGGCTAGATTATCTATCTTTGAGCTGCTTCGTCTTTCTAGAGAAAGCCGTGAAACTTTGAGTGAAGCTTTGCTTCAAGCTGATTCCTGCTTAGCTCAACTCAAGACTCCTGGCAATATACTAGTATCATGCCCGCAATGTCATAGTGTGATGGAAGCAATTCCCAACATCACCTTCACACAAGAGGATATGCTATTGAAGTATAACAAGCATGATAGGCCTTTGTGTTATACTGGGTATATCGAATCCATTGAAGTTGACAGAATTTATATTGATCCTGGGTCTTCCATTAGCATAATTCTTCAAAGTATGCTAAGACCATTGAGGATTCCTACTAGTGATCTGACTTACACTAGTACCATAATAGTTGGTTTCAACTCTGGAAAGAGCAAACCACTGGAAAAGATTCGTCTGAAGATTCAGATTGGTAATCTTCGAACTATGGCAACATTTTATGTTATTAACTCAGACGTATCCTACAATATTCTTCTTGGAAGACCATGGTTACATGAGCATAACATCGTGCCTTCGACTCTCCACCAATGCTTCAAGTATGTGGATCCCCAAGGGGTTGTGAAGACTGAGTTTGCTGATATCAATCCTTTCAAAGGTGTTGAAGCCTATTTTTCTGACTCAAGGCTCTACAAACAAGAGCATGTGAAGGAGATATCAGATGTGGCTGAAGATCAATCATCTGCTGAAGACCAGTCTATTAACGAAGATTCGCCAGAAGAGCAACCTTTGAATATCAAAGTCAAAGGGCGAATCCAACCCCAATCTGTCAACAATCAATCTTTGATGATCAAGGTCAAAAGAAGAACTCAAGCTTCATCTGAGGAATCAGTAAATGTTCCTGTTAAAAGCCAAGTTCAACCTCTTATGATCAAAGTCAAAGGGCGTACATTTCGTACGAATGATCCAGAACCTCCTTTGATTGTCAATCTTGGCAAATCTACGCAGAAGACGGATGATAATCCACTAGTGATTAATCCGAAGCGTAGCAGTCAAATTGTAAATGATGTAAATATTGATCATTCTGTACTTTTTGATATCAATAAAGATTTCCTTTTCGAGTATATGGCTGTCAAGTTTATTGAAAGAATGACTTTATCTTCTGATAATCAAAGTCATCAATATAAAGACGACATAGACACAGAAGAAACCTTATACATTGACAATAAGGAAAATTCTTTTCCTCCTCATGTCGATGTTGGACCTTATGCTCAAAGGTTTCTAACATCTTTTTCCTATCTTCTTCCTGTAGCCACTTTATCGCAAGCTTGTGTAACTTATAGACGTCACAAAGAATCTTATTTCGTGGTTCCGTCTAATAAGAAAAACAAGCGCCAAATTATGTTTGGCCTGGCTAGAAATATCCCTGTT
Source organism: Iris pallida (assembly GCA_029216955.1). Lineage (NCBI taxonomy): Eukaryota > Viridiplantae > Streptophyta > Magnoliopsida > Asparagales > Iridaceae > Iris > Iris pallida. Next base: position 20,408,037 of record JANAVB010040818.1, on the reverse strand, counting down.
GCTCAGACAGATGATTTGAGAGATAAAGATAAAGGAAGAATCCGAATTAACAGATATAGTCAACAATCTCTCAAAATTATCCAGAATATGGGATATGATTTAAAGACTATGCAAGGTCTCAATCAAGGCAAAGGTAGACGACTACCATTATGTAGTGATCCGTTTTACCAGAAGACTCGTCATGGATTGGGATATGATCCGTCCCATATGTTTAATGACGATATACAAGAAGAATTCTCTTCTAGCTCAATCATCAAATTCAGAAGAAGTCCAATTTATCGAATCTGATACATCTCACCCCTCATATGTTAGAGGAGACTATTATGATGAATCTGAACAAATATTCTCAGTAAACATGGTTCAAACTGATGGTGAATCCGAGCCATTTGAGAATGATCCTTGGGCCATGTTGGTTCATTCATTTCTTTCATCAATATTGGCATATATCCTCAATGACATCTGTCATTTTATTCCCAGCTACCAAGTTTTGGTTAAGCTGATTACTTGTCTCTTCGGAGAGAAATCTTGATCTTCTATCTTACCAGTTGATAAAAAAAACTGGATTTATTATTTATCATGTTCTCAAGACCTCTGGATAAATGTTGAATCTAATTACTTTTCTTATCTATCATGTCCATTTGACCTCTGCATAGATATTAATCTACTTTTATTTTGAGTTCTTACATACTGTCATGTTCATATTACCTCTGATAGTATTATACTCTAAAACAGAAAACAAGATTTTATTATCTATCATGTCCATATTACCTCTGGATAGATATAATGTATTGAATTTAGAAGACTTGTCATGTTCATATAACCTCTGATAAGTATTTTCTATCTCACACAAAACAAGATTTCATTATCTATCATGTCCATATTACCTCTGGATAGATATAATGAATTGAGTTTAGAAGACTTGTCATGTTCATATAACCTCTGATAAGTATTTTCTATCTCACACAAATTGTTTAAATTCCAAATAAACGATAGAATCACAAAATATATATTTTATTCCTTTCTTATGGAAACATTACAAAATGGATAAGACAAAAGATGACAAGCAGCTCTGTTAAAGTGGAGCAGAAACATCTTGAAGTAACTTCTGTAGTTCTTCTAGCCATTTGCCACGAGAGCTCATAACTTTCTTGGTAGCCTCAGCACGCCGAGCTTCAGGGGTACAAATGCAAGAAAGTTCAGCGAAGGTGGTTATCAGATTATCCTTGGCTTCATCAAGGGTTATGATGGTTGATTCAGCCCCAAAGGCTTGTTCTTCTAAAATAGAGCTTTGAGTGAGGTACAGATTTTGAGCATCGATCACCATTTCCCTTTCAGCCTTCAAATGAGCTAACTCAGTCTCGACTTCGTGGATTTTATCATTGTTATTCTGAATATCTATGTTCAAAGCATCGTAAGCTACTCTGTGACCATGCAGTACGGGCTTTATTCCAGCCAAAAAGGCTTTCTCTTTGGCAACCTTCAGACTATGTTCATGGAGAGCTTCGTTATATGTGGTCTCCAGAGCAAGATAATCAGCCGTTAAAGCATCATACTCCTCCTGAATGAGGCTTTCTACAGCCTCATTTGATAGCCTGAGATATTCTCTGATCGGCTGCACAAGGTCCTCCACAATTTTCTCCAATGTTGCAGCTCTCTCAACATCATTGAACATGGCAACATTCTTGATAGTCAGAGCCATTGTCGTCTTCAAAATCTCATAACTGAGGCCTTTATTCAAGACCATCTTTATCAGAGTTGCCAGAGTTTTATAAAAAGTTTCAGTATGAATCTCAACCAGGAGATTCATTTCTACGCTGGAGCTTGGTGTGGCGGCAATATCCAATAGATCTCTTCTTTGAAGCTCGGGAGCAGATATGGTTGGCACGACAGTAAGATGAGATGGAGTTGTTGTTGTTACTATTGCCATAGTTAAGTTATCCCTAGGAGCTTCAGGGGTTGTATCTCTAACACCTATAGCTACCATTGGTGTAACAACAGACGGAGGTGGAGCTGGTGTCGTCACTGCTGTTATTGGGTTCCCAAGAACTTCAGGAGCAATTTTCTGGAGTTCTAGCGGCGGTGATATTAGTGGATGTGGTGACAATTGCAGGAGCTAGTTCAGGTTCCGGTGTTGGCTTATCAGAAACTGATATTGAATCAGCAGCTACAGCAGAAGATGCTATCACTTTCCTAGTTTCAGTTGGTTGTTCAAGCATGCACTCAACACCTTCTTCAACTGTCAGCTCCGTAGGATTTTCCACTGCTTCAGTTGCAGTAAAATTTTCTATAGCTGATTCTTTATTTAAGACCGGTTCTCCTCCAGCAGCTTCATCATCACCTGCAGTGAGGTCTATTGCAGCCTCTTTCTGGTGCTGATCTTCAACATGAGAGGATGTTTCAGGATGTGCTTCTTGATGCTCCACCGTGGGTTGCTGTCCTCCCTCTTTATTAGCACCCTCTTCGCTAGAAGAAGAAGTCTCATTAGTAGATTCCTCATTTTCCTCATAAATATGTTCTTCTTGAGGAGGAGGAGCCATAGGCTTTGGTGCAATTATGACATTTGCAAAACGAACAAAATAAGTTAATATACAAAATCATGATATATAATTTCGTATAAGTTTTGTATAATACTTGGAATATGTGTATTTTTTTCAAGATATGTATCATAATCACCATCCCAGTCATCATCCTCGAAGTCAAGAGCCGGTTCATCTGATGGGATACGGTCTTGATCAGCGGTGGATACAGTAGTAGCACCCACTGTAACCTGTGCCTTGGTTGACAAAGATAAATGGAGTGAGGTGCTAAGACGTCCAGGAGACAAAAGTGTTATAGCTCCTGATCCAACTATTGGTGGAGGGGCTGAAGATCCTTCTCCTGGATAGACTGAGGAAGAACCGACAAAACGATCCTCTTCAATCAAAATGTCATCTTCTGGAGTGTGGGCTCTTGGTTTGGAAGGCCTTTTGGTGGTAGATTTTATCTTCTTCTCTGGAGACTTCACCGGAGAAGCAGTAGCTGTGTTCTGCTTTCATTTGCGGGTCTTTCCAATAATTATTGGTCCCGCGGCTACCTCCCTAGCTCCCCTAGGAATTACTGCCAGAAACTCATCTATAGCGGCAGTATTGTCTGGTACGTCTGGGGTTATCCTGATAGGTTCTTCAACATTTCCCTCTTGAGCCCACCGAAGACTTCCTTGCATACTATAACCGTCTTCAAAAGAGCGGATAGATGTATAGAAACCAGCAAATGAATGAAGTATGCGTAGCTCAGTTGTACTAGTGGCTGTAGATATGGTGAATCTAGCGCCAGTACATGTAGCTCCAAAATATCTCCATGCTCGTGCACCGTCATCAGCTTCCCATAATGATAGAAGCTAGTGGAAGGATTGCCAACATGAAGTTGGTCATATCCAAACTGACGAGCGAACCTACTTGGCAGATAAGGCTCGAATGCACAGTTATCTTCATTCCTGTACATCAGATGAGAGGGTCTGATGTACACTAGCCATCGGTAGACAGATCTCGGCAATAAGGCCGATTTATCTGCTCTACCTTCAAATTGTATACCGAAGCAGTCAGCCGGAACTGGTGGTCTGGTACAGAAGAAATTCCAGCCATACGAATAATTTAATGCTGGTCGGGTGTCTGCCAACGTTGTAGTTCTCCACGTAAATTTGCTAAATTTTTGGAGAAAAATCCTAGCTTCATCCTCAGGGCCTGGTGGCAACAAATTACAATTATGGTGTAGTAACTAACCTATCAGATAGGTGAATGGTAACTCTACCCTTGGAAAATTGTGAGGAGCATTATTGATTAGTTCTTCACCAAAAATCCGTAGACCTGCATTTATTCGGCATACCATTGCCGACAACAGGTTAATTCTGTTCTTGAATACCAGACGGATCGCTGGCCACAATACGTTGCGGTGAATCCGATCCACAGTGCTGATCCCTGGTACGACCCATCTGCGCAGCCATAAGGATAAGAAGCCTGCCAACAAGGCCTTCTTCGACATCTTTTGACTACCATGCCTCAGGTAGCTTAAAGCCTCAGTCCCCGCAGGGATGTCTCCAATTTTGGTAGACAGATATCGGTCGCGAGCTTTCTACGACACCATCAATTCCTGAATTAAATCTGCAGGAATTATAGAGCAAGGCTTGATGACTTGAGTCTTGTCTTCTCGGAACCTGCTCTTCTCTGTCTTAGACACTCTATTTTCATGATAAAATAGATAAGTTGTCCATTTTGTAATGTATGCCAGATGTGATCCGGTTTCATACATGCTGGTGCAAATCAGATAATGGCACATGAGTTCTTCGTAGACTTGCACCAGTTCGAGATTCTTCTCCCGAATTTCTGCCAATTCCCAATTGGAGGGAATATATTCTTCATAGGGGAACTCGCCCATTGGTAGCTTCGAGATAAACTGCATCTCATGTAGAGCCAGACCCATCTCACCATGCGGAGTTGCAAAAGTTCCTGTCGAACTCATATACAATTCCAATAAAGCCAAGAACAGATTGCCATTCGGCGGAATGCCATAACTAGTAGATGCTACTGCTTAATACAAACCGATGTCGTCCAATTCTGTTTTAAAGTATTTCATGACCCCGTTGCTGATCTGGATCCAGTTACCACTATAAGGGGTCAGCCACCCTGTCAGCCTAGGGTTGGTCTGAGGGTATAAGACTCCTTCCCTTATGAATCTATTTATGAACATGGGAATCTGGACCGACTTGATGAGAGATGAATCCTCGCTCGGTGTAAACCCAGGCATTAGTCCAGAAAATGGAATAACACCACCACAAGGAGTGTTAACGTGATAACCCATGTCATTCGCTTTCTCCCTTCTAAAAATGATTCTTCCCGGTCTACCATAGCTACTGGGAGTCAAATTCCACAGCATTTGACGGTGATGGCTAGCAGGGACGAAAGCAGATATAGGGTAATCCATGTCCATGTCAGGGAGATACATTACCCTTTCTCCAGATCTAAATACCCAAGCCTCATTTTTGGGATGAGTCTGTGATTTGTAATCTATCGCATCTCCAAATAAGAAAGCTGGCTTCAGGAATTGTTGATTATCTAGTGACATCAGTACTTCCCCGTCCATCATGGTTAACAACATTCTATCTCCTTGGGCATATATCAGTTGTGCTCTTTCTGCAGGATACTCAGGGTTTGATTGAGGAAATGTTACGTGAGAGATCCTCCAGATAATTTGAATCCAACATACCAACCGATGAGCCGAAAACTTCTGCAAGAGGGTGAACTTGCAAATCCACTGACAAAAGGACAAAAGAGATCAAATTAGTTTGGAAGTTTTATGACTTTTACGCTTACTAAAAGTTGATGGGACACGTGTCAACATATGTCAAAACTTGATGGGACACGTGTCAAAACTTGCAAATCCACTGACTATACGAGTTTTTACGCTCAACGGTTGACGTGTGCGTAAAGTTTATTTGGGCTACTTTTATGCTCAAGGTTATTTAACAACCACTTTACGCGAAAAGTCTACATCAGGGCTATTATATGCCTAGTCTACTACTTTACACTCAGGGTATATTTGGGTTGTTTTTACGCCATATTCCAATTCAGAACGTAGTTTGCCTACATGGCTTTCATGCCACATATCTCGAAGAACGTGTGTACGTGCATCCTATTCTTACTGAGATGATGGGACACGTGTCAACATATGCAGAGGATAACTCCTATCATGGGTGGCAGTTGTTAGCGTAAAGACAGAACTTTTGCTGAGTTTTTACGCACAAGAGCCCAAGTCTATAAATAGACTGATTTTTCTCATATGGACAGAGAGAAAGGAGAGAATACATAGAGATCAGAGCCCAGAGACTGATTTTTTGGGAGCATTCTTCTTCAACTTTTCCTCCAGAACAGAGTGAAGCAAAGCAGGAAAGCATTCAGCCTCGCCATCAGTGCCCAAGTGCGTCGATACCTTTCTGGTGACTTAGTTCTTCCAATTGTTCATCTTCTAGCAGTGATCTTCATCATCATCGTATGGTCCAAGGAACAAAGTGATCATTTACAGATCAGACTTCCATAGCAATACTTCTTAGAATCAAATTTGTACTTCTTGTACTTTTACTCGTTTTATTTTCAAAATTCGACTTCCAGGCATTTTGTTAAGTGAAACATAAGCTTCAAAATCGAAAACTTCAAGTTCTAAAGAGGCTTAGAATCATGAAAGGAAGAGAATAGAACAAACAAAAATAATATTGTTCATGATTTGGCAAGATGTAGAGGAGGAGTAAATGGAGAAGAAGGAGTAAATGAAATGAATTGAGGAGAGAGAGAGAGAAAGAAGTTGGTTGTTATACAAAACCCTTCTCATCTCAACCCAACCCAAACCAACTCATGCCAATTTGAGACAAACTAAAATAAACCAAGTATAAGATTAAACCAAGGCAAGGCTAAAAAGATAAGTCAAAATACGGGTCACTTGACAAATGTCAGAAATCCGTATACGTATACTGAAAATACGTATAATAAAAAATGGGAGTGACAGGTATGTCGTCGGTATACACTGGTATACTGGCGGTATGCCGGTCAAGGAGAAAATCTATAAGTTGAAAAAATTTAAAATATTTTGAAAACCAATAAAATACGAAATACAGTACAAAAGTACATATCCGTATATAAATACTGATACAGTGAGACGAGTCTCACACCTTATCTTAATTAACCTTGTCCTACTTACCTCGATCAGCTATCTTGTCTTAATTTTCATCTCTCTTTACCTTGGAAAAAGTTGAGGAAGTGTCGTAATCATCTATCTCGTAGAAGACAAATTTTTTATCAAGTGGTATCTTGGTAGGAATATGAGATGTTGGACATTTAGATAAAAATTTGGGATAAATATATGACTGAGATTGGAAATGAAATCAAGAGGCCGGTATTATCAATTGGGAAAAATGATTACACTTAGAGAATTATTTTGAGTATAGATTGTTTGAGGAGGAACAAAGAATGATTTGAAGAATTGGAGTGTGCATGAAATTATAATATTTCATGGTTGTTATTACAGCTTATGAGGATATTCGAGGACGACTGGATTTTGAGAACCTAAATATTTTTAAGTTACTGATTCTTGAGATGTTTCATTTTGAATTAAGGCAAGGTACTAAATTTAGGAATTCAAGGTACATGGAAAGAATATTATGATTGCATGTAATGATGATGCTAAATTAAATAAGTATTGGTAGAGAATGATTGAGAATCGGTGGAAAAAAAATTGAGTTATAAGAAAATCTAGAAATTTTGTAAGATTACAAATTTAATAAGGGTGATATCTGAAGGTACAATTGAAAGACATGTGGAGGTTGATTTATATAATGAGGAATGAATTTTTAGTTTTAGTGGCATTAATAGGAGGAGTATAGATTTGGTCAATGTCCAAGAATTTTATAATTCCGATACAAGGATTAAATTAAAATTTAGGACAATATAGAGAAATTTGGACTTTCAAGATGACTAAGTTGAAAGGATTACAAATCCGGTAAAAAAGAAAAAAAAGATTAATCGAGGAGTTATAACAAGAATATGCTTCATGAGTGGTCATCTTTACGACTGAATATTTTGGATCTTGCTAGTAGTCAAAGCAGAGCGAGATGATTACCCCGACTTCCTTCTATAAATCCTACATTTTTGTTTTCTGTCATATCAAAAGCAGTTCATTTTCTTATCCTTGAATTATTTCTTAAATTTCAATATCATTAAGATTTTGATACCCTCTGTTTATGACCAATCGATTTTGGTCGTCTTGTTTATCGTGCCAAAGAGTCTTGATTGCTGACTAGACTTAAATAACTTCAAATTCAATTGTGACCTAGATTTCCATCCTCGGATGCTCGTGCTCAGACTTCGATGACCTTGTTCTTCATCTTGCCTAAATCCTGTTCTAATCAAGAATTGATCAACTTGGATCGTGTCGAGACTTAAATTTTTAATCGTGATTGGATTTCAATATTATTACTACTCGAGCTTTAACTTTTAATTTAATTCTTACTAATGACCAAGTTCTGTTCCAATCATGATTAAGCTTCAGACTATCCTTGATCAATATTTGTGCTAAACATTTTATTATTCCTAACAATGCCCAATCACGTCATTTTTATTTATGATCGTGCCTATGTATAACCCTGAATCTTATTTCATCAAGCTAGATCATATTAATCGATGTTTTGGCTTGATTCTGATTTGACCGTAACCGAATGATTCCTGATTTTCCTAGTCGCGGCTTCGTACTGTGTACCTACAAAGCTGTGGCTTTAAATCATAAATCATGCCAAATGTTATTTTGGTCATGGTTAACTTCTCATCTTGATCGGGCCTGTGTGACTTTGAGGTTGATTTTCATCAAACTAAGCGCTACAGATCACCCCGTACTCGAATTTCATTTATATTTTCGATTCTCCTAGTCATCACTAAGATCGTGCCTCAATGACTTAACTTATATCTAAATCATGCATATATAGTTTTGTTCATATCATAATTCTATCGTGCCAAAATCACTAGTCGTGTCTAAATATTTTGAATTGATTATCTTGATCGTGCAAAACTCGTCGTTCTTTAAATCGTGCCTAAGATATTGTCTAAACTTTCTATCATATTTTAACCCCACTACCAACCTTTTATTTCGAGGACGAAATTCTTATAAGATGGTTAGGATGTGAGCCCCATGAATTTTAGGGATATTTTTTCAAATTTTCTAAATAAATTATTTTCAATAATTTATTTTTACTTAATTATTTTTTATCATTAAATGCTCTTTTTCGTGACTTTGATTTCTGGAGCGTCAGAGACGTCAATCTCTGGAAACTTCCTTCATGAGTTTATAGTAGACAAGATTATCTCCGTTTTGATATATCATGTCTCACTCAAACTTGTTCCCTTGTGCTCTTTTTACATCGCGCAACCTTCGGGTCAATTTAGGCCAATTGATCATCTACCGTAAAACCTCATCTAACTTCCAATTTAATTTTGGGACTCGACATCGGTCCAATCTAATCGACCTAATATATGGTTTTGATCTATTTTGAGCCTACTATGCACGTGCCACTTGCATGCCACCCAATTGATCTCCCGTATGCTCCTATTTCATCAATGATTATAAATGAATTTAAATTTGTAATTATGGCCTAACCAAGCCCAAAACTCAATCGAGCTTAATCCAACACTCAACCAGATTTTATGTGGCCCCTCTCACGACTACCCAAACATCCCACGCAAATTTTCCCTCGTGACAAACACCAAACGCCAAGTGTGTCCACTCAAAATATTCAAGGGATAACTCAAATGACCTAATTTAGTCTTAGCCCTTGATTTTTCCTCAATGAACCAACACCACTCATCCATTTATACAACCCTCACCCCCACACTCCTATTGGTCGGCGCTAACCCCTATGCACTCTCTCTCCTCTCAAAATATCTTTCCTTCTCTTTCTAATAACATATCTCTCTCTCTCATTATTACACATACCCCCCTCCCATCAGCACACCGCCTCTCCCCCATCTTCAGCCAAGAGCACTCCATCCCCCTCTCTTTTTTCTTCTCCATTAACCAGAGCATCATCTCCACCTTTTCTTCTTCTTCACCATAGCATCATCTTCACCATCATCTCCATCTTCCTCTCCTCCTTCTTCCAACATTGCAGCCGTCGTGCCGATACGCTGCTACTGCTATATTTTTCTGTGCCGCCACACGCCACTCGGGCCGACCGTCGACTCCCCTCTGCCCCGGTGACCTAGGGCGGTGTTCCTTTTGCCGCCAGGACCACAGCAGCCCCGCGTATGCTGCTGTGCAGTAGCTGTTGCGAGCTGTTGTAGCGTGGCAGCACCACCGTGCACCACCGCCACTGCGGCCAACCATCGCCACCGTGACACCCTCTACCCTGGAGACCATAGACGACCCCGCTGGGATGGTCGTCATCCTTCCCGACGAGCCACGTAGGCGATTTGTGTGTTTGGCACGGGATCCCGTCGTAACGTACGATTTGGAACTAAGTATGCACGTCTCGAGACAGCAATTTTGTACGTATTTTTTGAGAGATCTGACCATTGGATCGTCGATCCGTTTCTTCCAACTCAATCTTGGTAGATACCCCTTCACCCCTGTCAAGTTTCAACCGTTAATTCTATCGTTTGATATGTTAAAATCGGCCACCAAGTTGACCCTTTAAATTGTGGATATTTTGGATAGTTTTGTGGAGCCAACTTCATGGACTCGTATCTCCGCCATTGCAGCTCCGTTTGGCGTTCCACCAGTTCCTTTGCACAGCTGGTATAACCATCTTCTTTTTCCTCAAGTTTCATTTTATTATGAGCTTGTTTGATTGGTTGAATTTGACGCCAAAGTTGGCCATCCGAATTCGTAATTTCTAACTTATAAAATCCTAATTTTGAACCCGGGACTCCGGATTAAATTTCTGACACCACCAGTAGACTCGTGGTATCATTCTGGTATGAATTCATATAAAGTTTGCTTAATTTGGAGGACGTGGGCCCCGACACATATTTCGGTGCAAGGCGGGCCCCACAGTCCGAGTCAACGGGCCATTTTGAGATCGTCTCATCAGAATCCAATTTCGGACATACCATTGAGTTCATATCGTCATTCTGTACTCGTTGACATATACTTTTCTAGATTTAGTGGACATTGGCTACGGCACGCATTTTCGTGCGAATCAGATTCCAATATCCGGGTCAACGGAGCATTTTGAGATCGGGTCATCGGGATCCAATTTCGGATATATCGTTGAGTTCGTATCGACATTCTGGACTCGTTGACATATAATTTGCAAGATTTAGTGGACATTTGCTTTGGCACATATTTTCGTGCGAATCAGATTCTATTATCCGGATCAACGGACCATTTTGAGATCGGGTCATCGGGATCCAATTTCGGATATACCGTTGAGTTCATATCGTCATTCTGGATTCATGGACATATATTTTGCTAAGATTTGGAGAACTTTTATCCTGACACATTCTTTGGTGCAAAGTGGGTCCGACATGGATACCATTTTGACCCAAAATTATCTTTTTGCCCCTGTATCCAAATTGGACTTATGGGTAGGTTATTAGAGCTATTTTGACCATTTTGGACACGCCGATGATGGTTGTTTCATCATCCGACAACATATATAGACTTTTTCCCTTATCTATCACCATTTGTTATAATTTTTCTCTTTTTTGTTCGTATTTTAAGATCCGTGCATCGAAATTGAGATCCTTCGATTCCAGTAATTTCATATCACTGAAATTGATAAGTTGATCATATGGATGATTATAGAGACTAACTCTGACCTAGTTTAACCTAGAGTGGACTAGGAGTTGACCAGTTGACCAAAGTCAACTATAAGTCAACCTTTGACCCAGTTTGACTTAGTTTGACTGAGTTTGACCTAGAACAGGCCTAGAAGCATAGAATTAATGTATTTATATATATTGTTTACTCTAGAACACTAAGTAATTCTGTAAATTCATATTAGGTCTCTGTGACGTCGGTTCAGGCATAGACCCTCACTTATGGCTCAGGACAGCAGGTGAGTACATTCTTTGATAGTTTTTATTGTCTTGATATCTGCTATATCCGGTTCAGTTGTAGTATTTTACTTGATTCCCGACACGAGGGTACACAGACTAGTATATGTTGGATCCTGTTATGAGATGTTATTCCTGGGTTACCATGCTATAATGGTATATTGTTCGATCTTGTTTTCTTGTACTTGTATAGACGCCGATTCCTAAGGGGATTTGCTACCCTCTTAGAGAATCCTGCATCATGACGTGACATATCTGGATCCACTATACTACTCGGGGATGGAGAGTTATTAGAGGTTATGTGATCATACTCCACTGGTTACTACTTGCATCATAACTTTACCCTCGCCTCACGTAGGGTAAAGCCTGACCTGATACTACTTGCACCATATCTTTCCATTTTTGGCCGGCCTGATCTCCAGGTCTACCTACGCTTATTCTTGCACCATAGCCGATCAAATGGAAGAGCCTGATCTTGAACCAAGCCGATCACATAATGCTCTAATATCTCAAGGCACTGTTTATATTTATATTATACATCAAATATTACTGTACTGTTCTATATTCCAGTATTTTATACCCTGATATGATATCCAGTTTTACATATCCTGTTTATATTCTAGTCTTGATATTTTATCTTATATTTCATTATAATTGTCTCTTATAGAATTTGTCAATTCATATGGAACTGTTGTTAGTTTATGTACTCATTTCCATCCTGACTAGATACGTTGATAATATTTTTAGGAGTTGTTATGCCCTCATTATTGGACTACAAGATGATGCTAGCTGAGGCAGATCTCGATATTCTTTCACCGTGAGTTTTCTTCTAGGAGCTCTAGGTCTGGTAGTTATTTTAGTTTTGTTATTGTTCTTCCTCCGTTTCATTATTGTCTCATATGATCCTTTTGTAGATTCTAGTTGTTCTAGTGATATTGTTATCTTTCTTGTCTTATTTTCCTTAGCATTTGTGATGTGATATGAGTACCTTTATAGTTATGGATCTTTTAGATGTTGTAGTTAGTATCGGGTACTTGACAGCGCTCTACCGCCGATACTGCGGCGTAGGCTGGGCGTGGCCTACGTATTTGTACCCATATATCCGGGTACGGGTCGTGACACACTTAGATCCAATTTAAGATACAGCCACGATCAAGACTAATCATGTAAGTCATCCAAGCATGATCAAAATTGGAAGATGGCACGAGCATGAACAAGATCAAAATTGTCATGATCGTAGTGGAATAGAAATATAAACATTAGCAATAATTGTGTTGAAGTATAGGCACGATTAGGGTTATAGTCAAATAGTTTAGTCACGATCAAAGTCGTTTAGGAACGGTCAAAATTTAAATTTTGTTGGGCACGATTAACTCGATTAACTATTCAGGCAAATTTTTTTAGGCACGATTACATAATCAAACCCTAGAAAATATGTGAATTGACTCGATCGAAATATAATCGAAATAGTCTAGTTGCGATCAAAAGTCGTAAGGATGATCCAAGTCAAAATCGTTTTAGCACGATCAATTATGTAGGCATGATCATAGAATCATAATCTAGGTGCGATTATGAATCCAGTAAAATATGGAATTAAAATCTAGTAATAGGTTTTAAATGACGAGGAGTCAAATGACGACTCGACGATTAGAAGATAAGAAAAAAAAGATAAGAAGGGAATAACTACAAGCCTTATTTATAATATGATAATAAGAAATAGGATATTAAATCAGTTTGGAGTGGGAGTACAAGATTTTGCAGGTCGTGAAAATCAACAGTCATATGCCAATAAAAGATATAGTCTCTCTGGTATTCGAAAAACCGTATGCATATAAGAAGTCATTTCACCGAGAATCTATGTCTCGTCAGTGTAGATCTGGCTGCAGTAAACCCTTGGTTTCATGACTCAAGTATGATATTATATCGAATATTTTATTAGCTCTACCAATATTAATATGCAACTCAAGGGTCAAAATAGGGCAGTTAGGACATAGGTTTAATAACATTCGATAACTTACACTTACTCAAAATTATTTCAACTTAGGGATCATGTCGCGCTAGTGCGCTGCTGGCTGCAGCGAACCCGCTATCTCGATAATTCAAATAAGTGGCAACAGTACGCTGCTGTCGTGCCATCGTAAGTCGCTAATCATTCTTTCAACTATATCCATAAAATTTCAAATGAGCTTCTAAAATTCTTAAACAGATTGATCATGATAAAAAAAGTTAAAAATTCAAATAATTTGATCATGATAGGAAAAGTGTACATATCTATCCTTGAAGTAAAAGTATCAGTTTTGAAAATCAACGATTGTTTAGGAAGAAAATAATCGAAAACAGGAGAAATATAAACTTTAATTTCTCTTTCTTTAATATTCAAGATCGAAGGAAAATATATATATCTTGAATTTCAACCAAGCTAACTCGGAGTAGATATATGGATAATGGATCATGTTAGGCTCAACCTAATGGATGAAAAATAAAATATAGACGCTTAGGGAAAAATAGTTACTTATGGCCAATGGGAAATACTAATTAGTACGGGTAACGATGTAATATCTAGAGAGGGGAAGAAAAGATAATTGAATACATTATCAAGGTTAGGGGTTGAATTCTAGGAAGGCCTAAGTTATAGAATGAATACTCTACCCACATCGGATCCTATCGTCATATCATAATGCAACAGTGTATCTATGGAAACCTCTTAAGTTATCAAAATTTAATAAATCATTACATATATTGCATGGCCTATTTAACAACCATAACTACCCAACAGTCAATTGAATAAGGGACTCCTAGTCATTCTCCAAAAATTAAATTAATCATAGTTGTGAATGAGCATTTCCTAGTCGCAGTCTCGTAATAGTACGACTAACTTAAGTACTACCACGAGTTTGCAATCTTTTGAGAAAACTGACCTGTATGGGCCACCAAAAAATTTGTCATGACTCGCTCCCGCTTTTCGGAATACGAGTGCGTATCCAAGCCAGCCTACGCTGCAGAGTCGGCGGTAGAACGTTGTCTAGCCACAATGCTCAAAATCACAAATAATAGCTTTATTGCTTATTCACCAACTAATTTAGATTACAAAATTCACAAGTTTACATTTGCTAAAATATGTAATATCTCACAAAAATAGAAAAGACAACTAACTCAACTATCCAATCTTCTAGGGTTGACCTCTGCATACATCCATGTCTCCCCCAATGATCCAAAGCATAGAGTAGCTGCGACAAAACTAAAAAAATAGGTTTTCAGTCAGGAATAGAATGAGTACATTCTAACATCAGTTCCAATAATTTGACAAAATCTATAAAATAGTAACTAATACTGAAATACAGTATGGGTGTATAAATAGAGAATCATAGTATGAAATATGTGAGTAAAAGCAGAAGAGCATGGCATTCAAGACAAGGAAGTAACCGTAATAACAACTGAAACAGGAACAACAACATGACTTCTATCAGATATATAAAATAGTAACAAATAAGATATTTTTGGGTATATTTATATGTCTACTAATATATTTCCCCATCCGACTAGTACTCATGGATTCAAACAGGTCACGAACACGGTAATACATTGGTCACGAACAACATATAAAGAATCCATAACTACTACCTCGTGTAATCATTGTGTCAAAAATCAATGTAAGATAATACTATATACACAAATAATAGAAGTTATCAAATATGAAAACTATTAGAAATGTACTCGCTTGAGGTCCTTAGTTGGTGAAATCGATAATACCAACCACATAGTGTGCCACAAAGTCAAACTCTTGCAATAGTCTCTGAATGCTGAAACAGACATCACCAACGTATTTTGTATAAAAAAATGTCTAAGAATGACTAGCCAAAGTCCAATTCTGGACACAAGGGCAAAATTGTATTTTTTTTTAGGTTAAAATGATGTCCGCCGTTGGACCTGCTTTGTACCAAAAAATGTGTCAGAGTTTATTTTCTCTAAAGTCAACAAAGTATACGTCTATAGGTCCAATTTGAAGATATGAACCCAATCGTATGTCCAAATTTAGATTTCGGTGGATCGTGTACAAATTCGCTCGTTGGTTGGCTCACAGGCTCGCCAAAATAGCGTTTCAGTCGACCTTCTCAGAATCGGACCAAACTTAGCATACATAACCAGAAAAATAATACGGTCCTATTGGCGCAAGTTTTGTCTTAATTTACAAAAGAGCTGATACGGGGTATCTCAACGGATATGCCTCGATTTCGTCACGCACATACAGTAAAATCGAGTTTCATCGAATCCCACACGTCGACAACATCCATACGCGTCTTTCAATTCTCATTGTTGTGACCACGTTGTCCAGTTTGTCGGGGCGCAGGCCGTATCGGTAAGAATTCTAATTTTTAAAACTATTGTTCTCGAGTTTTTCTCAGTTTTCTAACTGATTTAACTAGATGTATAATTAACTAGAATTAAAACTAATAATAGGCTTTCCATGGTGGTTAGTTTGTCTTCGAACCTATTCCGGTACTTTTCTAAAACTGTCAATGGATCGACAATTTGTCGCCTTCGAAAATAGGTCCATAAACGAGTTTTCTGTTTCATTGTCGAACAGATTTTTGTCAATTTTTGGGTCGATCTTCTGGGCAATCTAGAGCGTCTAAATTCGAACTAATTAAAGGGAAATAAAATCTTATAGGTTGCCTATATACCAGAAGTGATAGATCATGAAACGATCAAACGATGAGACATATACTTTATTGTGAAGTTGCAACCATAGACTGCTATTGTTGTTCCACTGTGTTATTTGTGCACGCGGTCGACGCTGCTGCGATGGCTGGCAGCGCTCAGGCGGTCGCACGGTGTTTCAGGTAGCCGTGCGGTGGCTCTGGCAGCGTGCGTGGGGATATGGGTAGTGGTGAGGGTCTCGGCTAGGGTTTAGTATGAGTTTCCTTCTCCTTCTCCCTCTCGATACATATATAGAAGGCTTGGGTTATTGGGCCTTATGCTCGGTTTGGGAGGCTCAGCTTTGGACTTTTTTTCGAATAAACTAGGAGAGAATCTAGTTAAGATTATATTAGAAAAAGATTTTGGAGAGGATTGCTAAAATTTGAATCAAATCAAGTCTCTGAAACGGACTCACTTTTCTTCATAGAACAATCGGCCAGGACTGAGTTGTTTAACTCACGAGAATTTTAATATCTCGTGAGATATTAAGATTCTTTTTCTTCTTTTTCTTTTCTTTTTTTCCTTTATCAATTATGCAACAAATAATTACAAGAAAATTGTTAAATACTTCAAAAAAACAGAATCTAACCTACCTAAAATATTTCTGTAACATTATCTAGTGTAGGAGTATTTACACCTATATATGTACATATACAACTAAAATATTTACCAATGAATTAACAATTTACCAATAAATAATGCTATTATTTAATAACAATAATAATAAAGATAACAAACTAAAATAAATAGACACTAGGTATGGTATTGGGTGAATATTATTCCCCTATTATAATTGGTCATTGAAAATCGTGCAAGTATTCTAATTGCCATATTAATAGTACCTATATTGTAGGTATAACAAACCTTTAGAAAATATTTGAAATCCAAAATAAAAGTAAAATATGAAATAATACATATACTTAAAATATGTCTTCATGGGCGTCTTTCGTCTCACTATATGCCTACATGGGCTTGGGTTCGGTTTGGTCCAATTTGGCTAGTTTAACACAACCGGGTCTCCCAAAAATTCAATATCTTAATAATTAACAAATTAAATCTTTTATAGGGGTCAAGTCACAACTTTGACTGGTTTTCCTAGTTAGAACACACATATGGCTCGACCCTCCCTATTATGGCTAATACACTAGTCAAAGCACACAACTACACTATCTGTGCCATAATTTCTAGTCATCTTGTACTCCAAAAATTAACCATGACTATGGCCTTCTATATTAATAATTATTTATTTATTTATTTATTTATAAAATTCTAAAAATTACTACTTAATTCAAATAAAAAAATATTTCAAAATTTTAGGAAGATGGGTTGTAATACGCCAGAGCAACACAAACCATTTGAGGGGAAGACAAGAATTCCAGATATGCTTAAAGTGCGAAGGCATAATTGCAAGATTACGAATATGCTGCCACGCTAAGGTAATACTGAACGTGCCTGTAGATGAAGGAGACCAACGCCAACTCTGATTGCAATCGATAATTTAGGGTATAATGAATCTATTACCTTTATCCCTCCCATGAAGAATTCTCTTCCAAATATTAGAGGCTTGCGTATTCGGAGTTAGCAGATCGAGTTGTTGATGAGAACAGTATTTAGCTCGGATTAGTCCATAGACTATTTTGCATTTTGAGCTTCCACCAAAACTTAGTTGTAAAAGTATTCAATATTACCTCCAGACTTCTTACCCCCAATCCAGCCTCCTCATACGACCTAGCCATAGATTTTCATCTGATCCATATGTGCTTATCCACTCCATCTCGCGTTCCCCAGAAAAATCAAGAAAACATTGCTTCAAGCTGTTTGAGGACACTAACTGGTGGGTTGTAAGCCGCCAAAGTATATATAGGAATTGAAGTCAAGACTGATTTGAGGAGTATCAGTTTCCACCATAAGACTGTAGGATCGTTGAGCACCTCTAGAGGGGGGGGTGAATAGAGTGCGTGTGTGCAACGGAAATATAATCACCAATTAAAAAATTAAACTATGGCAGATATGTAAGAGACAGTAAATAAAGATAGGAGAATCAAACTCAGTGACACAGCGATGTATACTGGTATCCCTCTGAGGGGACTAATCCAGTCTCGAGTACTCTTGCTCGATGTTAATCCACTATGGCACAAGCTTTAACTGAGAGCTTGCAATCTCTTACAACACCGTGCTTGGTGACAAGCGTACGACCGGCTTCACAACACCGTGCTTGGTGGCGAGCGCACGACCAGCTCCACAACAGAAAAGTTGTTGAAACTTGAACGACCTCTTACAACTCTTGAGTAACCAAAAGACTCTAAATCAACTCTGATAGTACTGGATTTTGGCTAAGAGATGTGTAGGTGAGATTTGAAAATCTTAGATCATTTAGAAAATACTTGAATAGTAGAGAAGAGAAGATGAAGAATGAATTGATGATTTGAAGTGAAAATCTCTATTTATAGGTATTTTCACCAACCGAACTCGGGCAGAACTCGGACAGAGTTCGGGTGCAAATATCTCGCAAAATAGACGTTGCTCGCAGATTTGGAGGCAACTGAAGTTTGAATACAAACTGACCGAACTCGGTCAGAGTTCGGACCGAACTCGGGCCGAACTCGGCTTGGAGTTCTGTCAGGAGATATTTTAAAAATCTTTTGTAAAAACAGTTTTCAAACATGTTTTTGGTTATTTGTAAAATCATTTGAAAAGAATATTTTCGAAATATGTTTTTGAAATATTTGTAACCGAAAATACGAAAGGGTAAAAATAGGTTTTTAGAAAGGAGGACAATTTTAACCCTAAGCCAGTATTACCATAATTGATTTTACAAAGTAATTCCTAGACTCAATAAAATGTAAAATACAGAATAAAAGTAGAAAAGAGTCTTCAGAAGATTTTGATGACTTTGACGCTTTGATTTATGCAGTACATCGTCCGTTGAATATGATTTCATGCATCCTGAAATAGTTAGCAGCATTTTCTATATTTTGTGTATTGACTAAAGTATATGTTGATTATCGAAATCGGGTGTGACCGTGGAATGGGCCAACAAAGACAGTATCCTTTATTTCCATCCTTCATTTTATTACGAACTTTAGTAACAAGTTTCTCATACATGCCTGCATTTTGTTTACTTGCCATCAAGGGGCATCCCAGATACGTAAATGGTGGCGAGCCAATACCAAACCCAGTGAGAGTTTACAGCTGAGCAGCCCTATCTGCAAGAAATACTAAAAAGTGACCTCATTAGTAAAACGAGGACCAGGGAAAGCCGGGTGTGGAAGGATAGTGAGTGGACGGACTGGATCCTGAACCAGGCTGTAGTGGAGATCGGCAATACTGTTTCTCAGCACCTGGGCCTGAGAAATATGCCGGAACTCGGAGTCCTGATGACGTTGCGTGGAAACGGCAACGAAATCATCAAACCGCTGGTAGAATGCCTGATCGAGTCCTGGGGCAGGGGCCGAAGCAGGATGAGCATCAGCTGGAGGGGCCTCAGCATCAGCAGCTGGGACAGCAAGAGCAGCACCAGGAGGTTGAGGAAACCGACGAGAGCGGATCAACTCAACAGGTGGAGAAGAAATGGCACACGTTTCAAGATCAATCTCAAAACGTCGAAATATACTAGTAAGGTGCATAGGAAAGACTAGGTTCCTACCTGCATTCTTGCAGTTGAGCATCCAAGACATCATAGTTTTTGAAACGGAGAAAGAAATTCCAAAATGAATGTGATAAAGAGCAGAAAGTTCCAAAAATATAACTTCATCGGTAGAGCCTTTCTTCGGAAGAAGGGTCGAGAAAGTCATACGATGAAGCTCGTAAAAAGTTTGGTTTAGATGTCTAGAAAAGATTCTCCGGGAAGGAGGAGTAGGGTGACAAATCAATTCCCTAAAGGAAGCTAAAGTGACATCGGCAGGGAATTGAACATGGTGGATGTCAACAAGTGCATCACCAAGATCAGGAACGTGAAAGTATTCACTGATATCGGTGGCGCTAAATTCTAATTCCCGTCCAGCAATGCAGGAATAGAAATTCCCGTTTTGTTTTACTTGCAAATTACAGTAAAACATACGGACTGCATTATCGTAAATGCTATCTTGGACCTCGAAAAAGTCGCAGAATCCAAGTTGATCAAAAACAGGAGCATATTCAAAGAAAGTTGTAAAATTGACGAAGGCTCCAGCACAAATACGACGAAAAAAGAAAGAATCAAACCAGAGATCGGAGAAGTCTTTGTCGGGAAACAAAGTGCTATCATATTCCTCGGGATCTCTAGGTCTGGCTGGACTAAAGAGACTTGCCGGAGTGTAGTCGGATGAGGAGGAAGCACCTTGAGAAGAATTTCCTCGTTGACGTTTCGGAGCCATGAGGAAGAAGATCGCCCACTTGAACTTGTCGATTCCAGGAGGAGGAAGGACTTCTAGTAGGAGATGGAAGTATTCCACGTTTTGGTGTGGAGAAAAAGTGGAAATAAGGATGAATTATATAGGTGCTAGGGCCGGCTGTTCGGTTCTGGAACCATCACAGCGCTGACCGAACTCGGTCCGAATTCGGTCCGAACTCGGTCAGAGTTCGGGCCGAGTTCGGCCACTTGCATTCCCGAGACAGTCAAAGCAGTCAGGTAAATAAAGACTGTAATAAATAACATTTGACTGGTTTATTAAATAACTGCTATTATTTTCGTGTTAACTATAGGGGTTGTCCCAGCTAACGGTGGTTCACCGGGGAACTCTTAAGTACCGCTTCGCTTCGACCGTAGCCGTGGTGACAGACATACCCTTTGTAAGTTTGTCCCCAAAAATAATTTTCATTAAATAATAAATTGTCAAGTCATAAATACAGTTTTAATTACCATATGTTTTAAGAATCGAAGAATTCAAGAATGCCGAGCTCACGCCTCAAGATGTTAAAACGATCTTCAGCCAATGGTTTAGTGAAAATATCAGCTAGTTGATGTTCAGTATCAATAAATTCTAAGCAAATATCCCCATGTTGTTGATGATCACGTAAAAAATGATGTCTAACTTCTATGTGCTTTGTGCGTGAATGACAGATAGGGTTCTTAGTCAAATTAATTATACTAGTGTTATCACAATAAATAGGAACATTTGTATAGTGCAGATTGTAGTCCTCTAAGGTTTGCTTCATCCACAAAATTTGAGCACAACAGCGTCCTGCGGCGATATACTCAGCCTCAGTTGTTGATAATGCTACTGAATTTTATTTCTTGCTAAACCAAGAGACTAAGGCCTTTCCTAAGAAATGACATGTGCCACTGGTACTTTTACGGTCCACTTTGCATCCAGCAAAATCCGCATCCGAGTAACCTATAAGGTCAAAGGATTTGGTTTTGGGATACCATAAGCCAACTGTAGAAGTTCCTTTAAGGTATCGGAAGATACGCTTAACGGCACTAAGATGTGATTCCTTAGGGTTTGCCTGATATCGTGCACATATGCAAACACTAAACATAATATCAGGGCGACTAGCAGTTAAATATAATAAACTACCAATCATACCTCGATACCTACGCTGATCAACCGGTTTGCCACTTTTATCAGCATCAAGCTTTGTAGATGTAGCCATAGGAGTCCCAATTGGCTTTACATTCTCAAAGTCGTACTTCTTCAGTATGTCCTTCGTGTACTTGGCTTGGTTGATGAATGTTTCGTTTGAGTGTTGTTTGATTTGCAATCCTAGGAAGAAGTTCAGCTCTTCCATCATGCTCATCTCAAATTCACTCTGCATACACTTGGCAAATTCTTGACAGAGTTGTTCATTAGTAGAACCAAAGATAATGTCATCTACATAAATTTGCACTAGAAGTATATCATTATTCATGGATTTAATAAAAAGAGTAGTATCAATCTTGCCTTTTGAAAATCCATTATCAAGTAAGAAGGCGCTTAGGCGTTCATACCAAGCACGAGGTGCTTGTTTGAGTCCATAAAATACTTTCTTAAGCTTGAAGACGTGATCAGGTTTTTGAAAATCTTCAAAACCAGGGGGTTGTTTCACAAAAACCTCTTCTTTCAAATAACCATTTAAAAATGCACTTTTCACGTCCATTTGAAAAAGTTTGAAATCATTAAAACAAGCAAAAGCGCAAAACATGCGGATGGCTTCTAGTCTAGCAACAGGAGCATAGGTCTCATCATAATCAATTCCTTCTTCTTGATTATAACCTTGTGCAACTAGATGTGCTTTGTTGCGTAGAACTTGTCCATCTTCACTAAGTTTATTTCGGAATACCCATTTGGTACCAATTATCGATTGACCAATAGGTTTAGGAACGAGTTCCCAAACTTGGTTTCTCTCAAATTGATTAAGTTCCTCTTGCATGGCAGAAATCCAAAATTTATCAGAAAAAGCCTCATCAACATTCTTAGGTTCTATTTGTGAAATAAATGCTACATTAGCTGCTACTTTAGAATCTCTAAGAGATGAACGAGTACTTACACCTTTGGATACATCACCTATTATGAGAGTTTCTGGATGATCTGGTTTGAATCTCAATGATTCGAATCTTTGGGCCATACCTTTCACAAGGCTCTTCTCAGTTCCTGTATCTTCGGAACTTTTATCAGTTCTTGCCTCTTGGGTAGGATCTTTCTCAGAACTCTTCTTTGTCTTTGTAGGTGCATCTTCATCATCACTGTCGCTAGATCTATGACTATTCAACTCATCAAAGGTAACATTAATACTTTCTTCAACAATCAAAGATCTTTTATTAAAAATTCTATATCTCTTACTCTTAGCAGCATATCCGAGAAATATCCCATCATCTGCTTTGGAGTCGAACTTACCCAAGTTATCCTTGGTGTTCAGGATGAAACAGCGACAACCAAAAACTTTAAAATAAGAAATGTTTGGAATTCTTCCAAACCAAAGCTCATATGGTGTTTTCTTCGAGATTGGTCGAATTAACACCCTATTTAAAATATGACAGGCTGTACTAACAGCTTCTGCCCAAAAATATTTAGGAAGATTATGCTGATTAAGCATGACTCTAGCCATTTCGCTTAGAGTACGGTTCTTCCGCTCCACAATACCATTCTGTTGGGGAGTTCTAGGACAAGAAAATTCGTGGTAATATCCACTATCATCACAAAACTTTTTGAAATCAGAATTTTCGAATTCGCCACCATGATCACTTCGGATACGAGTAATCATGAAGCCTTTTTCGTTTTGTACCTTTTTACAAAATATCTGAAATTCAAAAATAGCATCACTTTTGTTTGATAAAGAGTAAACCCATGTAAAACGAGAGAAATCATCAATAATGACAAAAGCATAGAGTTTACCGCCAAGACTAGCGACTCTACTTGGACCAAATAAATCCATATGAATCAACTGCAAAGGTCTCGAAGTACTTACAGCGTTGATGGATTTAAAAGAAGACCTATGTGCTTTGTTCTTTTCACAGTCAGCACATATCATGTCTCTCTTGAATGGAATTTCTGGGAGTCCTTTTACCAACTTCTTTGTGTTCAGACGTGAGATAGTATCCATGTTTGCATGTCCTAGTCTCATATGCCATAGCCAGCTTTTATCTTGATTGGCTACTAGGCACCTTCCTGCATTATTAGTATTCTCCAAAAAGAAAACATAAATATTGTCTTCTCTAATCCCTTTATATACGGGATCACCAGATGACATATTATATATGGTACATTTATCTTTCACAAAATTGATACCATAATCATTATCTGCCAAATGACTTATGCTCAATAGGTTATGTTTCAATTCAGTTACTAGACAAACATCCTTTATTATTGGGTAAGGAGAAATACCTACAGTACCATTACCTATAATATCACCTCTCAAGTTATTTTTGAAGGAGACGTATCCTTCTTTCTTCATCGATAGCGTAGCGAATAAAGATGCATCACCAGTCATGTGTCGCGAACATCCGCTATCGAGGATCCATTTGCTTCTAGCATGAGGGGGTTGAGGGTCCACCTACAAAACAAGTAGATGAATCCTTTGGTACCTATTTTCTGAAGGGTCCATGCTGATTAGCTTTAGGTCTCCAGACTAAAGTATGGTTATCAACAAGCTTTCTTGTAAGACAATACTGTGATATGTGTCCGTGTGTACCACAATAAGTGCAAGTCAGTTTAGAACCAGATGTGGTTGAAACTGTGTTCACATGCTTGTTTGGTTTCTTGGAGAACCTATAAGTGAAAGCATGATGATACTCATGTTTCTTCTGTACTTTCTTGTTTTTAGTCCCCTTAGGTGTATGCTTTGCATTAGGACTAAAATTAGGCTGTGTCACAGGCATTTCCTGTTTGCCTAACTTGATTTCTAACTTTTTAGAAATAGCAATAGACTCTTCATATTTAGCAGTCATAACTGAGAGTCTCTGTTCTGTTACTAAGTGCATCCTCTTCTCTGTGTCATACAGTTTTTGCATCTTACCATAATCTCTTTCTTTCTTTTGAATAGTGAGGATAGCCTCATGATAGTCTACCTTGAGTTTGGCTATCTCTTCCGTGTTACCGGTAGTAGACGTCTCTTTAATATCTTGAATAAGATTGGACAGTCTAGCTAACTCGGTTGTGTATGCCTTAATCTCTTTTCGAGATTGCTTATACTTGTCAAGCACATTTTTGTGTTCTTCAAGTAAATCGCTAAAGGCATTTTCTAACTCATCGAAAGTAAATTCATCATATAGAGGGTTTGAAGATACCTTGTCAAATGTCATAAGACAGACATTTGCATTGTCGCAGGGTCTATCCTCTTCTTCAGAATCACTGGCGTCGCTTTCATGCCAGATACTTGTGTTGGCATACTTTCGACCAGTTGTAGCTTTTCTGCTTGATCTTGATCTGTCATATGGACTGCTCTTCTTGGTAGCTAGACAGTCCTTCTTCATGTGCCCTGACTTCTTACATCCAAAGCATATGGTTTCATCTTCATTGCTTTCTTGGACGTCTTTCTTCTTTCTGCTTGTAAACTTTAGATACTTTCTGAAGTTCTTCACAAGTAGGGCTTGTTCATCACCACTTGAGGATTCTTCATCGGAATCGTTGTATGTCGGCTTTCTTGCATGAGCTTTGAAGGCAATAGTTTTCTCCTTTGGTGTTGCTTCTTCAAAATCTTGCAAGTCGAGTTCATAGGTCATGAGCTTGCCCATCAAAGTTTCCAACGACATTGTGGTGAGGTCGTTTCCTTCAATAATTGCTGTGGCCTTTGGATTCCAATTCTTTGTTAGAGCCCGCAGCACCTTTCTAATCTTCTCGTGATTGCTGTAATCTTTACCAAGAGATTGCAGAGGATTAGTTATATCAAGGAAACGAGTAAACATTTGTGTAATTGACTCACCGGGTTTCATCTTAAAAGATTCATATTCCTGAGTCAGTCTACTAATTTTGGATTCTTTCACTTGGGAAGTCCCTTCATGGGTTACCTCAAGGAGTTTCCAAATTTTGTGAGACGTCTTGCAGGTTGAAACTCTGTTGAACTCGGTTTTGTCAATTGCACAGAATAGTGCATTGATGGCTCGAGCATCAAGACTAGCCTTTGCTTTTTCAGCATCGGTGTACTTGTCATGCGGCTTTTCCATAAGAATACCTTCAACCACTGTAGGTGGTGGTTTTTTATACCCATCAATGACTATTGACCAAAGATCAAAATCTAGAGACTTAAGAAAGAAAGTCATACGTGTTTTCCAGTAAGTGTAATTTGTTCCATCAAATAGGGGAGGTCTATTTGTGGATTGCCCTTCACCGTTGAATATAGATTTCACGGCTGCCATATATATACTCTCTAGGGTATGTTATATAAGAATATAACCAGCTCTGATACCAATTGTAGGATCATTGAGCACCTCTAGAGGGGGGGTGAATAGAGTGCGTGTGTACAGCGGAAATATAATCACCAATTAAAAAATTAAACTATGGCAGATATGTAAGAGACAGTAAATAAAGATAGGAGAATCAAACTCAGTGATACAGCGATGTATACTGGTATCCCTCTGAGAGGACTAATCCAGTCTCGAGTACTCTTGCTCGATGTTAATCCACTATGGCACAAGCTTTAACTGAGAGCTTGCAATCTCTTACAACACCGTGCTTGGTGACAAGCGCACGACCGGCTTCACAACACCGTGCTTGGTGGCTAGGGCACGACCAGCTCCACAACAGAAAAGTTGTTGAAACTTGAACGACCTCTTACAACTCTTGAGTAACCAAAAGACTCTAAATCAACTCTGATAGTACTGGCTTTTGGCTAAGAGATGTGTAGGTGAGATTTGAAAATCTTAGATCGTTTAGAAAACACTTGAATAGTAGAGAAGAGAAGATGAAGAATGAATTGATGATTTGAAGTGAAAAGTTCTTCTCTATTTATAGGTGTTTTCACCAACCGAACTCGGGCAGAACTCGGACAGAGTTCGGGTGCAAATATCTCGCAAAATAGACGTTGCTCGCAGATTTGGAGGCAACTGAAGTTTGAATACAAATTGACCGAACTCGGTCAGAGTTCGGACCGAACTCGGGCCGAACTCGGCTTGGAGTTCTGTCAGGAGATATTTTAAAAATCTTTTGTAAAAACAGTTTTCAAACATGTTTTTGGTTATTTGTAAAATCATTTAAAAAGAATATTTTCGAAATATGTTTTTGAAATATTTGTAACCGAAAATACGAAAGGGTAAAAATAGGTTTTTAGAAAGGAGGACAATTTTAACCCTAAGCCAGTATTACCATAATTGATTTTACAAAGTAATTCCTAGACTCAATAAAATGTAAAATACAGAATAAAAGTAGAAAAGAGTCTTCAGAAGATTTTGATGACTTTGACGCTTTGATTTATGCAGTACATCGTCCGTTGAATATGATTTCATGCATCCTGAAATAGTTAGCAGCATTTTCTATATTTTGTATATTGACTAAAGTATATGTTGATTATCGAAATCGGGTGTGACCGTGGAATGGGCCAACAAAGACAGTATCCTTTATTTCCATCCTTCATTTTATTACGAACTTTAGTAACAAGTTTCTCATACATGCCTGCATTTTGTTTACTTGCCATCAAGGGGCATCCCAGATACGTAAATGGTGGCGAGCCAATACCAAACCCAGTGAGAGTTTACAGCTGAGCAGCCCTATCTGCTAGAAAGGATGAATGAACATAGATAGATGATTTTGTAATATTAATCTTTTGCCTAGAAGCCGCCTCATATCTTTGTAGAACCTTAGTTAAGTATTGCATCGATCTAAAATGAGGACGTCGTCTGCAAATGCTAAATATGTGATCAGAAGACTCACTTGACATTGGACAATGACGTTCCGACTGATGCGTGTTCCTTCTCCTGGGAATGGCACTTATGAAATGTTCGATCTTTACTATTGGGAAATTCGCCTTCTTAAGGGACTTCTTCCCCGCTAGCTAGCGGGCCAAAGTAACCCCCGGCCCCCGAAGGGGTCACTACTAAAGTACACTACCTAAGGAATAGGGGAGCACTCCATGCCGTCGAATCTTGCATTTCTTTTGAAGTCCACTAGGAGAATAGAAGCGTGAAAACGAGGGTTTCAATACTAACTTATTGAGCTATCTTGATAAAACTTCAGCAACTATAACGAATAAGGAAGGCGACAGTGGATTACCCTGTCGAACCCCCCTAAAAGCTTTTAAGAACCCCGATGAGACACCATTCACTATGGTAGAGAACCAAAAATTACTTAGTAACCTGAAGATGATGTTAATCCATGTTTCATTAAACCCAAATTTCTTCATAACTTGCATGAGAAAGCTCCAATCAAACCGATCATATGCTTTCATCATGTCAAGCTTTATAGATATGTTCCCCCCTTTGTACTTGTTCTTCATCATGCTCATCATTTCTTGTGCCAGAATGATGTTATCCACTAACTCACGTCCCTTGACGAATCCACTTTGTTCTTTAGAAATGATCTTTGAGATCTATCAGGGCGAGCCTTTTAGCAAGCAAATTAGAAATAATTTTGTTCACCACTGAGCACAAATTGATCGGTCTGAAGTCGACCATATGAGTCAGATTCTTCTTTTCTGGAATGAGCACTAATGATGTGCTGGTGATCAACTTAGGCAGATAAAACCTATTCATAAATAATAAAACATCAGCAAGCAAGTCAGTAGCAATTGTTCCCCAGCAAGATAAGAAGAATTAAGGAGTAAATTCGTCTGGACCCCCAGTACTGTTTGTATCTAAGCTTTTAACAACATCAAGCAATTCTTCCATAGAAGGATCTGCAGTAAGCATGTCGTTGTCTTCAGGCGAGACTAACTGAGGAATAACCTTCAGTAGATCCTCGTCTTCCACTATGGTTGTGTGCTGATATAGATTCTCATAATACGCATTAGCAATCTCTTGAATATCAGTAAGCGAGTCTTTGGGTCGACCATCTTCCCCAATGAGAGAATGTATCCGAAGTTTTTGCTGCTTACTATTAGCACATTCATAAAAATAGGCAGTATTTTTGTCACCCTCTAAGTCCCACTTTATTCTAGCTTTCTGCCTCTAGTATGATTCCTCATAATAAACCCTGCATTTAAGATTAGCAGTAGCTTTATCAAGTATAATCTTGTTCTGAAGAGAATTATCCTCATCGAAGTTTAATTCAGCAGCCAAAACCCTATCCTCAACCTTTTTGACTTCCTGAAAAAGGTTGCCAAACGTCTGATGACTCCAATCGGATAGTGCCTTTCTACATGCGGCCATTCTTAGCTCTAATCTGACCAATCCATTAGGGTGGGAAACAGACGACCATGCCGAGTCGACCAACAAGTGAAATTCAG
Organism: Iris pallida; assembly: GCA_029216955.1. Taxonomy (NCBI): domain Eukaryota; kingdom Viridiplantae; phylum Streptophyta; class Magnoliopsida; order Asparagales; family Iridaceae; genus Iris; species Iris pallida. The sequence goes on along the minus strand of JANAVB010040818.1, from coordinate 20,379,001 downwards.
GCTGCTCCGTCCAAAAAGAGAGGGAGCAAAAATGCTTAGGACCCCTATTATGGTTGTTAAAAAAAGAAAGCAAAAGTGGGACATGATCTGATTCTGTTCTACTGAGATGTTCAACCATTGACGACGGGACCATAGCAAACCATTCATTATCAAGCAAAACTATATCCAACCTAGAGCCTCGGCGTTCCCCTTTAATGGATTTAAACCAAGTGAAGCAACTGCCTGTAAATGGAATATCGCTCAATCCTGCTGCCATCTGGAAGTTAAGGAACTCCTGCATAGAGACTGGGCTGAGGGGAAGCCCTCCAACTTTCTCCTCCGCTATAGTAACAATATTAAAATTGCCCCTACAACCCATGGCAACTTATGTTGACGCTGAACAACTAGTAATCGATTCCATAGCTCACGCTTGCCTTCCTTCTTGTTATGACCATGCACAAAAGAAGAACATCACCTCTTGAGGCAGTATATCAGTACTATATGAGATAGTGACTGCCTAATCAAAGGAGTCAAGTAACAACATAGTACTGCCTATTTTCGATATAACCGATATATCCCCTCTATCATTGGCGATAGACATTCCAAAACCAAGCTTCAGCTGATAATTTAACAGTCGAGTCTTAGAGACTTTGGGCTCAATAATAACTAGTATTTGAATTTTTTTGTGCGATATAAGCTTTTGATTTTTTTGATGGTCATCTTCTTAGCCACCCCCTAACATTCCATACCAATGTATTAAATATTAGGGGTTGAGAAAGTACCAGTTGATGTAGGGTTTTTCGTAGATCTTGTGACATGGTCAGTTGGCTCTGGAACTTTCTTTTTTCGATGCTTCTTTGCTGTAGTACCAATGGCGAGTGCCGCCTCTCCATTTGCTGCCGCTTCTACCTCATCAGACTAGGTTGAGATAGTAGTGTTGATCTTTTCTTCTTCTAGGTTAAGATGCTCACCTCCCAAAGAGCCTTCAATATTGGTGTCTCTCACATCTCCACTATCACCATCATTTGCATTTCTCTCTTCTACTGCCTCCTCTATTTGACCTTCCCTATACGTAGTAGGCTGCTCCAGTTCAGCTCTATAAATATTACCCAACAAGTTTTTAGCTATGCCTACTTGTAGCACAGGGCCAATAGCAAACTCAATACCCACCGGTTCCAAGCCTGTGGAGTTAAGTTGTTGTTCTTCTACATTAAGAGCGACAAGACCCTGAGGGTCTTCACCCATAACTGGATCCACTGAAGTATCCCCTCCAATTATATAGGAAGTGCCCCCAACTTCATGATGAAGGGTATGAGTCACGTGGGTTACAGAAGATTAATTAATCTCCTTAGTTGCCATGGGTGCGTCTATAACAGGTTCTTTGCCTTTCTGCTGCTTCATCACTTTGCATGATTATGATAAGTATCATTGATGATGGCAATGTGTGTTTGCCATTAAATATCAAGAACAAAAAGTATAGAGAAATTGAACTTGATTGCAAACTCGCTTGTACAAGAGAAAGTCTAGAAAGAAATCCTAAAAAACAATCTAAGTACAATTGTTTTGTTTTTTATTCTGGGGGTGACGATGGAGGCTCGAAAAAGTATAGAAACTCTGCCTTGCTCCTTGGACTATCAGACGCAGTCTTTGCTCTTGGAGAAATTTGCCAGTCTTTGATTGTCAACCTTTAACATGGGTATGGTACCCTGCTATTTATAGTGATTCCTGCAATAGCAGATTTTGGGCCGCATAAAGGGCCACGGGGCCACGTGTCTGTAACAGCATACAAAGACTCGATCTTGGGCTGCCAGCTGGTGGGGGTTGTTGAGATTTTATCGCAGCAAATTTGGATGGTTGAGACTTGGTCAAATTGCCATGTCCCCTCCACAAAGTAGAGTCTGACTCATTTTGGCTGTATAGTGGCCTTGTTTCTGCGGCTCGGCTCCGCCAGGCCGCATGGGATCCATGAGAAACTTGCTTCTGTGGCTTGTTTTCACTTGGCCGTATGGGATCTATGAGAACCTTCCCTCTGCGCCTCGAGTCCCCTTAGCCACATAGGGCCTTCGAGAGCCTCGCTTCTGCGGCTCGAGTTGTCTTAGCCGCATAAGGTCTCCAGGGACACTGCTTCTGCGACTTAGTTTCGCTTGGCCTCATGGGGTCTCCATGAGCACTGCTTCTGCGGCTTAGTTTCACTTGGCCGCATGGGGTCTCCAGGAACACTGCTTCTGCGGCTTAGTTTTGCTTGGCCGTATGGGGTGATGATCCGTATAAACACTATCTTTTTCATGCTTATAGAAGACCCCCTTCAAAGTTACTAAATTGCAAATTTGGAATACTTTGAATAAGAAGCATGGAGAAGAAACATCAAACCGCAGGGAAGCTTCGAGCCACAGGAAGATTTCATCCAGGCTGTCCAGCTGTCACTTACTGCGTTTTAATCCTCTGATTCGGTTTTGGATTTGGTGCTATCTTTTCGGTTACTGTGACGGTTATAAAGGATAGAATCCCGATGGTCATCATTACCTCTTAGCGGGCACGATAACCGAAGCGGCGCCTATCCGTTTCTACTTCTTGGTAGCCTATAAATATATGGGTCATACAGCAGCGAGAGAACTCCTATTGCTTTCTTTTGTCCTCTTCTTTTTTTGGCCTCTTCCAATATTATTTACACTCCCGATCAGCCATGGCCTCCAATGCTTCCAAGTCGACCGGCGCTGCTAACCAAGGAAAGGGGCTTGCCTCTCTATCGATAGATGCGGACCCATTCTTCGTTCATCCCGACGGACAGCCTCCTATCCATGGTAAGGATGGTGGAAGAACGAGCGTTCTGAACTCAAATGGCCATGTTGTAACGCCTCATTCCCAAAATACGTATGACTAGAAATATAGACATGCCAGCCGTATAATAAATATATATAAGCTGTAAAATGCAGTAAAACCATGACTAATCTCATCTACACAAAATAAATGAATAAAAGATATCATATAATGATAATGAATTGTCTTCATACAATATGTTGGGTGGAGACACGTCCATTACCAATAAAATAAAAGTAAGAGGTACATGATATACAAAGAAATGACGAAGGTAGCAGGATAGATCCAAGACACGTCATCCTCGAATAAATGAAGAAGATCACGACCTCCGCTAGAATACCTGCGGAAGTCATGAACACACACCTGGAGAGATAACCACGTCCTCAGAGGGACGTAACAAGATACAAAATATCATGCCATATGAACTGAATAAATACTGCTCAATAATAATAAGTAAGATCGGATCATAACATGGTCCAATACCTCACCATTTGAATTAGCGTACCATCTCCCCAACCAAACAAGGACATGAGATGGCACACTAACCCACAGTGAAATATCTTCCCAAGTCACGAATCCAATATGGTATCCGGACCCCAACAAGGTTCAGTACCTTCTCATCGAAATAGTGAGCCACACCTACAACCAAACAAGGACAAGATGTGGCAAACTAGTCCGCGATAAGTCACTGTTCCAAGCCACGGTCAGATACAAGTACCCAAACCAAAAGTACTCGTACCTAACGGATAAAGATGCCTAACCGTTCTAAGTGAAATGCAGTTAAGAACAATCCTTCTTACGCATGGGCCCTGGCTAAAATGGGATCGGCATAGTCCTCCCCTTGGGGCACCAGAGGCCCAATCAATAGGAGCATAATATTCCGCAGAATGCCAGTGGTCGTCAATAATTATGGGTAATCTCACTCGCGTCTCCGACGGAGCTCATGGGTTACAAAAGGAAAAGTGCATAGTAGTCCATACGCTAAGGTATTGTCCTCCCCGCCCAATGCCTACTATGTTGTATCCACAACACAAAACCTCTATTAACCGCTAAGTCAAACTAAGCATACAACCTCTATTAGCGGTTATTCCTATCGTACGGCTTATACGTACCGGTGGCCAGCCAGTCACGCATGTTCGAGTTCTACATGCGACTCGCGACTCTGTGGTAAAAATGTGTCAAGGCCTATGAATGCAACACACAAAGGGTGGTCCCTTAAATCTAAGTTTGATTTGCATAAAATAATAAGTACGAAAAATATAACTACACAGTAAAAATCTATCTAATCACGACAGTGTAGCACAGTTTATTTTGTAGAAAAATAAATAATAAATAAATGCATGAATATGACCCAAAGTAAAATAAACAGCTAATGGCAAAGTATCTTGCCTGGTATTGACGTCTGGTGTGCTGCGATAATCAAGGTGGCACGAACTATGATCTCGGTGTTACAACTATGCAAGACGGCCTCTGATGTTGGCACAGACAGTTCCATTGAGTCCAGAAGGGTCAAATTAGTTATGGTGGACATAAGGTAGTATAAATTGGTAAAGGAATAGAAAAGATGGGCTGGGTCATGGACATGAGAATAATCGATAGAATTTTGGATAAAAATATATGATTGTTAGAAAAATATTTATAATAGTTGAAAAATAATTTTAGAAATATATATATGATAATATATATATATATATATATATATATATATATATATATATATATATATATATAGAAAATTTATCTAAGGCTAAGACTAAACTTTTGAAAATATATATAGGGCCAAGCCCCGATATAATCTTTTCGTTGCAAAATAACTTTTTAGGAAATTTTTAATATGTATATTTATATTAAAAATTAATACTAACTGTATATATAATCTTTGGACATAGTAATACTGATTACTTATCTTTATACAAAGTACATAAATATATATACTATCAATTATACCACTGAAATAAAAATATTTAGTATTGTAATGCCATCAGCAGAATATTTTTATATACGAATTAAATATATAAAAAATAGAAAAGAATATAATAATAATAATATAATAATATAGTCAGACAGCTGCCTCTTCCTTTTCGAGATCTGTCACTTGAACGCTACTCGAGAGAAGGGTCTCTCTTTCGAGTGTTTAGAACCAAAAGAAACAGAGGAAAGGAAAATTTTTGTTTTGAAAGGGGAGAAGGGAAAAAGAAAGAGTGTTTGGAGATAGAGAGGGGAAACGGGGAGAAGAGAGAGGGAGAGAGCGGGGTCTTATTTTGGGTCTTCGACGTCCGTCAGCGGCGCGGAGGAAGGAGATCGAGGCGGGTGCACTTGCCCGGCGTTCGTGCGGTCGCGGCTGGCCAGGCGACGTCGAGAACTGTTGGAGCGTCGGATCTGGGCGACCCGCTCGGTGCGGAGGTAGTCCTGAAGATGCGAGCGGCGCTAAGGCTAGCCAGCGTGAAGCTCACCGCTCCGGCGGTATAAATCGGACGAGAAGATGGGTGTTGGCTGCTGGGCAAGAGGGCTCCGGTCGGGAAAGCTCAGCGAGGAACGGCCAGGGTCTGGAAGTGTCGTGGGAAGATATGACGGGGAGGCGGCTCTAGACTCGGGCTAGGGTTCTTAAGTCTCTGGGGATGGCTCTTGGCGAAGGAGCTAGTGAATTCAGCAGCTAAGGACGGGGCGATCCAGAGTAGGGCGGCGGGTTTGGAAATGGAGGAGCTGGCGGAGGCACGGTCGAGGTCGCCGACGCTCGGCCTGGCACGGGGACGGGGGACAGGAGGCAGAACTCAGGTTATGGTTTCCCTATTGCTTCTCCTTTGGTGGTGATGGTGGTGGTTGCGCTGGGTTAGATGGAGGCTGGTGGTGTACGGGGGTTCGTCGTTGATAGCCGATGATGGTGGTAGAGTTGGCCACTGGTGGAGGTGTGGTGGGGAGTTGGCCGGAGTTGGCCAGGGTAGGAGGCAGGTCCGGTGGTGGTTTGTTTGGCCAGGGATCGGGTTGGGGTGGCTGTCCGAGGGCCGATCAGGGGCGGCTCTTTGCAGTGGCACCGTTGATGATTCGGGTGGCGATGGCTGGTTTGTGTTGCAGGGGTCGTGATGGCGAGGATACTGTGGGTCGTCCCGACGGTGGTTGGAACGACGAGGGTCGTGGTGGCACCGTGGTGGTGATGCCGGTGGTGGAAGGCTGTGTCGGATCACTGGTGGTGGGGGGAAGAGGCTGTGGTGGATGGCCGGGGGACGTCTGAGTTTAGAGTTAGGGTTAGGGACATGTTATTTGCCGTGTCGGGTTGTCGACACGAAGGAGATATGTCATGTATATGTAATTGTGGAATAAGAATTTTTATGGACACAGACACGATGCACAACCTATTTGGGTGGAGAAATTTATGGAAGAATTTGTGGAGAACTCAATGGGAAGCTCCCCTATATATGGGTTGAGGAAATCTTAGTAGATAAGGATTAGGAATATTTAAATCCCCTTAGATAATTCATCTATTAATTCAAATCCCTTCAAAGCCAATCAATCCAAATTTAATATAGATAAATCAATTCTAAATTAACTTCATATCTTATTTAAATCAGACAATAAAAATCTACCATCTAATTTTTACAAATAAATTCAAAATACTTTTTATAAATAAAGATAATTAATTTTGAAAATTACAATAATATTTAAACATTAATAAGTAATGACTTCAAAATACCTTTCTAATAAGTTAATAAAATAATATCAAAAATTAATATCTATATACATGAATTAGATTCATGTACCTTGCATACAAAGTTTTACAAAATCCTTATTTTCTAATTACTGCTATATTTAACTATATACTAAAATAAGACAAAATAACATTTTTGGAAAAAAAAATCTCGACGTGATGCTTTTCGCAACCTTAAGTAATTAAAATAATATATATTATTTTAAAAACTATCCTAAATAAAATCTGTAATCAAAACCGTTTTTCTAAAAATATGTACCTCGCACATATTCGCACTCGACGAGCAAATATGAACACGCAAATTCGTGCGCGACGTAAAATCCTTAAAGAAAAATCAAAACCAAAAATTTTAAATAAAAATTGTAGGAAAAATTAGGGGGTTTACATTCTACCCAACTTATAAAAATTTTGTCCTCGAAATTAAAAATAAATGGGGGGGTTGAGAAGGCGCAAGGGTATATCGATAAGGCAGCACAAATCATTCGGCGAGGCAAAGAAATGACGTTCACGCAACATGCATTAGAGTCATAATTTCGATAACGGCGAAGATAATCATGGATTAACGCAAGAAGGAAAATGATTAAGATAACGTGCAATAAAGAATAGTATGGGTTCAAGAAAAAATAAATTAGAGACCTTAAGGATATGGTTGCTTGAGAGTAGGTTGATGGCACGACTAAGAGAACGATTAGGTTCACTCCTAACTTTAAGCGATTAGAAGGTCATGATAGTAAATAGGGCCGAGAAAAAAGGCGAGTAGTTTAGGATGAAGATATAGCAACATTGAGTAATAATAGTCATAATCGATAGGAAGGCTAGAGAAGTTCTAGGACAACGCCTTCGTCCTTCTAAAATAGGTGAAGGCAAAAGCAATAAGGAGTTCAAAGACGATATTATCGAATACGAATACGTGGTCCAAGGACGACCGAATAATTTTAAAGGAATTGTCAAGGCAGTCGTGGATGGGATTCTAAAGGCCAAGTTTAATTATGTCTCCATCCACGTAGAACAATATATGAAAAGCAAACCAAAGTGCACTCGGTTGATCAGGCCATCATGCACCGGTTCTGATTAGACAATATGTTAGTGACGCTCAATAGCATATGTCATGAACAAGCTCAAATAATGGAAAGCTTGCAAAACTAGTTTATTGTAGCAACATTAGTCAAGATGGTAAAAACATAGGCATATGGGATTTAGATTGAAAGAAAGCATAATTAGTTCGAACTCCTTAAAGACTCTAAGTCATATCCTGTGTCGGTCTCTACATAGTCATCTATAGTTTTTTTTGTCCAAGTTCTTGGTTGGCTAGATGGGTTAGGATCCTCTAAATTCTAGAACCTAAGTGAACTTGCTAATATAGGTCACAAGGACAAAGGGATTGCTAGGTCATAAGACATTCTACCCAACTTACAAGAGTTAAACTTATGGTATTTTAGAAAAATTAAAACATGTCTATCTAGTAGGGATCACTTGTCTAACCTCTAGCACGCACGAAGGGAAGATAAGAATTATGATAGAAGGAATCAAGAAACATGAAATCGATGAGTCGAACAGTAGTCCGAATATGGAATCGGGAAAGAGGTCAAGTATGTGGATGAGATCCTAGACTTCTAATCCTATTCGCAAGCTTGCTTGGTACGGTAAAGTAACCAAACAATTTATCTTGACCTCATGGGCCACCACAAAAATATGTAACGCCTCAGTCCCAAAATACGTAGGACTAGAAACGTAGACATGCCAGCCGCATAATAAATATACGTAAGCTGTAAAATACAGTAGAACCACGACTAATCTCATCCACAAAATAAACGAATAAAAGATATCATATAATGATAATGAATTGTCTTCATACAATATGTTGGGTGGAGACACATCCACTACCAACAAAATAAAAGGAAGAGGTACATGATATACAAAAGAAATGACGAAGGAAGCAGGATAGATCTAAGACACGTCATTCTCGAATAAATGAAGAAGATAATGACCTCGGCTAGAATACCTACAGAAGTCATGAACACACCTGGAGAGATAACCAGGTCCTCAGAGGGACGTAACAAGATACAAAATATCATGCCATATGAACTGAATAAATACTGCTCAATAATAATAAGTAAGATCGGATCATAACATGGTCCAATATCTCACCATTTGAATTAGCGTACCATCCCTCCAACCAAACAAGGACAAGATATGGCACACTAACTCACAGTGAAATATCTTTCCAAGTCACGAATCCAATATAGTATCCGGACCCCAAAAAGGTTCAGTACCTTCTCATCAAATAGTGAGCCACACTTACAACCAAACAAGGACAATATGGACAAACTAGTCCGCGATAAGTCACTGTTCCAAGCCACGGTCAGATACAAGTACCCAAACCAAAAGTATTTGTACCTAACGGATAAAAGTGCCTAACCGTTCTAAGTGAAATAGTTAAGAACAATCTTTCTTACGCATGGGCCCTGGCTAAAATGGGATCGGCATAGTCCCCCTTGGGGCACCAGAGGCCCAATCAATAAGAGCATAACGTTCGCAGAACGCCAGTGGCCGTTAGTAATCATGAGTAATCTCACCCGCGTCTCCGGTGGAGCTTACGGGTTACAAAAGAGAAAGTGCATAGTAGCCCATACGCTAAGGTATTGTCCTTCCCGTCCAATTCCTACTATATTATATCCACAACACAAAATTTCTATTAACCGCTAAGTCAAACTAAGCAAGCAACCTCTATTAGCGGTTATTCCTATCGTATGGCTTATACGTACTGGTGGCCAGCCAGTCATACATGTCCGAGTTCTACATGCAACTCGCAACTCTGTGGTAAAAATGTGTCAAGGCCTATGAATGCAACACACAAAGGGTGTCCCTTAAATCTAAGTTTGATTTGCATAAAAATAATAAGTACGAAAAATATAACTACAAAGTAAAAATCTATCTAATCACGACAGTGTAGCACAGTTTATTTTAAAAAATAATAATAAATAAATGCATGAATATGAGCTAAAGTAAAATAAACAGCTAATGGCAAGGTATCTTGCCTGGTATTGACGCCTGGTGTGCTGCGATAATCAAGGTAGCACGAACTATGATCTCGGTGTTACAACTATGCAAGACGACCTCTGATGTTGGCACGGACAGTTCCATTGGGTCCAGAAGGGTTAAATTAGTTAGGGTGGACATAAGGTATAGAATTGGTAAAGGAATAGAAAAGATGGGCTGGGTCATGGACATGAGAATGATCGATATAATTTTGGATAAATAATATATATAATTTTAGAAAAATATTTATAATAGTTGAAAAATAATTTTAGAACTATATATATATATATATATATATATATATATATATACATATATATATATATATATATATATATTATATATATATATATATATATATATATATATATATATATTATCTAAGGCTAAGACTAAACTTTTGAAAATATATATAGGGCCAAGCCCCGATATAATCTTTTTGTTACAAAATAACTTTTTGGAAATTATTTAATATGTATATTATTAAAAAATTAATAATAACTGTATATAATAATCTTTGGACATAGTAATACTGATTACTTATCTTAATATACAAAATACATAAATATGTATACTATTAATAATAACACTGAAATAAAAATATTTAGTACTATAATGCCATCAGCAGAATATTTTTATATACGAATTAAATACATAAAAATAGAAAAGGATATATAATAATAAAATAAAATAAATTAGTCAGACGGCTGCCTCTCCCTTTTTGAGATCTGTCACGCGAACGCTACTCGAGAGAAGGGTCTCTCTTTCGAGTGTTCAGAACCAAAAGAAACAGAGGAAAGGAAAAATTTTGTTTTGAAAGGGTAGAAGGGAAAAGAGAGGAGTATTTGGAGATCGAGAGGGAAACGGAAAAAGAGGAGCGGGAGAGAGCGGGGTCTTATTTTGGGTCTCCTGCGCTGTCAGCGACGCAAAGGAAGGAGATCGAGCGGGTGCACTTGCCCGGTGTTCGTGGCGTGGCTGGCCAGACGGCGCCGAGAACTGTTGGGGTCGCCGAATCTGGGTGACCCGGTTCAGCGAGGAGGTAGTCCTGGCGAGGCGAGTGAAACAGAGGCTGGCCAGCGTGAAGTTCACCGCTCCTGCGATGTAAATCGGACGAGAAGATGGGCGTTGGCCGCTGGACAAGAGGGCTCCGATCGGGAAAGCTCAGCGAGGAACGGCCAGGGTCTGGAAGCGTCGCGGAAAGATGTGACGGGGAGGCGGCTCTGGACTCGGGCTAGGTTCTTAAGTCTCCGGGGGTTGGCTCTTGCGGAGGAGCTGGTGAATTCGGCAGCTAAGGACGGGGCGTCCGTAGTAGGGCGGCGGGTCTGGAAAGGGAGGAGCTTGGCAGAGGCGCGGCCGAGGTTGTCGACGCTCGGCCTGGCACGGGGACGAAGGAGACAGGAATGCAAAACTCAGGTTAGAGTTTTCCTATTGCTTCTCCTTTGGTAGTGATGGTGGTGGTTGTACTGGGTTAGGTGGAGGCTGTGGTGTACGGGGTTCGTCGTTGATGGCCGATGATGGTGGTGGAGTTGGCCACTGGTGGAGGTGTGGTGGGGAGTTGGCCAGAGTTGGCCAGGGTCGGAGGCAAGGTTCGGTGGTTGTTTTTTGGCCAGGATCGGGTTGGGTGGCTGTCCGAGGGCCGATCAAAGACGACTCTGTTGCAGTGGCACCATTGATGGTTCGGGTAGCGATGGCTGGTTTGTGTTACTGGGGTCGTGATGGCAAGGATACTGTGGGTCGTCCCGACAGTGGTTGGAACGACGAGGGTCGTAGTAGACCATGGTGGTGATGCCAGTTGTGGAAGGCTGTGTCGGGATCACTGGTGGTGAGCGAGGGAAGAGGCTACGGTGGATGGCCGGGGGACGTCTTAATTTAGAGTTAGGGGTTAGGGACATGGTATTTTGTTTCGTGTCGGGGCTGTCGACACGGAGGAGATATGTCGTGTATATGTAATTGTGGAATAAGAATTTTGATGGACACAGACACGATGCACAACCTATTTGGGTGGAGAAAGGCCGCATGAGAGCTTTGATCACCTTCTTGGGCCGCAGAAGGAGCTTCTTCGAGAGCCTAGCGAGGGCAACAGTTTTGCGCTTCGACGTCCCGCGGGTTTTTTCAGGTTAGCTCGCTTCTGTGATGGGCTGGCGCTCCCTTCAGAGAGCATTTCTTCGAATGCTTGTTGGTCAAAACGAACCACAAGTATTTGCTACGTAGAACCGAGCTTGGACGCGTCAGATTGCGTCACCAACTTCTCAACAGAAGAAAAGGAAGTCCCCAGCAGAGTCGCCATCGTGTTTGTCATTAAATATCAAGAACAAAATTACATAGGAATTGAACTTGATTGCAAACGCTTGTACAAGAGAAAGCCTAGAAAGAAATCCTAGGAAACAATCTAAGTACAATTGTTTAGTTTTTTATTCTGGGGGTGACGATGGAGGCTCGGGAAAGTGTAGCAACTCTGCCTTACTCCTTGGACTATCAGACGCAGTTTTGCTCTTGAAGAAATTTGCCAGCCTTTGATTGCCAACCTTTAGCATGGGTGTGGTACCCTGCTATTTATAGTGATTCCTAAATAGTAGATTTTGGGCCGCATAAAGGGCCACGGGGCCACGTGTCTGTAAGCACAAAGACTCGATCTTGGGCTGCCAGCTGGTGGGGGTTGTTGAGATTTTATTGTAGCAAATCTGGGTGGTTGAGACTTGGTCAAATTGCCATGTGTCTCCTCCACAAAGTAGAGTCTGACTCATTTTGGCCGCATAGTGGCCTTAGGGGCCTTGCTTCTGTGGCTCGGCTCTGCTTGGCTGCATGGGATCTTTGAGAACCTTGCTTCTGTGGCGTCTGCTCTGCTCTGCACTTTGAGCCCATTGGGTCTATGAGAATCTTTCCTCTGCGCTCGAGTCCCCTTAGCCGCATGGGGCCTCTCGGAGCCTTGCTTCTGCGGCTCGAGTTGTCTTAGCCGCATTGAGGTCCCCAGGGGCAATGCTTTTGCGGCTTAGTTTCGCTTGTCCGTATGGGTCTCCATAAGCCACTGCTTCTACAGCTAAGTTTCACTTGGCCGCATGGGGTCTCCAGGAACACTGTTTCTGCGGCTTAGTTTTTGCTTGGCTGTATGGAGTGATTTCGCATAATCTCCATCTTTTCCATGCTTCTACAGTGTGAGCAGTACACAGGGTAGATTCGTATTCATTGATTGCCAGAAGCTTCGCCTCTCGGCAAGTTTATCTGATACGTTATTGGAGGGGTTTAGATGCGACTACTTCAATGAACACATGGTCTATGCTAGACGATAAATCAGATGTAGCTTTGTCGATTTCCAATGGAGTGCCAATAGCCGAGTGATAGCAAGCAACGCTTCTTTACCATATAAATAATGAGGTAGATCAGGTAGATTAACCCAGGTAGGGATCAGAGGGGATTCATATGATACGGAAAATCATGGTCCCACTTGAAGATTCTTATGGGAGCCCTAGCAACGTACCATTTATCTTTAGATCTGAGTCGAGGAAGTCAGCTTCTTGGAGGGTTGAGTAGTATTGAGTATATGCTCATCAATGAGCCAACTTTATAGATCTTGCAAATTCAAATCCTGAAAGCGCCTTGCGAATTAAATCGATAGGCGGTCGTGCATGCGAAACTTTCCAACCAAAGCATACTTTAGAGGACTAATCAATGAGAGTTATTCTTCCTCAGAAAAGGAAACTGCAGGGCTCCCTTGAAGGTGGAGAAGATTCTAGGGAGAAGGGCTGGGTCAGCCATGATCTGGCCACCCATGACCTCTGCAAAAGACTTCGACATGAAACCTAGACAGCAAAGAAACCAAAGCAAGGGGTGGGTGCCGTCCAAATGGTATCGGTGACCCTGACGAGGAGACGCCGTCCTGGCCTACGGCAAAGTCGGAGTCACGGGAGATCTGGAAGCGCCTAGGGTTTTAGAGTCGTACAGAAGCGGCAGGATCATGATCATATATGTTTCCATTTTGCAAAAGTTTCTATTTATATAAAGTGTCCTAGGTGTAATCCTAAGTTGGCATTAGTCTATATTTGATCCAAAGTCCAACCAAATCCCAAAACCTAACTTTAAACCCTTGATTTCCACCTCCTTTCTTTCGTCGACCCTTCCCCTTCCTTTCTCAAAAAGTTTCAGCAATCATTGCCCATTACAAATCATCTTTCCATCATCAACAACTCCTCCAACCTAAAATCAACCCTTCCTATCACCCTTCCATCCGATCTCCACCAAAACTCAATAAAAATTCCACAATTGCAATCAAACCTATTCAAGCACCATCGTCATCACTTCAATCCATCAAGAAAGGGGTAGCAAGCCAAGCAACACAAGGAAGTTGTGTTCTTGGACGAGAAGGAGCACCGACAATCCATCTTGTGAAGGCTTTCGGTAAAAATCCTAACTTTTTACCCCAATCTCCATGATATTAATTCGGTATAAATCTGAGAATTAATGTTTTAAAATCCATATTTGTCATCTTTTATTCCATATTATCATCCATATAGGTTATAGGTTGATTTGTTAAAAGATCGGTCTACAGTAGGACTAGTTATATCCTTTTCGTTGCAAATTTTTGAGTAATCGTTAGAATTTCTTAAAATAAATTTAATGGTATTTTTACTATAAAATAATTATTTTAAAATTATTTTTATGATTTTATCATCCCAAATCTGAATCCTAAAAATATGGGCCACAAAGATTAGGTTTTCAGGTAAATTGCTAATATAGAATTACTCAAAAATAGGGACTGATTTGGTAAATGAGTAAGGTATTATTTTCTAAGGTATAATCAGAATTATATGTTTTTGTATTATATTTTAAAGATATAGGTCATGGCAATGATTTGGTAGTTTTTCGGACAATACTAGTTGTCATAAAATAGGCATAACTATAAATTGTACCAAAAATTTCAAATCTGGAGTTCAGATTTTAAATTACATATAAATCATATTTAAATCATGATTTTATGATTTGTAGGTGATTTATATGTTTTCCTTTATTTGGGAATTTAACCTTGAATTTCGTAAGTCAAAACTACAAAACTAAGTTTTATAAATTCTAGAAACATGTAGACTTGTTGATTTGGAAACCCATATGTTCCATGTATAATTAGAATGCTAAAATAATTCCTTATTGTATGTGAACTCTGATAGGCTTTGCTATTGTGAATTCAGCGGAGACTTGGACGCCAGCAAGTATACCTTGCCGACTTGTACGATATGTTTATACATGCTTGTTTCCTGCAATTATTCCTTGTACACGTCACATGCTTGTCATATTCTTGATATTTGCATGTGTAGAGATTCAAATCTGAATTATTCTAATGGATGAAATTTTTTCTATCAAACATAATTTTCATATTTACGTGATACCTATGGTGCACAGATCGAGATACATATCTGAGTCCAAAAATAGATTTAGTAAGAAAAAAATATTTTATGATTTCTAGTATCTGAGTCTAGATCGAGATACATATCTGAGTCCAGATCGGGATACACATTTACGTGATACCTAGGTTTATGATTTCTAGTATCTATATCTATCTATACTACCTCAAAATTTTTATACAATTTAAATAAATTTGTTATGCAAGTATATATTTAAAAATATGAAAAAAAAAGTACAACGTGTATGACTTCATATTTAATCTATACTACTAGTATTTTATACTATTTGAGAAACAAAAACAAAGTCTTTTAATTTTTTACTACTTAGGAAGAGCAAACAATACCCCTTTATTGTTTAGAGAAATTTTGAGTTTTTTCGCTTTTTTTACAATAATTCAATGTGCATCCCACCGAATTACCATAATGCATAAAATTCTCAACTTTTAACGAAAACCGTTAATGACTAACAATTAACTATTTTGACCTACATAAATAAAAAAAATTTGAGTTGTGTAGGAAATAATAATGCCTTGTTCTCATTGCTAGGGTTTGTTACAATATATAGTGTCTACATTTGGGCTTACGGGCCATATTTACATTAGAATATAATCTAACAATACTTCAACCATTTCAACTAACAAACAAGCGCAGCGAGATATCGGTATTCAGCTTCAGCGGAAGATCGAAAAACAGTTGGTTGCTTCTTGGTCTTCCAAGAAATAGGAGACACCCCCATAAACACCAACCAGCCTGTAACGGAGCGGCGAGTCATGAAACAACTGGCCCAGTCGGAATCACACCAACCAGAAAGACGGAGATCACAATCAGCTTTCAAAAGAATACCCTGTTCCGGTGCATGTTTGAGATATCTGACAACTCTCAAGCAGCATGCTAATGATCTTATCGAGGCTCCTGTAAGAATTGAGGTAGTATACATAGCATAGGCTAAGTCCGGGCGAGTAAATAATAGATAAATCAACCTTCCAACCAGCCTCCGATAAGGCTCTGTATCCACCATCTTTGGACTAGTCGATTCTGCGAGCTTGTGATTGGGCTCCATGGAAAAGCCAGCAGGTCGAGACCCATCAAGCCGCATTCTAAAATGATGTCCAAAGCATACTTCCTTTGTCATAAGGAAATTCCTTCTGTACTCCGAGCCACCTCTATACCAAGAAAGTACTTCAACACACCAAGGTCCTTCATGTGAAAGCAAGAACTAAGGTACTTTTGAAAGCATCTAAAGCATCTGAGTCATTACCAGACACAATCATATCATCTACATAGAACAGAACATGCAACTCTACCTTCCCTTTAAAAAGAGAGAAAAGGGAATAATCGAAATGAGATTGAACAAATCCATAGGATATCAGAGAAGCAGCAAGCTTAGCAAACCAACAACGTGGTGCCTGTTTCAATCCATATAGAGACTTTGTCACGACCCGCACCCACTGTGAGGGTACGAGTGCGTAACAACGCCCAGCCTACGCCGCAGTGTCGACGGTAGAACGTTGTTCTAGGTCACTATCTAACCAGCAACTCACGTAATTATATAATATACTTGTCAAAATCTCAAATCCGAACGGAGGACAAGTATAGATATAATGTAATCTCAATCACAGTCTAAGCACGATATGATAACACAGAAGATTATAACTAAGACTAAATAACATAAATAAAACCAACAACTAAATAATATAATCTCAGACAATCTCAACTACAAAACTCAACTTATATACAACTCCAGTTCTAAAACATGAAATCTAAAACAAGACAACTAGCTAAACTCCCGATCACTCCTGAGTGTCGGGGCCATAGGTAGCTAAGCCGTCTCCTGGTCCATAATACGTAGGGTATGTGTCCTCAGGGCAATCATCTGTAAAATTTTCAACAGGTCCAGTCAGGACAGGAACGAGTACAATTCATCAAAAAATCCTAAGTAAATGACAGAGAACTATAAAGCAGTTATAGACAGTTTTATTGATGAACATGGTAGTTTGTATACAGGTGATGGTATAGAGAAACAGTTAAGATACAAGGAAAGTAAGGTAAGTAAAACAAGAGAAGAATCATAGCAATAAAGACTGTAAATAGAAACTAGCTGAACTAGAGCAACATGATATAAGTCCAGAATGTAAATGTAAACAAGTACAAAATCCAAGTAAATCCAGACAACATGAATCTGATACCAGGTGATTCCAGTACAAGATGAGTCCGGTATAAGGTGAATCCAGTCGGTGATCAAAGATTCCAGGGTGAGTCCAGCCTATACTCTAACAGTGTGTTTTAAATATCGGGATCGACATGTGAACAGCTGTAGGTAATACGGCACACGGCACACTCGGCCAAGTGTGAGATGGCTATCGTTCCAGTATAATTCTAAGGAAGTGGTTCCAGTATTTGGGTATGTTCACATGCCTATTCTAATATTTCCCTGCCCAGCAAGTACAAGTGAATCCATAATCTGACACGAAAATAGGTATAAGTCCAGCCAGTACACGAATGGTTCCAGAAAATGATTCCAGGGTGGTTCCAGTAGGTGGTTCCAGAAATAGAGGCCAGACATAAATAAGTGATTGTCGCATGAAATAGATCCAGCAATATCAAATCGTGTTTGAAATAGAGAATCAGATAGAACTAGCTACAACTGAAATATAGTAAATGACAAGTAAATGAAAGAACTATCAGAGAATGTACTCGCCTGCTACTCTGAAAAGAGTAGTATAATATCAGATGTCTGCACCCGAGTCACAATGTCTTAAACAGAGTAATATGGATTATATATGTTTAAAATAAGACAAATGGTGTTTATGATGCAATCTACATGGTTTCTAAGCCAATCTAGGTCAAAGTCAACTCTAAGTCAACCCTGGTTAACTGTCTAGGTCAAACTAGGTCCAAGTCAAACTTCTAGGGTATTGGTCAATTCTAGTCAACATGGTCAACACCCTAGGCCACTAGGTCAACACTAGGCCTAAACCACAATCACTAAGTCTAATAGAATTCTATACTAGGCTAACAACCTAGGGAAACCTAATACTAGTTATAGGCTAGAAATCCTATAGGTCTAAGTACCAAACCCAAGCCTATAAGCTAAACTAAACTCAAGCTAGCACCATAGTCTACTACTACTCTACCTATAGCCTAAACCAAGCCACAAGCCTAAGCCAATATACTCAAAACCTAACATCACATATATGTATATACTCATATATATACATTCATACATATATATAAACTCACATATATCTGGCAGCATTACATAGATGCATACATTCATTCATTCATTATCTACCTTGCATACACATGCATGTTTGCCATTAAAATCGTTTGATTGCAAATCTTAATACAAACAGAACAGTGTTACAATATAGGACTTAGATGTAGTCCTAGGAGTACACTTTTATTTAATCTGGGTCCTAAGTACCAATGGAGCGAGTGGTAATGCGTTGACTCCGTTGACGGGCTGACGACGGTTATCGGTTCTCTGAAGGTGTAGATTGCTCTGGGTGCTGGAGCTGGCTGAGAGGAGGAAGACGTTGAGTGTCTGTATCTTCCTCTCTGGTGATATCTGTCTGGATTGTTCGTATATGTCTCTCTGTGTGTGTGTCAGAAAGAAATGGTCCCTCTATTTATAGCTGGGCAGGTTGGCTGTTCATGTGCGCATATGTAGGATGCGCCGGTGCGTGGGGACGCCACATGGAGATTGTTGATGGAGGCGCATAGATGATACGCCCTACTCGCGGAGTTGAATTCTTCATACTGCTGTTGTGAGCCGGTACGTAGCAGAGGAGAAGATCTTTCTGTTGCTGAGATCTTGGATGAGTTGAGTCAAAGGACACATGTCGTCGATCCATGGCTCGGAGATCTCTGATTTGGTGGGGGGATGATTTAGTGGGATACACCTTGGATTGGGCGCATGATGAGATTTTGGCTCATGACCATTAGGAGTCACGAGCCGTTCTGGGCGCATGGCTTTTGAGGCGCATGCGAGCGACTTTTCTTCTGTCTTTCGGGATCAGAGATCAGTCTGGGGCGCATGGCTTTTGAGGCGCATGCAAAGCTTCAACTGGAGATTCTTCTTCTGTCTTTAGGGATCAGTGAAGGGTCTGAGGCGCATGGCTTTCGAGGCGCATGGCTTTCGAGGCGCATGCAGGTTTGGGTGCATGGCCGCGGAGGCGCATGCTGGTTTGGGCGCATGGCCGCGGAGGCACATGCGGGTTTGGGCGCATGGCCGCGGAGGCGCATGCGGGTGGTCGAGTGGCCACATGGCAGTAGCCGTCGGGATAGAGTCATGATGATGCTGACGTTGTGGACGCTTCGTTTTCTGTAAAAGCTGTCAACCGTTCAGGCTTGGGGAGGCGTGCTGCCAACTCTGTTAGTTCAGCATTTAATATTGGCGACATTCGATGGACAGCTGAGTGGGCACGTCGGTTGACGTTCCACTAGGCATATGGGGACGTATGGGGGCGCATCCCCTGTGATGCGCTCGGTACAGGGCGCATCTGTTTGATGTTTGAAGAGGTGTGATGTGCTGTCCAGCCGGCGCATCCGACACGTCTTTGATGATGCGGCTGTTTCGTTTCTCGAGTGCTTTTAATAGCCGTTTGGCTGAAGTCGAGGCGTCTGTTTCATCCATTTAATGTGAGTTCATTGCACAGAATTCGAAGAGCCATCCACTTGGCGCATGGGTTTGATCTGCCCGACCTATAAATAGTGGCATGGAGAGAAGGTTGGCCTCTCATTCCCTCATGTCTTTCCAATATGAACTCGGGTTCTCGGGCGCATTCTGTTGACGAAGTGCTCCCGAGGGTGAAGATGAGACGCCATGTCGTCATTGATGCTCTTGAAGGTGACTGTTACATCCAAAAGACGGAGTCGAGGGCTTCTGAGGCAGGCGAAAGGTGCCTGTTGCATCCAAAGATAGGGATGCTCGGGCCTCGTCTCCGTTGTTCCGGAAGAGCCGTAGATCGGAATGGCGGTACTAGGCTCTCTCTTCCTTCAAAGTGGGTGTCGCCCACTCTGAAAGCTGCTCCTTTAGCCGTATTTCGATCACGGTCTTCCTTGGCCTTTGGAGGCTCTTTCGAAGCCTCCCCTGGCCACAGATTTGCGGTGCTCTTCTCTTCCTTGGTTCCAGCCAGAGGGTTAAATGCTTTGTGTAATCGAAGCACTTATCAGGTGAGCCTGGCTGGAAGAGCGGCATACTCCTGCTCGGCCAGGTGAGCCTGGTTGGAAGAGCGGCACATAACTGGGCTGCTGAAGGGATGCACATAACTGAGCTGGATGCACATAACTGAGCTGCTGAAGAGATGGTGGGATGCGCCTGGTTGGAGGCGCATGGTATCTGCTGCGCTTAACTGGCAGCGCATGGTGACTGCTGCGCCTATCTGAAGGCGCGTGGTGGCCGCTGGCTGTAGACTTAGGATCTTTTCTTTGTAGAAATTCTCCTTTGTACAATATTTTCTAGACATGTAATAGACTTTTATATATATAAATAAAAAGTCCTTCTTCAGATGTCTATAGCTATTGATCTTGCTGTGAAGTGTCCTGTTCCTGGTGCCTGTAGTGTCTGGCGCATGGTCTTTCTGGTTGTGAAATTCCATGCTTCTACAAGACCCCCTTCAAAGTTTTCAAAACTTTTGAATAAGTTTTGGAATACTTTGAATAAGAAGCATGGCGATCAGGGCGCATGACTGTTGGGGCGCATGACTGTTGGGGCGCATGCCTGTTCAGCCGCATGCTCTTCTCAATTAATGAATTTGATAATGCCTCGGTAACCGAAAAGATTAATGATGATCTTTTGGTTTTATCTGCTGTTATCTTCACAAGACCCGAGGCGACGGCTGAGATCACTCGTCATCGGTTCACACGTACGACCACGGCCTATAAATAGGTGAGAGGTGGATTGGAGTTCGTCGCCTTCGGATGACGTTGCTCCAGGGCTGCAAGAGTTTGTTGCGGGGGCAACAGATATAGTTGAGACAGAGGAGAGGGTTGATTCCCCTCCTTATCATGATGAGGGGAGGTCGGCTGAATCATTGCCGAGTCCTACCCCGGCTTCAACCGTGGAAGTTGAGGCGGCTACCGATCAGGAGGTAGCGACAGATTCTGTCCCTGTGGAGGGACTTGATAACGAGACCCGGCTGCCGGTCACAACCGCTGAGGCGGGTCAAGAGACAAATGATAATCTTCCTATTCTGCCGAGGGAGGTACCAGCTGTTGATAAGACGTTGGGGGTAGAAGAGGTGGCCGTTGACGTCGGTGGATCCTCCGGGCTTGAGAAGGGCGAGGGTGTGGAACCCTCCGTTGCCCCTCCTACTTGGGGTACTATCTCGACGCCTGTGCGGGCTTCCTCTGTTCCTTCGGCTCCTCGGGCTAGCAGTCCAGCCCCTGTTGATGAAGAGCCCATTGATACCGAGGTTCAAGCCTCACAGGTTGAGGTTGGCAGATCTTCTTCTGGTCCACAAACTGTAGTAGCTCCTCCAACTCCTGCCATGACGCCGCAGGTCTTGGCGGATACAGACGAATATGTGAAATTCCTCGTCGAGGGGGTGTACAAAATGCTGCAGAAGGGTGTATCTGCTGTAATGGATGCCAATGGAAGCTTTGCGACGGCAAGAACTCTGGCAAAGCCCTGTATCGAGCTGATCCGCATTCACCAAGGCCACGACCATATGGCCGAAATTCTGGAGGCTTCGGTGATCGAGCTGGACGAGCAGCTCGCGGAACTTCAGCGCATCCAGCGAAACGACCTCTCCGTCCTGATAGATGCGGAGAAGGGGAAGCTGATTGCCGAGATCGAGTCTTCATACCAGGCCACTATGGGCCTTTGGGAGCGTGAGGTGGCTGAGACTGAGGCTACGGTAGAGCAGTTGTCTCAGTCCATGAAGACGACGGTAGAAACTCGAGCTGCATTGGATGCTGATATCGCAGAGATCGATACCCAGATGCGCCACCTTGAGGACCAACGGGCCCGACTCCAGTTAGATGCCGAGCGTGTCCGGGCTGAACACGCAGCATTCAAGAAGGAAGAAGCGACTTTTACTCAGCGGACTCTTGCCTTGGCGCAGCAGCGACAACAGCTTGATGAGAAGCATGAGAGCGATACTTCCACTGGGCTGTTGAATTGATGCGTCAAGAAGCTGAGCGACGAGTCCTGGCGACTGTGGAGGCCCATACAGCCGACCTAAGACTTCGAGTCAGGGAGCTCTCAGCCTACCCTGGGGAGGTTCAGGGACTGTAGCTTTTCCCCTTTTTTATGTTCTTTTGCAACCCTTTGCCGAGGGATAGTGTAGTTTTTGTACTCTCTCTTTCAGAAAAATAAAGAAGTACGCAACTTTTTGTGATGTGTTCATTTTTGTTATTATGAACTTGATGATTTGTGTGGACCTATTATCTTTTGTGCACCTTGGTTTTTAGGCACAGATAATAAGTTTGAAGGAACCAACATGTTTGCTCAGAGGTGATGTGGACATGGCAATCATTGGGTTCAAATGATAGAATCATCCTACTCAGTGGTGTGATGGACGTGGTAGGAATGATCCTGGGGGATACGCTGAACAACTCAGAGGTGATGTGGACGTGGAAGTTCTGCGATCAATGTACGACAACGCAGGGGTTGTTTGTACGAGATGTTTACTCAGAGGTAATATGGACGTGGTAAACATGAAGGGTAGCGTCGGCTTACGTAGTGTAAGATTCTGCTTTGTAGGGTGTAGAGGAACAACTCAGAGGTAATGTGGACGTGGTTGTCTTTCTACTGAAGGAAGCCACGGAATAGCTGGGTTCCAGAAGCGGATGAGTTTGTGGAAGGAGATTGTTTGTGAATCCCGATGATTGGGCCCACAGATCCCCTTGGGGAAGTACATGTCTGAAGGATGTCAAGAATAGTACTTCTTTAGGAACTTGCCGTTGATGGGCATCATAAACAAGTCTCCATTGGGTTTGGCGAGGTGGTAAGCACCGTTTGAGTATACCGTCTCTATGATGAAAGGTCCTTCCCACTTGGGCTCGAACTTTCCTGGTGTCTTGTGAGTTAACACCATCGGCCTCCTGACTGCCAGAACCAGGTCGCCAACTTGGAAAGTCCTCTGTTTGACCTTCTTGTTGAAAGCCTGTGATATACGGGCTTGGTAGAGTTCGATGCGTTGTTGAGCTAGGAGACGCTTCTCATCGAGTGCCTCCAGTTCCTGCAGACGATGATGTTGATTGTCCTCTTCTGTGAGTTTGTTTGTTATTGCTACGCGGAGTGAGGGTATCTGGATCTCGAGAGGCAGTACCGCTTCGCTTCTGTAGACCAGAGAGAATGGTGTGTTACCTGTCGGGGTCCGTACCATTGTGCGGTAGGCCCAAAGGCATTCGCCAAGCTTTTCATCCCAGTCGCATTTATTGGATGACACGACCTTTTTGAGTAGCCTGATGATGGTTTTGTTGAATGCCTCTGCTAACCCGTTTGCTGCCGGATTATAGGCGGTGGATGCCACATTTTGAATGCGATTCTTGTCACAGAACCATCCTGGAGCTCTTTACTTCTGCCAGTGGGACTGCTTCTGCCCATTTGGAGAAGTAATCGATGATGGCCAGGATGAAGCGATGTCCTCTTGATGAAGGAGGGGTGATTGGTCCCATAATATCCATGCCCCAAGCTTCGAAGGGCCAGGAGGCGACTGTAGGATGTAGTGGTTCAGACGGTGTATGTATGAAGTCTGCATGGAGTTGGCATGCGTGACACTTCTTAGCATATTCAACAGCGTCGACGGCCATGGTTGGCCAGTAGTAGCCCATACGTCGCAGTCGATCCTGCAACTTAGGACCGGGTTGATGAGCTCCGCAAGTTCCGTCATGAGCTTCTCGGAGAGCTTCGGCTGCTTCTTCGTTGGACAGGCATCGAAGGAGGAGCCCATCGAAGGAGCGTCGGTACAGCATTTTAGTAGCTGTGTCATAGTAGAATCGAAGATAGCGTCTCCTGACTGAGACGGCTTCCTTCGGGTCCTCTGGAAGAATTCCGTAGACAGCGAAGTCGATGAACGGGAACCTCCAGTCTCGGACATTAACACCAGTGTTCGTCGGCATGGCGTGGGCCACTTGCAAGCACAGGTTGTTTTTGGGACAAATCAAGTCTCGGCCTGTTACCGTGACATAGTGTTGAGTCCCAAAGGGCGCTGTCAATGAGGCTGCGAGGCCAGCCAGAGCGTCAGCCTCCAAGTTTTGTAGACGAGGTACGTGTTCGATGAAGAACCCGGTGAAGGTTGAAATGATATTCAATACAACTTCATGGTAAGGGATCAGATCTTCATGGCGAACCTCATACTGCCCTCGAATCTGGTTCACGACGAGTTTTGAGTCACCGTAGGCTTCCAGATGGTCCACCCCCAGCTGTTGTGCGAGCTGGAGTCCCATGACGAGTGCGTTGTACTCGACAATATTGTTGGAGCACGGCTTCGAGAGTGAGTAAGCACGCTGGATGACCAACTGATCGGGGGAGACTAAGACTACCCCCACTCCTGCGATGATTTGGCCTTTGGGGCCTGTTCTCGAAGCGCCATCGAAAAACATCCGCCAAACGGAGCTTCCTTCGGTGACGTTGGATTCTTGGACCTCATCCGGGATGTCTTCATAGAGTTTTGAGAATTCTGGGATGGGGTGTGCAGCTAAAAAGTCAGCCAGAGCTTGACCTTTAACAGCTTTTTGTGGGACAAACACCATATTATATGGTGTTAGCAAAATCGCCCATGTGGCTAGCCGGGAGTTCAATGATCCTGGCTTCGTCATGAGGACTCTGAGTGGATTGACTCGGGAAATGACATGAATTGTCTGGCCCGAGACATAATGACGAGTCTTCTGGATGGCAAACACCAAAGCCAAGCACTCCTTTTCAACGGGGTTGTACCGGTGTTCGGTCCCGATGAGCGTTCGACTGAGGTAGTAGATTGCTTGCTCATAGCCTGTATCGCTGTTTAGAGCCAGCAGAGCGCCAAGGGAATGATCCATGGCACGGACGTAGAGAAGAAATGGTTTGTCCGCGACAGGTGCTACCAGGACTGGTGGACTCGTCAAGTAGGCTTTGATGTCGTCGAAAGCCTTCTGGCACTCCTCTGTCCAGACATAAGAGACTCCCTTCTTCATGAGCTGAGTAAAGGGTTGACATTTACCGGAGAGGTTTGCTATGAACCTCCGGATGTATGCCAGACGTCCCTGTAAGCCTCGAAGTTCTCGAAGATTCTTCGGAGGGTCCATGTTGAGGATGGCTTTGGTCTTCTCGGGATCAACATGAATGCCTTTCGCCGTGATGACAAAGCCCAAGAATTTGCCACTAGAAACTCCCAGGAAGGATTTAGCGGGGTTCATTTTGAGTTGATGTGCCCGCATGAGGTCGAAGACTGTCTTCAGATCCTGTAGGTGATCTCCTTTGAGGCGGCTCTTGACTGCGATGTCGTCAACATAGCATTCGACTGTTTTGCGAAGATGTTGACGGAAGATGCTGCTCATAGCTCGTTGGTATGTTGCACTGACATTTTTCAAGCCGAAGGGCATTACTGTGTAGCAGAAAACACCCTTTGGAGTCCTGAATGACGTGTGTTTCGCATCATCGGGAAACATCTTGATTTGATTGTAGCCTGAATACCCATCCATGAAGGACATGCGTTCAAAGCCACATGTGTTATCGATCATCACATCGGTGATCGGAAGCGGGAATTCGTCCTTCGGGCAAGCAGAATTGAGGTCCCTGAAGTCGATACAGACTCGTATCTTCCCGTTCTTCTTGGTGACAGGTACGACGTTGGCTACCCAATCTGGGTGTTGTTCCTCACGGATGAAGCCGCTAGTCAAGAGTTTGTCCACCTCCTGATCGATGGCATTTATGATGTCCGGACGGAAACGTCGCTGTTGTTGTTTGATAGGTTTGGCATCAGGTAAGATATTCAACCTATGCATTACGATCTGTGGATCGAGTCCTGGCATGTCTTCGTAGCTCCAGGCAAAGACGTCGATATACTCTTTAGCCAGCTGGATTAAAGCCTCTCGGTCTTCTCCTTTTAGGCTTTTGCTGACGAAGATGGGTTTGGAAGAAGATCCGTCCCCAAGGTCAATCTGTTCGACTTCGTCTTCGGTGGGAGGTTCACGTAACTCAAAACGAGACTCCCATTGCTCTCCTAGGCGTTGAGCCCATGGTTCTTCTTCGAAGGATTCCGGCGTTTGGTCTTCGCCTTCACCTTTTTGAGGTTGTGCTGACGTCATGTTAGCTGACAGCACTTTCCTGAAGACTGATCCGATACTGGTATCAGAATCCCAAGTCGACGCTTCGGACGAGTGGGAATGTTCTACATCTTCTGCGTCTGAACTCTCTGGAGTTGATGGCGGCATGACATAGCCTATCCCCCGTCGAGTTTTATTGTAGTAGTCTTGCGGTCTTCCTTTGGGTGTTGAAAGCTGGAGAGGGAGAGGTCGACCCTTGCCGTAGTTTAGGCCTTTGTTGCTTTTCAGGTCGTAGCCCATCTTCTGGATGATGTGCTTTGCTGTATCCATATATCGATAGACTTGTACTCTGCCGGTATCAGGTTCAGGCTCGAGTGGCGGGAGATCTTGATGACGCTCGACTTTGCCAAAAATGACGGATCCTTCGTCTCGGCTTCGTGGAGGGTTTATGAAACAGACTCCTTGAGACGGGACTACTCGGTTTACATTATGGACGGTCGTTATTTGTGTTTGTAACGACCGTAGAGCGTGATCTAATGTATACATGGCATTCCAATGTGGAAGACAAGAATAATTAAAAGACACTCTATTATTGATGAAGTACGAGATTTTATCCCGCGGGATTACATTGTCTAAGGAGGGTGCATCTACATCAGCAGAGATATATTCGCCAAGCTCCTCATCTGTAAGCACTGGGGTCGGATCAGAAGAATCCACCACAGCTTTGACTTTGGGGTCTGATAGGACGATGTGAGCCCTTTCTGGCATCTTGGATGACTGCGGGGGCTTGCCCTTAAGACGCACCTTCAAAGGTGCCTCAACTGTGCCTCCTGTGAGTGGTTCCTTCCCCTGTAATTTCGCCACCAGGGGAGCCGATGTTTGAGGCGGCTTTCCCTTGAGGCGTATCTTCAGGGGAGCCTCAGGAGTCGGTGCTTTCCCTGATAGCTTGATGCTCGTTGGAGGCACCTTCTTGGGTTGTTTGCCCTTCAGTCGGATCTTCAGTGGGGCATCTGGATTCATCTCCGGCTCCGTGTCCGGCTCAGTTGCCGTCTCTGCCTCATCATCAGCATCGTTGGCTTCCTCCTCGTCAAGTGGCTTGTACAAGTCGGAATCGGTGAAGTAAGCCTCAATCCCTTTGAAAGGATCGATGTCTGCGAACTCCGTCCGGATGACGCCGTTGGTGGATACATATTTCATGCATTGGTGGAGCATGGAAGGCACCACCATATACTCATGTAGCCATAGTCGGCCAAGCAGGATGTTGTAGTTGACCTCGGCATCCACCACATAACAAGTCACCTCAGTTTTGAGGTTGCCGATGTGACACTTCAGTCGGATTTTGCCCAGTGGCTCGCTTTTGCTAGCGTTGAAGCCACTGATGGTTGTGTTGGAGGGCGCCAGCCGGTATATTGGGATCCCCAGTTTTGATAGCAGCGCCTTCGGGATAATGCTGAGGGAAGACCCCGGATCGATCTGAATTCGGCTCACCTTGACTGAACTGATGTACCCTGTGTAATACAGCGGTCGGTTATGTCGGTGGTACTTGAGCAGCATGTCTTGTTGGGTGAAAGTTATGTTTGGGATAACTTCATCCGCACAATGACAGTGCGCACAAGTAGTTGGGAGGTCTTCAGGCTGCTTGACCTGACTGAGAAAGGATTCAGCGTCCTTCAGAGCTTCGCAGAGAGCTTCTCGGGAGTCTTTGGAAAGACGCAGGAGCTCAAACAAAGACAAGCGCGCAGGAGTACTGGCCAGTTGTGCCAGAATGTCAAAGTTGTTGGGCTTGGCTAGCCCCGAAGCATTCTCCTTCCGTAGAGGTCTGTCGAAACGAGCCTCCACCTGCTTCTGCTTATTGGCTGCTGAGGGTTTAGACGGGCCCTCCTCAGGGATTATGCCAGGAGGCACCACCTCGGCGGCAGCTTTGCCGGGCTGAGCATTCTGTTGTGCACGCGTCTGCACTGGAAGTGCCTCTTCTGTTGAAGAAGAGACCGTACGGCAAGACTTGATCTTCCTGCCTTTTGATTTGGAGGTAGAGCGTACCTCCGGTTGAGTCACCTCGGAGACGAGGTCGGGTGAACCCAGAGGACCTCTCCTCGAGATGTGGTGAGTGGGATGAGTCCACTCACATTGTCATGGGTAGGTGGCAAGTTCACCACCTCCATTGTCGCCTTAGGGATGGAAACGATGCCATCTTATGTGGTGGTCGGCGGCAAGGTGCCGAACTGAAGTGACACCACATTGGCTGGCACTGTCTTCTCTTCATAGTCGACGGAGATTACATCGGCATTGATCATGCACTGGATGTAATTCTTGAGGACGTAGCAGTCCTTGGTCGGGTGTCCGACAAACCGATGGTAGTGACAGTACCTCGGGTTGTCCACTTTCCCAACTTTATCGGGCCGCTTCGGGTCCGGGAGCTTGATCTTGTCACCCTGCTTCAGTATTTCGAAGAGTTGCAGGGTGTCTTCGTCATTGAATGAATACACCTCCTTAGGTCTCGGTGCCAGTGGAGGCTTCTGAGTAGGCGCAGATGCGCCCTTCGAGGCATTAATAGTCAATGCCTGTTTCCCCTTTGCTTCTCGCCCGGAGTTGTTGGCTGCTGACCTTTTCCCCTTATCATCAAAGGCGGGAAAGCTGACACCCAGAAGACGTGCATTGGC
This sequence comes from Iris pallida, assembly GCA_029216955.1. Lineage (NCBI taxonomy): Eukaryota > Viridiplantae > Streptophyta > Magnoliopsida > Asparagales > Iridaceae > Iris > Iris pallida. The sequence continues at coordinate 20,350,220 of JANAVB010040818.1, read as the reverse complement.
CGCCTTCTTTTCTGCGGCTTCAGCTTCGATGATCAGGGAGCTCCAGTCGGGAGGGAGAGTAGAGTTGAGCCAGAGCTTCACTGCGGGCAGCATGTTCATGCTGCAAGAGGAGAGGAGCGCATGTTCTGGCATGCCTGGAGGTAGCCTGAAGCAGGCTTGTCGGAAGCGTTCGATGAACACCCGAACCGTTTCTTTCTCCTTATGGCGTATCTCTATGAGAGATGCCATCGTCATGTCCTTCCCGCCGTCGTAGAAGCGATCGAGGAAGAGGCGCATCAAGTCGTCGAAGGACGATATAGAATTGTCGGGGAGGCTGCAGTACCAGTCATACGCCACCCCTTTTAGGGCCCCAACAAAGATGCTGGTGAGGAGCGCGTCCTCCTTTGGAAGATACCCCGTTTGTGACTGGAAGTATGTCAGGTATCGACGCGGAGAGTCCTTCCCATCGTATGGTGTGAGTGTTTGTGGTTTATATTTTGGAGGATAAACCACTTTGTTCCACTCGAGGGGATAAGGCTGGGGAATGCCCATCTTCTGGCGCTCCTCTTGCCTGTTTTTGGACTCGAAGCGCTCCCGCTGGTCCTTGATCATTTCGACCACATCCTCCGTGGAGCTAGGAGTCGGGAAAGGTAGCACTATCTGGAGTGGAGCGTTTGAGGGTTCCGACGTCCGAGGTGCTTCTGTGTCGGAAGGTGCCCGTTGAAGGGGTACACTCGACTCCCCATTAACTCCTGGGTCGGGACCGGTTGAAGGTGTTCTGGTCAAGGCCGACCGAATATCAAACACTGCTTGAGTCAGTGCTTGCATAGAGGCGGAGAGGGTTTTGAGTCATCCCTCTAATGAGTCTATGCGCTGAACAATGTCCTGCGGTGGCGCATCAGACTCGGCATCATCCCCAGTCATGTATACTGTCCTGACACGGCCAGGAGTGGATGGATTGGTTGAGGCTTCGCTCTCGGCCTCACTTTCATGTGGGGGAGTCACCTCTCCTTGGCCACCCCCAGCCACATTCTGGAGGTCATTCTCGACGGGCGCATCTGCCAGGGCCTGATTATCCTCAGCTCCGTCTTGAAGGGCCTCTTCGTCTCTATCCCCAGCTGTGTCCTGGGGGATATCCTCGTTTCGAGGTGCTTCTGGGAGGCTGACTTTGCCTCGAGGATGAAGATCCGCCGCAGCTGTGCTTTGGACATCTTCTCTTCGGAAGGAAGCTCAACAAGGGTCTGACTACCTCCAGCTTCCTCCAAGAACTTCTTCTTCGACCGAGTGCCTTCGAACACCCCAGAGGTCGAGACTGCTGCCTTGGTTCTCCTTGATTGGCTTTTGCCGGTCGCCTTTCGGAGAGATGAGGAGTTGGAGACCACATTACATGAAGCAACTCTTGGCTTCTCTTCTGTTGACACCTTCTTTCCAAGGCGATGTCGGAGGGGTGTCGATGACTGCAGTCGCTAGAAGACTGACTGCCTTGGTGGTACTGCCGTCTTGCCACAGCAGTTGATAGTGACCACCGCACAAGTATGCCCCGTGGGAGGCTCATCGTGCTTGTTGGTCGACTCTCCTGACCGGCGCTTGTGAGTGATCACATTACGCAGGTCGTTGGAGGAGAGTGCTACCTTCACACCCCCTTCAGGTGCATGGCAAGGCCAAACGCCGGGGCGGACAGGTGAGTGCTGCGCCCCCTGATCTAATACCAAGCAGGCATCATGATCAGTAGTGGGGGAACAACAGCATTTGAAGTGACTTGAACGGACCTCAAACGCACAACCAGAGGAGACGCGGGAGTTCAAGACCACTGAATTTGCCGCACTCGATTTGGTTATGCACGCAGTAGATGCGCCCAAGTGAGATGAGGACTTTGAAGATCGACTCGTCTTTGGTACCGAAGCACCTGAGTCGACCTTGTACAGCTTGCCATCGACAGCGCACGTGATTGTGAGCACGTGCCTCTGGCCTGCTGCTGGCATAGCACGCTTGTGGCGCATGGCCCGTGCTGCCTTGGATTTCTTTGTACTAGCCCGCTGGGGCGCATAGTACTCAGCATCCAAATTCTCCTCGCCATTACAGCGAGTGAGTCTGTCAAAGACAGAGACTTTTTGTGGCGCATCAGAGGTGATGCGCGGGGCTTTGGCTGTGCCCCTGCTCCGTCGACGCATCTTCCTCGCCTGAGAGGGAGATGGCTGGGAAACGTGGTCAGCCGCACGTTTCCCCGAGAGATGCGCTGCATCAGCGGGCGCACCTTGGTTGCTGAGAACGTCAGCAGGAAGGGAGGGCTGGATTGGCGCATCTCCTTCAGTGGTGGTGCCCGAGGCGTCGACCTTGCGCACCCAGACACGGCAGGTCTTCTTCGGCTTCGACAGCCGCTTCGAAGGACTCGCGCTTCCTTCAGAAATGAACTCCTCGTACACCTGTTGATTGAGGCGCACAACCAGCGTCTTGTGGGAGGAGCCCACCTTCACGTCGTCGGCCTGTGACACAACTTTCTCGGAAGAGGAGAAAGAAGTCCCCAGCAGAGTCGCCAGCTTGTTTGCCATTAAAATCGTTTGATTGCAAATCTTAATACAAACAGAACAGTGTTACAATATAGGACTTAGATGTAGTCCTAGGAGTACACTTTTGTTTAATCTGGATCCTAAGTGCCAATGGAGCGAGTGGTAATGCGTTGACTCCGTTGACGGGCTGACGACGATTATCGGTTCTCTGAAGGTGTAGATTGCTCTGGGTGCTGGAGCTGGCTGAGAGGAGGAAGACGTTGAGTGTCTGTATCTGCCACTCTGGTGATATCTGTCTGGATTGTTCGTATATGTCTCTCTGTGTGTGTGTCAGAAGGAAATGGTCCCTTTATTTATAGCTGGGCAGGTTGGCTACTCATGCGCGCATATGTAGGATGCGCCGGTGCGTGGGGACGCCACGTGGAGATTGCTGATGGAGGCGCATGGATGATGCGCCCTACTCGCAAAGTTGAATTCTTCATACTGCTGTTGTGAGCCGGCACGTAGCAGAGGAGAAGATCTTTCTGTTGCTGAGATCTTGGATGAGTTGAGTCAAAGGACACGTGTCATAGACCCATGGCTCGGAGATCTCTGATTTGGTGGAGGGATGATTTGGTGGGATGCGCCTTGGATTGGGCGCATGATGAGATTTTGGCTCATGACCTTTAGGAGTCACGAGCCGTTCTGGGCGCATGGCTTTTGAGGCGCATGCGAGCGACTTTCCTTCTGTCTTTCGGGATCAGAGATCGGTCTGGGGCGCATGGCTTTTGAGGCGCATGCAAAGCTTCAACTGGAGATTCTTCTTCTGTCTTTAGGGATCAGTGAAGGGTCTGAGACACATGGCTTTCGAGGCGCATGCAGGTTTGGGCGCATGGCCGCGGAGGCGCATGCGGGTTTGGGCGCATGGCCGCGGAGGCGCATGCGGGTTTGGGCGCGTGGCCGCGGAGGCGCATGCGGGTGGTCGAGTGGCCACATGGCAGTAGCCGTCGGGATAGAGTCATGATGACGCTGACGTTGTGGACGCTTCATTTTCTGTAAAAGCTGTCAACCGTTCAGGCTTGGGGAGGCGTACTGCCAACTCTGTCAGTTCAATATTTAATGTTGGTGACATTCGATGGACAGCTGAGTGGGCGCGTCGGTTGACGTTCTACTAGGCGTATGGGGACGTATGGGGGCGCATCCCCTGTGATGCGCTCGGTACAGGGCGCATCTGTTTGATGTTTGAAGAGGTGTGATGCGCTGTCCAGCCGGCGCATCCGACACGTCTTTGATGATGCGGCTGTTTCGCTTCTCGAGTGCTTTTAATAGCCGTTTGGCTGAAGTCGAGGCGTCTGTTTCATCCATTTAATGTGAGTTCATTGCACGGAATTCGGAGAGCCATCCACTTGGCGCATGGGTTTGATCTGCCCGGCCTATAAATAGTGGCATGGAGAGAAGGTTGGCCTCTCATTCCCTCACGTCTTTCTAATATGAACTCGGGTTCTCGGGCGCATTCTGTTGACGAAGTGCTCCCGAGGGTGAAGATGAGACGCCATGTCGTCATTGATGCTCTTGAAGGTGACTGTTACATCCAAAAGACGGAGTCGAGGGCTTCTGAGGCAGGCGGAAGGTGCCTGTTGCATCCAAAGATAGGGATGCTCGGGCCTCGTCTCCGTTGTTCTGGAAGAGCCATAGATCGGAATGGCGGTGCTAGGCTCTCTCTTCCTTCAAAGTGGGTGTCGCCCACTCTGAAAGCTGCTCCTTTAGCCATATTTCGATCACGGTCTTCCTTGGCCTTTGGAGGCTCTTTCGAAGCCTCCCCTGGCTACAGATTTGCGGTGCTCTTCTCTTCCTTGGTTCCAGCCAGAGGGTTAAATGCTTTGTGTAATCGAAGCACTTATCAGGTGAGCCTGGCTGGAAGAGCGGCACACTCCTGCTCGGCCAGGTGAGCCTGGTTGGAAGAGCGACACATAACTGGACTGCTGAAGGGATGCACATAACTGAGCTGGATGCACATAACTGAGCTGCTGAAGAGATGGTGGGATGCGCCTGGTTGGAGGCACATGGTATCTGCTGCGCTTAACTGGCAGCGCATGGTGACTGCTGCGCCTATCTGGAGGTGCATGGTGACTGCTGTGCCTATCTGGAGGCGCGTGGTGGCCGCTGGCTGTAGACTTAGGATCTTTCCTTTGTAGAAATTCTCCTTTGTACAATGTTTTCTAGACGTAATAGACTTTTATATATATAAATAAAAAGTCCTTCTTCAGATGTCTATGGCTATTGATCTTGCTGTGAAGTGTCCTGTTCCTGGTGCCTGTAGTATCTGGCGCATGGTCTTTCTGGTTGTGAAATTCCATGCTTCTACAATGCATATATATAAATTACACATATAGATATAGAGGTGATATATGGCATGTGTATGGGGGTGTAGATAAGTGTGTGACAGGAATTTTCAGTTTTGTGTGTGTGTGTGATGACAGGAATGTGTAGTGTACAATATCAGAAAACAGCAATTGGTGTGGCAGTTCAAAACAGTGTGTTTTTTAGAGTTCAAAATTAGTGAGTGAACTAAGTGTTAAGTGAAGGGTGTGTACAAATCAGTACAAGATATCCCAGGTTCTCAAGTTTAGAGTATACCACAGTCCCCAAATTGACAAAACTGGGAGTGATGTAAATTTCAGGAATTTCAATGTGTGTTAGGGAAGCAATAGAGTGTGTGTGGGCATAGTGTCAAATGTGTACAAACTCAAGATTTACAATGTATGTTATGTGAGTGACATGTGGACTGAATAATGTGCATGATCATTCATAAATCCTTAGGAAACTGAGATTAAGTTTCAGGAAAAAAAACAGGTTCAATGCATTGACAGTTAACTAACCGATCCCAAGTGAACCTATTACCAGGTTCTCAAATGACAGCCCAATCCCCTATACAAATTCCTATTTCTCATGAATAACTTATTCTGACATGAAAGTCCAACTTGACAGTATCTATTGTAGGTGTACATGAATCTAATGTGTAATTTAGATCATCAAAATTCAGTTTTAGAATAGGAAATAAAATCAAGAATTAACAGTGTTCATAGAGTAAGTTTTACAACTCAGTTCAACCTCCCAAAAACCAAATTCGAAATCTAAAAAACCCACCAAATCAGTAAACAATCTTATAGAAGACTAATACACATGTAGAAGAATCTAAACATGGTTAATAAAGTTCAAAAATCAGTTATGGAAGCAATAAAGTTCAGAAATCTAAATGTTCAAGACTGTGTATCAGTCCATATTCAATAAGCAGTCCAAAATCTCATTTACTTGATAACAAACTGATCTAACATGAAAAACCTATCTATCGGTAGTTAATACACATGTGCACATGAATATTAATGTAATTTGAATATCAAAAATCAGTTAAAATGGGATTTAAGTTCGAAAATTCAAAACCGCACAGCATGTATCAGAACTATGGGGAAATGCAAATTTTGAATTCAAAACATGATAACATACTAAATTAAAGGGTTGGTAATACATTTCACACATGTGCACGTGTCAAACAATGCATTCGTGTCCAACCAAGTGGACACGAGTGTGTCCAGAACACACAAACACTCACAGACACGCACACGTGCACTGGACTGCACGCAGCGTCGTGCATGCATGCACGCGTGTCCCGCACGTGACACAGGCCACGTGGTGACACGTGGCCTTGCATACACGTGTGCCAGGGGTAGGGCTACCCCTAGGACAGCCTGCACCGTGTCCTAGACACGTGTGTCAGCGTGTCCGACCCCGTATCAGGGGAGTTCCTGCGCGCGCAACGGCAGGCCGCGTGGCCAGTACGGGAAGGATTTCTCCTCGCACATGCCACCACAAGCTCCCATCTTTTGGGAGGATGATGGCAGATGATGCCCCAAGCCCCTCGCCAAAAATGGCGTGTCCACGTGTCCTGTGTCGGGAGTTATTGACCCCGTGATGCAGGACACAGTGCACACCGCGCAGTCAACGTGTTCGTGTCCCCGTGTGGACACGACACGAAGCTAAAATTAGGAAAAAAACACAGAAATCAATAAGCAAACCCTAGATCTAGGATTCTATTCAAATACATTTGTAAAAATAGCAAATCAAAATGGTTCGGGCATTTCGTCGAACACCTAGCCTATGGGTTTGATACATGTCCGATACGGACACGTAATGGACACGAATTGTGCCTAAATTTTAGGGATAGCTAGGGAACTTCTAGATATAGACCTAAATGCAAATAAAATAGAAATTTAACACAATTAGAGGTGTTTTACCTATGGATACAAATAGCAAGAAAAATCTCCAAATGGGGGATTCTTCCTTGCTAGCAAAATGCTCTCAAATTGTCCCAAAGCTGGGATTAAACCCAAAAATCAGATAATAGGAGAGTATTAGGTTCTAATGCAAGAAACTAGGATTAAAAAGGAATTAAAATGGATTTATGGGGATTTTTGGAAGGGAAACAATACCTCTCTTTTCCAATGTGTTGAAATAATAAAAAAGAGGCAAGCCCTAATGAATAAGTGTTTATATAGGATGGGGATCCCTATGTGGCTGGTCACTTAGGGTTTGGTTAGGGTTAGGGCTTCTAGTCATGGGCCATGGGCCAAGTCATGATCAATAAAATCATTAAGCCATAAGTCATTTCATGAAACCACAAGCCATGACTTAAATTCACTAAACCAAATCCCCTCATTCTAAAACTATTCTCTAATAACTAAAATAGGTTAACTCAAGTTAGACTAGGGTCACCATGGCTAGGGTTAGGTTCTAGACTAGTCCACTAGGTCTCAACAAGTCAAGGTCAAACTAGAATTCAGCAATTCATTAAATTAATTAAAAAATTCAAATAAGCCAAAATAACCAAATTAGCCTAGGCTAGAAATGATAATTAAATATCCTAATGACATGGTTAGGCTCTAGGTCATGCAATCTCTAGGGTTTCACTGGAAGCACATCAAAATCACAAGTCATGACTTAACCCAGTTTTTAAATAGTTTAAAAAATAATAAAAATCACCAAAAAATCATAATGTGAAATAAAAATTAATAAATAATAATTATAATTACAAAATTTCAAAATTACCCTCATCTGGAAAACTGGGTGTTACAGACTTATGCAGGCGACACACTTTATTGGGTTCACTATGCGAAAAACCTGGCGACAACTTCATATATACTTCTTCTGTCAGATCTCCATGAAGAAAAGCATTGCGCACATCTATCTGGTGCAAAGTCCAGCCTCTCACCGCTGCAACAGCCAAGAACGTCCGAACTGTAGGTGTAACCCCTCTTTCCAAAATTTTTATAATATATTTTATTTATTTATTTAAATTAAATGGTGATTTTTAGATTTTATAAATAATTATTTAGTTAATTATTACGGTAGATGATTTTAGCCATGATAGAGTTTTGGAGTGCACGGTGACTAGAAATCGTGGCACGGATAGTGCCATGGCGTGCTTTGGCTAGTGTATTATCCCCGGTAGGGAAGACTGAGCCATAGTGATGTCCTAACTAGAAAAATCAGGCCAAGTTGCAACTTAACCCTTGCCGAAGTTTTATTTATGTATTAATTATATTATTGAGTTTAGGGAAACCGATTATACCATTTTAGTCTGGACTGGACCCGAACTGAGCCCAAGCCCATGTAGTCATGCGGGACGTTCAATGACATTCGTGTTGACATATTTTGGTATGAGTGTGTGTTGTATTTCATTTTAATGGTTTAAAGAATATTTCTAAGTATTTTAAGTTAAATATTATAAATATCATTATTAGTGGATATTCGAGAATATTGGTATATATTAGGTCATTGTATTTTTTGGGATTATTAGACTGCATATACTGGTATATATACACCATTATTGTTTTGTTAAATTTCGTTATTATTATTATTATTATTATTATTATTATTATTATTATTATTATTATTATTTTATTATTATATTTATCGAGGTTGTTATTATATAATACTTATTATTGGTTATATTATATTTTTCAAGTAAATGTTATATATACGTATATTCGTATTTATATTTATAGGCCCTACACTAAGAATAGATAATATTAAGAATTGTATTGCTATTAAAAATATTTATGTAGATTTTATGGAGATTTATTATATAAGTTAATATGTATATATATATATATATATATATATATATATATATATATATATATATATATATATGAGTAATAAAAGAATAGGAAAAGGAAACAAAACAAAATAAACACCCATGGGCCAAATCTAGGCCGAGCCCAGCCTAACTTGCGCCAACAGACGCCTACCCCACCCGATTGGTGCTCAGCCACCATACGCGCGTATAAAATACGAGAGAGAGTAGAGGGAGTTCGAGAAAAAACCCTAATCCAACTTCTTTCCGACCTCGCCAACGCACCTGCGCGTGCGCCCCACCACCTGCGGCCGCCTGTCGCGGTCGGGCATCGCCGGAACCGTCGCCCGAACCCAGGCCGAGCGCGCACAGGCGGACTGTAACAAACAGCGGATGCGTCAACTTCGTCGGTAGTTTTCTCCGCGCACGGTCGACCATTCTTCGAACCGTTTGTTCAGGTATGGACCCAACATATACCTCTTGATTCCCCTTCTGATAGATTGAATTATTAAGCGATAGATTGCCCGAGAAGTCGATACGAAGATCGACGAAAAACTGTCGAAACAGGACATGTGAACCAGTCCAACTACTCTAGTTCATGGCCAATTTTCTCCCAAACCATGCACGATTTCGAAAATCTAGTTGAAGGCATTTATTGACAACATGTAGGACATAAAAACCCTACTTTTAGTTTTAAATTTAGTCCTTTAAGCAGTAACAGAAATCGGCTTGAAAATCGTGAAAATATGTTTTAAAAATTGTAAAATCTAGAAAAATCTCTCGATACGACGTGCGTTCCGCCAATCCGGGCGATGTGGTCGCGAACCAAAAGCATCGAAAGGTGCGTAACAGCTTCATGGTCATGTGGACTTTGACGGAATTCAAATTGGTCATATGTGCGCGATGAATTTGATGCGTATCCGTCAAAATTTACCGTATCGGCCTCTGTGAAAATTTTCCAATTACTTTGTGTACGCTCGTCAGATCGAGACGAAACTTTCGCTAGCAGGACTGTATCATTTTTCTGGTCCTGTATGCCAAGTTTGGTCCAATTCTGAGACAGTTGATTGGATCGTCGTTTCACGGGTCCCACGATCCAATTCATTGGGCGATTTTGTGCACGGCCCGCTAGAATCCAACTCTGGACATACGGTTGGGTGCGTATCATAAAACTGGATCCATAGACATGTAGTTTGATGACTTTAGATACCGTTGACTCTGGCATGCTTTTCGGTGCAAAGCGGGTCCAACGGCAGACACCGTTTTGATCCGAAATTACCGTTTTGCCCCTGTATCCAGAATTGGATTTAAGGACAGGCAATCCTAGATAAATTAACTATTCTGAGAACATTGGTAATGTTTATTTCAGCATCTAGAGACTTTTGTACGCATTTTGACTTTTGTGGCTCACTGAGTGGTTTGGACTATCGGTTTCACCAGCAAAGGACCACAGGCGAGTACAGTTTATTGTTTACATTTCAATATTGATCTTTACTATATTTTATTGATTGGCCATTGGTTATGTGATTTTTATACTCTATTATAAATTGTTGAGTCGGGAATGAGAAGTACCAAGGATGTGTGATCCGACCGTAGACATTGTTTATTTTCATGCAGTAGACCTCGTAGACAGTGTTTATTTTCATGCAGTAGACCTCGTAGATAGTGTTTATTTTTATACAGTAGACCTCGTAAACATTGTTTATTTTCTGTAAGTAGACCTCGTAGACATTGTTTATTTTTTGCAAGTAGATCTCGTAGACATTGTTTATTTTCTGCAAGTAGACCTCGTAGACATTGTTTATTTTCATGCAAGTAGACCTCGTAGACCTCGCGGTGTAGTATCCCAGACTGATCACATATCAAAGGTACTTCTAACAGTGGGAAAATTATTTTTGGTCTATTGCTATTGATTTTTTGTCTTTTCTGTTTATTTTCAAAAATATGTAATTGATGTCTAACCTCTGTTGTATAGACATTTTCTTCATTTGAAATTGCATTCAGTGAATTGTGCTCGTTCCATTCCTGACTGGAAACCAACATTTTTCAGGTTAGCCGTGGATTCACTTAGCTTGGGGAGTGACGGGTATACTTGTAGACAAAAGCCTAGAGACTAGCTAGATAGTTGAGTTGTAGTCATTCATTTATTTGTACAAGTTTATATTTTTCTACAAATATAAAACTTATGATCATTGTAAGTTAAATTAATTATGTGAATGAGTATTATTTATGATTTTGATCTTCATGGTCGTGACAGCGTTCTACCGCCGACACTGCGGCGTAGGCTGGCTTGGACACGTCTCGTATCCGTTTAAAAAAATGGGTGCGGGTCGTGACAAGTTTTTGTGGTGGCCCATGCAGGTCTGTTTTCGCAAATCATGCGAACTCGTGATAGTACTTAAGTTAGTCGTACTATTGCGAGCCTGCGAATAAGAAATGCTCATTCACGAGTTAGGATTAATTTAATTTAAGAGAATGATTAGGACTAGGAGTCCCTTATACAAGTTTACCGATGGGTAGTCTAGGCCATGAAATTTAGAGAGGGAGTTATTAATTTTGATGGATTGTCAGATCCCCATAGGTACACTATTACCTCTCGATAGGACGATATGATCCAATGTTGATAGGTTATTCACTCGGTGAGACATGGCTTCCTAGAAATAATGATCTAACCTTGATAAATTGTGCAATTCCTTCTCCTTACCTTTTAGATATCATCCTTATATCTTGTCGAATTGCTTGTGTAGTTTCTATTTTCCCTAAGAATTATTATTTTGTATAAATTTTGATTATTGTTATACCCATACGAACCTCAAGTTAGTTTCGATCTAAAGGTTTTCCTCTGTGGTTTGAATACACATGGAATAGATACTAGAATGTTGTATTTCTTTGTCCTCGGATATTTCTTTCCTGTTCAATCCTTTATTTTAAGGGTTATGATTGATAGAACAAATGCTTACGCTCTATTTCATGGTCAACTTGTTCGATTCTCTAGAAGCTCATGAATATTTTCAGATATAGTTAAAAGAATGTTAGTTAATGTAGCTCCCCTTCCCGGAAAATTTTAAAATATTTTATTTATTATTGTAACTGATTTACTTGGTGATTATTAGATTTTATAAATAATTTCTAGAATTTCGATATATGTAAATTATACGTATTATCATTAATATCTAATGGTGTTGTAGAATAATTGTGAGAGTTGGCAGACCAAAGAAATACTTGGTGTAATAAGATGCATACAAGATACATTGATTTATTTCATTTTGTTACCATAGTTATTATTATTATTATTGTTATTATTATATTACTCTTATTATTAGTATTATTGTTATTACTATATTATTTCTTAGTATACCTGTGTATGTGTATATATATAAATATACATATATACATAATATATGGGTGTATAAATAAATAACGTGTAGATGTATATACATAAATATATATGTGTGTATATAGAAATATAATTTGTATGTGTATATAAAGGGGTGTACGTAAATGAATATAAGTAAATATATATAATATATGTGCCTGTTTATGTAAATATGAATATACGTATATAGTGGGTATTTATATATATTTAGGTGTGTATAAATATATATATATATATATATATATATATATATATATATATATATATATATATATATATATATATATATATATATATAAGTATTGTAATAAAAGAAAAAGAAAAAGAAAAGAAGCAAAAGAATGAGAGAAAGAGCAGCAATACCCAACCGAGGGTCCCAGCCCAGGCCAGCTCGAGCTTGGACCTGAGCTCAGCAGGCCGAGCGGGCTCCTCCCAATCCCCATTGTTTGCAACCAGCAAACAACTGACCCGAGCACTTGGCTTCGATCAGTTGCAGTTTCATACACATATTGTGTATATATAGCGCGAGAGAAGAAAACGCAACAGCAGCAAACCTCAAACCCTAACCCTAAATACCAACCCAGCCGACCCCCGACCTCGAGGAGACCACGGCGCTGCCGGAGTCCACCGTCGAGGGCGCGCCGGCCGGCCGGAGTCGCGGGACAGCGCGCGCGAGCGCGCGGGATAAACCTGAAAGCGACAGCAACAGCGAGTGAAGGGGGCCGACTTCACATCGATCTCCCCGCCACCTCGGTTCGTCGTTTCACGAACGAACTTCTCTGGTATGTCGACAACCTTACCCTTGTTAATCTCCTTCAAATAGTTTTAATTATTTCGCTTCATCCGCATCGAAGAACGAGCCCAAAATCGGCAAAATCCTGTCCAAAACAGGACAGGAAATCCCTCTCGAACACCCAACTTGGCGTCGAGTTTCCCATCAACCTATTCGTCGAATCCACAAACTTCCTGAACAGAAGTTAACCACAACATATTGGTCTAGGAAAGTCCAGTAGGAAGGTTGTAATTTTTGCTTTGTACAGAGAATTATACAGAGGTAAACTTGGTCAAAAATCTGTTTTTCAAAACATGGAAATTGATCCACACGACGTCCGTCCCGCCATTTCGGGCGACGTGGTCGCGCACCGTAAGCATCGAAAGTTGCGTAACGGCTTCGTGGGCGTGTGGGCTTTGGCGGAATTCAAATTGGTCGCGTGTGCGCGACGAATTTGATGCGTATCCGTCGAAATTTACCGTATCGTGCACGTTGCAAGTTCTCCAATTACTTTGTGCACGCTCGTCAGATCGAGACGAAACTTATGCCAACAGGTCCATAACGTTTTTCTGGTCCTGCATGCCAAGTTTGGTCCGATTCTGAGACCGTTGATAAAATTACCGTTTTGCGGGCCCCACGGTCCCACACAACGGGCGATTTTGTGCACGGCCCGCCGGAATCCAACTTTGGACATACGGTTGGGTTCGTATCGGAAAACTGGATCCGTAGACATGTAGTTTGACGACTTTAGAGACCGTTGACTCTGGCACGCTTTTCGGTGCAAAGCGGGTCCAACGGCGGACATCGTTTTTGCCCGAAATTACCGTTTTGCCCCTATATCCAGAATTAAACTTAAGGACAGGCAATCCTAGCTAATTGGACTATTCTGAGATCATTGGCATTGTTTATTTCAGTATTCGGGGACTGTTGTACGAGTTTTGACTATTGTGGCACATTGAGTAGTTCAGATTGTCGGTTTCACCAGCAAAGGACCACAGGCGAGTACAGTTTATTGTCTGCATTTCGATATTGATCTTTACTATATTTCATTGATTAGTCATTGGTTATGTGATATTTTTATACTCTATTATAAATTATTGAGTCGGGAATGAGAAGTACCAGGGATGTGTGATCAGACCGTAGACATTGTAGATATTGTAGACATTGTAGATATCGTAGACATTGTAGATATTGTAGACATTGTAGATATTATAGACATTGTAGATATCATAGACATTGTAGATATTGTAGACATTGTAGATATCGTAGACATTGTAGATATTGTAGACATTGTAGATATTGTAGACATTGTAGATATTGTAGATATTGTAGACATTGTAGATATCGTAGACATTGTAGATCTTGTAGACATTGTTTATTTTATGCAGTAGACATCGTAGACATTGTTTATTTTCTGCAGTAGACATCGTAGACATTGTTTAAATTCTGCAAGTAGATATCGTAGACCGTGCGGTGTAGTACCCCAGACCGATCACATGTCAAAGGTACTTCTAACAGTGGGGAAAGTATATGTGTCTATTTATCTACTATTGATTTTCTGTCTATTCTTACGGCTTTACTGTTTATTTTCAAAACTCATGATTGATGTCTAACCTTTGTTTTATAGTCATTTTCTTTATTGAAATTGCATTCAGTGGATTGTGCTCGTTCCATTCCTGACTGGAAACCAACATTTTTAGGTTAGCCGTGGATTCACTTAGCATGGGGAGTTCGGGTGTACTTGCAGATGAGCCTAGAAGACTAGTTAGATAGTCAAGTTATAGTCATTCATTTATTTGTACAAGTTTATATTTTCCTGCAAAATGTAAAACTTATGATCATTGTAAGTTAAATTAATTATGTGAATGAGCATCTTTGTGATTATGATCTTCATGGCCGTGACAGCGTTCTACCACCGACACTGCGGCGTAGGCTGGCTTGGACACGTCTCGTATTCGTTTAAAAAAAACAGGTCCGGGTCGTGACAGTTAACGCATAATGGCAGGACAGCAGCACACTGTCGCCATTTAATTAAATTATGGAGACTATGGATTCACTGCAGCCAGCAGCGCACTGGCGAGGCATGACCCCTAGAGTTGAAAGTAGTTTATGAAAATATAGGTTATAGAATGTTACTAAAACTATGGCTAGTGGTCCTCTTTGATCGTAGTTACCTTGTGTCAGGTAGAGTATCTGATAGGATATCACATATGAGTCACGGAACCAAGGGTTTACCATCGCATGAGTATACGGGCGAGACGTAATCCTTGGTGAAATGATTTCAGACGTGATTACAAGTTTGGAATACTATGGAGGATAGGACAATGCCATGTATGTCCCATAAGATCCAAAGCTAATTCTAGTGGAAGTTCTGCAGGATGGATAGCATGTCTCCCAACCTAGTATTCCGTGGTCCTTGTGATCTATTGGCGAGGTAAATGACTGACACTAATAGGTTTGCATAGAATATAGAATTCAGTAGTCCATAAACCATTAGTCGACCAAGGCCTTAAGGATAAGAAGATAATGGGATGACTATATAAGCAATAACACTAGATAAAGTTTTGATTCTCGCAAAACTCAAACTACTTGTGCCTTCTTTCAAAAAAAATCTCGCATACTTGTATTTTTGACTATCTTGACCAATGCTGCTATTACAGCCTAGTTTTGCAAGCTCACTCTGTTTTCGAGCTTGATTCAAGACATATGTTTATTGGGGACGCCTGCTAACATATTGTCTAATCAGAATCAGTATATTACGGTCTGATCAACCATGATGCATTTGGTTCGCTCTTCATTTTATTACCCTACGTAGATTGAGATACAGAGGTATCCAGAATCTCATCCGCGACTGCTTTGACAATTCCTCTTAAATTATACATCCGCCTTTGAATCACGTAATTGTATTCGATGACATCTCTCTTAAACTCTTTAATGTTTTGTCTTTCACTGATTGGAAAGACGAAAGCTCGTAATTAATAGATAGATACAGAGTATCCCCCATGGCTATGATAGTGTATACGCAAGTGTAGCTACCATCGGTCCACCCTGTGACTGGAACCTTGCCTTGAGTTACCCGTCCTCCCTTCGACACTAAACCTACTATCTTGATCTTCTAGTCATTGGAGTCCGAGAATGATTAGGATCCTTCCCTTGACTAAATGCCAACCTAGGAGACTATCTATTCTCAAGAAAACAAATGGTGTGAGCCTCTAATTAATTGCTTGAAGCTTGCTTTAACTAGAACCCTGGTGACAACAGTCTGGCAGGTTTGACCCCAATAGAAATTCAGGATTCAGTTGATAGAAATCTCTTCATACGATGTGCTTTAGAGTTGGTTACCCCGTCGATAACTCTTGTATATCGTGGACGAGTAGGTCATTCTATTTTATCGATCGTGTGTCATTGTACACACTCATTTTCCATTTATTGAGAAATGATCCTTGACTTGACTTATATCTACCGTACCCCATTACGTCGTGCCTGATTATCTATTAACAAGAGTCGAGGTACAATATCCAGACTTTGAAATTCTTCTAACCTCATTATTCCTAAAACCATGTCCTAGCTTCTAAGGTGGGTAGACTGTAAGCTTTCTAAAAAATTTAGGATATACGAGGATTACCGATTGATTAGAGTGATTTCCATTAGAATGACAATTAGTGCCCATGGACTCCCACTTTCCATTTAGTTCATTTTGTGTCCCCGGCCGTGTCATTAATATTAGGAGCACGAGACCAGCTGTTACCTTCCAAAAAAATTTATACGCAAGATCTAGACGAGTCCACTTTCATCTAGGTATATCATGTCCCACTCAAACACGTCCCCTTGTACTCTATTTTTATAGTACGGCTTTCAAGTAAAAAGGACTAGCTATAACCCTTACCATGATACCAGTATACTTCCCGACTACGACTAGAGACTCAACTTCGAATCGAATCTTTCGACCCAATATATGGTTGTGATCGACTCGAAGCCCACTACGCACATGTCACTGGTGTGCCATTCAATTGTGTCTTCTCGTGCTACTTAAACACAAAAGTCACTGAAGGCGCATTTTTGAGTTTTAGGAAACTAGCAAACCAACCTGACTGGCAACTAGCTCGACCAAAGGTGGATAGAAGTTCTCGGAGTTTCATAGTTACAAAATGGCTAAGAGGAGGATATAAACTGTTTTGAGGAAATAAAAAAAATTTGAGGAGATTTAAGTAATGGTAGATTTCCTTTTTGAATAGTTATGAATTAGAATTTCGAGGACGAAATTATTTTAAGGTGGGTAGATTTGTAACCTCTCTTCCCAAATTTTTTATAATATACTTTATTTATTTATTCAAATTAAATGGTGTTTTTTAGATTTTATAAATAATTATTTAGTTAATTATTACGGTATATGATTTTAGCCATGATAGAGTTTTGGAGTGCACGGTGACTAGAAATCGTGGCACGGATAGTGCCATGGCGTGCTTTGGCTAGTGTATTAGCCCCGGTAGGAAAGACTGAGCCATAGTGATATTCTAACTAGAAAAATCAGGCAAAGTTACAACTTAACCCTTGTCGAAGTTTTATTTATCTATTAATTATATTATTGAGTTTAGGGAAACCGATTATACCATTTTAGTCTGGACTGGACCCGAACTGAGCCCAAACCCATGTAGTCATGCGGGACGTTCAATGACATTCGTGTTGACATATTTTGGTATGAGTGTGTGTTGTATTTCATTTTAATGGTTTAAAGAATATTTCTAAGTATTTTAAGTTAAATATTATAAATATCATTATTGGTGGATATTCGAGAATATTGGTATATAATAGGTTATTGTACTTTTTGGGATTATTAGACTGCATATACTGGTATATATACACCATTATTGTTTTGTTAAATTTTGTTATTATTATTATTATTATTGTTATTATTATTATTTTATTATTATATTTATCGAGGTTGTTATTATATAATACTATTATTATTGGTTATATTATATTTTTCAAGTAAATGTTATATATACGTATATTCGTATTTATATTTATAGGCCCTACACTAAGAATAGATAATATTAAGATTTGTATTGCTATTAAAAATATTTATGGAGATTTTATGGAGATTTATTATATAAGTTAATATGTTCATATATATATACATATATGTATATATATAAATATGAGTAATAAAAGAATAGGAAAAGGAAACAAAACAAAATAAACACCCATGGGCCAACTCTAGGCCGAGCCCAGCCTAACTTGCGCCAACAGAGGCCTACCCCACCCGATTGGTGCTCAGCCACCATATGCGCGTATAAAATACGAGAGAGAGTAGAGGGAGTTCGAGCAAAAACCCTAATCCAACTTCTCCCCGACCTCGCTAACGCACCTGCGCGTGCGCCCCACCACCTGCGGCCGCCTGTCGCCGTCGGGCATCGCCGGAACCGCCGTCCGAACCCAGGCCGAGTGCGCACAGGCGGACTATAACGAACAGCGGATGCATCAACTTCGTCGGTAGTTTTCTCCGCGCACGGTCGACCATTCTTCGAGCCATTTGTTCAGGTATGGACCCAACATATACCTCTTGATTCCTTTTCTGATAGATTGAATTATTAAGCGATAGATTGCCCGAGAATTTGATACGAAGATCGACGAAAAACTGTCGAAACAGGACACGTGAGCCAGTCCAACTACTCTAGTTCACGGCCAATTTTCTCCCAAACCATGCACGATTTCAAAAATCTAGTTGAAGGCATTTATTGACAACATGTAGGACATAAAAACCCTACTTTTAGTTTTAAATTTAGTCCTTTATGCAGTGACAGAAATCGGCTTGAAAATCGTAAAAAACATGTTTTAAAAATTATAAAATCTAGAAAAATCTCTCGATACGACGTGCGTCCCGCCAATTCGGGCGACGTGGTCACGAACCAAAAGCATCAAAAGGTGCGTAACGGCTTCGTGGTCGTGTGGGCTTTGACGGAATTCAAATTGGTCGCATGTGTGCGACGAATTTGATACGTATCCGTCGAAATTCACCGTATCGACCTCTGTGCAATTTTTTCAATTACTTTGTGCACGCTCGTCAGATTGAGACGAAACTTATGCCAGTAGGACCGTATCGTTTTTCTGGTCCTGTATACCAAGTTTGGTCCAATTCTGAGACAGTTGATTGGATCGCCGTTTTGCGGGCCCTACGATCCAATTCAACGGGCGATTTTGTGCACGGCCCGCTGGAATCCAACTCTGGACATACGGTTGGGTTCGTATCAAAAAATTGGATCCGTAGACATATAGTTTGACGACTTTAGAGAACGTTAACTCGGGCATGCTTTTCGGTGCAAAGCGGGTCCAACGGCGGATACCGTTTTGACCTGAAATTACCGTTTTGCCCATGTGTCCAGAATTGGATTTAAGGACAGAAAATTCTAGCTAAATTAACTATTCTGAGAATATTGGTAATGTCTATTTCAGCATCTGGAGACTTTTGTACAGGTTTTGACTTTTGTGGCTCACTGAGTGGTTTAGACTATCGGTTTTACCAGCAAAGGACCACAGGCGAGTACAATTTATTGTCTACATTTTGATATTGATCTTTACTATATTTCATTGATTGGCCATTGGTTATGTGATTTTTATACTCTATTATAAATTGTTGAGTCGGGAATGAGAAGTACCAAGGATGTGTGATCCGACCGTAGACATTGTTTATTTTCATGCAGTAGACCTCGTAGACAGTGTTTATTTTCATGCAGTAGACCTCGTAGACAGTGTTTATTTTCATGCAGTAGACCTCGTAGACATTGTTTATTTTCTGCAAGTAGACCTCGTAGATATTGTTTATTTTCTGCAAGTAGACCTCGTAGACATTGTTTATTTTCTGCAAGTAGACCTCGTAGACATTGTTTATTTTCGTGCAAGTAGACCTCGTAGACTTCGCGGTGTAGTGTCCCAGACTGATCATATATCAAAGGTACTTCTAACAGTGGAAAAATTATTTTTGGTCTATTGCTATTGATTTTTTTTTGTCTTTTCTGTTTATTTTCAAAAACATGTAATTGATGTCTAACCTCTGTTGTATAGTTATTTTTCTTTATTTGAAATTGCATTCAGTGAATTGTGCTCGTTCCATTCCTGACTGGAAACCAATATTTTTCAGGTTAGCCGTGGATTCACTTAGCTTGGGGAGTGACGGGTATACTTGCAGACAAAAGCCTAGAGACTAGCTAGATAGTTGAGTTGCAGTCATTCATTTATTTGTACAAGTTTATATTTTTCTACAAATGTAAAACTTGTGATCATTGTAAGTTAAATTAATTATGTGAATGAGCATAATTTGTGATTTTGATCTTCATGGCCGTGACAGCGTTCTACCGCCGACACTGCGGCGTAGGCTGGCTTGGACATGTCTCGTATCCGTTTAAAAAAAATGGGTACGGGTCGTGACAGTAGGCATCTTAGCTACCGGGGCAAATGTCTCTGAATAGTCGATCCCTTCAACCTGATGATTACCGAACACAACCAGCCATGCCTTTAAGCGCTCAACACTTCCGTCGGATTTGTACTTGATTTTGTACACCCATCGACTTCCCAATACTTTCTTCCCAGGAGGCAAATCGACAAGACTCCACGTCCCATTATCTTTCAGAGCCTGTATTTCAGTTTACATAGCCGCACGCCAGCCTGAATCTGGTGAGGCCTGGCGATATGAAGTAGGCTCAACACCTGCAGTGATGGCTACAAAAAAATCTCTGTGTCCAGCAGTAAATATGTTATAAATTAGAAATTGTGTTAGAGGATACGAAGTACCTGAGGAAGTGACGGGAACAGATGAACTGTGGTGAAGGGGGGACTTTTACTTCAAACAACATTCGTCACAAAATCCTGTAATCGTACTGGCTGTGATTTCTTTCTCATTCCTCTTCCCAATACTACATCTTCGGGCACTTCTGGCAATACTGTATCCCCTGTATCATCAGTAGTATCCGCATCACCCCCAGCGGACTCTCCTGCCAATACTTCTGCATCCACCTGTGCATCCTCGCCACTCGGTGCCGAGCTACCATCAACCACTCTGGCCTCAGCAAACGTAGCCGGCACCATCCCAAAAGCCTCTATATCGTCTCCCGGCACCTCAACAGATGTATGGCGTGTCGCAGAAGACATCTCGCTAGCAGAGCCACACCCAGGAAATTCTTTTTCATAAAAAGTAACATCAGGGGACACAAAAAATGCACCAGTCTCCAAATCATACAGTTTTCATCCCTTTTTATCAAGTAGATACCCAACAAAGATACAGTTTCTGCTCCTGCTAGCAAATTTATCATGTCGTGATTTCAAATCATACGCATAGCACAGACAACCAAAAATGCGTAGATGACCATACGAAGGAGCCGAACCATATAAAACTTCATAAGGAGACTTAAAATGCAATATACTAGAAGGGGTTCTATTTATCAAATAACATGCAGCCAGAACACATTCCCCCCAAAAATCTACGAAAAGAGAACCCTGGAATCTCAATGCCCTGGCTACATTTAAAATATGTCGATGTTTTCTTTTCACCCTTCCATTCTGTTGAGGTGTCCAAACACAGGATGTTTGGAACAATATACTTTGAGATAAAAAATAATCTCGTAAATAATTAAATTTAGCTCCATTGTCACTCCGCACATGACGTATATCAGCCCCAAACTGATGCTTCACCATAGCAATGAATTTAAGGAACATAGAATAAACAACACACTTATCCGTCAATAAAATAACCCAAACAGCTCTAGAAAAATCATCCACCAAAGTCAAAAAATATTGTGCCCCATTAGAAGACGGAACATGATATGGTCCCCACAGGTCACAGTGTATAAGTTCAAAGCATCTCAAAGCACGACTACTACTATCAGGAAAGCATCACGAGTCTGTTTAGCTTGATGACAAATATCACAAGCCTTATGAGAAAATATACTACTACCAGAGAGAAAAGGTAAAGTCTGTATTACTTTATCTGAAGGATGCCCCAGTCTACTATGCCAAACCTCGGAATCACTCTCTTTGTATGCCAGGATCACCGAAGCCAAAGAAGCTGGAACCTCCCCCAAGAAGTAAAGTCCACCCCTTTGTTCACCTGCTCCAATCACCATCCACGTACTTCGGTCCTATAAATCAGGAGTAAATAATATATCACAATTTCTGGCACCAATCAATTGTGAGACAGAGATCAAATTGCAAGTCAATATCGGAACATAAAGAACATCCGTCAACACCAATGAAGCAGTCAAAAATACTTTGCCTCTTAGAACAGCCTCAATAGTACTTCCATCAGGCAAAGTCACAGGACAGACAGGGCCCTCAAAGCAATCAACTAAACAATCACGAAAACCTGTCGCATGAAGAGTACCCCAGTATCGAATATCCAAGGGACAGAAGAATTCTTATCCATCAGACGATCATAGTTTGAAGGACCAGGGTTGGAAGGATTGTCGTTATCCAGCAAGCTCATCAGTTTCTGCCATTGTTCACCTGAGAGTGGTGAAGGATACCCTCCATGCATCATATCCGCCGAACTGCCAGCAAGACTAGCAGGGACACCATGACCAGCAGCGGCGACATGATGAACAACCCCTATGCCACCAGCACCACGTCCCCCATCACGTCTCCGTTGTGGTGTCGGGCCTCTGCCACCACCAGCACCACGTCCGCCCTCACACCGAGGACGAGTCTCCGACCACTCTGGATAGCCAATCTTGGCAAAGCAAGTTGCAACATCATGACCTATTTTCTTGCAATGAGTACAGATCATACCTGATTTGTCCCTGGAATCTGAGGTGCTACTATTAGAAGCAGTAGAAATACGAGGTGAAGTCTTGATAGCCAGCGCCATCACCTTCTCAGTAGCGGATTGGACCTGAGAATTTTGTATATCCTCCTCCTCACGGACTGCCTGGTATGCCCGATCTAAACTTGGCTGAGGATCCTGAGCCAGAAGATTAGATCGGGTATGACCATACAACTCAGCATTCAACCTATACATAAAGTCCTGAAAGTGGTCTTCATCCCTCATAGCCTGTAGCTTTGCAGCAAGTTCACCACAGGTACAAGTAAGCAATGGAAAATAAGCAGCTTGTTCATCCCACAAAGATTGTAAATTTCTAAAGTAGGTTTCCACAGACGTCGAAGCCGTTTGTTTGCACTCAGCCAATGCCACCATAATTTGTTGCTTCTGAGTGCCATTGCTAACAACAAATCTTTTCTCCAACAAGTTCCACAATGGACAAACCTCCTCAAAGTACGGCAAAGATTTCTTCAGAGACGGATCAGTTATATTAAGAACCCATTGAACCAATAGTGCTTGGACGCATCTCCAATCAAGCAATTTGCTAGCATCATTAACAGGTTTGACTTCAGTACCTTCCAGAAAAGTGATCTTTCGCCTAGAGATCAGGGAGAGACGTATCGACCGAGACCATTCAGCATAGTTCGGTCCACGGAAAACAATATGAGTAATAATATTTCCTGGTTGATCAGCAGAACTCAAAAAATATGGATCCTTCGGATTAGGATAATTTGGGTTGTGTGTACCGCCACCACCAGTCGCGACGGAGTAGCTGGACGCAGCATCATTTGTCATCGCGGATGTCGGATGTACAAAAATTTTGTACAAACTCCGACGAATCGACCGCTGATGGACGGGGTCGGCGGCGAATCGGCTGCGATCAGGGGCGCCGGATATGGCGCGTAGGGGCAAGCGGATGTCGGGTGTACAAAAGTTTGTACAACTCCGACGAATCTGTCGCAGTCAGGTGCGTAGGGGACGACCGGTGCAGTCGGGCGCCGGGATCGGTGAAGAAATTTTTGCTTTGCTTTGTACAAAAATTCTGACTCACCTAACTCAACGCTTCTTGTTCACAAACCGAAGAAGCTTTTGCTTTGCTTTGTGATATAAAAAAACCAAAAAATCCTGTAATATTTCCCAAAGCAGTAAATATGTCAATCTAAAACTAAAGCCGAAGAAGAAGAAGAGGAAGGGAGTTGCCACTCTGATACTGTTTGGAAAAGAAATCAATTGATAGAGATGAAGTCATTGTGGTAACTCCACCAGAACCAAGGACAATAGAATCTTCGTCCTCTTCCAACTGCACTAGTAGAAAGCCACTCTCACTTACGCAATTAAGGAAAACTACCTCAACCACCGCAAGTTGCAGGCGCGTACGGCGGCGGATCTGCGGCGCGTACGGCGTCGGGCGCGTACGGTGGCGGATCGGTGCTGACCGGCGCGGGAGCGGTCAGGCGCGGGATCGACGGATCGTCGCGGATCGGCGGACGGCTCAGTCGGAACCGGGAGGGGAAGGGAGATGTAGAGTCTGGCGGCTAGGGTTTTTCGAGAGGCTTTGATACCATATAGAAAATAATAATGCCTTGTTCTCATTGCTAGGATTTGTTACAATATATATAGTGTCTACATTTGGACTTATGGGCCATATTTACATTAGAAATATAATCTAACAATCTAACAAGTTGCATCCCACTTATTTTATCATAATTCAATGTGCACCCCACTTATTTGAGAGTATTTTGGTCATAATTCAAGGTGCATCCTACTTAAATGGGAGGGGAGGTCAAAGGAGTTGCCTGTTAGTCATTGACGATTTTCGTTAAAGTGGAAGGTTTTATGTATTATGGTAATAATACTTTATATAAAAGAGTTAATTGCTCAAATGGTGACTAAGGAATGTCATGGTCGCCATTTTGGTGATCAAACTTTTTTTTGGGATTAATTGGTACTTAACTTTTAATTTTGGTTTAAAGAGTGCATGAACTAGATTTTGTTGGTATAATTGATTGTAGAGCCGTCATTTTGTACTCGATAAAAGCTATTTGTGTATGTAGAATTTCTTCGAACACTAATATTCTTAGTCGAAAAAACAAAAATATGACAAAATAACTATGAAATATAAGGTACGTGGCCATCACATGTCCATTTTTATCCAAAAATAACCAACGAAATCTAGTTCAGGCACTCTTTAAACAAAAATGCAAAGCTTAGGTGCCAAATTAACCCAAAAAAGTTTGATCACCAAAACGACAACCACTATATTCTTCAGACACCATTTGGATAATTAACTCTATATAGAATATAAAACATATGTAAGATATGTGTAATTATTTTCAAAATAAAGGAGGTTTGTTAGTAAACATAAAATATAGAAAACGGGCTAATTAGTGTTTAGATCCTGGATTTTATACCAGCTTATAGATTAAGTCCTAACATGTCTAATTGAAAAGTTTGGACCTTGAATATTTATTTTTTGTTATTTTTTTTCTTCTATTATACCCTCGCTTTCCAACAATAAATTTTTTTATATAAATTATTGAGAGTATAATGAAAAAGATAAAACAAAATATAAAAATTTATAGTTTAAAAATTCTAATTAGAAATGACAGGACTTAAACTCCACTCTAGTTAGCCCAAAAAAAAACCCATAAATTACCAAAGAATCAAATTCACAGTAGGTAATATCGTGGAAGCTGTAGGGGCTTTCTTGTAATTCCTTTTACGTTCTTGAAAACCGGAATAAGAGAGGCGTTGGTGGAGGAGGAGAGCAGTCCTCTCTCCCTCTTACTTGCTTCTTCTTCTTCTTTCGTTTGGGAAATCGGGGAAAAAAGAAAGAAAGAAAGGGACGACAGCAGCAGATCAGCAATGGCGGATCAGCTGAGCGACGACCAGATCTCCGAGTTCAAGGAGGCCTTCAGCTTGTTCGACAAAGACGGAGACGGTCAGATCATCTCTTCCTTCTCCCGTCGGATCCGTCTCCGCTTCAATCGGATCGGCGGATTCTCTTCATCATTTTGGTTTGATTTAAGATTCCTTCCTAATTTTTTTTACTTCGTTCTAATGCTTCCATGGTGATCACTTCCTCAACAAAATTATTAACCAGAAATGGCAACATTTGATGGTTTGGGGGGTCAATGGATGATGAGAATCAAGAATTCACACAGTTGTTAATTATGGACAAAAAAAGGACTTTTGTGATTGCTATCAATGTTATATCTTGAGGTCAAGCTGATTAATTGAATGCTACAAGTAATATTGTGGTTATTTGCATGTTTTTGGCATGCGGGCGTGAATGTCAAGCGATATAATTGACACATACGTGACACTAAGTTAAAAAAAGAAATAAATACACTGACCCTGAATATTTATTTTTTGTTATTTTTTCCCCCCTATTATACACTCGCTTCCCATGCACGACAATAAAATTTTCTACAGGGCCGGCCCGGAACATTTTGATGCCCAGGACGAAATATAAAATGATGCCCCTTCTTCAGAAAAATATTAGAAATAAAATATCAAAAAAAAAAAAAATTGCATGATACAATAAACCAAAGTGAACCCGTTTAAATTGAGGCCTGATTCATGCCAGCTAACCTTAAATTTTGCATCAGGAATATATCCTAGCAAATGGTAATACTAGTACTTTTGTAGTTTAAAAAAAAATCTCCGATGAAATATGTTATTTAACATTTCTTGTTTATGTTTTTTCAGTACTAGGATTGAGATATATGAGCTTGTTTGCCTAATTTATCAACAATAGAGAAACTTAAGAAACATAACAAATATAATAAAAAAAAAACCAAAATCATGAGGATTAAAAATTACAAGAGGAACAAAAGCTACAAAATATTTCAGTTTGAAAACCAAATCATTGTGAAATCTTAAGTGCAAAGATTACGAAAAGATATTCAACACTAGGAACAACGTATAATTTTAAGTGTGAAATCTTAAGTGCAACGATAAACGAAAAGACTCATCGCCATCGGCTCATCGGTATTCAACACCAACGTGAGATCAATTATAACTTACAACACGTAGTGAGCTAAATATACTACAGAAGCTGACTGAAACTTAGTTACTATGAAAATGTGCATAAATAGAGAGATTACGAAGGAAGATCGAAGATATAATACAAACAATATGTATCCTAATTTTTAAAAGATGCAAATTTTGAAGTCTATGTTTGTGTCCGTGCAAAGTAGATTATATGTAAATATAACTTGGAACTTTCGAAAAATAAACTACATCAATAGAACTCCTCATTGAAAAGACGGAGGGAGGGGGGGGTGCAAAGAGATATTGTCATTAGTCATTAACAACAGAGGGAACTCAAAAAACATAATAAAGCCAAAATCACGAGGAATAAAAGTTAAAAAATATTTCAATTCTCAAAATAAAAGTCTTGCTAAAATATCAGGTTCACATTGATACCTCTATCTCACATTTTCGTCTCCTCTTCGGGTCAAGGCTCAAGTAGAGGCCCCAGAGAGAGAGAGAGAGTGTCGCCATGGCCTTCTTCGCGTAGTCTTACATCACGGAATCCTTTTTAAGGATTTTAGGAGAAATTGAAGAAAATTATAAATTTTGTGTTTCAATTATAAGCAAAAGAGAGAATGAAGAGAGAATTAAAATGAACAATTTTTTAAAAAACTTATTGTTCGTCGTCTGGAATCGGAAGTGACGTGAAGAACTTTTTTTCCTCTGAAATGCAAAAAGAAATCTGAAGCGATAAGAAGACTAGTTTTTCTTTGAAATATAAGAGTCGGACTGCTATCCAATTCCCAAGCGCCATGTCCTATTGTTGAATTGCTATAATTATTTTCTTCGGACCTTGCACTTTAAAGAATAAATCAAAGTAACAATGTTTTATTATTTATTACTATTACTAACTTTAAAAAAAATTGGGGCCCCTTGGGATTTGGGGCCCAGGGCGCAAGCCCTGTCTGCCCCTCCTCCGGGCCGCCCCTGATTTTCTATATAAGTTATTGAGGGTATAATGGGAAAGATAAAACAAAATATAAAAATTTATGGTCTAAAAATTCTAATTGGAAATGACAGGTCTTAAACTCTAAACTATATTCTTCGGACACCATTTGGATAATTAACTCTATATACAATATAAAACATACGTAAGATATGTGTAATTATTTTCAAAATAAAGGAGGTTTGTGTAGTAAACATAAAATATAGAAAACGGGCTAATTAGTGTTTAGACCCTGGATTTTATACCAGCTTATTGTTTAAGCCCTAACATGTCTAATTGAAAAGTTTGGACCCTGGATATTTATTTTTTGTTATTTTTTTTCTTCTATTATACCCTCGCTTCCCATGCACACACACACCCCCCCCTCCAATGTTTCATGAGTATTACAAGAACTACTCCTACTTTATAATTTTAATAAAACATAGGGGTGGTTAGTGTTATAAGTTTCTATAGAAAAACATAAACTATAGGGGTCCTTGTAATTAGTTTCAAAGTAGGGGTTGTTTTCTGTAATAAGTATAAAACATAGAGATAGTTAAAGTAAATTACCCTTAAAAACTAAAAAAGCAATTTTTTTTGGGGTGGGCTGGAGCCCACCTCAGCCCTTAAGGTGGTTCTGCCCTTGACTATGAGGTTACTCGAAACGGACAACATGATATGGATATGACCAATAGTTTAGCGAGTGTTAGTGTTTCCTAGGAAGGAGGTGAAATAATTGCCCCTTTTGGAACATGCAGAAGTTGAATTGCTTGTGACTCTTGTTTAAAAACTGACCGCATTAGTAGTTTGTCCGATTTCGGTGATGGGTTTAGAGCTTTTGTCAGATTTAGTCTTGATGTGTCTAAGTGACCATGTACTTTTTTTAGTTGATGTTAGCTATCACATTTTAAGAAACTAGGACTGGCATTTATGGTGTGGGGAATACATTTTATGAATTTTTTCAAACAGCACTCCCTCTTTGTAAGAACAATGGAATCAGTGGATGCCATGGGATGGTATATTTCTTGAGTTTGATCTTTTGATGTCAAAGATATCTTTTAGAATATTCCCTTGTACCCTGTTCATTTTCAAAGTCAGTCAAGGCATAAGTTTATGATTTGTTGTGTGATATCTTAGAATTTGCTATTTCGAATGGGTTAGTAATGTTGAGAAATGATCCAACTTGAGCCGATGTACGTGTTTCTAGTTGATCCATATCACTAGGGACAATTGTCATGTTAATATCATTGCCATCATTAGGGGTAAACTTAGTTGTTAGGAAGTGGGAGCTCGAAGCCCCCACCTAATTTTGGAATAAAAAAAATCTTTATAGAGCCCCCCCCCCCCCCCTCCCCATAATTTTGCCAAAGTATACAAATATTTGATCCTCTACTTTTGAAGTCATTATGAAATATGAATAAGTAGTCAAATTGGTAAAGTAGTAGAGTATATGCGGTAGGTCTTGAGTTCTACGACATTTGGACATCTTTTTATAAATATCTTTTTTTTACTACTCAATCCCCTTTGTAGATATATTGTGAGCCCCTACTCACTAAAATTCCTTATTGTGAGCCATACTCACTAAAATTCCTGGATCCACCTTTGTGCATAATCAACATTTTCATATACATTCATATAAATTTTTTAGTTACTAGTTATCTAGATAAATATTAAACAATGATGTTACTCTTTACAAATTCTATTCAATATCGTAATCAAGTATTGCAACAGTATTCTACAAGTTTAATAAAGTTTCTTAAGAGCATCGTCACCATTTCCTTGTGAATTTATCTCGTGGCAATATTCTTAAATATCTCTGGACTCCATACCCCATATGTCTGTTCACTCCGTGTCTAACATTGGTAATTCTGTTCTTAAGTGTCTCCATAATTATGGATACCGAGAAAGCATGTCAATGAACCACTAGTAAAAATGCTAATCAATCTATATTACGGCCATCTCATGCTCCATAACCACCCTATTTATGGAAGAGGCTTATATCATGATTTGATGGCCAGGGGCTGAACTACATAACTCATGTGTGTTCACTCCATGTTCAACAATGGTAATTATGTTCTTCACCGTCCCCCTAATTATGCATACCAAGAAAGTATGTTAATGAACCACTAGTAAAAATGCTAATCAATCTATAATGCAACCATCTCATGCTCCATTATGGAAGAGACTTATCTCATGATGATTATGGCTAGGGGCGGATCTAGAAATTCTAGGCAGTGGGGGGCTCATAGTATGGTTACAAAGGGGGCTCGAATAAGAAAAAAAGATCCATAAAAGAGTTCAAATATTGGGAAGAATTTTTATCTCAAGACCTACCACATATACCCTATCCACTTTACCAACTGGACTACTCGTTCATTATGATGACTTTAAAAGTATATGACCAAATATATTTGTATGTTTTGGCAAAATTATGCAAAAAAGAACTCTATAAATATTTTTTTTACCTGAAATGCAGCGGTAGCTTGAGACCCCACTCCCTTACATGTTGGTCTGCCCTTGATGATGGCAATGATATTGAAAAGATGGTTTAGTTGCCTCTAGAGATTCCAAATCAACTAGAAACATGTATCTCGGTCGGCTAAAGTTGGATCATTTTTCAACATTATATACCTATAAAAAAACCCTATGAAGACTATTTTCCAGAAATCAATTGGGGCATGAACCCCACTCTCTTAGGTTTGCTCTTGATTATGCGGATGGATGATGATGTGATGAACTAATATTCTTACCAAACATCATGAATCCATCTCGATAAAATCATGCAAATGCGATAACTATATAACTGATGGCTGGTTTCCACTTGTTTCTTGCGCTTGTTTGATTTGAGTTTACTGATCACAATTGCAGAAATCACCTAAACTATTGAACGATGTTAAACAGTTAAGCATACCAGACAAAGTTCAAAATTAATGACAGAGATTCAATGACCATCATGGGCCTTATCCCTACAAAAGTAAAGAAGTAATTTTCTCTAAAGGCGGGCGGTGTTATGCTTCTGTTCGTATTGGAGTACTCTAAAACTAAATTTAGTGGGAGCATTGATTGAGAGAAATCCTTTCACCAAATGTACAGTAGCCTAACAAACCCACCGGGATCGGATCACTGATATGGATCTCAACTTGATTTCTTGCACTTGTTTGATTCAAGTTTAGAAATCATGATCACATAAACCGCCTAAATTGTTGAACGAGATTAACAGTTAAGCACAACACACCAAGTTCAAAGGTATTGATGAAAGCTCTGACTGTCATCTCACTCATTACATGTAGGGGTGAAAAGTAAACATGCAATTTCTCAAAAGAACACAATGTTGTCGTGCTTTTCTTTGTATTCGGTTTGCTAAGCATAAATGGAGTAATATGCTAAGCATAAATGGAATAAAAGTATTGATTGGTAGAAATCCTTTATGCCACCTAAGAGATAATGTCCTAAAAGTTATGCTCATATTCTGACACTAGCTATCCTAGATAGCGATGATACTATAGATATCTTTGTTGTTGTTTGCTTTGGCATGCCAACTGGTACAAGATGAGCTACTCTTCTATGTGAGTCTCATGGTTACTAGAATTTACCATATATATAGGTAGAGTTCCATGATCTGAGAATGCATGTTCCGGAACACGGAACACCAGGAAATTGGAAGTTGGAACATGAAAATCTGTTCTGAGATCATACATTTTTTGGATTTCTAGCCAAACTTTTGAAGTTTGTTATTGTCCTCAAAATTTTGTAGAGTCTAAACATTGTTTCTTCTTTTTGAAAAGACATTGTTGATAAGATTGTTTGGACTTATTTATCTTTTTCTAGTTTTAAATTTTGGTGAAGCTATATTATGGTACTCAATTAACTTTGAATCTTAAATATACATTGTATATTATACTACATATTTGTTCCTTACAAAAGTTCCATATTCCAGATAAACGTATTGTATTTCGAAGAACCCTACCCCCAACGTATTGCGTACCAAGTTTCCGTTTTCTTTCCGTGTTTAGGAGCGTTTCTCTTACGAGGTAATCATGGTATATGGTATGCAGGGGATAGGCTTAACTTACGTTGTTTAGGTTACTTTTTGTTTAAGATAAATCATATTTATATGTATATATTGTTGAGAAGTTTGCTCAACATAATAGGATTACTCTTTTTTATAGGGAAATGTTTGGGAAAAAGTTAGTACGTATATAGGAGAGATTATGCCTCCATTCCTAGAAGTTTTTCGACTAAACTAAAGCTAATAAAGGAGAGATTATGCCTCCATTCCTAGAAGTTTTCTGACTAAACTAAAGCTAACAAAGATAAAACAAAATATATACAAAGAATTTTTTCTCTTTATATATATACATATATATATATATATATATATATATATATATATATATATATATATATATATATATATCCCAAAATGGTTAGAACTTCATAGTTTAAGATTCGGATAGGATCCTCATTTTTGGTGATTGGTTTAGGAAACTGTCGTATCCCGGTTGTAGTAGAATAATGACCATGTAGAGATATATAACCATTGTATTTTATTCACGGCTGGGTTCATTATTATTTATTGCATGTTGTAGTTGTTCCTAGTATTATGTTTCTACCTTTATTATTATGACTTCCATTATTGTATCCTTTAAATACATATCTCACAATTTTTTTTCTTCTTCGAGCCTAATCTAACTTTTGGGGGTTGTTTGGGTAGAGGTAACTGCATTGAAAGGGGTATGAAACTGCCATTTTCGTTGCAAGTGCCCGTTGAAATTAGGAGTTGCAGTGTTTGGTTACACTTTGCAATTGCATTGCAAGTGTTCAATTTGACACAAAACAGTAGCCTACCCCCCTCTCTCCTTCAATTCTCACTTGCAACGAAAAATGGGAGTAACTCGACTAAAAGTGGTGGGGTTTGGCTGTTCGCTCTGTGCACTTGCAAGTATTTCTCCGTTGTGGAAGTTTCCTAAAGCTCTGGTCACCTCCTCCTCCTATCGCCATTTCGAAGTGAGTAATTTTTTCTTGTTTTCCAGCGAGTATTTTGGAAGACCCACCACCTTCGAAACATTGGCACCCACCTCGCCACCAGCACAACGTCATGCCGAAGATCCTACTGTGCGTAGCCGTCTGTGCTAGCTTCCTTGTCGGAGCTGAGAGAAAATATGACGAAGGTGCTTTGGTTTGGTTCGGCAGAGGAGCGGTGATGGAAGCCTGTACTGGGACTACGCTGCTCAGGGAGAGAAGAGAGCTCGAGAAGAGAGAGAAAGAGAGAGATGGGAGCTCAAGAGAAGAGAGGGAGAGACGAGGGAAGAGAGGAGAGTTGCGAAAGAGAAAGAGCTAGGAGAGAGAAAGAGAAATTGGGAGTTTGGCTTGGAATGACTATTGTTGCCTTGGTTTTCTTGTTTTATGTGTGATGAGTGGTAAGCATACCAAATTTAGAAATGATGACTATATCACTTGCGGATGACATCCAAACATTGAAAGTCCACATTTTTAATTCTCACCTATACTTTCAAGTGGTCATCCAGACAAAATGTTTTGTAACTCCTTACTTGCGGGGGACAAAATTCTATGTATCCCAACATATTTTGGAAAGTGATATATGTTGAAAGTGCACTATATTACAACATGGTAAAAGTGACACTTTCACACTTTCGAAGAGTTACAAGCATCCAAACAGCCCCTTGGTAGAGCTTATTGACAAGAATTTGACAGACTCCATGTGGGTCCCCGTAGCAATCTTTATGAAGACTCCTAAGGCATATATAACACAAATTAGTAAAAATGAAAGATAATATTAAACAACCAACTCCCCACTTGCGGGGGACAAAAACCTATGTATCCAAACATATTTTAGAAAGTGATACATGTTGAAAGTGTACTGTATTACAACATGGTGAAAGTGACACTTTTACTCTTTCGAAGAGTTACAAGCATCCAAACAGCCCCTTGGTAGAGCTTATTGACAGGAATTTGACAGACTCCATGTGGGTCCCCATAGCAATCTTTATGAAGACTCCTAAGGCATATATAACACAGATTAGTAAAAATAAAAGATAATATTAATAAACCAACTAAGCTAACAAAAACACTAGAAGAAAATGCATCATGATAGAACCTACGATACATAGGCATTCATCATCATCATCTAAGCCTTCTACCATCGGAATAGAATCAGCTATGGACGTAACAAAGCTCCATGAATTTTTTTATGAGTGATTGTCAACTTGAGGTCAACCCTCTATGTTGGTGCTAAATTCCTAGCCAAGGTAACTACGAGCATTAGAGTGTTATGCCGTAGAACCTAGACGGCCATTTGGCATGTAGATAAACCTACCTTTTGGATATGTATTTTAATCTCATGCAAACCAAAGAGAGTCATTTTATTATTATATAATATACGGATATAAAGATCTAGCCGTTCATAATCCTTCCTGTACCAAGTGTCATTTTCTTAGAGTCATGAAGCTATTTGTTAGTTTTCTTTTCCTTCAAACAATTGCTATATGTTATCAGATTCTTTATCATATTTGAGTTGAAATATAATCTTCTACTGCTACGTGCCATAGCTCCTGATGTTTGTTCACTATATCATTAGATATCTGCTGTCCAAATTACACCCTCCAACAACCGCTATCTGATAGTTGGAACCTTGTTTCCTTGGGAGGAAGAATATAGAATATTCGCTATCGATATTAGACACTCCAGCAACCGCTATATGCTAGTTGGAACCTTGTTTCTACACGTGTCATAGCTCTCAAGATTTTTCTCTTGTCCCCACCCTTTCTCATCTTCCTTTTTGGTTTCCTGTGAGAAACATGTCGGATCATCTCAATGATGACCAGATCTCTGCAGCCAGGGAGGCCTTCAGTTTGTTTGACATGGATGGAGATGGTGAAACCTCTTCATCTCTTCCTTCCCTTCAGAACTGTATCCATTTAAATGGGTTTCATCACATCTCGAACACATCAGCCTTTCTGGTCTTCTCTTATTATGACTTTCCGATTGATTTTCTTGTCCTAAGTCTTGTTTTAGTTCTTTAATTAGACAGTACCGGAAAGACTTATTGTCTCCTTGATTGACATTTACTACATAGATTATCTTGGATTGTTATATTTTTATGATGTGATAATGGACTGGTGATGATTTGTGGTATAAGTTAACTAATTGGTGATAATTTTCTTTTATGATCTTGGTTATCTTCTGTCATATTCTCATCAGTTAGTTTATAGTGTTTGGATGTGGTAAGTTTGTTCCTTTAGTAATTATCTTTTTATGGAGGTACCATACTTTTTTTGGTAATTAAGGAATGTTTTCTAGTTTTCTCTAGCGTCGAGTATTTATCATCCCACCCCACCCCACCCCACCCTCCCTGTCTCTTTGTGTGTGTGAGTCAATAATGCACTTTCCATGAACTTTGATGTGTATTCTAGTGGAGTTGCGACGCAATAGTAAAGTGTTTTTTGCCCCCCACTCTGTGCCATTGATGATTCAGTTAGAGTGGTGCTATGCTGTTTGTTGTTGTTAGTTGGGATGTAGTTGTCATAAATGATTTGACATAATTACTGTTTAGATGGATTTATTATCCTGCCACTGGCTGAACTCCTGACTTCTGAGAATCTACTATTCATCTCATTTCTTTCTTGAAGTTCATTTTGTTCGTGTTATCCATTTATCCTATCTTATATTATGCAGGGACTAATTCCTACTTTGTGCTTCTAAGAATCCTATTTATTTTGTACTTTAAATTGTTCCTTGAGGCAAAAAGTTTGGAAAAAGGATTGATACTTATGGTATTATGCATTATCTGTTCGTTTGTTAATTGAAGTTTTTTACTTTTTCCATTTTATTTACTGTCTGTTTAGGTCAAACTCTTTTAGGAATTGGATTTCTTAAGGAGTTCTTTAAGATAAGACCCGAAATATTGTGTTACTTTCAAGATGGATTTTAGAAAACAGAATTTTTGATGTTTCCCCTTCATTTTTTTTTTCCATTTTTGTTCCTCTTGCTTTCTTGTTGCTGCCATTGACTTTATGATGCTTATGCTCTCTAAATGCTCAAACCAATAAATTTGCATGCTACTGTTGTTTGTACGTGATTACTATTGTTTTTATATTATTGTTTGTATGATTTTTAAGTAACACATTATCCTTTCTAGAGCTTCAATCAAGTTAGTTTAGGCATAAGCCTAGTTCTAGCAGCCCCTTTAATTATATCCTATCACTTCTCCCAACTGATAGACCAATATATGTGCTGGTTAGGACTATTAGGATGTGAGTTAAATGAGTTGCCACAGCTGTGAGAAGGCCTAAACAAACTAATGTTGAGACGATATATAAGGATATGGTATTAATTAATGTTAGAGACTTAAATAGAGAAGA
Source organism: Iris pallida (assembly GCA_029216955.1). Taxonomy (NCBI): domain Eukaryota; kingdom Viridiplantae; phylum Streptophyta; class Magnoliopsida; order Asparagales; family Iridaceae; genus Iris; species Iris pallida. The sequence goes on along the minus strand of JANAVB010040818.1, from coordinate 20,314,322 downwards.
ATGGAAGAAACAAGATTTAAATATTCAAATGCAAAATTTTGGTATAAAGGTTTTGTTGTTTCCTTATGTTTTCCTATATTTGAGAATATTTAAATAGTTCTTTTCTTTCTGAAGTTATTATCCATGGAGAAAAGCCTGTGTACTACATAAACCAATTAATCGTCGAGTCATTCAATTAATTTTTACATGGTCCCGATCAAGTGCATAACCAAAACAACACAATTAAGCTTGATTGATGATGTTATATAGTGTGTCCTGATCCACGCAATATGTCAGATGTTTAATTAGATGTTACAGGATAGTTTGCAGTATCGGCTGATATTGATCTGATACGGCCAATAGTGACATGGTTTGGCATGTCCCGATTCCATACGGACCGATACCGACATTGTGGGTCTTCCAGTCAATTCGGCAAAGTAAATTGAATGAAAAAGACATCAACAATGGTGTAAAACCATAGTAATGTTGTGAAAGCATGTAAAAGAAGAAAACTTATATATTGTAGGCAAACCAATCGGCAAGGATGACTACTATTTCATTCAATTCCAAAATTACTAAGAAACAACATATGAAATACTTAAAATTATGCCTAAATGTATGGAATTTTTTTAAAGTTCAATAATTTGTTTTCTGATACCAAAAAATATGATACTCCCATCCGAAACTGCCGATACTACCCATACCGCCGATACCGATACACATAGGAAGGGTCCGATTTCGATTTCGATACTGCGAACTTTGGTCACAGGTAATATGGTTTTATCTTTGCTTATCTTCGAGTCTTTTACTATCACTCATCATATATTTAATACACTCAGTTGCATAGACACATATGAAGCCGCCATATGGCCTTTCCATGGTAGTTTGGCATATGTTGTTTCCAACACATATCAACATGGACGTCATGCAGCACACACTAAACCTTCATTGTGCTAGTTAGGGTTGACAAAAACGGAAGTTGATTGGACCAACTATTAAGGGTGAATTTCCTGGTTTGACAACTGGATGTGAATCAGTCTATCTTGCTATGTTTTTGGTACTATAGAGAGAACATGTTTTTGATCAACTACAAATGCCTTCTAGTTTTTATTACCATGTAACAAATATCCCATCCATTATATCATAGTTTGCAGTATTGGCCGATACCAATACCGATCCGGTACGGCCGATACCGATACAATTTGGCATGTCTCGATCCGATACCGATCGATATACCGATCGATATCGACATCGGGGGTCTCTTTTTCACTTATTTCGGCAAATAAAATTGAACGAAAAAGATCAATATGTGTAGAGAATTTAAGATATCTTATTGAATGGAATAACAACATATATATAGGTGAGGCTAGCCTCCTCTCCTATCATTCTAGCCAATGTGGGACTAAAGCCCAATAACACTCTATATATCAACACTCCCCCTCAAGATGGGCGAAAGATATTCACTAAGTCCATCTTGTCACATCCTCTCATCATGTTGATAGAACTAAGCCCCTTTGTCAGTCCGTCTGCTACCTGATCTTTGGTTGGAACATAGCCCAGCTCTAGTTCTCCTTTATCCAGTTTTTCTTTGATGAAAAATCTGTCAATCTCAATATGTTTGGTCCTGTCATGCTGCACTGGATTGTTGGCAATATTAATAGCTGCCTGGTTGTCACACCATAGCTTCATCTTTGCTCCCTGGTCCAGCTTTAGCTCCGTCAGCATATTCTTCAACCACAACAGTTCTGTGACTCCCAAGGCCATAGCTCTATACTCTGCTTCAGCTGTTGATCTGGCCACTACTGACTGCTTCTTACTCCTCCAAGAGACCAAGTTGCCTCCTACAAATATGCAGTATCCCGATGTGGATCTCCTGTCGTCAGCACAGCTAGCCCAGTCAGAATCACAATAGCCCTCAATGCCTACGTGATTATTTCTTCTGAAGATCAGTCCCTTCCCGGGGGCTCCCTTCAAGTACCTCAGAATCTGGTACACTGCGTCCATGTGACCCTTCCGGGGGTCATGCATGTAGCGACTTACTACACTTACCGCAAAGCTGATATCAGGTCGAGTGTGGCTTAAGTAGATTAACTTGCCCACCAATCTCTGATATCTATCCCGGTCAACTGGTTCTCCAGCTTCAGCATCCAGTTTAAACTTCTGGTCTATCGGTGTCGTAGCTGGTTTACATCCCATCATCCCTGTTTCCGTAAGCAGGTCCAGTGCGTACTTCCTTTGAGAAAGAACGATTCCCTCATTATCTCGAGCAATCTCAATCCCAAGGAAGTATCGAAGGGGGCCAAGATCTTTCACCTCGAACTCCTTGCCAAGTTTTACTTTGAGTTGGGCGATCTCCTGCTCATCATTGCCTGTGATAATCATATCATCTACATATACTGCAAGCATGGTGATATGGCCTCCACTCCGTCTGAAGAAGACAGTGTGATCAGCATTGATCTGCTGATATCCCATCCCTATCATTGCTCTCCTGAACCTGTCAAACCATGCCCGAGGAGACTGCTTCAGTCCATAGAGAGACTTCTTCAGTCTGCAGACCTTGCCTTCTGTCTGTTTTGTGCCGAATCCTGGTGGTATCTCCATGTACACCTCCTCTACTAGATCTCCATGAAGAAATGCATTCTTCACATCCAGTTGGTGTAGCTTCCACCCTCCATTGGCTGCCAGGGAGATCAAGGTCCTGACAGTGCTCATCTTCGCCACTGGTGCAAAGGTCTCGTCATAGTCGATGCCGTACGTCTGACTGTATCCTTTTGCCACCAGTCGAGCTTTATAGCGCTCAACCTGTCCATCTGGGTTCTGTTTCACAGTAAAAACCCATTTACATCCAACTGCTCTTTTCCCTTCTGGCAGTCTCACCAGCTCCCAAGTGTGGTTCTTCTCAAGAGCTCCCAACTCCTCGTGCATTGCCGCTTTCCACTTTGGATCATTCTTGGCAACCTGCCAATTGTTAGGTACAGTAATACTATCCAAAGATGCTATAAATGCTCCATGAGAAGAAGATATATGATCATAAGAAACAAACTTAGCAAGATCCCAACCATATCTGTCCGGAGGATTTCCCGCATTGCTGCGAGTAGTCCTTCGTGTAGGTAGTGGTATGGGAGACATCGGAGGAACGATATCACCTGAGGAGGGTGGTGGTGTAGATGAGGAGGATGGTGGTATAGGTGTCTCAGGAGTTGGGACAGGCGCAGGCAAGGGACTTGGCACTGACACTGTAGGTACTGGTCCTGTAGTCTGCTTGTTGTTTCTCCTGTTGTAGGTCAGTAACTCCCCCTGAGCCGTAGGTGTTACACTTCTCGTCTCCTCCCTCTGTTCCACTTCACCTTCATGTTCCTCCTCAACCGTGTCTCTATGCCAAACTTCTAAATCGGTTACCACCAGGTTCTCCAAGTTCTCTATCTCCCCCTCTCGCCTTATACTTGTAGTATGAGGCGTGTTATACGAAGTTCCATCCTGGTGGTAATATGGCTCATGCTCCCGGAAGTGGACGTCCATACTAACAAATTTCTTCTTCTCTACTGGACTCCAGCATACATACCCCTTCTGAGTTGCTGAGTAGCCCACGAAGATGCACTTGACTGCTCTAGGGTCAAGTTTTCCAACGAATGGTCTGTTGTCCTTCACAAAACACACACATCCAAACACCTTTAGTGGAAGTATTCCACTATTATTACCTTGTAATACTTCACATGGAGACTTCCATCCCAGGACTTTTGAAGGCATCCTGTTTATAAGTTGAGCTGCGGTCAACACCGCATATCCCCATAGGTGTTGTGGGACATTCATGTCGATCATCATACTTCTTGCGGTCTCCAGAAGATGTCGGTTCTTCCTTTCTGCTACTCCATTTTGTGCTGGTGTATATGCACAAGAGGTCTGATGCTGTATTCCATGTGCTGACAAGTACTCTGCAAGTGTCCTATTGGTATACTCCGTCCCATTGTCAGATCTCAGTATCTTCACCACTGCATTATACTGAGTCTGGACATATTTATGAAAGTCCCGAAAACAAGCAAATACATCACTTTTGTTCTTCATCAAATACAGCCAGGTGACACGAGATGCACAATCGATAAACGAAACAAAATATTTATACCCATTCATAGTGTTTGTAGCACATGGGCCCCAAACATCAGAATGAACTACCTCAAAGACTGAAGAACTCTTATGACCATTTCCAACATATGAACTCCTAGTAAGTTTTCCTAACTCACATGCATCACATACTAATTTCCTTTTATTTGATTTTGCATACATATCTGGATACAACTTATTTAGAGTATCAAATGAAGAATGCCCCATCCTCCTATGATGAAGTATCAAAGTGTCTTCAGTCCTCTGCTGCAGCTCCTCCATTCCAGCCTTCTCTGCCATAGACACCAATGCTGAGTCCAGTCCGTCTTGATCTAGGTACCACAGTCCATCATGCCAAGTGCCAGTCCCAAGTCTTCGTCCCGTCCCTTTCTCCTGGAAGATCACCTTAGGAATATCAAAAGAAACAATGCATTTTAGTTGGAGAATTATAGAACTAATAGACAAGAGACTGACTGGGAAGGATGGAGCATGCAAAACATTGGATAACCTTACTGAACCCGTACAATTAACAGTACCCTTACCGACCACTGGTTGGAAAGTACCATCCGCAGTCTGAATGGTGTCTGTCGATGCTAGGTGAGTGTACGAGGAAAACTTACTAGCATTTCCGGTCACATGCCGAGATGCTCCTGAGTCGATAATCCAGTCTGACATTTTAAGGGAAGACATAGATGCAAGAGCATGAGACTCGTCAGTACCTTCTGATGGATGGGCATACATAGCGGTGTTGCCTCTGAAGAATGGAGTGGATGCCTCCTCTGCTCCGCTCCTCCTGTCTCCTTCGATTGATGTTTTTTGCTTTCTCTCCAGCAGGTCCAGTAGCGCCTGATCCTCCTCAGTAAAGGCGTCGCCAGCTCCTCCATTCCCATCTGCCACCAGCAGGTTTGCCCGATAGCCTCCTCGACCGCCTCGTCGGCCTCCTCGACCATGTCCACGTCCAGCATATCCTCGTCCACGTCCACCACCTGAGTCTCCCTCCTTAGGTGGTTTGGTACAAGCATATCGATGGTGGCCCATCTCCCCACAGTTGTAGCACTGCCGATTCTGTTGCCAGAGCTCTCCCTTGGATCCTGTATCCCCCGAACCGGTAGCTGCTAGTGCTGACTTCACTTCGGGTAAAGCACCTGTCGATGATGCGCCTGTCCCTGTCTGTAATTTGATCCGCGTCTCCTCCTGAATCATGGCTGAGATAGCCTCCTCGAGACTAGGGATCTCTGGCTGGGCGAGGAGTAAGGCGGTCCTCTGTGTGAATGCTGCAGTCAGTCCCTTAAGGAATTTCATCGTCCTCTCCTGCAGACACACCTGTCTCTCCTTGCACTTTGGGTCCCCGCAGCTTGCCCGTTTGGAATGGTGATCATAATCCAGCCAGAGACGTTCCAACTCCGTAGCGTACTCCTGCACCGTCTTCTCGCCTTGTACGGTGTCGTCGATCTCCCCTTTTATCTGGAAAATCCGTAGATTGTTACCTATGCCATCATAGGTTCTTCTCAATTTCTCCCATACGTCTTTCACCATCTCAATGCCATCTACTGTGGAAGCAATAGACTGGACTAAGGAGTTGAGAAGCCAGATATAAATCACCATATGAGTGGATTTCCACTCGTCGCGTCCTGTCGAGCCCTCTTCCGGCTCTGTCTTCTCGCCTGTCAAGAATCCCTCCAGGTTCTTACCTGCAAGGGTTCTTCTCACCCGCCGTGACCAACTCAAATAGGTGGCTGGTCCATCCAACTTCAGATCGATGGAGGGTAGTTCCAACTTTGGCGGTGCTCGTGTCGTGCTTTCACCAGCCGACACCTTTATCAACTTCAGCAACGTCGCCACATCCTCAGCATCCAGCTTCTTGAGGATCTCCTCCATCGATGTTTCTTCTTGATTACGTCGCACTTGCTCCACGACTCACGTTCGTCCTCGTCGTCCTCTCCTAAATCCGAATATGTCTAATTTCATCGGATCTAGGGATCATCGACATCTCCTTGAGATAAATCTCAAGAACGAGCGTGAGGCTTACCTACACCGTAGGAGCTACAGGTGAAATGAATCTCAAGCTTAGGCTTACCTACACCGTAGGTGCCACAGATGAAATAAATCTCACGTTCGGGCGTACCTACACCGTAGGTGCCCTAAAAGTGGTGTGCACGGAGGCAACCACGGCAGCGGCAGTAGCCGGCAGCAGCGCAGCGGCGCACCAGCACGCGGCAGCGGCGGCGGCGCAGCAGCGGGCGGCAGCGGCAGCGGCAGCGGCGCAGCAGCGCGCGGCAGCGGCGGCGGCGCAGCAGCGCGCGGCAGCGGCAGCGGCAGCGGCAGCGGCGCAGCAGCGCGCGGCAGCAGCGGTGGCGTGGGGGGGGGACAAGATTAGGGTTAGGGTTGGGATGGAAGTAGGTATTCTAAGCAAGTTTAGGCTCTGATACCATGTAGAGAATTTAAGATATCTTATTGAATGGAATAACAACATATATATAGGTGAGGCTAGCCTCCTCTCCTATCATTCTAGCCAATGTGGGACTAAAGCCCAATAACACTCTATATATCAACAATATGCAAGGGTGTAAAAGCATATGAAGGTTGTAAAAGCATGTAAAGAAGAAAATGTATCTATTGCAGGTGAACCAATCGGCAAGGGTGATTGATATTTCATTTAATTTTAAAATTACTAAAAAAACATTAAATATTTAATATTATGACTAAATACATAAAATATATTTTTCTAGAATTTTAATAATTTATTAATAATAATTTGTTTTCCTATACCAAAAAATTCGATACTCCGATCCGAAACCGGCGATCCCGATACTCATAGGAAGGGTCTGATACCGATTCCAATACCCATACTGCGAACCTTGCTATATATAGGTAATTTAGTATTATACATCTTACTGAGATTTGATTGGTGTTGATTGGAGCCATGAAATGACTGCAATCTGTCCTAGGTACAAAGATTATTACCTTTTTTGTAACTTGGCTAAAGTTAATGGTCCCAGATTAGAAACTTGAGGAAGTTAGAGCGAAGAATGATTTTGGCATGCATGGCAGTGTAGAATGATTCGTTTCATGCCATCAGCAGAGATTCTGACTTGTGGAGGTCTATTGCTCAAGGTGAACAATGTTACCTGATTGGTATATGCATGACACCTCATAAAACTAGGGCAACTTTTTCCCTCTTGTAAAGATATACCAGTCTTTTCGCCAGCTTCCTTTTTGGTGCTTCTTTATGATAACTACATGACCATGACCTTGCTAGTTCCAGTTGTGGAGAAAGAAAGTTTCTTGCCGTCTTTTTGTATTCTTTCGTAGAGCATTGCATTTTTATAATGTTTGGGTAGGCATTGTATATAGAGGGATTATCTGGATATCTTAAACAACAGGTTCTGCTGCAGCCCTTTTTGTCAATAACTTGGACATATCATGTCTTAAGAAAATTTAGTGTTTCCAAAATTTCCCCAAGTTGGCAACATGGAAATGAAAATTTGAAAAAGTTCTCTAAATTATGTGACCATGACCTTGCTAGTTCCAGTTGTGGAGAAACAAAGTTTCTTGCCCTCTTTTTGTAATCTTTCGTAGAGCATTGCATTTTTATAATGTTTGGATAGGCATTGTATATATAGAGGGATTATCTGGATATCTTAAACAACAGGTTCTGCTGCAGCCCTTTATGTCAATAACTTGGACATATCATGTCATAAGAAAATTTAGTGTTTCCAAAATTTCCCCAAGTTGGCTACATGGAAATGTAAATTTGAAAAAGTGCTCTAAATTTAGCAAATCCCAAGGTGGGCATTTTACTAAAAATGAACTACGACATCAGGAAGTTACAAAGTATTTGTTACCATACTTTCTCGAGAAGAATCTAAGTATGTAGGAAGCATTGACACTCTAAATTTGGTATCGTGTCCATGTCATGTCCATGTCGGACACGTGTTGGATATGACATATAAACTCCAAAGTACTCTAGGACATGTCAAAATTGGCCCCGTTTTCATGTCATCAAGTTGTATCTTGTCGTGTCATTAGTGTTCATGCAGCTGTACATATGTTTTATTATATTGAAGGATTATGTGGTTATGAATTGCCCTCCACCCAAGCATTTCTTAACTAGGCTTAGAGCAGTTATTTAGAGAATGTTGAGATTATTTAACAACAACAGTTGAAGAACACAAAACTAGAAGGTTATGCAACAATTTTAAATTATAGGTAGAGTCCCTTTATGATAAATGGATGGAAGTGTTGGTCCTTGCATAACCATTGGCTGGTTGATGTGCTATTTAGGATTATTTGGATGGTTGGTGATGGTGCTAAGAAGATTGTGCATAGACCAAATCAAACATGGATTAAGGTAATTCGAGAGTTGGTAATTTGATTGAGAGGACCATCGACAAGACTTGCTGGTAAAATGGATTCAAATATCTTTGAAGGCACCAAACTTTGTATGATTCATAGGTCGGAAAATTGGAGCAATAAAATCATTTATGTCTACTCTGGTTCTTAAATGGATTAAAATGTTGATGATGATGTTATGTCATGATCCGCCCATTATGTCAATGGTTAATTGGATATGACTGATCGATGTGATTGTTTCCATGCTCATCTCTGACAACTATTATCATCTTATTGTTTTTAGCTACATTGACGCGAACACAGTATGCCATGGTATGGTTATGGTGGTATGGTTATGGTGACATGGATGTTGCACCAATTTGGCATGTCCTAGTGTATTTTAGAGTTGTTGTGCCATGTCTGACATGTGTTCAAAGTGGACACGACATGGACATGACACCAAGTTTGGAGTGTTCATGCTTCCTATGTAGTTATTTTCTTTTCAAGAAAGAAGACAAACTTGTGACTTTGTTATGGGTTTTATTCTTAATAAGCATGCCCTACTTTAGAATTGGCCTGTTCATATTTCGTATCTTGTTGCCAAAAACATTATGAAAAGGCTTGAATTCATTTCTTATGTGATTAGGCCATCTTACCAGGGAATGGCATTTGTTTTTGCTCTTTAACTTAGTGTGCCATAGAGTTAAGTGCAATCTGGTATAGCAAATATATCCTCTTGGTTTTCATATAGTCTCATTTCTAGCCTATACGAACTTGGAGGGTACTCCTTGGTTGCACGACTTAAAATTGCATGCCCAAAACTGTACGAACCAACTTACTAAGTAGCCTTTTGGATTTCGTGTGTAGGTTTAAAGGGCGTGCTAGTGCCACGGGACTCCTACTTATGCGGGGTTTGGGGATGGTCAAGTCAATATTTTTCACCCTTGCACCCATATATATGGAGAGGTGGTTTATGTGACTTGAATCTACATCTTCCAGGATGCAAGCAACAAGTTTTATTGTTGCGCTAGGAGACGCCCTCAAACTAAATTCTTTATATAGGAGAAAAATTCACGTAAGAAACATAAACCATGAAATCCATTCTTTAGTATCTAAATAGCACACTCAGCTCGCTTTCTTATGTTTTTTCATGATTTTTATTAAGGACTGTCTTCTCTTAGATGGTACTAGATGTACATTTTCATATGGCACAACCAATGAATATCTAAAATTATGGTGCGCCACACCAGGTTTTATGTCTAGGTCTCTTTCTAATATCTAATTTGGATAGGAATTTGGCCACAACACAAAGGGTGACGCAAGCTTGACAACCAGTGTAACTGTACTATCTGTCAATCTTTTGTGGATCTTGCTGTGCTCGGTAGTAGACCATTCTGATGGGGAAGTTTTCACGCTGATGCTGATGATCTAAGTCAGTAGACTGAGTTTTTTTTTTGTATTATATGTAACCGAATTACGGTTTAGGAATATGGGACTAGTAATTAAGGTGGGTCTTAATTATGTAAGAAGCTTTTTAAAGTAAAACTCTCTCTTATGAAATATTATTAGTGTGTTACTGGGTTTCTGATGGTACATTGTAGATCTTGAGTCTGGGATACATATGCTGCATGTCTCGAGTCATATTCCATTATACTGATGGACAGGCTGATTCGTGGCTGTTTAAGTCCCGTTAGGTTCTCCAATCACATTTACTTTTCTAGGTATATGATGTTGCGGAGAAAGGTTCGAGGTATTTTGGACTTTGTAACTGCTGAAAGTTTATGCTGTTTTGCGGTTGTTTAATATATATTTTCTCGAAAGACTCTTGTCGAATATAGGATGATGTCTGGAAATGACAAATTTTCTCACATCTCTTGCATCCTTCTAGAGGTTCTGGTCATGATATTCTTTCAGCATAACTATTTGACAGGTGCTTTTCCTTCTTATCTACTAGAGGTTCATCTAGTCTTCGTGAAAACCGATCAGAAAATTCTCTTTACAAAGTAGTTTAGCAAGAGAATGACAATGTTGATTTGCTGTTGCTTTCAGCTCCCTTCATGATTCTTCACTATTTGCATGAATTGTGCTACATTGAGAACATTGTGTATGCCTTGAGAAAGGATCAACCTGAGATGACACACACACACACACACACACACACACACACACACACACATATATAGACATGTAAAATGTGAAAATTCCGTTCTGGAAAAAAATGGCTCACATATCGGGGGTTTTTCAACAGCTCGGCCGATGTCTAATATTTAAAAGTCGGACGACTTTTAGATAAGTCAGTTTTACGGATTTCGACTGACCAAAATAGACCAAAATTTTGAGTAAAAACAAAAAAAAGAGGGGATAGAAGGACCTTAGATCATTCTATTCGAGGAAAAAGAAGAAGGAAATAGAGAGAGGAAAACTTTACTTGGAGACTGGGATCAAAAGGCTTGGAAGTTGTTGCAGCCGTAGATGTCGTGTTGGGCTTGTCGCAGCTGAAGGAGGTGGCTGGTGGGGAACAGATGACTTGAATAAGAGTGAAAAATATTGTGGCAACTGTGCAAAGGTTACAGCTGGCATATAAGAAGAAATTTCTATATATAATAGACATAGTGTTGTTATGCGTGACCTGCCAAACAAGTATTAAATGGTTGGGTTGAAGCTTCTGTTCGGGCCAAATGTATTTGATAAGTCTGATTATGTCGTTTGGCTCAAGCTTTGGTTTAGGCCAAAATTGTTTGGAATTAGGCTGGAACAACCTTTGGTTCGGGCTAAATTTATTTGAAATGGGTTTGCTTCAAGTATATTGTTCAAACCAGATTTAGTTTAAATGGGTAAATGTTCGGAAATGAGTCAGTTCTTTATAATTTTACTATGTGTAATTGTTATCTAATTTTATGTCTAATTAACTTGTAGTTTTATTCTAAGTAAATGTCCTGTTGTTAGTATTAGAATATTTAGGACATTTGAGATAGAATATTTAGTTTAAATTTATCCATCCTTAGTATATAAAGTATATATTTAGGGAGACGATATGGATCTCCGACACTCTAGGGAGACAAGCATCAGGACATTTCTTCTTTTCTTAGCAATTTTTCTGTTTCCTGCACGCTTATTGGGAAATTGCTTCTGTGAATTGTTTCTCATTTATCCTGTGTTTTTACCAATTGTGAACTGAGACATTCTGCTATGAGCACGTGTGCTGGACACATCAATTTTCCAGATACTTGGAAGATGCAAGTACTCTTTGCTAGTGATTATTACTAAAGGCTGGAGTTGGGATTGCTTACCAGGGCTATTTTTTTTCCCCTAAAGCTGTTTGGGAACAGCAGCTTATCAAAATAAATTGAAAAACTACTACAATTTTGAGGAAGCTTTTGAACTTTGAAGCAGGTAGGGGGTTGCTTCCGAAAGCTGCTTCTGCTTCTGTTTTCTGAAAAGTAGCAGCAATTCCAAACCAGGTCTAAATGTACACACATGGTTTTGGAATTTGCTGTATTGTGTGTATGTTTGTCCAGGTGCATGTATGCCTGGTTGCATTCCATTTTAATAATATAAGCTTATACGTTTATAAACCAAGTTTTCTTGTAAATTTTGCTGAATATTGCATGGCGTTTACCTTATTTATGGTTTTAAATGGTAGTAGTTGTTTACACCTATGTATATACCTTATTAGCGGTATCTAATCGCTTTGATTTTCAATATCAAAGGTTTCAAATCAAACGTCCGGAGTTATTGTGTCACGTCCCAGTTCCCAAGATGACTCGAGGCACGTGATACTTCTCCCCAGGCTACGCAACTGTACAATGAATACCGTATTGTACCCTGCGATTGTCGTCCGTAAGGTCCCGGATAGGCATAGATATAAGGCATAATCACAGAAATTCCACAATTGACATGTCATTCATTTTATCCAAAAATATTACATACTTGGTCTAGATTCATCAAAACACATATTATACATATTTGATTCATTGTCTTCAAACACATAATGTACATAACTGAAGATGTTCTCAAATGAAGCTACATTCCATTAGTTCCACATCATTTATAGAGTTCGTTCTCGGTGTACGCCTGATCCAAATCTTGATCTTCATCAATCCCTAGTGAACAAAACTAGGTCGTCAATACGACGAGCAAGCCCTCAGTCAAAAGACGAAGTTATAAATGTGGAATGATAAGACAAGTGAAAACAAAAATATAGTAACTTGAGCAATTAAACTCATATCTTGTGATATTAGTCAAGATGTAAGTAGTTCTCAAAATAATGTCACAAAGGACACAACAAGATCTTTCTAGACCTAAATGCAATTTAGAGAAACTTTCTGGATCACACACACACGCCTAGCATCTCAACAATAACCCCATTTGTCCGGGATCAGGCTCGTACAAAACGGGTTGGTGCTTAGATTCTCCAGCCGTTTGTACTATCACATATTGATGTGATTACAAGCAAGATAACATCATAAGTGGTTTTCGAATCATCTGAGTCAAATCATCGCATCATGTGCTATAACAAGAAGTTCGTATGACTTGAACTTTTTCAAGAATATCGAACCCATTCATTAGAGAGCTGAGCTGAACCCAGGGCCTGGATATCTAATGAATTAACAAGTATTCTGAGCTGAAACTCAGGGTATTGTGCAATGGATAGCTGAGCTGAAACTCAGGGCCTGGATGTCCAATTGCGATCAAGAAAGTGAGCTAAGCCTCACCCCGGATATCCGCGCGGCCGCACGAACACCGTATCAGGGACTGATCAGTACGAAAAATGAAAATCATATTGCAAAGAAGTCAGCCGGGTGTGATCCAATGGTTTCTCTCCCATCCCAATGCAACATATTTTATACATTCGGATTCCATAGAAACTATCCCTTAAACGGGAGTCCTAAAAGTCAAGTCGCATTCAAGTAATAGTTTCGTTCTTTCCGAAACTACGAAAGTCCAAGAAGGTATTGGAACCAAGGAAAATTCCAAAGTATCAATTTGGACAATGATTTCCAATAATCCCTCCGATGTTATAGATCGGAGATGGATGGTTCCATGATCTAGAACTTAGGTCAAGAGTTTCTAAAGAATTCGAATTCACGGAAAAAGACTTCTCTGAAAATTCTCAAAAATTTCGGCAGTCTCCTTTGTATTTACTAATCCGAAAATAAATCCGATACAATAAACACAAAAATTCGGTAGAGTCTCCTTTGTATCTATGTATTTGTGGACATATAGGATGGTTCAATATATATATATATATATATATATATATATATATATATATATATATATATACAACGAATCATAACTTGCACCCTTCATAATACAAAAACCTAGTAAATTAAGTGTATGTATGCTATTGATTTAAGCAAGGTTTATAGCTAAACATCATCCCTTATATGCATATCCATAACAAGAGTTTAAACTCGGAAAAGTCTCTTCAAGGTGTGTCCAACATTGTATTCAATTCACACATATATGTATATATAAATTCATGAGTAGATTCTACCAAAATATACCTAAAACCCACATTACTCTTCTAATAAAATTGGATTTTTATTCATGAATTATTGAGATTTCCTGAATTATAATTAACTATATTACTCAAGAAAAATAGTTAGAAAACAATTATCAAGGGAGAAGAGGTAGGAGGACTTGCTTTGCTTCTTGGATATTCACCCTAGAGAGAAATTCTTCCTAAAACCAATTCAGAACCTAGGGTATGAAAATTGAAATTGGTTAACAAAATAACCTAGAAAACAAATTTGAAATAAATTTGGAAAAGGGGATGAAGAAGAAAGGGAATGTAGAGGAAGAGTAGGAAGAGATTGGAGATGGGGGTGGGGGGGGGGGGGGGGGGGGCGGCCGGCCAGCGACGGCGGCTGCCCGCAGTAGCCGCGTAGCAGCAGCCGCGGCAGTATCCACGCAGTAGCAGTCGCGACAGTAGCCACGCAGCAGCGGCAACAGCTAGGCAGTAGCAGCAGCAGCTAGGCACTAGCAGCAACTAGGGAAAAAGGGAGAAGGAGGAGAGGAAGAATGAGAAGAATAATGCAAAGAGTGAAGAGAAATTTCACCTGGAAATGGAGAGGGAGTGGAATGAGTTTCTTTTTCCTCTTCATCTTCATAAAATGAATGAGAAGCATAATGAAATTACTTGGATGCCCTATGGGCCTTGTCATGAGATGGTGAGGACACTTGTCCTCCTCTCATGCATCAGAGCCACATAAGTGAGTCATGGAAATGTAAAATTTACATTTGCATGAGGGGCAAAAGGAAAATCTGATTTATGGAAAAAAAATTAATATAGGAAAATTTAAAAGGTTTGAATTATATATATATATATATATATATATATATATATATATATAGGTTATGACATATTGGTTTTGTAAACCCCAAAAAGAAAAAAATATTTATTAAAAAATAGACAATATATGATACATGTAGATATAATTTTGTGTATTATTTGTTGTTTCCATTTAGTTTTGAATGAAATTAATATTCAATATTGTTCAACCGTTCACCTGCGACATATATTGTTGTTTATTACTTCCTTTTAGACAAACTACACCAGCAATATAGACTTTTTAAGTCATAATAGATGATTGTTGTGAATTTATAGATGTTAAGTGTTATATTAGAGTTATTGGTTAATTGGCTTTAGTCCCACATTGCTTAGAGTAATAGGAGAGGAGGCTAGCCTCTCCTATATATATATATATATGTAGTCTCTCATCAATAATACTCTCTCATAATTTTCAACTCTACATGGTATCAGAGCCAAAACCCTAGCCGTCACTCACCACTCTCCATCTCTCCACAAAACCCTAATCACTCCCTAATCTCTCCCTACAAACCCTAGCCGTCACCCACCACCCTCCCCCCCCCCCCCCGCTGCTGCTGCCCCCCCTCGCCCCCCGACCTGCTACTGCCCCCCTTACCCCCCGACCTGCTGCTACTGCCCCCCCCCCCCCCCCCCCCCCCCCGCTGCCCTGTCAGCCCCCTCCCCCCATGACTCAAATCCCTAACCCTAACCCTCTCCTCCTTTCATCAGCCGCTACCCAATCCATCTAAACCCTAAATTAGGTTTCTAAAAAAAATCATTGTTGGGATTCTCAGAAGGTAAACATATTTTTGTTTGCTGGAACCTCTGCCCCTCAATGCTTCTTTTGGAAATTTAACAAAGAGCACACATATGGTTTGTTGTGCATGAATCTTTGTTTCTTTCATTGATCTTTACACCATGATATAACAGAGGTTAACATGGGTTATCTTTCTGTTCTGACTTGTGATCCACACTCTGCTTCCTATGCGCGTGTACCGGTTCTGGCTCTGTTTTTAGTGCATTGGCAGAGTTGCTGTGTTTATCAAGTGGAAAGAATACATTGACAGTCGAATCTCTGACAGATGGCAGACTCTACGGCGAATAGCAGTACCACAGATACTAGTGTCAGCAACACTGTTATAACCTATATTTTTATTTTTTTTAAAATATTAATTAAATTTCAAGCCTTTTTAAAATTTGTCTATATTAATTTTTTTGTATGTAAATCAAAATTTCCTACTTGGTCCTCATGCAAATTCAATTTTTGCATTTTTACCCAAGGAATTAGGTGGTATTCATGCATGATAGGAAGCCAAATGGCATTCACCCCTTATGACAAGCTCAAGAGGGTATTTTGGTCTTTTCATAATTGCACCTTTCTTTTATATAAAGAGAATGAAGAATGAAAATTCATTCTTCTCCCATTCAATCACCAGGTACACTCTTTCTCTCTTCTCCTTCTTTTCTTCTTCTTCCATTCTTCCATTCTTCTTCTCCTCCTCTTTCTCCCCTTCCTTTAACTACTGCTGCTGCTGCATATACTGTTGCTGCTGCTGCTGCTGCTGCATTTGCAGCCGCTGCTAGCGCAGAGCTGCTGCTGCGGCTGCTGCCGGGCCACGCCGGCGCCGTCGGCCGTCGGCCGACCACCCCCCTCCTCTCTCAACCCTCTTCACTTTTTCCTCTTCCTCTTCACTCTTCATTCTTCCAATTCCTTTTTTCCTTCTCATTTCATTTCAAAATTATTTTTGGGTTTGTGATTAACCCTCTTTTTTCAAATTCATGCCCTAGGTTCTGATTTGGGCTTAGGAAGGGAATTTCTCATAGGAAAAGTAATCAAGGATCAAGGCAAGTCCTCCTACTCCTACCTCTTGATAATTGGTTTTCTAAACTTACTTTCTTAAGTAATATAGTATATATACACTTTTTCTGGAACTTCATTAACTCATGAACAAAATCCAATTTTGTGAAATTACTAATATGAGTTTTAGGAATAATTTGGTAGAATTTACTCATGAATGTGTATATACATAAATGTGTGAATTGGACACGATGTTGGACACATCATGAAAAAGAAGGGCATTTCCGATTTTTAAACTCTTGCTATGGATATGTAGATGTATGTTGTTGTTTTACTATAAACATTGATATATATACGTATATATGTATGTCAAAAACTCAACATGCTAGTAAAATTATATCCACTCACACTATGACACAACTTGGACACAAGCATATATGTAGAAGTTTATGCATGTAAGGATAAATACATACAAATCAAAAAGTTTTTGTATAAATATACACATATAATATATCTTTGATACACCCTTCCAAAAATGTGAAAACTTGATTATTTACCAATTTTGTTTAATATTTCATTTCTGTCCAGATTTTAATTTAAGCTTAAATGATCCTTATTGTCATAAAAATACAACAACAAGGGTTATTTATGGATACCGGTTAAATATGTTAATATACTAGTTAACTTTTCAAGTGAAAAGACTATTTTGTACACTCAAGAAGTCCACTGTATTATTGCAAGTTAAGATTTTGTGCTTAGTTTTGTAAACAACTAACATTAGGCCTACAATATATCTTTACTTGCTAAATTGAGTTTCTTGAACTTGGAAGAGTATTTAGAAGAAGGGCAAATGCTAAAATTTTAACCTTATTGCTTGCTTGCTCGCCAAGGTAAGAAAGCTACTTTATTATGCATAGCTTTAGTATAAATGCGTGGCCGGTGTTGAGAGTTGCTCCACCGAAGGGGTCGGCGTACCCGGTTATATATTGTGTGGCCGATGTTGAGGGTTGCTCCACCGAAGGGGTCGGCGTGCCCATTTTATATATCTTTTGTGTTTACTTGTATCGAATTTATTTTCGGGTCAGTAAATACAAAGGAGATTCTGTCGAAATTTTTGAGAATTTCCAGAGATAGTCTCTTTCTGAGAATTCGGGCTCTTTAGAAATTCTTGACCTAAGTTCTAGATTCTTGGAACCATCCATCTCCGATCTATAACATCGGAGGAATTCTTGGAAATCGTTGTCCAATTTGGTACCTTGGAATTTTGCCTTGGTTCCAACACTTCTTGGACTACCTTAGTTTCGGAAAAGACGAAACTATTACTTGAATGCGACTTGACTTCTAGGACACCCGTTTGGGGGATAGTTTCTCTGAAGTCTGAATGTCTAGAATAGGTTGCATGGGGTTTGGGAGAGAAACCGTTGGATCACACTCGGCTGACTTCTTTACAATATGAATTTCATTTTTGTACTGATCAGTCCCTGATACGGTGTTCGTGCGGCCGCGGGAATATTCGGGGTGAGGCTTAGCTCACTTTCTTGATCACAATTGGACATCCAGGCCCTGAGTTTCAGCTCAGCTATCCATTTGCACATTACCCTGAGTTTCAGCTCAGAATACTTGTTAATTCATTAGATATTCAGGTCCTGAGTTCAGCTCAGCTCTCTAATGAATGGGTTTGATATTCTTGGAAAAGTTCAAGTCATACGAACTTCTTGTTATAACACATGATGCGATGATTCGACCCAGATGATTCGGAAACCACTCATGATGTTATCTTGCTTTTAATCACATCAATATGTGATAGTACAGACGGCTGGAAAATCTAAGCACCAACCCGTTTTGTACGAGCCTGATCCCAGACAAATGGGATTATTGTTGAGATGCTAGGCGTGTGTGTGTGATCCAGAAAGTTTCTCTAAACTGCATTTTAGGAATATAAGATCTTGTTGTGTCCTTTGTGACATTATTTATGAAGACTATTTACTTCTTGACTGATATCACAAGGTACGAGTTTTAATTGCTCTAGTTACTATATTTTTGTTTTCACTTGTATTATCATTCTGCATTTATAACTTCCTCCTTTGACTGAGGGCTTGCTCGTCGTATTGACGACCTAGTTTTGTTCACTAGGGATTGTTGAAGATCAGGATGGAGATCTGTAGTACACCGAGAACGAACTCTACGATTGACGTGGAACTGATAGATTGTAGTTTTCATTTTGAGAACATTCTCAGTTATGTATATTATGTGTTTTGAAGAGCAATGAATCGAATATGTATAATATGTGTTTTGATGAATCTTGATCAAGTTGTAACTTTATGGACAAATGAATGTCATGTCAATTGTGGATTTTCTGAGTTTATGCCTTATATCTATGCCTATCCGGGACCTTACGGGCGACAATCGCAGGGTACAATATGGTAATCATTGTACAATTGCGTAGCCTGGGGAGAAGTATCTCGTGTCCCGAGTCATCTTGGGAACCGGGGCGTGACAAACACACTAGCGGGCACTAGCACGACGATTTCCTCCATTCGACTTGTCGATCGACGGTTGGAAGAGCCAGAGAGCTACTCGACATGGAGAAAGAAGGTCGAGAAGACACTTCGAGGAATGCAGTTGTCTAAACATCTGACTGGCAACCCTCCAGCAGAAAATGATCCTATCTTTGAGCAATGGGAGACAGATGGCAGTAGACTGTTTACACAGTTGAAGAATTCTATGGAACCATCGGTGGAAGACATGGTTCAAAATATGGACTCCGTGAAGGAGTTATGGGAGGTGTTGGCGGCGGCGTTTGATGGTAAACGCGATTTGTCTCGTATCTATGACTCGGTCGTTGGTGTCTACCGAGCAAATCAAGAAGACAAATCTCATAAAGACCATTTTTGGGCCTTTAAGGCTATGATGGATGAGATCGACAGCGTATTACCTCTTACGACGGATATTAATGAAGTAAGGGCTCAACGTGAGCATCTTCATGTCATGGCTTATCTTGCCTCCGTCCTGATGCGGACTCTGCTCGCTCTCAGATTATTGCTGGATCTGATGTACCGTCCTTGTTGGAAGTACACTATCGTGTCCTTCGGACGACAAAAGTAGTTGAGACCACTCCAGGTGATACTTCTGCTGATCGTTCTGCTCTTGGTGTAGCTCGTACATGATTTCGTGGTGGTCGTGGCGGCCGCCGTGGTGGCCGAAATGCTGGTTGAGATGGAGGATATGGAAATGGCGGTCGTGATAGAGGAAGACCGCGTACTTGTTTTAACTGTGGTCAGCTTGGCCATTTCTATTGGCAATGCACTAAATCACCTGCTGCTAATATCACGACTGGTGCCCCTGATGATGGTGTTCGATCTATTCAGATGACTTCGGACTAATATACAGAGTTTCTTGATTTCCAGGTTCAACGTCGTGGTGAAGCTTCTACGTCTGGATCTACAGCTGGATACTCAGCAGTGTGCATAGTCAAACCCAAGCAGTGGATAATTGACTCTGGTGCATCCTCTCACATGACTGGTGACGCAGGTATGATACATGATTATGTACCTGTACGTCGTGCTTCTGGCATTACTGTTGCCAATGGCGGTTCCTTGACAGTCCGAGGCCGTGGAAGTGCCAGTCTTTTTTCCGGACTGTCACTCGATTCTGTATTACTTACACCTGGGAACCCGTTCAGTTTAATTTCTATTAGTCAAATTACTCGTGAACTACATTGCTCGGTAACCTTTTTTTCATGATGGTTGTGTTTTTCAGGACCTGAAAACTAGAAAGACTATCGGTAAGGGACATGTGGCTGGAGGCTTGTACCTGTTTGGCGCAACTTCTTCTGTCGTCTGTGTCGGCATGAAACTCGATCCTTTCGAGTTACATTGTCAGTTAAGTCATCCATTATCCTAAGCTCTCCAGAAAATGTATCCATCTTTAGATATTTCTGCTTCTTTTCATTGTGAGCCATGTAGTTTAGCTAATCATCACCGGGTTCCTTATCCGGTGAGTTCAAATAAAATTGCTTTCGCTCCTTTTGAGTTGGTGCATTCTGATGTATGGGGACCCTGTCCGATTGAATCAATAATGGGTTTTAAGTACTTTGTTACTTTTGTTGATTACTCACGTGTCACTTTTGTTTATCTGATGAAAAATCGTTCTGAGTTGTTTAACATTTGGTGTAACTTTCATGCCGAAATAAAAACACAATTTGGTATTCCAATCAAAAAATTTCGGAAAGACAATGGCCGTGAGTATTTATCTCGTGATCTCGATAGACATCTGGCCCGCAATGGCATCATCCACCAAAGCTCTTTTGCGTACACACCACAATAAAATGGTGTAGCTGAACGTAAGAATCGCCATCTACTGGAAACAACACGTACTCTTATGTTTCAAGCACGTACTCCCAAGAGATTTTGGTCGGATGCGGTTCTTACTGTTTGTTATCTTATTAATCGTATGTCATCGTCAGTTTTCAATGGTAGCACTCCATTTTCTAGGCTTTTTCCTGGAAGAGAGCCATTTCCTCTTCCTCTCAGAATCTTTGGCTGCTTATGCTATGTTTGGGATACCCGACCAACCCTTTCTAAATTAGATCCTAAGACGATACAATATATTTTTCTTGGGTATCCTAAAGATCAGAAAGGGTATCGGTGTTATTCTCCTGTCTTGAAGAGATACTTTTTCCTTCGGGATGTTACCTTTGTAGAAACCGAATTTTTACTACTCCTACAATCAACGGGTCCGGCTCCCCTAGTTTATCCAGAAGAGGATTTTTTGTTATTTCCTCCTCAAACACAACAGCCCTCCGTACGGGTGCCCTCCCTTACCGAGCAAGTCTTCCAGGCCGATGGTCCACATACACCGATTCGGCCAGTACTGACATCGCCCACAGAATCATCATCCTCCGGTTCCACCAGCAGCTCCACCAGTTCTGTCAGTAGCTCCGGCAGTTCTGCCTCCAGAATGTCCTCGTCATGCCTGTCATGATCATCCCTTATATGTTGACAGCTACAAAGGACTTACCGGTCACACTCAGTCGCTGGTGGCTACTATTGATGGGATTCAGATTCCCAAGACCGCTGAGGAGGGTCTCAAATATTCTGGCTGGCGTGCTGCTATGATTGAGGAGATGAAAGCTCTCCAGGATAATCATACTTGGGACTTAGTCGACTTACCTACTGGTAAACAGGCAGTCGGCTGCAAATGGGTGTTCACGATTAAGATGAAACCGGATGGCACTCTTGATCGCCTAAAGGCTCGTCTAGTGGCCAAAGGATATTTACAGAGATATGGTGAGGATTACTTCGAGACCTTCTCTCCTGTTGCCAAAATGACATCTGTTCGTGTCTTAATGGCCTTGGCTGTTCGCTATGATTGGCCGCTGCTTCAGCTTGATATCAAAAATGTTTTTCTTCACGGGGATCTTGATGAAGAAGTCTATGTATTGCAACCTCCTGGGTTCGTTGCAAGGGAGGGTAAAGTATGTCATTTACGAAAGGCCCTCTATGGCCTAAAACAATCATCTCGTGCATGGTTTGGTTAATTTACATATGTTGTTACTCAGTTTGGCATGTGTCAATCAAAGAAGGACCATTCAATCTTCTATCGACACACATCTGCTGGAAGAATACTCCTTAGTGTCTACGTTGATGATATTGTAATCACGGGAGACGACAGCTAGGGTATTGCAGGCCTCAAGAAGTTTCTAGGAGAACAATTTCAAACCAAAGATATTGGATCCTTGAACTATTTCTTGGGCATTGAGGTCACACGGGGTAAATGGAACATTGTAATGTCCAAAGAAAGTATGTGTTGTACATACTAAATGATGCAGGCATGATGCAAGCCAAGAGAGCAACCTCACCTATGGATCCAGGGACAAAGTTACTTCCAGACGAAGGAGTCCTGATGACCAATCTAGATCAGTATCGTCGAGTAGTTGAAAAATTCAACTACTTGGCGGTCATGACTCGTCCAGACATTTTTTTTGCAGTGAGTGTTGCAAGTAGATTTATAGCTTCTCCAAGAGTTTCACACTGGCAGACAGTTCTCAGAATTCTATGTTATCTAGTCAAGAACCCAGAAAAAGGAATTCGAATGGAGAATAATGGACACACTCGCATTGAGTGTTTTACTGATGCTGACTGGGGAACAAGTCTGACAGATAGACGATCTACATCTGGCTACTCAGTATTTATTGGCAGAAATCTAGTGTCATGGAAGAGGAAGAAGCAGAGTATGATAGCACGCTCAAGCTCAGAAGCAGAATATCGAGCTATTGCTCATGGCACGTCAGATATATTATATATGAAGCATCTCTTACAAGAACTGGGAGAAGACGCAGGATCTCAAGCGGCAGATCTATGGTGTGATAATCAATCTGCTATTCACATTGCCACCAACCCAGTATTTCATGAACGGACAAAGCATATTGAAATTGACATCCACTTTGTTCGTGATGAATATACAAAGGGAATGATAAAGTTTAAACATGTGAGGACCGGCGACCAGATAGCTGACATCTTCATAAAGCCTCTTTTGGGTTCTCGGGTTCAATTTCTATGTAACAAGCTGGGCATGATTGACATCTATGCTCCAGCTTGAGGGAGAGTGTTAAGTGTTATATTAGAGTTATTGGTTAATGGGCTTTAGTCCCACATTGCTTAGAGTAATAGGAGAGGAGGCTAGCCTCTCCTATATATATGTAGTCTCTCATCAATAATACTCTCTCATAATTTCCAACTCTACAATAGATATACTACTTTAACAAATGGCAAGGATTACAGTTTGAAAATAATGAATCAAATCGACACACCATAGCATGTCAGCCTGTGACAGGATAATGAATCATATCAACACACCATAGCATGTCCGTTTGCAACACGACCTACTTCTCTCCTTTTCTTTTGATTTTTTCTTTGTTAAGCAGGAAGGAAATCACTAATGTTGACATTGGCCAATATTTGTCAGCATTGGTAGGGGTTAGTATCGGATCGGATAATCTGATACATTATCATATTGTCTGATACATATCGGTATCGGCTGATACTGCAAACCTTGATATGTATGTGTATTGGCATGACTGCACATGTTTCTAAAATTTGCATACTCCTAAGAGCCATGGACAGGGAACCTATGCACCCTTTACTTTATTACATCAACCTGATACGTCCCTATGCACCCTTTATTACATCAACCTGATACGTCTAATGCTATTTTCTTCTATCGGCAACATTCTCAATGCCCCTATGTGCAGGAATCTTCCTTGGTAGCAGTATTCTCAGTATCCTTAACAGACCCTTAAGCGTTAGATGACTTGCAATTACTGCGATGAAACTAAACCATTTTGACAACTTAAATGAACACAAGGTTTGTAGCTTGGTTGGTGAGAATGTTGTGTGAATGTATTTGCATTTTTAGTGGGGGTTAGGGAGTTGAGGATTTTTTTTTTGAGGGGGGGGGGGGGGGGGGGGGGGGGGGGGGGGGGGGGGGTTGTTGTATAAGATGCTTATCAGGAGTTCTTCACATCCATAGCAGTGGATAGTCTGTCTGAATGTTTGGGATGCAGATGGTAATATGAAAAGTGAAAATAGTTGTTTTTTGAAGTTCCCTGCTAGAAGTCTACTTGTAGAGGTTTTTTGTGAGAGGTGGTTTTTAGGTATGTGACGTGCTCCGGTGAGGTGTTTTTTTAATAACTCTAGCATGTGTATCCAGAGTGAGATTTGGTGGATCTTCTAGACTTGGACCTAAACCCTCGTGCATTTTTTACTGTCCTAATTTTCGTTTCCCCCTATATTGTGTCTTTTTAACTTAGGTCTTCGAGATTTAATTACTTCTTGGTACACCCTCAAATTTATTGTGCACTTCTTACACGGACTTCCTAAGGTACATGTATGAAGAAAATAATAAAACTTTTACGGTTTATAAATGCATTTTCTTGGGATGTTGGCACAAATAATTAAATTTTGTGATTTATGGTGTAATAGGTTACATCTAATTTACTTAATTCACAAGAAACCTTCTAGTCCATTGATATTCATATATGTTCTTCGGATGACTGAACTAAGGGGGTCACATTGTGTGACGGTAAGGCTTGCTGCTTGCATCCTGGAGGATGTAGGTTCGAGTCACGGAAACAACCTCTCTAGATATATGGGGGTAAGGTTGCATACATCTTGACCCTCCCCGAACCCTACGTAAGTGGGACTCTCGTGGCACTAGGACGATCACTGAGCTATGTACTTTGTTCATCCCTAACAAGAGTGAGTTATTTTTTTTGCACTAAATCTGTATATTGATTTGAAGCTGGATATCGAGAAAAATACTGTATACCAATTGAGGTTGGTGCCTTTTGGTAGTTCTCGTGTTATTCTTATTAGAATATTGCTTTTTTTTATGTTGTATACTATTATAAGTAGTTTGTCCATGATCTAGTTGCTGATTAATAGTTTTGTTATGTAGTCTGGTAAGTAATTTCTGCTAATCACCTGCTGGCTTGCAATTGTTTAGCATGTTGTAGATATCGCAGATATAGAGGTGATTGGTTATCTTTTGTCAATTTGTCAACTTAGAATTTATCATCGTGTAGACAGTTAATTTGTCCATTAATTTCTTTTACTTTCAAGCACTAGAAGATGAACTTTAGGAAATGATGAGACTGAATTTTTTTATATTAAATTTATGTATATGTTTGATGATAGCTAGTGGTATATTTTATTTTCCTTTTGAACTGTGGTTGTATAGTTAAACTCCCCCCTCCCCCCCCCCCCCCCCCCCCCCCCCCCCCCCCCCCGTCCTTCCTTGTGGTTGCATCCATTTCAACCGATCTACACATGAAAAAGACTCTGAATGAAGGTTTTGCTAACTTTTCCTACTATCCTTAAATCTGACCAAGTCATTTATTCTTCTTTGAGGATGAGTAGATGGAAAGCGTCAATGTCCTCCAATTGTAATATATTCTCTTTAAATTGTTGTGCTATTGTCATTGGGCACCTAGATGCTAGTCGCCGCCTAGGCGGAATTAGTCGGCGCCTAGGCGGAATTAGTCGGCGCTAGTCGCAACCTAGCAGAACTTGGCTCCTGGTGCCTGGCCGATTACTGCCTAGCGACTTTTACAGCCTTGCTGTAACCTACACGAATAGAAGCGTATAATCTGGGAACCTTTAATGATAAATGCTACATGTTCCTCATTTTAATTCTTATGCTATTACTTGTTCGGTTGATGAAATGTTTTGTAGGTAAAGTACCTTTCATGATAAATGCATCTTGTGGGGAAAAAACTTTTGAGATGGCGCGTGGTTTCATTTTGATGTTTGCCAATAATATTTAAATCACCCTCATTCAGGCCATGTACTTGTAGAAGTAGTTTGCCCATGATCTAGTTGCTGATTAATAGTTTTGTTATGTAGTCTGGTAAGTAATTTCTATTAATCGCCTGCTGGCTTGCAATTGTTTAACATGTTGTAGATATCGCAGATACAGAGGTGATCGGTTATCTTCTGTCAATTTGTCACCTTAGAATTTATCAGTGTAGACAGTTAATTTGTCCATAAATTTCTTTTACTTTCAAGCATTAGAAAATGGACTTTAGGAAATGATGAGACTGAGTGTTTTATATTAAATTTATGTATATGTTTGATGATAGCTAGTAGTATATTTTATTTTCTTTATGAACTGTGGTTGTATAGTTAACTTTTTTTTCCCCTTATGGCTGCATCCATTTCAAACGATCCTTGGTTAATGAAGGTTTTGCTACCTTCCCCTACTATCCTTAAATCTGACAAATCATTTATTCTTCTTTGAGGACAAGTAGATGGAAAGTGTCAATATCCTCCAATTACAATATAATTTCTTTTTAAATTGTTATGCTATTGTTTGGCCTGTCACCCACTGTTCTAAAAATCGGAATTAGATGGCCCCTAGGCGCTAGGCGGTCATAGGGTGCCTAGACACTAGGCGGCGCCTGGGCGGAATTAGTCGGCGCTAGTCACTGCCTACGCAGAATTAGGCACTAGGCATCCGGTGCCCACCAGACTATCGCCTAGCGACTTTTACAACCTTGCTGTTACCTACCAGAATAGAAGTTATAAATCTGGGAACCTTTAATGATAAATGCTACGCGCGTTCCACATTTTAATTCTTATGCAGTTACTTGTCCAGTTGATGAAATAGTTTGTACGTAAAGTACCTTTCATGATAAATGCATCTTGTGTGGGAAAAAACTTTTGAGATGGCTGGTGGTTTCATTTCGATATTTGCCGATAATATTTAAATCACCCTCATTCGGACCATGTACTTTATAGTTTTCTGTTATGTGGAATGCTGTTGTTTCTCTTATTCGATTAGTTCTTGAACTCTGCATCTTACCCATGTTTTCCATGTAGGATATAGCTTTAAATATGTCCATCAATTGTGCATGAAATAGAAGTTATAAATTGATATACCTGTTGCCTGTTTTATTAGATTTACATGCTAATTTGAAATAGCAAATGGATGTTTGAAATATGTTGGTTCCCCTTGGATTTTTGTCAGGCTGCATCACGACTAAGGAGTTGGGCACTGTTATGCGTTCACTCGGCCAGAATCCCACAGAAGCAGAGCTGCAGGATATGATCAATGAAGTTGACGCGGATGGCAATGGAACCATTGATTTCCCTGAATTCCTCAACCTGATGGCCCGCAAAATGAAGGACACGGACTCAGAGGAGGAGCTCAAGGAGGCCTTCAGAGTGTTTGACAAGGACCAGAATGGGTTCATCTCCGCAGCTGAGCTCCGTCATGTCATGACCAATCTTGGTGAGAAGCTGACAGATGAGGAGGTTGATGAGATGATCCGTGAGGCTGATGTTGATGGTGACGGCCAGATCAACTATGACGAATTTGTCAAGGTCATGATGGCCAAGTGAGCAAAATCCACACCAAGATGACGTGAAAGAAAGAGGAGATTTCATGGACCGATCAGCAGTTTACAAGTCTCTTTACCCTCTTGGGTAGTTATCTGGGTTAAGATTAGTTCTGGAAACCAAAAGGGGACCTCCTTCCATGTTTATCTCAGATTCTTCCTCTATTGCTGTGCTGTGTATATGTGTCATCTGGTTTTACTTGGTGTGTTTTGTTTCTGTTTCTAACTGCTGCAAACTTGAAAAAAAAATGAAGGTTTTGTTTCGGTTGGGTTGATTATATTGGAATAGTCTGTATAATGTTGCGCAACGAGGGATCTCGTGTTGCAGGGTTACATTGATGTGTTGTTTGATAGTTGTGGGACAAATGTCATTCGTGCTATATATGCCTTATTTTTTTTCTCTCAATCACTATGTTTCCATGTCAGCTGGTCCGAGTTAGCGCTGTTGATGTATTATTAGAACACATTGTTATTGGGACATTTCAGTTCGAAGAAATAAACCTTTTCATACTTGCTGTCTCAGTTCTATTGTTATGACCGCAACAACCGTTCCTAGCTCTTCCGACCGAGCAATGTTTTGAGCACTTGACACATTGGTAGAGCAACAAGGAAAACAACAGTCTGACTAGTATGTAATGTGTGAGAATGACATTTTACTTTGTGGTCGTTGGTAGTTTGTTTCTGACAGTGAAGAATGGAGACTGGAAATCTGAAAAGAATTTGACTCTGCCTTGTGAAATATCATCAGTTGAGCCAGTGAATGGTGGTAGCTGGGAAGAGGAGCACAAGCCAGTAAGGAGGTAGGTAGCAACTACCACTAGTCCAGTATTAGTATGCATGTGTGTGTGTCAATGGAAGAAGAGGGAAAGAGGAAGGGGGGCTTATGGAGAAGAAGATGAAGGTACTGTGCCTTCACGGCTTCCGAACCAGCGGCAGCTTCTTGCGCAAACAAATCAACAAGTGGGATCCCTCCATCTTCCAACACTTCGAAATGGTCTCCCTCTCAAACTCTTCTCGTTTCTAGTTTTCTTGTTCGCGATTTTTCACTTACTAACTTTATCTCTTTGAACTTGCAGGTATTCCCTGATGGCCTGTTTCCTGCGGGTGGCAAGTCTGACATCGAGGGTATCTTCCCCCCGCCGTACTTTGAGTGGTTCCAGTTTGATAAGGTTCGCTTTCATATCGAATCTGGCATATTTCTTGGCGAATGAAATTTGATATTGTGACTGTGATCCATGAGCCTGCCGTGCCATACTAATTGATCACACACTCTTCATAGCCAAACACCAGCAGACCCTTATTGTTTGTTGAGATAGCTAAGTGACTTTTGTCGATGCAGGACTTTACAGAGTACACCAATCTGGAGGAGTGTATCTCATTCTTGTGTGATTACATGAAGGAAAATGGCCCCTTTGATGGGCTTCTCGGCTTTTCCCAGGTACTTAGCAATATGCCAATATAGACTAAATCTGACGAACTCATGAATTGTTAGGTTTACTATCCTATGTTTGTATTCCTAGTGAGAACAGACATGAATACACATGCCACAGTACAGATGCCGAACACGGTATGGCGTCAATTTGACGTCCTAGTCTAGTATGGAGCGTCAGTGTCGTGCCTGATGCTGTGTCAGTACTGATTTTTTGTAGTGCACTTGCTTCCTAGGTGCTCGGATATGTACTGCTGACCATAAAGTGACCCATTTCCTGTTCACTCACAATCTTAGCAGAAGTTCTCGAAGAAAAATAATTTTGTTCTGTGCTAATCGACATTGCTTTTATTTCTCTACTTCAGGGTGCAACACTGTCAGCGCTTCTGATCGGATACCAAGCTCAGGTGAATATATTATATAAGTCCTCCTACTGTTTGACTTGATAATTGTCCCTAAACCTGCCTAAGCTACCCATATACAATCTGTATACAGAATCATGCATTTGTTCAATTTGGTCAATCTGATACTTAGTTAACTCATTCATCTTGATGTTCCCACTGATACCTAATCATGCATCCGTACATTTACGAAGTTCATGATTTCCTACTACCATGCATCAAACTTTTACTTGCAAAGTTTGTCGCATCTCTTGATTATGCTAGTTGTCTTTCTAAGTTGATGTGTTCTCCAGGAAATCTGATCTTGATATTGATGGTTTGTTAGGGGAAGGTATTGAAGGACCACCCTCCTATAAAGTTCTTCGTTTCCATCTCTGGGAGCAAGTTCAGAGATCCAAGCATTTGCGACGTTGCTTACAGAGACCCGATCAAGGTGAGATCTCTGCATCTGATAGGTGCTAAGGACTGGCTGAAGCTGCCTTCCGAGGAGCTTGCATCTGCCTTCGAGAGCCCCTTGATCCTGAGGCACCCACAGGGCCACACAGTCCCCAGGCTAGGTTCGTCTCTTCAATACTATTTATCAACTCGGATTAACCATCCTAGTTAACCTATATTAATCCCAAATATAAAGATGATATAGGGTATACACGTATGGTGAGGAACAGTTTGTGGATTGATTTAGTAAAGTAGAATCACCTGAAGTAGCCTGAGCTGCTATGTTGCATGGACACGGATAGGACACAACACTGTAGGACAACATGACATGGATACGACACCTATTTAGATTCTTTGGAGTGTTGGTGGTCTGTCTAATACGCGTCCGACACGACACGGCCTAGATTTTTTGGAGTTTCCATGCTTCCTAGCTAAGCTGGCTATGTTTAGTTAGATAATTACATGTAGCTTTAGTAGAAGGGTAATTTGCTCCTATAAATAGATTTAATTTTTTTTTTCCCCTTTGAAGGGACTTTTTAGAATATGTAGGGACTGTTCAACAAATGCTATAGTGGATCCTTGTAGCATCTGTTGCTGTTAGTAAATATGTAGTTACCATGACAAAGGATACAACTTCTTGATATCATTTCTTGCAGATGGTCTACGTATCATTTCAAGAAAGTAAATCTACACATGAGTTTCAACCACCAGATGATTCAATTTTCATCCTACCAACTGACAAGGGACAAAATTCTTTCCTTCCTTCACATAGGACCAAGAATTGGGACAAAAGGATTTATTGAGAGTCTAATAAAACCAACGAAATATAAATAAAACCGAGAACAACACAAGCACGAGTACGCTATAAATCTTACATTTGATCTATGTAACTGTGCGTTTCTGACATTCTAAAGGTCCTGTACAAATACTAAAAATGACATTTTTTTTAACTATTCTAAAAACGGGACATTTTTCTGACATTCTAAGGGAAAAAAAAATAGGGAGGCCTAAATCTAAAAAATGGAGATTTTATATTAGTAATATATACGGAGGTTAAAATTTTTGGTACCTTCTGATTTTTGAGACCATGTGCGATTGTACAGCTTGCACATGCTCATGTAACTTTAGATGCTTATGTGACAAATGTTTTATATCCGATAGATGAGACGGCAGTGAAGCAGTTTTCTGAGTTCACTGATGCCATACTCCAAGGAAATGCTCCAGTTGAGATTCATGGAGAGGTCAAGCTAGAAGAAGCTGGTGATCCAAGGAATGCAAATGGTACCAACTTCTCAAGGGACAATCAATCCAGTGATGGAAAAGTTTAGCATGGGTGGAAGGAACACTGAACAAGGAACCAATTGCCAACAGATGCTGCTGTTATTTAGAGAGTTGTTACTCCTCTCAGTAATTTAATTGATGTGAAAACATAATTTAAGAGATTCTGTGCTGGAAGGTATTTTGCTTGTGCTTTATTTTGTACTCTCATAATACTATATGATGAAATATTTATGCTTTTGTTTAGCGGAAACTAAGTAGGTATATATGCACGTGTTTATAGATTATTATAAGAAAGACTAAAAAGTTGTGTAATTATTCTAATTTTTATTAAAACTACTTAGAAAGATTAAAAGACAACCATAATTATTCTAAATTTGTTATTATAAATGCACCGAGAATCGATCTCCTGACCACTCGGACCGCATGCATCTCTCTTAACCACTAGACTAGAGTTTATATATATATATATATATATATATATATATATATATATATATATATATATATATATATATATATATATATATAAAGACAAAAAAAAAAAAATATATAAAGACAACTCTTAATGAATAATTTTAATTAGTAAACATATGTAAGAGTATATTTGGAAAAAAAAAGTGAATTTTTCTCATTATATAATAGTATAGATATTACTTTATAAACGCCTGCAAGACTATTTATTAAGACCAAATGACAGCTTTCACAATTACTCCCTATTAATATTAATGAACAATTTTAATTAGTAAATATATGCAATGGTATATTTGGAAAAAAAAAAAGTCTACAGTATAACTGAACTTTTTTTATTATATAGTAGTACTAGTATAAATGTATGTACATGAACTTTCTGGTTTTTTGATCATCCAACATATGCCGAAACCAAGACTTCTCGGTTTCTCCAATTACGTACATATTGTTAGCCTTTTGTACCATAAGGACCTGTTTGGTAAGTATGAAGGGGGGGGGGGGGGGGGGGGGGGGGTGGGTGGGTGGGTGAATTATCATTTCACAGGAATTGGAGGAGTGGGACTGCAAACCGGTGTTTGGTAAGGAGGGTGAGGAGGAGAAAAACTGGTTGAAATGATCCTGGACAGTTCCTCTCGGGGGAGGAAAACGGAGTTGTAGACGGCTGTCACATCCAGATTTGTTGGAAATGATTTTTTACTAGTCGTTAAGGAACTTAGCTAGAAATGGTTTCTTTCATCAAAAATTAATTAATATTTTTAGTACAATTTTTTAATATTAATTAGTGCTACCGGTTAGTATATAAATTTTATTCAGTTTTTGGGGTGTCATATTTGTATTTATTCAGTTTTTGGGGTGTCATAATTGTATTTATTCAATTTTTATACTTGGATGATCTAATTATTAGATTAAATATTTATACATGTCCACCAACACAACAAAATAGAAAAAAAAAAAGAAAAAAAAGAAAAAAGAAAAAAAAAAAATTCTAATTATTAGTAATTAATTAATAAAATTGGATAATTAGTAATTAATTAATAAATTAGTCATTAGTTATTAAATTAAGTAATATGCTTAGACTGAATAATTTTGAGATAATTAGGATAGTTAATTATTATAATTAGAATAGTTAACTATTATCTTAATTTATTAAGGTAATTATTTAATTTATTAAATTGTTATGTGAATTAGCTATAATTTACTACTATTTTAATATACTTTTTTACTTTCTATTTTTCACTTTTCTATCTCAACCAAACATATTTGTCCTTTACTGGCGACAATAAAATGGATTGATTCTTATATAAATTCTATCATTGGAAGTGCAAATTAAAAAAAAAACTCACATTTATGATTTACCAAATAGGCCTTCAGCCCTTTTTTTTTAAAAAAAATTTCTTTTACTTTCATCTCTTGCAACATATCTCAAGCAAATCTTGGACTGTTTCCTGCATCATATCTTTACTTCCAAGAAAACACAAATGTTTGGTGTTTGAATGACTATAACCACACACACTATAAGGTGACAATTTGCTTGCAACTCTTTGCAATGGCCTCGTTAGGTTCGTTGAATGGAAGGAAAAGAAAATTAATTTCTTGGCATTTCTTTTCCTTTGAAAATTATAATTTATATAGATTTTTCTTTTCGATGTTTAAAAATATCAAGAAATTTGGAAACAAAAGTGAATACTTCAATGTGGGAAAGTGATTTCTTACTTGGATGTAATCACTTTTTTTCCTAATTTTCCTTCAATTGAGAATCACTTTCCTTTCCTCTTCCTTCGACACCCAAACATTGGAAACTAATCACTTTCCTTTTCCAATCCGATGATTCCGCGAACCAAACGAGGCCTAAGAGCATCTCCAACCCTATTGTCTTATTTTATGTTGTGGATCCTATGTGGCATGGGACACAAGACAATGTCTTGTATAGGTGGCAAGATTATATTCACAAATGACAATGAGTTTAAAATGTCATCTCCAATACAAAAGTATTGAGAAGATAATACAAAGTAATTTTTTACAACTTTCAAGACAACTTTTACTCTTCTACTTCTTTCTATAAACATTTTTATTCACAAATGATGATGTGAACATAAAGACATTGTAAAGTGCATTGTCTAGATCTAGACAACCAACTTCACATTGTCTTTGCCATGTCATTGCCATATCAACTCCACACTTTATTTTGTTAGTCCCGGGATTTGATCAAAGATGGCAGACTCGATGTCGAGATCAGAGGTTCAACAAACGTTCACCTTCTGATTATTCTCGAGATCCAAGAGGAACACTATAATATGAATCTGATTACAAAAGCTACAATAATCAGAAAGGAAATCTCACGTTCTTCCTCGCAATCGCAATTGCTGACGGACAGAACTGAGTTACAACTCAGATGAAGGAGAAAAAGAAGAAAGAAGAAAGAAGAAGAGGAAAGGTTCTTGCTGGGGTGATAAAGATCACCGTTGCTCAAAGCAAGATTCGTCCCACCACGATCTGCTTCCAGGAACCAGCAAGTTCACGAAGAACTTCTGGAATGCTCGTAAGTCAAAATTTGAGACTTGAACGGGCTTCCTGGACTTTTCAGACTCCCTTAACTCTCTTCTTGGTGCATCTTTCAAAGGAGGCCAAGGGGCTCTATTTATAGAGTGGAGTTGAGACTTCACCTCTTCTCCTATTCGATGTGGGACTAAAATACCAATACTCAAAAATAGAGTTTGATATTTTAGATCATCCCACAATCAGCATAGAAGTGTGCCAGTCCACGCCTACCCTCCGAACACTCCCGTGCATGCACGAGACATCCTGGAGTCCGTGTCCGAGTCCGAGTCCGCACAACAAAAATCAACTTGCATCCTTGTTGGATTTAATCCTTTTTTCTTCTAGGAAAATACTCCCACATGGCACAAACTTGTGCCCCACTACACCTCATGTGCACACCTCAACACAAGCAATGTATTATATTGAGATACTCACCATTTGGTGTAGCCGATGTGGGACTGTCTTTTCTAGTCCAAAGGCAAAAATACCAACAATCCCCCACATATCTCAATATATGGGTTGAGCGTTCCCCACAGTGACTGCCCATCATGCATTAGGAGAGACGTCGCTACGACTTGAATCTTCCCGCATAGGTTAAATAACAGCATGATACAAGATGGACTAAGCCTTGAATTCTGCATCATAACTGCAATTCTTTCTACTCACATAATGACATCAACTGTGCTTCTGGCTGCACATTGAAGGCCTTGTGCCAGCCTGGTTTCAGTGTATAATTTTTGGGCGTCTACAAGTTTACCCTCAAGAGACGGCCTGATATCTCTGTCCATACACTATATGTGAGTTCTTTATAAAGAGTCATGGCATGAAGCATTGCGCTTCTTTGCGGTGCTACGCCACTATGACATGGCTTAAAGCCGAGGCTTTACCCCACCTGGGTACCTCATCGTAGTGTCATATTACTGTAGCATGAGGTCACAAGCCTCTTTGTAGTGCCAAACTACCCAGCATGAAGCCTTGCGCTTCCGTGCGGTGTTACGCCGTTATGGCATGGCTCGCGAAGCCGAGGCTTTACCCCACCTAGTATCTCTTCGTGGTGTCATGCCACTGTAACATGAGGACATCGTCCTCTTTGTAGTGTTGTCTACCTTTCTTTATTACGATTATCATACAACATTAGGCTACATGCCTATTTGCGGTGCTACTCCGCTGTGACTTGGCTTACAAAGCCGAGGTATTACACCTACCTGGGAACCACATGGTGAAGTCACCTCACTGTAGCATGGAGTTACACTCCTTGTAGTGCTGCACTACCGTGCTTCCTGTAAAGCACTCCAGGCATTTCCTCTGCTTGAGAACTCATTAAGGAATTTAATCCAACCTTTCCACAGGATCCGTTTTCCGCAGAAAACAACAGTAGACAACAGTGATTGTAGGTCCGTAACCTCTCCATGTCACGAAGGACAAGTACCCACCGTTTTTGATATTCTTCTGGTTAATAGTTCTCCCTTGAACCAAAAGCTAGATGCCTAGTAGATTTCTCTTTGAACTAATAGCATTAAAATTTATGGTAGGATTGTAATAACACAATATCAGAATACCTTCAAGCCCATTTTACAAGCTGTGTCATCGACCAGCTGGCGCTTCAGGTCCTTGGTGAACGGATTCGCCAGGTTCTCCTGACTCCGAACATCAATCACTGTAATAATACCCCTCTTGATGAGATCGTGTATTGTCCTGTGCTTCAACCGCACAGTCCTTTTCTTTCCGTTGAAGAGGTCATTTGATGCCACCGTCGCAGTCGCCTGGTTGTCGTAGTATATCGGTATCTCCGGTATTTGCACCCCAACCACTAGAAGATCATACATGAGCTCCCGAAGCCATTCTGCTTTCTCCGCTGTGGTATCAAGTACAAAGAACTCAGATTTCATGGATGACCGTGAGAGCATAGTCTGCTTCTTCGATTTCCACGATATAGCAGCTCCACCCATTGTGAAAATGTATCCACCTGTGGACCTCTCGCTCTCTACTTCTGAGCACCAGCTGGCATTACTGAAGCCTTCCACTACCGGTGGATCTCCGTTGTAGTGCAGTGCATATGTCTGAGTCTTCTTGAGATATCTCATTACCCGTTTCACAGCTTTCCAGTTCTCATTGCCTGGGTTGCTCGTAAAATGACTCAGCATTCTCACAGCGAAAGCTATGTCAGGCCTTGTGGCAGTAGTAGCATACATCAAACTTTTGATTACGCTTGCATACTTCAGCTGCCTGACGCTTTCCCTTGAATTAGGCTTCAGTTTTAGATTACACTTGTACGACATATCGATCCCTGGAAGATCCTGATACCCATAACGAGTGATCATCTTCTCAACATAATGAGACTGTGATAGCGCTAGTCCAGTGTCTGTCCGGATGATCTTGAGTCCCAAGATAACATCAGCATCCTCCAAGTCCTTCATACTGAACTTCGTCGAGAGAAACTTCTTTGTCTCCGTGACACAGCTTATATCCGTACCTAGGATTAGCATGTCGTCCACGTATAGACAAACGATGACTCCTCTTCCGTTAGCAAATTTCGTATAGACGCACTTGTCTGTTTCACTGACCCTGTAGCCATTTGACCTTATGACTTTGTCAAACTTCTCATGCCATATTTTGGGAGCTTGCTTTAAACCGTACAGAGATTTTACCAACTTGCATATTTTATCTTCAAGACCTTTGACGACAAACCCTTCTGGCTGTTGTATGTAGATCTCTTTGGTCAGCTCGCCATTCAGGAATGCCATTTTTACATTCATCTGTTATATCACCATATTATGTATCGCTGCGAGAGCAATCAACATTCTGATGGTGGTCATCCGGGCTACTGGAGCATACGTGTCAAAGTAGTCGATCCCCTGCTTATGAGAAAACCCCTTGGCCACCAATCTGGCCTTGAACTTGTTAATAGTTCCATCTGCTTTCTTCTTCTTCTTGAAGATCCATTTGCATCCGATGGGTTTCGCTCCTTCAGGAAGATCAACTAACACCTAAGTGTTATTTGAGGTGATGGAATCAATTTCATTATCAATCGCCTCCTTCCATAAAATATCATCTTTGGTCTTCATCGCCTCATCATAGGTAAGCGGATCTGCTTCCACATGATAGGTGATGAAGTCATCTCCGAAGTTCTTCGGCCTCCTCGCTCGCTTCGACGACGGCTCAGCGAGTTCTGGTTCAACCGTTGTTTCAACAACAACATCTTCTTGGACTACTTCTTTATTGAAAACTTCAGTTTCTTGCGCACCTTTATTGTTCTCCGATTTATCCGTAAGAACAATATTCTTGTGCCTTGCAAATTGTCTTTACGAGATTCGATGATATGATTTGACTCAATATCAAGAAATCTACGAGCATCACTCTTCTAGGCATACCCCAAGAAGATCGTCTTCTTAGTCCTAGTCCCCAGCTTCTGAATCTTCAGATCTGGGAGCTTCATATAAGCCAGAGACCGCCACACTCGAATGACGTTCAAGTTAGGTCTGACTTTGAACCAGAGTTCATGAGGAGTTACGTCCGAAGTTGCATACATCACTCTATTTAGAATAAAAGTGGTCGTCAATGCAGCTTCTCCCCATTAGCATTTAGGAAGACCCGTAGTTAGCAGCTTTGAGTTCATTATTTCTGTCAACGTTCTATTCTTCCTCTCCGCTACCCCGTTAGATTGAGGAGAATACGGAGCAGTAGTCTCATTGATGATTTCATGTTCATTGCAGAACGATGCGAATTCATGAGACCTATACTCTACATCTCGATCACTTCTGAGTAGTTGTAGATCGGTTTAACGTTCAGCTTCAGCCCTGAAGTCTTTAAACTACTCGAATGCTGCATCCTTCTACTTGAGAAGTCATACGAACGTGCACTTCGAGAAATACTTCGAACCGGTCTCTGTGGAGAACTGATAAAAGTCACAGATATCTGAGTATACTAACTCCAAATGATCAGTACTTTAATTCAATCGTCTGAGCAGCTTCCCAACAGTCTTGTATTTGCACAGACCTTAAACTCCTCCACCTCCTTACCCCCACATTCCGAAGATAAGGTCCAGGTAGGACAGCTTGAGTCTGCTTCTGTCATAGAACAACTCTCAGTCCACTCAATGAAGTAACTTCATCACCATCAACAGAAGTTTAAACATTCCTTCAGCACCGAACATCTTTTCGAAGCATGTTCATCGCCAAGAAATTACCATCTGGCTAGTACGAATGTCCATCTTTCAAGTCTGTATCAGATAACAGACTTTCTGAGATCAGATCGTCGAAAAATCTCTGGTATGTGCAACACGCATTCCAGTGTCCTTGTCGGTGGTTAATAACCACTATCTCGATCTTTAGAACTTATGCTAGATATATGTTCACCATCGAGACCTTCGTCATAACATGACTCGTCCTTGGTGAACAGCTAGCTCCTTTGAGAGCACACGTGGTCAGATGTTCTAGTGTCAGACCACTAGTTAGCTACCACGCTAGATAACTCAACCTGTGCAACAATGGCAACCAAGTTAAGTAATCAAAATAACCAAGTTTAGCTATACATGCTATTTTGGTTTGGGCTTGGATTTGCATTCACTCATGTAGTGGCCATTTTTGTCACAGTTGAAGCAAGTCACGTGGGACTTGGACTTCTGTTGCTTGAACGAAGTACCGTTCACTTTTAGATTTAGTGGAGTCCTTCTTCTTGTGATGAGAAGCCACCTGCTTCCCCTTGAACTCTCTTGTCTGCACCAAGTTGGCCTTAGCCAGTTGTTTGGACAGAGAGTCCATCTTCTGTTGAGATCGCATTTCGTCCTCAACGTGGATCTCTTGTAGAAGATCTTCCAAGCTAATGTCCAGCTTCTTCCGATGCATTCTAGCATAGAAGTTGCTCCAACCAGCAGGAAGTTTCAAGACTATCCCTCCAACGACAAACTTGTCGACGAGAGGCATCTTCTCGTCATCTAACTTCTGGCGCAACTTCATGAATTCCTTTACTTGAGGTAGCATCGCCATCTCGTCTTCGAAGAGCCACTTGTGGTACTTCTCGATGATGAAGATTTTGGAACTGTTCTCATCATCTTCATATAGCTTACCCAAAGAATCTCAGATCTCTTTGGCATTCTCCTTCTTGGAATATGAATCAGCCAGAGAGTCTTCCATAGAATTGGGAATCAGCAGTATACATATGTTATTTTCTCTCTTCCATTTGCTCTGCTTGACGAGTGCAGCAGCAGTAGCATTGGCAGTTCCTCCTTCTGGAATCGTCGGTTCATCCTCAATCAACACATGGTCTACGTCCACGAGTTAAAGATTAAGGGTGACCTTCCTCTTCCAGATTTGGAAATGTTCTCCGTCGAATTTCTCCAACTTGTTAAAGCTGGTATCGATGAGAGAAGCACGAGAGTTTTCCATCTACAAGGATCCTGCTTTGAGATTGATAGTCCCGGGGCTTGATCAAAGATGGCAGACTCGATGTCGAGATCAGAGGTTCAACAAACGTTCACCTTCTGATTATTCTCGAGATCCAAGAGGAACACTATAATATGAATCTGATTGCAAAAGCTACAATAATCAGAAAGTAAATCTCACGTTCTTCTTCGCAATCGCAGTTGCTGATGGACAGAACTGAATTACAACTCAGATGAAGGAGAAGAAAGAAGAAAGAAGAAAGAAGAAGAGGAAAGGTTCTTGCTGGGGTGATAAAGATCACCGTTGCTCAAAGCAAGACTCGCCCCACCACGATCTGCTTCCAGGAACCAGCAAGTTCACGAAGAACTTCTGGAACGCTCGTAAGTCAAAATTTGAGACTTGAACGGGCTTTCTGGACTTTACAGACTCCCTTAACTCTCTTCTTGGTGCATCTTTCAAAGGAGGCCAAGGGGCTCTATTTATAGAGTAGAGTTGAGACTTCACCTCTTCTCCTATCCGATGTGGGACTAAAATACCAATACTCAAAAATAGAGTTTGATATTTTAGATCATCCCACAATCAGCATAGAAGTGTGCAAGTCCACGCCTACCCCCGAACACTCCCGTGCATGCACGAGACATCCTGGAGTCCGTGTCCGAGTCTGAGTCCGCACAACAAAAATCAACTTGCATCCTTGTTGGATTTAATCCTTTTTTCTTCTAGGAAAATACTCCCACATGGCACAAACTTGTGCCCCACTACACCTCATGTGCACACCTCAACACAAGCAATGCATTATATTGAGATACTCACCATTTGGTGTAGCCGATATGGGACTATCTTTTCTAGTCCAAAGGAAAAAACACCAACATATTTCACATTTGCATTGGAGAAGTACTTTTGGAAAAAATGGTTGCCATTCCTATGTGGCAACCATTTTTTTCAAACTCGGTTGGAGATGCTCTAAGGGTGCAAACTTAAAGATGTGTTTGAATTCACCAACCAACCGTCAACATGTGGATAAAGGAATCACCAAATGCAAACACAAATTTTAAGGTTGTGTTTGATTGAGTTTTTTCTTTTCTTTTTTATGAAAAATATCTCCATTACAAATTTTCTACCAATTATAGTATTAGATAGCATATAATTTTTATGGAATTATTTTTCAAAAATCTATCATTTTCATATTTTCTTCCATAATGGTGGAAAATAAAACTGGCATAGGCCATAGGAAAATATCAATTTTTAATAAAAAATAACAATATTCAAACATTCAAATTAATTTCGTAGATTTTTTTCCATATAACTTTTTCCTAGTAAAATAATTATATAAAACATTAATTTATTTTTCACGTATTTTCCACCAGCATCCAAGTGAAAAAAAAGAGAAAGAAACTTTTCAGTAAAGACCACATGACAAATCCAAACACCAGATCCATTCTTTTTAGAGGGATTAAAAAAAGGAGTCATTTTTTTAGTATTTATATATGGCTATGTCAGAAAACAATATCCTGACGTGGTGGATTTAGCGTGAGGTGGATTAGCTTGAGGTTGGAGTAGCTAGCATGAGGCGAAGAGGGAGGACAAGTTTTATGAATACTTATTACGTATTGGTACTACAGTTTCTTATTTCATTTTTTTTTGACATTTTTTTTGGGTACTAATATTGTCCACCAGTAATTATGTATTTCAGAAGCGGACGAATTACACATTGAAATTGATTGTCCCTATCTTCGACAACAATATATCATTGGGATAATATTACTACCACATTCCAAATCCATATTACAGATTTCTTCCCAAAAGGTTCATATTGTTCAGAGATAATCCTTCCTACTGAAAAAAGAAGGGAGGATATGTAAGAGGATAAACATAGCACGTAGTTGATATTCTTTTGTCCAAATCACAAGCCTACTCAGTAGGATCGGCTCTAACACAGAACATACCGGACAACCATCCAAAATCCAAAATTTTAAGGAACACCAAAATAATTAGTTTTTGTTATATATATATATATTAATTTTGTTTTATTTTTTTTTTAGAAACCAAGGTCCGTGGACAACGCCACTCAGCAGCCTCCATGGGAGTGGGGGCTCGAACCCGTGCCCTCACCCCCGAGTGCCAGCGGTCTTACTGGTGCGCCACTGCGCCACTGGCCTATATATATATATATATATATGGAAGGGATATTGCACCAAACTTATTGCATCAATTGTTGCACCAAACAATCTCAACCACATATTTATTTCTATCATATGGTTATAAAGTATTCCATAAAGTTGTTGTCACGTCAGCATGCTTTATAACCACATGATTGAAATAAATGTGTGGTTGAGATTGTTTGGTGCAATAATTGATGCAATAAAAAAAATTATATAATAATAATAATAATAATAATAATAATAATAATAATAATAATAATAATAATAATAATAATAATTAGTGCTAACATGATGACTTATTTATCTTAAAGTTGGTTTTTAGTTATACCTCCTATGTAAAAGGGCATGGGTTCAAAGCTTATTAGCGTTTTTTTAATTACAAACTTTTCAAGTTTTTTTAGGAGGGATATCATTTTGATTTTTGTCCTGTGCACTAGAAAAACTTTGGTCCATCCCTGGTAATATCATCCACAAAAACGTACAACTAGCTCGGTTCATATTCTGATTTGTGAAACAATAAACCGAGGTTCTTCGAGCCTTTTAGATATTAAAGTATCAACTTCACCACCTCTAATTGAAACTTTGGGTTTGACATAAATCAACTTACCAAATTGACAGCACACTACAAATCGAGATGTGTGCATACCATCACATACATCAATGAATCCATCGCACTCGCATACGGGACCTGGGACATCTTCACTTTCTATTCCTCTATTTTTGGACACTCCTTGGAGGATAAATTGAAGTTGCTAGCGATCGGGGTGCTCACCTTCCTAGAGTCAATTGGGACTTCCATAGCTTTCCAACCCTTATGTCTCGCCTGATTTCTATTCTAAGGATCTTCTTTGCTCCACCTAAGTCCTTCGTGTCAAATTCTGCACTCAGTAAAGTTTTAAGTGTTTGTATCTCTGTCGTGCTCTTGGAAGAAATCAACATGTTATCAACATACAAGAGGAGGTATATCGATGCCCCATCCTTCAGCCTCCTTGAGAAGATGCAGTTGCCATACTCATTTCTGGCAAAATTGGTTTTCAACATAAATTAAACGAAACGCTTGTACTACTGCCTTAAAGATTGCTTCAACCCATATATAGACCACTTGAGTTCACATATGGCATCCTCTTTGCCGGGCTACATAAATCCTTCATGTCGTGTCATGAAGATCTTCCCTTCCAACTCTTTGTACAGAAATGTCATTTTGACATCCATTTGCTCCAACTCCATATCTTGAGTAACAACCAATGCCAAAAACACCCAAATAGAAGTATGCTTAACTACATGCAATTTTTTTTATTGTAGTCTTTTCCCTCCTTCTGAGCATATCCTTTTGTGGCTAAATAAGCCTTGTACCGCTCTTCTTATTCTTTATGAATGAGTAATGATATTCATACCTCCAAATTGCCCTTCCAAAATATTCTTCCTTATGTGGCAGCTGACGTGACATGTTAAATAATATTATGTGTCATATGACATGGCAAATTTTAATCCAAAAAATTAATCACCTAATTTTTTCATGTTAATATCAATGTTAATTCTAATATTAATATTAATATTAATATTAATATTAATATTAATATTAATATTAATTTTAATTTTAATAGAAGTATGCTTGACTACAGATAAGAGATTGTTTTGTAGTCTTTTCCTTCCTTCTGAGCATATCCCTTTGTGGCTAAATGAGCTTTGTACCGCTTTTATAATTCTTTATGAATACTCATTTGCAGCCAATAACTCTTTTGCCCTTTAGTAGCTGAATGAGGTTCTACGTACTGTTCTTCCGTAGTGATTCCATCCCCTTCATCATGAAAACTATCCAATGATCTTTGTCCTCTTGGACAATGGCTTCATTATAATCACTTGGATAACTCGTTTCTTTGACTAGAGAAAATATACCCATATCTTCGAAACCGTATTGTACTGGTGCTCTGTGTGTACGCCACGATCTCCTCAACACTAGTATTTACATGTTCTCATGGTGTTCGTCTTCATCCTCCATCTTTGTAAATTGTTCCTCTTCCACACCAATATGATGTATAGGTGATTCGAAGTCTCTATCTGTATAAGTGCAAAAAATCTCCACCTCCAACTCCACCGAGTCATGGTCACCTAATGTATCACCACCCCCCTTGGCCTTTTCCTCCATATCTTTCAACATAGAAGCGTTATCGAAAATCATATTACGGCTAATGAATACCAATTTTTTTTTTGGATCCTATAGTTTGTAGTCTTTAACTCCCAGTTTGAAGCTGACCCTATGTTGCTTACATCGTGTAGAACTTTCATAATTTTAATTTGCACTTTTTCATGCCCTTCAACAATTCCCTTTTCTGCAGCTCACATAGACCCATATCACGCATTTGGTGTCACGATCTGCTCCCGAATAATCGGATACGAGTTGAACACACCCAACCTACGTTGGTAGACTCAACGTAGTAAGTTGTACTAAGTATCTAAGAACTTAAGTAATATCATGAAATCACATCATAACATCTAATCACGTACTAAAATAATATCAATACCACTATGTTATTTAGTATAACTTATACAAGAGTATCCGAAGACAAATCCGACAAATAAACTAAAAGGAGGTAATAAACATCTATCTTATGAAACTATCTAACACATAAGAATAATACTTGCATCAGGTCTTCTAGAATCTTCTAGGAGTCGTCCAATCCAATTCTCATGCCCTGGCCTAGTATATCAATGATACAGTCAGAAAAGGAGTAAAGTACAATCTATAATAATGAAACAAGTACAACATGTAAACAAGTAAAGGAACAATGAAACAAGATGAGCATGAACTGTAAATGCATAATCTACCAGATTGAAACATGTAATAAAAAGATCATGACATGTGAATTTGAAATACGAAAATGCTTTTTTGCCCACAAGTGGGCCAGCCCGCCCGTCTGTGTGGCACTCCCCATTGCCCCTCCTGTTAGCATGGGGCCCACGTTGTTGACTGACCAATATGGGAGGGCCACGTGGTAGGTGGACTGGCCCGCCCGTGGGCCAAATATCAGTTTCTTTCGAAATAACTACTAAAATATATGACCGGCTGGTAAATCATGAACAAGAACAAGTAATGGTACATCTTAAATCCTACGTACATGATGTGAGACTTAAGCTATCAACATTGTAATGACCCGCTCCACACAAGCTGAATGCTGATTCAAATGGCGCAAGTATAACGATATAATCCCGCCTTGCTCGACGAGACGACTCGATTAAAATAAAGGCAATGGACTTGGCCCTTCAGAAGAATCCAGACTTAGACTTTTAAAGGCATGATCGGAGGCTCGCTCAGCCAATGCGATTATTGCTAATGTGGGTGGCTCTGATGAACCTATCTTTGCTTAGCCTGGACACATAATAGCAT
Organism: Iris pallida; assembly: GCA_029216955.1. Taxonomy (NCBI): domain Eukaryota; kingdom Viridiplantae; phylum Streptophyta; class Magnoliopsida; order Asparagales; family Iridaceae; genus Iris; species Iris pallida. Next base: position 20,269,422 of record JANAVB010040818.1, on the reverse strand, counting down.
AGACGATATTGCTAGATCGCTAGGCGATAACCTCCTACATTCTAATAAAAGAACTTAATGCATCTAGCTAAGGGAATACTCCCATCTTGTATCGCTTGTGTAGAACATAGAAATGAACTTGGAAATGTTACTTGAACTCTTCTACAACACTCCACGCTCATGTCAAGGTACAACTTTTGTTCGAGTAGATTTACTTATTTGCTCAATTATGTATGAAATGCTAGTCAGTTAGATCGTACCCCAACTTGAGACACAAAACAATTAATGGTTTACTGAATCGAGGCAGAAAGACTATCGAAATAGTCATTCCGAGCCGAAGACAGTCCTATCGGGAGCTGCATAATGATAACGAATGAATAAAAAAGTGAATGAATGAATAAGTGAAAGAAAGAAAGGCATGAATGAAAGAAATAAATAAAATAAGAAAAGAATGATTAGCGACATGTATGTTGAAGACGTGCAAGGGCTCGCTACCCGCGCTGCATGGATGTCAACGCCAATCTAGTCAATAATCCGTTATAGCTCAGAGAGCCCGATAAGTTAAAAATGAAAAGAGAATACGAAATGGTCGCGGACAACTCATGCACGAGGAAAGAGAAAAAAGGATTCCTCGGACGATCAGAAGCTGGGTGACCAGGGTTCGTGCCAACCTAGGAGGAATTCATGGCTTACGGGTGGCTTGGGTGCTGGTCTGGCTACATAAGCGAGGTAATGTCGGTATTGCATAGCCTATTAGGGTGTACCGGCCTTCACACCTGGTAGTCAATATGAATACCACATATGTATAGTCCAAATGGCTTGTGATGCTAGCGAACGGTGCATATAGATTAAGTTGGCTCGCGAGTGGCAATCCACGTGCGAGATCTTGCATTGAAACAAATAATCTGAGTAAGCCGAACATGCTATGTAACTGAATGAAACATATTTGAAAAATGCTCGAATATAATACATCATGATAACTTGAGTACCTCGTTCACCTGAGGCAGAAACACGCTCATGACCCTCGTATTTTCTTATACAAAATATGTCAAGTCATTATGTATAGAATGTTGGCTAACTTGGTTTACCTTGGACAGGAAAGATCGTATGGTAAGTATGGCAAGTTGTGCAAGTTATTCATATGCGACACTTGATATCTGTAATACGAGATAGGTTTTACAATATATGCCATAAAATTGATCCTAAGGAAAGATTAGAAAGACAATCAGGTGATAGATGGTGCATGAAACTAAATTAAACATGTTTGGTAATGATAGAAAGCGGGTGAGCTAGACTCCCTACCAGTGCATACAATGTACTGATAACCACATAGACTTCTTGCAGGGTACGGAAGAGCCTCGTCTAGTGTGGTGTATTTTCTCGTGCGTGCTAAGGCACGGGACTAACTCTGGATCCTTGCCGCGTTGCAAAGGAACTAAAACACTATATACATGGTATAATGTATTGGAACATCGCCATGTATTATTCCATATTGTAAGGCGTTTGCCACGTCTTTTATGTTTCAGGAGAGAGAGAGAGCTTGAGCGAATTATAATCTCGGCCTAGCGTCGCTTGTAATACTTCTTGTATATCAATAAAGAGCTTAGATTTGTTTCAACTTGTGTTTATTTACTTTCTACTGCAATGGGGACACTCTGTGCGACTTTGTGGCCTAGCTTCAATTGGCCGTTTCTAAACTTTGCCTTGCGTCGGTGCAACTTTGTCACGACCCGCACCCTAGAGTTAGGGCACGAGAACGTAACAATGCCCAGCCTACGCCGCAGTGTCGACGGTAGAACGCTGTCCTAGGTCTCAATGCATCTAACAATATAAGACTAAACAGTTTATACTCTCCGAATGGGGGTGACATAGCAGAATGTAAACTCAATCACATCTAAGGTAGAGCATAATGGAAGATAGATAAAACATGAAATCCAAAGAGATACAGCAGATAGAAGTCTAAGTGTCTAAGATACAACTCAGAATACATCTCAAAACTCAAATACAGTAATCCATAAATACAACTCAAGACGAGTGAAAATAAACTATAAGCAAAACCCTAGCTATCTACACAACCTCTATTGTCTCCTCTAGGCTAGCTGGCAACCTCCAGGCTATCTGTAAATTTTACCAACAGGTCCAGTCAGGACTGGAGCGAGCATAGTACATCTCAATAGATCATAGCAGGTTAGAAAATATAATCATGCAGTAAAGTAAGATACAGGATCTGAAGGAAATACAGTATGTAAACAGAGAAAGAGAACTGTAACAGAATTATCTACTATAAGTAGAGAGCTAACAGTGGCTAGTGAGTCAGAGTACAACATAAACATGTGAATGGCATAGAAGATTCTGGGAACTATACTATGGAGTGATTCTGGGAACTATACTACTTAGATATTATTCACCTGTCTACTTCTACTCTCCCGTACCCCCAAATCAATACACAAGGATCCAACCAGGTTATGTTATGATTCCATGTAAAGGCCCACAAGGGGTGATACATGGATAGCCCATAAATGGGTGATTCTGGAAATGCCCACAATGGAGTGATTTTGGGAATGCCCATAAATGGGTGATTCTGGGAATGCCCACAATAGGGTGATTCTGGGAATGCCCATAAATGGGTGATTCTGGGAAAACTCTGTGATCATGAGAGTACATGTCACAAGTGATCGAAGAATCATGAAGCATAGTGATACACCATGTAAGTGAAACGTACAGAACATGTAGTATACGATGCTCACTGATGGGATAACATCTCAAGAAAGGATCCATATAGTACTAATCCGTGTTACCAACGTGGCAGCATCAAGTATAGTAATCTAAAGCAGGAAAATAATTCTAACAGGATATGAAATGATCAGAGAATGTACTCGCCTGGTAACCTGAACAGCTGATAGGTAAAGGGGTCCAATTAAAGCCACAGAGTCCTATTTAAAGCAACACAGGTTACAAGGTGTTCAAGTTGTAATAAATAAATCTCTACAAGCAATCTATTTTATCCTAGGTTCTTCTAAGTCAAAACAACTCTAGGTCAACTTCGGTCAATAATCTAGTCAAACTAGGTCAAGTGTTGACTTACAGTTGACTTTTGGTCAACTGGTCAACTCTGGTCAACAGGGTTAATTCTAGTCCAATTATTAAAGATATAAGGTGTACTTCGTTATTCGTACGTCGAAACTTACGACACGCAAATCAAGATAAGATGATTAACGGTAAAGTTAATAATCTTATTATACTGTTTCACGTGTCCATCTTGTCAATTTCAGCGATGTGGGATCACTGGAATTGACTGATCTCAGTTTCGTTCTACTAATCCAGAAATACGAACATTATAAGAATTAATTATTAATTAATTATAAAATAAGTTAAACTCAGAGAAACTATCAACAAACATTGTCGGACGATGAAATAAACATCGTCAACGTGTCCAAAATGGTCAAATTAGCTAGGATAGCCTACCTATCGGTCCAATTTGGACACAAGGGCAAAAAGGTAATTTCGGGTCAAAACGGTGTCCGTGTCGGAGCCATTTTGCACCGAAAAATGTGCAAGAAAACAAGTCTATAAAATATAACAAATTATATGTCCACGAAACCAGAATGATGATACGAACCCAACGGTATCTCCATAATTGGATTCCGTTGGCCTGATCTCAATTTGGTCCGTTGACCAGAACTTGGAATTCCGGTTTGCACGAAAATGCGTGCCGGAGCCAAAGTTCTCAAAACTCAGCAAACTATTTGTCAACGTGTCTAGAATGATGATACGAACTCAACGGTATCTCCAAAATTGGATTCCGATGAGCCGATCTCAAAATGACCCGTTAACCCGGATATTGGTATCCGACTTACACCGAAATGCGTGCCGGATCCAATGTCCACCAAAACCTAGCAAATTATATGTCAACGAGTCCAGAATGACGATACGAACTCAACGGTATATCCGAAATTGGATTCCGATGAGCCGGCGTCAAAAAGTCTCATTGACCCAGAATGTGGGACCCACTTTGCACCGAAAAATGTGCCAGGGCCTACATTCTCCAAATCTAATAAATTTTATATGAAAACATGCCAAAACGATGCCACGAGTGTAATTGTGGTGTCAGAAATGAAATCTGGAGTCCCGTGTTCAAAAATAGAATTTTACAAGTTGGAAATTACGAATTCAGACGGCCAACTTTGACGTCGAATTCAACCAATCAAACAAGCTCACATTAAAACGAGACTGGAGGGGTATCAAGAGGGTTATACCAGCTTCGCACAGGAACTGGTAGCACGCCAAACGGAGCTGCGGTGGAGGAGATACAAGCTGACGAAGTTGGCCCCACGAAACTGTCCAAATTTAATATAATTTAAACGGTCAACTTGGTGGCCGGTTTTGATTTATCAAACGATAAAATTAACGGACAAAAATTGACAGGAGTGAAGGTGGATATACCGAGATTGTGACGGGGAGAAGAAATTGTTGATCCAACGGTCGGATTCCCGAGAAAATGTGCGCGAAGTTGCTGCGACGGGACACCAAAATGAACTTGATTCCGCGCGCGTCACGACGGGACTTCTTGCAAAATGCACGAATCGCCTATTCGGCGCATCGGGGAAGAACGTAGCGGCCACAGGGTGGCTCGCCGGAGTGGGGAGCACCCATGGGGGGGTCGCCGGAGTAACGGCGGCCGACGGCGGCGGCGGCCACGCTCGCACGTGCGCGCGCCATGCAGTGCAGCTGCTGTTGCCGCGCACTGGTGGTACGCTGGCCGGGCGCGGCAACTCCGGCGGCGGCCACGACTGTGTGGGCGGTGGCGCGCGGCTATGGCGGTGGGGGTACGACGGCTGCGGTGGTGGTTTGGTTGATGATGGTGGTGGCTCAGTTTTTATGAGGAGGAGGGAAGGAGGAAGAGAATGGGGTTGTGCGGTGGTAGAGGAGTGGAGTTTGGTCGACTGCCGACCAGGGGGGGTGGTCCGGCCATGGAGCTCGGGTGAGGAGGAGGAAGTGGTCGGGTTGTGTGGAGAAGAAAGGAGGAAGGCTGTTGGTGATGTTGTGTGTGAAGGAAAAAATAATAGAGTGGGAGAGAGAAAGAGAGATGAAGTAATTAATAAATGAGAGGGAGAGGGAGAAAAAGATTCTCTCCAAAAATTTTAGGGCCGGCCTATGGCTTCTAGGGGGTTGGGAAAAAGTTTCATGGAGGAATTTAATGGTTGGGATTACATGGAGAAATCAATGGCTAGATTTAATTAGAGGGGAAATGGTCATTCCTATGGGAATTTAAATAAACAGAAATTTCTATTAAATATAAAAAAATAGGTAGAAGAGTACTTGATATTTTTGGACAAGAAATTATGAGGGTGTTATGATGGAGAGTAACATGGAGCTGGGCTGGACTCGGTGGAGCAGGATTGGGTCAAAATCAGACATTGTGCAAAAATTGAAATAAAATTAGGTGTTGATGATCATGGATAAATAAGTAGCACATGGGGATTCCAATAAATGGGACACAAGTGGCGGACAGATAGTAGGCTCAATGTAGGCCATGTCCATAGTTGGGGCTGACAGGTTTTGGTCGACAGGGGACCCACAAATCAAGTTGGAAGATAAATGTGACACCGTGGGATAAAATAAAATCGGGTCACGCGTCGGAAAAGTTGTACGAGGCAAATGGAGCACAAAATGGCGTGTCTGAGTAGGACACGAAGGTCATGGGTGACGAGCGTCTCGAGTAGATCATGTATGAGGAGTTGGTTTCAAGAAACTGACTGATCTTGTGCTCTCAAATTAAAAGTCACGGTAACGTGCTAAAAATGATCAAGGAAAAGAGTAAAAAAATCAATTAATGATCAACTGGTCTAAATCGACCCAAAGTTCTGCGAAGCAAAAAGAGCACAAGGGAACAAGTTTGAGTGGGACACTATATACCATCATGAAGGTAATCATGTCCACTCCAAAACTCATGAAGAAGATTTCCAGAGTTGAACATCCCTGACACTCCAAATATCAATGGCACGAGAAAGGCACACTTAAGGAAAAATAACAGAATAAATTATTTATCGAAACCAATCAATCAGAAAATTAAAAAAAAAAATCAACTCGAAATTCAGGGTGCTCACATCCTACCCACCTTATAAAAATTTCGTCCTCGAAATTAAAATGTTCATAATCCTTCTAGGTCAAACCCCCACAATCAAGTCCCAAATTTAAACAAAGCATACCATCAATAGGGACGTCATACAGGGTTATGGCATACGGTGGTAGTGAAAGTCTCATCTAGGTATACTAGTCATGCTAACTGAATCGGTCATAGGGTATCAAAACACACAAGCAGTCTAGGGTGTTAAACCGAAAAAGATACTGAATATAAATCATCAAAACTGTAAGGCAGTCTACCATCCTATATGAAAATTGGTACTTATCAAAATAAAATAAGGTAACTACCAATTATCTATAAGGGTACCGAAAAATCAAATTCAAAAAATTAAGGAATTAAAAATCACTTGCATTGAAATCCAATCACAATATATATAGAGAGCGTTAGAGGGGAAAACTAGCATTATGTGATGTTATGTGGTTTGTGTGTGTATGGGTGTATGTGAAATATACATAAAATTGTATATGAGGACTTGGGTTTCAAACAATAGCTATCCTGTTACACTACTCATGGCATATGGGTTAACAATCTACAATATACAACCTATTTAATCATAGCATGCACGGTTAACCATATATATATATATAAAGGTAGAGACTTAGTTATGTATCTATATACATTATAACATGTATGCATAAACTCTATATATATATCTATACAGGTACATGATCATAACATAGAGAGAAAATGTTAGGTTACATGGAAGTGTATACTATTTTAGAGAGTGTGTGTGTCCTTGTACAGGGTTATAGCTTAGTATTGAAAGGTTAAATCCAGTTTTAGTTCAGCACTTACATGCAAAGTCTGAAAATAAGCTAACATTTAAAACAGTGAAATATTAACATAATGCAGTCTCAGATTTTAGGGTTTTGAAACATCACAACCGATCTCAACGCTCCCAATACATCCTAACATGATATAAATGAAACCCTAACATACTATCAATACATTTATCTACGCATACAGTTCAATATTACATGTTAAATCTGAAATTGAACTAAACATGGAAATCAATGTAAAAATGTTAACATGTAACTAGTTTTCAGGATTTTGGAGAAATTTGCACATCAAACCAACTCAATGTTTATCACAACCTATCATGTAAGAATATGAAACCTAACATTATATCCCTACAACAATAATGTACACAGCTCTAAATATTTCATTTAAAACAACAATTTGAACTAACATTTAAAATCCCGTATTAAGGGTTAATATGTACACAGTCTTAGATTTGACAAATTTAAACACGAAACTCAACAAAATTGTTTTTTAAATTGAAACTCTAGGTATAACATACATGTGCAGTGATGTAAACATAACTAATAACATGAAATTTATATTTAAATTACGAGTTTAAGCTGGAAAAAGCAGAGAACCAAAAATATTGGGGTTTTGACAATTTAAACATCAACAACATATTAATATGTATTTAGATAGGTGGAAAATCAAGTGTAGCATGCATACGTATCAGGCAGTGTCTGTGTCCACTATATATATTCTCATGTCCCAATTTTAAAAAAATTAAATTCCATATCAAGACCAACATTTAGATTCTTACCAAGATTGCAAGGTAGGTGACTGGTGTAATCAAGACAATTTTATTATTATTATTATTAATTAATACAAGAATAATAGCAAGAAGAAAATAACGATAAAATATGTTCTGCTTATCCGTTTAAAAGAAGGAACCATTTTGAAACCCAGAGCTAAAATATCAAATCCAAGGTAAGGTCTAGCAAATCGATTCATTATATTAAGAAGAAATTCATAGCAAGAAGTTACACAAAGGTTTATAAAAACAGGTAAAGCTACTCCTAAGTTAAATAATGAGAAACAAAACAAAACAAACAAATAACAATTCTTTTTTTAAGGACTGAAATAAAAGTAGAGAAAACATGTTCAAAAATATTTAAGGTACAATCTGATAATCATATGCGTCTATCCAAAATCATGGTACTCTAAATTCTCGTCATATTAGTAAGCAAGGCTACGATAATCACAGAGTCCTCGACTTAGGCACATACCTCTAGAATCGTGGTATTTAACATTTTTACGATGCCGCTAGCTTGGCTGCAAAAACTTTAAATTTCCACACCCGAGAAATATATCCAAGTCAGACTAAATGTCCTCACCATGCTGGCTAATATGACTGTAGAAGACTAGATTCCATAACTTAGATGACCTAGCCCATATAATTTTATCTTGACAAAATTTAATTTAAATCAACAATGGATACCCAAAAATCAAATTTATCAACGAACATCAAGATTCAAAAATGAACAAAAATTTATTAAATCATATAAATACAAACTCAAATTCAACCATAATCCATCAAAATCAAATTCAACAACAGAAAGTAAAGATAAATCAAATCAAGGGAAGAAGAGTTTTCAAATCGAAGTTAAAATAAGATTCTCAAGGGTCGTCCCAGGAATCTCTCAAGGGATCTTAACTGTGATTGAGTACCTTCAAAAATATATCCTAATCCTACTACAGGCTGTAGTGGTACTCTAGTTCGAATACTACTACACAAACACGACCTGCATGGGCCACCACTAAAAATGTGTCACGATCCGCACCCTAGAGTTAGGGCACGAGAACGTAACAACGCCCAGCCTACGCCGCAGTGTCGGTGGTAGAACGCTGTCCTAGGTCTCAATGCATCTAACAGTATAAGACTAAACAGTTTTTACTCCCCGAATGGGGGTGACATAGCAGAATGTAAACTCAATCACATGTAGAGCATAATGGAAGATAGATAAAACATGAAATCCAAAGAGATACAGCAGATAGAAGTCTAAGTGTCTAAGATACAACTCAGAATATATCTCAAAACTCAAATACAGTAATCCATAAATACAACTCAAGACGACTGAAAATAAACTATAAGCAAAACCCTAGCTATCTACGCAACCTCTACTGTCTCCTCTAGGCTAGCTGGCAACCTCCAGGCTATCTGTAAAATTTATCAACAGGTCCAGTCAGGACTGGAGCGAGCATAGTACATCTTAACAGATCATAGCAGGTTAGAAAATATAATCATGCAGTAAAGTAAGATACAGGATCTGAAGGAAATACAGTATGTAAACAGAGAAAGAGAACTGTAATAGAAATATCTACTATAAGTAGAGAGCTAACAGTGGCTAGTGAGTCAGAGTACAATATAAACATGTGAATGACATAGGAGATTTTGGAAACTATACTATGGAGTGATTCTGGGAACTACACTTGTAACACCCAGTTTTCTGAAATTGGGATATTTTTGAAAATTTATTATTTATTAATGGTAGTTTAGTCATGATATGAATTATGGTGATTTCTAGTAATTAAAACCATTTCCTAAGTCATGACTTATGACTTTGTGACTTTACTAGTATAACCCTAGTATAAACCCTAGAGATTTCATAACCTAGAGACTAACCATGATCATGTGAGCCTAGCCATAGGCTTAGAACATCAAATTAGTATTTTTAGCCAAAAAGGGTATTTTGGTAATTTACTAGATTTTATTTGAGATTATGTGATTTTAATATTATTTAATTCTTGTTAAGTACCATGATTAGTCCCTAACCTATCTCACCCTAATCTAGAGGTTAGCTACTAACCTTGAAGTTAGAGGATAGATATTTGGTCATGGGTTAAAGTGGTGTAAATATCTTAGAATGTCTTTATTGATATTTTGCTTAAAACACTCAAAATATCTCAACCTTTTGCACCAAAGTCTTTGCCTTAACCTAGAAGGAAAGCCAAAGACACCCCCCTTGCCATGGCCGGCCAAGGTCACCCCCCTAGCCCTACACCTTCCTATATAATCCCCTCAAATTCATTCATGATCAATTTGCATGAATTAAAACCTAGAAAAATTTCTTTTTCATCAAACCTTGATAACTTGATCATTTTTTATCCAAATCACCTCTAGTTTCTTGCATTGGACTCCCCTACACTAGAGGATACTAGTTAGGGCCTGCTATCAAGGAATTGTGGAGCTTTAGGCATCACCAAGAGAAGAGGACACCCCCTACTTTGGTGTTTTCTTGAGTTTTCACTAAATAGGTAAATACCCTCAAACCTTGTTAATATTATGTTTTCTCTTCATAGTTGCATGTATCTAGGTACCATGGAACCGTAGGTCAAGTTTGGTAGGAAATAGGTTTGGTTTGGTGTCCGTATCGGACACGTATCTGTGTTTAAATTAGAGTGTTTGGTGAAATGCCTCATAGGACTTTTTGTTCTTGGTTTTCAAAATAAATTACATATTTGTGAAGCTTATTATATGTATATTGTATATTGGTGGGACTGAGTTGATATTAGGGTCCTTTTCGTGTCCAAATTGGACACGAACATACGAGCTGGATACCGCACTGAGGCATACAGCCTTCCCTGCTACTCGACACCTAGTGCGGACACTGTAGGACATGTGGACACGTGAAAATTGACACAGAGGAGGGGGCAACCTCTGTCATGCCCCCCTCGAGTTCGAGACACGTTGGTGTCGTATCGAGAACGCACGGACACGTGCACTGGTCGTGCACTGTCAGCACACACGCGCGCGGGAGCCAACTTCGTGCGTGTCGTGTCGCGTGGACACGACACTTGGGCACCTCGTGGTGACACGAGTGTGTAGCCCATCATGGGGCAAACACATGGACACGAGCACGTGGTGTGTCGTGTCCTGTGTCGTGAATACGAAACACTTGACCGCGTGTACGACGCGGTCTGAACACGCGTATCAGTCGTATTTTTTACGACTGATACGGACTTCGTATCGTGTCCTGGAGCAACGTAGACACGGTGCAGGGTGTTGGACACGTACCCTACCCCTAGGCGCACCTTCGTGCACGAGCACGAGACACGTGTGCGTATGTGTCGTGTCCTAGAGTGAACTGCACACGTGCACGACACTGTGTGTGTGTGTATCAGTGTTTACCTATTTCGGGTTTGTGAGTCGTAGACACGTCAAATTGTGTCGTAGTGTCGTATCCGCCCCCCTAGACACTAGAGGATACTTGGGGCATCAATTACCAACCCTTGGGTTCGAGCCTTAGCTCGGTTTTGTGTGTGTAAATGGGTTTGCCTATTTTACCTATGCACAGTGACATGTTTCCAGATTTTGGGATAATTCCCAGTTTTCCAAAACGAATTTCAAACCTATTTTTGTTATAATTTATACATGTATTTGTATATTTTCAGTGTATGTATACGTAGTATATATGTATGTGTGTGAGTAGGAGGAATTTGAGGATATATATGTGTATATATGTAGTTATGTATATATATACATATATGTATGTATGTGTACTGTGTGTGTGGGGGGGGGGGGGGGGGACTGTTTTCTGGGATTCCAGAAATCTGGAACCCCCCCTTTTTTTTCCTGTGTCAGTCCAGCTCTCATTCACTCTCTCTCTCACTCTAATTCTCTCTCTCACTTCTCTCCCTATATGTATATATATTATATATAAGTTTTGTATATATATATATATATATATATATATATATATATATATATATATATATATATATATATATTTGTACTAGATCATATATAGTGTCATTATATATATATGTGGGTTTTGTATTATATATAGTGTATTCATATATTGATATATAGGTAGTAGATAGATTGTATATGCCTATGTATATATATATGGTGTAGATAGTGTATGTATCTATTGTATATATATATAGATACCTATATGTATCTACTAGTGTCCTAGATACATGGGCCTATGGCCTATGGTCCATGGTTAGTAGCAAGTTAGGATTGACCAATAGGTCTAGTAGACCTAGTTTAACTAGCAAGTTGACCCTTGTTGACCATTGTTGACCAAAGTCAACCATGGGTCAAACTTGACCAAATTGACATGGAATTGACTTGGATAGACTTAAAAGGACTGGTTGATTAAGTTTGACCACCTTGGTTATGAAGATAGTCCTATGTAGATTAAGATATGTATGGGGTTAAGTGGAATACTTAAGAGTTATGTCATGATTTGTGTTAGCCTTAGAGATTGACTAGAAGTTGACCATTAGTCAAGATTGAACTAATTACCTTGTTGACTAGTCCTTGTTTGACCAAAACCTTAGTTAGTCTAAATTTGACCTAGACTTGACCTAGATTGATCATGTTGACTAGTATTTGACTAGTTTGATTAGAATATTGACCAAGAGTTGACTTTGACTAAGATTTAACTAACCTTGACTTGTTTGACCTTGTTTGACTTTATTTAACTTAGTTTGATTCCCTGTGACCTAGTATGACTTCCTGTGACCTAGTTTGACTGTTGAGTTGACCAAGAGTTGACTTTTGACCAGATTGACCTAGAATCATGTAGTATGCATTGTATACTCTATTTTTACCATTGTGGATACATTGTGACTTGTGTTACTCTGATTAGGAGCCATACATCTCTCCTCAGGCAGTATATCCTCTTCAGACATTCAGTTATCAGGCGAGTACATTCTCTGACCGTTTCATACTTGTCAGGATTTATATTCTTGCTCTAGATTACTTTACTTGATGCTGACACGATTGTTATCGCGGATTGGTACTATATGGATCTTTTCATGAGATGTTATCCCCTTCGGGAGCATCAGATACAGCATATTTGTGCGTTTCACGAATCATCATGTACCTCTATGCTTTCATAGATTCACGAATCGCTTGTGACTCATGTACTCTCATGTTCACAGAGCCTCTCATGAATCACCCATTTATGGGCTTATTACGAATCTTAACATAACTTGAACAGATCCTTATGTATTGATTGGGGATGGGGGAGTGGAAATAGTCATGTGGATATTACCCCAGTAGCTGTAGTCATGAATCACTCCTAGCTGTAGTCATGAATCTCCTATGCCATTCACATGTCTATATTTTACTCTGACTCACTAGTCACTGCTAGTTCTCTATTATAGTAGATATTTTATTACAGTTATCTCTTTTACTACATGTATCTTTTTTCAGCATTTCTTGTATTTTACTCTATTGCATGCTTTATATTTCCTATCATACTATGCACTGTGTGAGATGTATTGTGCTCGTTCCTGTTCTGACTGGACCTGTTGAAAATATTACAGAGGATGAGGAAGAGGCCCTGGTGTCTACCTATTATGGAGCAGGACTAGATGATACTTATGTTGTGGACCCTCATCAGGATCCACCTACAGCTGAGGATGTTGCCCCAGTATTCTAGGCTAGTTTAGCTAGACAGTCTTTTCTGTATTATCATTTTTGTCTCACATTCTGAGTTATATTTTGAGATGTTGAGATATATAGACTTTAGACTTATTGTATTATGAGTTGACATTCTGGATGTTATGTATCCTAGACACTTAGACTTATTTCATCTATTATACTGTTCTCCTTGAGTTACTGTCTATCTATCTATCTTTCATTCTTCTATCCTAGATGTGATTGAGATGTATATTTGTTATGTCACCTCCATTCGGAGAGTATATACTGTACAGGTACCTTTATATTGTTAGATGATTGACCTAGGACATCGTTCTACCGCCGACACTGCGGCGTAGGCTGGACGTACCCACTTCTCGTGCCCTTACTCTAGGGTGCGGGTCATGACACATTTTTAGTGGTGGTCTATGCTGGTCGAGTTTATGTAGTGGTATTCGAACTAGAGTACCACTACAGCCTGTGATAGGATTTGAGGAATAGGCTTAGAGAGAGTGGATACTCAATCACAATTAGGAAATTTCTATGGATTTGAATCTACTGACTTTTGTTCAAATCTGTATAATCTATTTCATATTGTCCTTCTTGATACTATCATCCTTGTAATGTTATTGATTTCCTTGTTGATCTGTCTTCAGGATGGTGGAGACACGATCACAGCGTCTCGGTCCAGGTGATACCACTGAGAGGTCTGCCACCTCTCGTCCAGCTCAGCAGGACCCGGGGACCACAGCTCCCCTTACTCCAGCTCATGTGGGAGCTTCTGCCACATTTGGGGGTACACCTCTACTTATTCGGGGGACCATCCCAGCTACCCCAGACATGCCTCCCCCGCAGTTTCGTCAGCCACAGTTTCAGCAGCACCAGCCGCAGTTCCAGCCGCCGATGCCATCTGGATTAGTAGATGCTGCACAGATGTTTTTATACTTCCAGCATTTCCTAGAGACGCAACAGGCCCAGCAGCAGCGTCATACGACGGAGTTTACCAGGGGCATAGACGAGGTCCATCAGCTGGCTAGAGCGACGGTGGAGAGGTTGGCTGTCCAGCCACAGGGAGGATTGGGACAGCCGTGATAGCAGAGGATTCCGGGCATTCAGGAGTTCAAGAAGATGAACCCCAGGGACTTCTTGGGGACAGAGGGGATTCTTTATGCTGATGACTGGATTGAGCACATTGAGGAGATTTTCTGACTGACGGAGATACCAGCCGGACTACAGATAGAGGCAGCAGCCAGCCAGATGCGGGATCTTGCCCGTACCTGGTATCAGACGAACCCGAGAGTAGGCACTCCAGGGCAGACATGGGGAGCTTTCAAGGAGCTCTTCAAGGGAAAGTTTTTTTTGGATCAGGCAGTCGGTGCCTTGGAGACCCAGTTCGAGAACCTGGTTCAGGGGAACCAGACTGTAGAGGAGTATTCTGGTGAGTTTTGCCGGTTGAACAGATTTGTAGAGGGCCTTAGCGAGACAGCGAAGGCGAGGAGGTTCAGGAAGGGCTTGGTCAAGGAAGTCAAGTCCTTGACCAAGAGTGACAGGAATGTCACTTTTGAGGAGATTCTGGCAGGAGCGATGGCAGCTGAGGATGATCTTGAGCTGAAGCTCAAGAGGGGCCATGATACACAGGGAGCCGGCAGCAGTGGAGGTCAGGCCAAGAGGCCTCACTATCAGCATCAGCAGAGGCAGCCACAGCAGTATCAGCAGCCGAGGCAGCAGCAACAGGCCCGGAGACAGCAGACTACCAGTTGTCCCTACTGTAAGAAGCCGGGACATGGATGGGGAGAGTACAGGAAGAGGTTGGGCTGGTGCCTACTATATGGGGCAGCGGACCACCAGCTGAGGGAGTGTTCCCAGTATATAGGCAGAGTAGCACAGGGAGCAGCACCAGGAGCAAGAGCCAAGGCTCCGGTAGGTCAGTAGAGGGGACCGTTACAGCCACAGCAGCAGAGATTTATGCAGTTTCAGCAACAGGCTGGAAGAGGCCAGCAGGGGCGAGCTTATGCCATGACAGTTGAGGATGCCCTGGCAGTTGGCAATGTGCTTGCAGGTTCTGTTCTTCTAAATTCCATTCCCACCTTGTTTCATTATATCTATCTTGAAATCCAATTCCATCTGCTCCTACCTGTTTCCTTATTATTGATAAGTTTGACCTGGTAGTTCTTTTTGATTTTTGTCGATTGCTTGTTTGTTTTTTTTACCTCTTACTTAGGAGTAGGAGTAGGAGTAGTTTTAGCTGTTCATATAATTCTTGACTAACTTCTTTTGTCAAGAATTTTCTTCTTAAATAAATTAATGTATATGCTATGCCTTTTTGATAGAGTAGCTCTGACCATAGAATGGTAACCCTTTTAGCCCTGTGATTTATTATTTCCTTATCTTCCCAGTCTATACCTATAACCAGGACTGTCCCACTTAACCTGCCCCTTACACTACTATTGTATCACAATTTCCGATTCAATTTAGGCCATAGACCTTTCCCACTCTAAATTATGATCATCTTAGGCACATTATCGTGACTTTTAAGTTAGGAGCACAAGACTAGTTGTTTTCTTAAAACTGACTTCACATACATGACCTAGACATGACACTCTACACCCATGACCTTAGTGTCCCACTCAGGCATACCATTGTGTGCTTCATTTGCTTAGTACAATTTTCCTGACCCGAGGCTCCATCCTGATTTACCCCATGGAGTTACTTTTGATTTCGATTTGGATTAAGGACACCTTATGACCTAAAACTGCCAACCAATTTTTGGACATGACCCAGTATAGGTCTACTATCCATATTTTGCTTGTTGACCTTGTATGTTGCTAGGTAGCAGCTTCGATTCTGATTTTTGGAGGTTGACCTAGGAGGAGTACGACCATCTAAATTTCGAGGACGAAATTATTTTAAGGTGGGTAGACTTGTAACATCCAGTTTTCTGAAATTGGGATATTTTTGAAAATTTATTATTTATTAATGGTATTTTAGTCATGATATGAATTATGGTGATTTCTAGTGTAATTAAAACCATTTCCTAAGTCATGACTTATGACTTTGTGACTTTACTAGTATAACCCTAGTGTAAACCCTAGAGATTTCATAACCTAGAGACTAACCATGATCATGTGAGCCTAGCCATAGGCTTAGAACATCAAATTAGTGTTTTTAGCCAAAAAGGGTATTTTGGTAATTTACTAGATTTTATTTGAGATTATGTGATTTTAATATTATTTAATTCTTGTTAAGTACCATGATTAGTCCCTAACCTATCACACCCTAATCTAGAGGTTAGCTACTAACCTAGAAGTTAGAGGATAGATATTTGGTCATGGGTTAAAGTGGTGTAAATATCTTAGAATGCCTTTATTGATATTTTGCTTAAAACACTCAAAATATCTCAACCTTTTGCACCAAAGTCTTTGCCTTAACCTAGAAGGAAAGCCAAAGACACCCCCCCTTGCCATGGCCGGCCAAGGGCACCCCCCTAGCCCTACACCTTCCTATATAATCCCCTCAAATTCATTCATGATCAATTTGCATGAATTAAAACCTAGAAAAATTCCTT
Source organism: Iris pallida (assembly GCA_029216955.1). Classification (NCBI taxonomy): domain Eukaryota; kingdom Viridiplantae; phylum Streptophyta; class Magnoliopsida; order Asparagales; family Iridaceae; genus Iris; species Iris pallida. The sequence goes on along the minus strand of JANAVB010040818.1, from coordinate 20,252,559 downwards.
TTTCATCAAACCTTGATAACTTGATCATATTTGATCCAAATCACCTCTAGTTTCTTGCATTGGACTCCCCTACACTAGAGGATACTAGTTAGGGCCTGCTATCAAGGAATTATAGAGCTTTGGGCATCACCAAGAGAAGAGGACACCCCCATACTTTGGTGTTTTCTTGAGTTTTCACAAAATAGGTAAATACCCTCAAACCTTGTTAATATTATGTTTTCTCTTTATAGTTGCATGCATCTAGGTACCATGGAACTGTAGGTCAAGTTTGGTAGAAAATAGGTTTGGTTTGGTGTCCGTATCGGACACGTATTTGTATTTAAATTAGAGTGTTTGGTGAAATACCTCATAGGACTTTTTGTTCTTAGTTTTCAAAACAAATTACATATTTGTGAAGCTTATTATATGTATATTGTATATTGGTGGGACTGAGTTGATATTAGGGTCCTTTTCGTGTCCAAATTAGACACGAACACACGAGCTGGACACCGCACTGAGGTATACAGCCTCCCCTGCTACTTGACACCTAGTGCGGACACTGTAGGACACGTGGACACATGAAAATTGACACAGAGGAGGGGGCAACCTCTGTTATGCCCCCCTCGAGTTCGAGACACGTTGGTCTCGTATCGAGAACGCACGGACACGTGCACTGGTCGTGCACTGTCAACACACACGTGCGCGGGGGCCAACTTTGCGCGTGTCGTGTCACGTGGACACGACACTTGGGCACCTCGTGGTGACACGAGTGTGTAGCCCATCATGGGGCGAACATATGGACACGAGCACGTGGTGTGTCGTGTCCTGTGTCATGAACACGAGACACTTGATCGCGTGCATGACGCGGTCTGAACACGCGTATCAGTCGTATTTTTCACGACTGATACGGACTTCGTATCGTGTCCTGGAGCAACGTGGACATGGTGCAGGGTGTTAGACACGTACCCTACCCCTAGGCACACCTTCGTGCACGAGCACGAGACACGTGTGCGTATGTGTCGTGTCCTAGAGTGAACTGGACACGTGCACGACACTGTGTGTGTGTGTGTATCAGTGTTTACCCATTTCGGGTTTGTGAGTCGTGGATACGTCAAATTGTGTCGTGGTGTCGTGTCAGGCCCCCTAGATACTAGAGGACACTTGGGGCATCAATTACCAACCCTTGGGTTCGAGCCTTAGCTCGATTTTGTGTATGTAAATGGGTTTGCCCATTTTACCTATGCACAGTGACATGTTTCCAGATTTTGGGATAATTCTCAGTTTTCCAAAACGAATTTCAAACCTATTTTTGTTATGATTTATACATGTATTTGTATATTTTCAGTGTATGTATACGTAGTATATATGTATGTGTGTGAGTAGGAGGAATTTGAGGATATATATATGTGTATATATGTAGTTATGTATATATATACATATATATGTATGTATGTGTACTGTGTGTGTGGGGGGGACTGTTTTCTGGGATTCCAGAAATCTGGAACCCCCCTTTTTTTCTGTGTCAGTCCATCTCTCATTCACTCTCTCTCTCTCACTCTAATTCTCTCTCTCACTTCTCTTCCTATATGTATATATATTATATATAAGTTTTGTATATATATATATATATATATATATATATATATATATGTACTAGATCATATATAGTGTCATTATATATATGTGGGTTTTGTATTATATATAGTGTATTCATATATTGATATATAGGCAGTAGATAGATTGTATATGCCTATGTATATATATATATGGTGTAGATAGTGTATGTATCTATTGTATATATATAGATACCTATATGTATCTACTAGTGTCCTAGATACATGGGCCTATGGCCTATGGTCTATGGTTAGTAGCAAGTTAGGATTGACCAATAGGTCTAGTAGACCTAGTTTAACTAGCAAGTTGACCCTTGTTGACCATTGTTGACCAAAGTCAACCATGGGTCAAACTTGACCAAATTGACATGGAATTGACTTGGATAGACTTAAAAGGACTGGTTGATTAAGTTTGACCACCTTGGTTATGAAGATAGTCCTATGTAGATTAAGATATGTATGGGGTTAAGTGGAATACTTAAGAGTTGTGTCATAATTTGTGTTAGCCTTAGAGATTGACTAGAAGTTGACCATTAGTCAAGATTGACCTAATTGCCTTGTTGACTAGTCCTTGTTTGACTAAAACCTTAGTTAGTTTAAATTTGACCTAGACTTGACCTAGATTGATCATGTTGACTAGTATTTGACTAATTTGATTAGAATGTTGACCAAGAGTTGACTTTGACCTAGATTTAACTAACCTTGACTTGTTTGACCTTGTTTGACTTTATTTAACTTAGTTTGATTCCCTGTGACCTAGTCTGACTTCCTGTGACCTAGTTTGACTGTTGAGTTGACTGTAGTGCTCCGAAATTTGTGATACGTATTTTATACGTGTTCGTATTTTTGACCCGTATTTCTTATTTTCTTTGATTAGTTAGTTATGGTTTATTTCATATTTAGCATTTTGGTTTAATTGTCATTTATCGTTTATGGATTTATTCTGATTAGTGGAGCTTGGTTTTATTGGGTTGGTTCGGCTTGGCTTGATTTGCTTTGGTTTATCTTGAACCAAGGGTGAACCCCCTACCTACCACCACCACTACCATTTATTAACCCCCACTTCCTTCTCTCTCTTCATTACTCTTCTTTCCTACCATTACTTCTTCCACCTACCAGGAGAGAGGGAGAGAGAGCTAGGCAAGTGTACCTTGCTTCATGGATGAACCCAAATATTATTGCTTCATTCTCTTCCTTGCATCATTTTAACACTTTTTAGTACTTGGCATTTTCAATTTTCATGGCTAGATTCTTGTAGATCTGAGTTTATGTATTTTCGGATTTCTTGGGTTTTGATCTATTTAACATTGTTATTTTCAAGTTTTGTTGATTCCATGTTGTAGAGTAGCTCGTTCTACCCCATTTTGACCTATAGAAGTCTGGATTTGGACTCCGGATGGAGGTTTTATGCATCCTGGCAGCCATGGCTTCTTGGTGTACTTCTTCTCGAAAATTAGAGAAGAAGCACAGTTGAGCCACATAGGCAGTACTTGACCGCATGAACAATCATGCGGCAAGTCTTTTCCAGCCGTATGAGACTTGACTCGGATCTAGCCGCATATGACCCGTTTCCTCCCAGCCGCATGGACTTGAACGTCCCCAGCCGCATATGAACCGCCCTTGCTCAGCCGCATAGGACTTCATTTGGACCTAGCCGCATAAGACCGGTTCTTCCCGAACCGTATAAGGAGTTCTGACCCAGCCGCATAAGGCAGACTCGTTTCCAGCCGCATGAGGGCTAGTCTCTCCCAGCCGCATATGATCCATCTCCCGCTGGCCGCATATGCGCCACATTCCTGAGCTGCATGAAACCGTATCATCTCGGGCCGCATGCATCCAGACCCGTCCTGAGCCGTATGGACTTCTGAGTTCAGCCGCATGACCCGGATTCGTTCGAGCCGCATAGGCTCCACTGCTCCTTCAGCCGCATATGCATTCATTGCTCATGGCCGCCTATGTTCAGTACCCTCCCGGCCGCATGGGTACTCTCCCCTCTGAGCCGCATAAGCATTTCCCCCTGCTGCCGCATGGGACTCCGCCCACTCTCAGCCGCATGAACTCAACACCCCGAGTCGCATGAACTTAAACTCCCGCTAGCCGCATATGCCACTGTCATTTCCTGGCCGCATGAGACCCGGTTACTTTCTGGCCGCATAAGGCCCAGTCTTCTCCAGCCGCATAAACCCGACTCCCTTAGCCGCATGCACCCTGATAAATTCCGCCGCATGGGCTGTTCTCCTCCCAGCCGCATGAGATCATTCCTGGCCGTATATGCCTTAGCCGCATGGCTCTTCTATAGTCCTGAATATTGATATTTTATTCGATATTTTTTACCCATTTTATATCCTTACGCCTTTTGTCATGAACTTGATAATCATGAATTTACTTAATATGTTTAGAAATGATAATGGAACATGACATGATAGTGGACCATCGTGGTGCACTCCTGACATGATAACTTGACCTGATAATTTGACCTGCTACACATGACACGATAGTGACCCGTAGTGGTGCACTCCTGACAAGTATCCTGACAATGCTTGATAGTGGCCCGTCGTGGCGCACTCTTGATAAGTAATAATGATAATGATAGTGGCCCGTCGTGGCGCACTCTTGACTAATTAATTCATTGGCCTGGACACCGTGGTTGTTGCATTGATTGTGCTTGTATAAACTACGAGTCCTGTTATATCTTGCATCATGTCTAGGGCATGATCCCTGAGTACCACGGTCAGGGATTCATACTGAATCTGGCTAGGTTAATGACTAGATTGATCAATTAGTTCATGGAGAATTTCCCAGTTACCTGTTGCCCCTTTGGTCCCGGCCCTATATATGTATATACATGGGATTTGTTGCTATCCGTCGAGATGAGCGCACTTCCAGTCCGCCGTCGAGTATGGTACCTTAGGACACATGTATCTTACTACAGTGTGTCTGCTATATCCTGCTATCTTTTTCTTTTTTTGCTGGGATCACTCAGGTAGTAACAAACAGGTAACCGCACTTGGAATTCTCATTGCATCTTGCTAGTAACTAGGCCTGTGATAACCCTAGTTAGTTAAAGTATCAAGCCGTACTTATTGCTTGGCCGTGATTGTTGGATGGGGTTTAATCTGTCTAGACCTGTCTTGATCCTATACAAGATTGTTACATGTCTTGATTTCTTATAATTACCTTGTCGATAAATGGTGGGAGAAGCCAAGTTCCGTTCAGACGAAGGGTTACAACCCCGGTCCTTGTTTGGTTTACGGGTTGTAACCTGGTTATCTGAATAGTCCCATGGTTATCTCATCGTATATCATCCTGTCATGCTCTTCCATATGTCCTGTCTTTTATTGATTCTGTACAAATTGTCCCTTATATTTACCTGTCATACTTTTTCTTAAATTACTGTCTCTTATTATGTAATTATATTATTGTGCTAATTTGCTGGTTTTAGTTCCTAAGTGAAGCCTCCTTTGTAGCACTTGCTCTTTCTGGGGTCCGACCCAGCTGGTTTTGTATGGCCAGATACCGGAGCAGCAGCAAAGGATCTACCTGCTTTCCAGCCCGATGGTGACCGCCAGGCGTAACCAGGGCAACGGGTGGGTTTCTTTTGTTCTTCCACTTTATTGTACATTATTCTTTTGAGGCGTTTAGCCACCGAGCCAGTGTTAGCTCGTGTATATTTTTTTACTGTCTGCCTACGGACTGTAATCATGATTGGCAACTCGAGGTTGATCATGTATGACTTAACTCTGGCTAGTCCTTACATTTTGTACGACTAGCTTCATGATCATCTGGATATGTAATATTTGGGACGTCTTACAATTGTATATCTGGTGGTCTGGTATCTTGTAATTATTATTAGTTGGTTGAGATTGAGACACTAGGCTTGTTATTGACCATAGGAGACTGATGGCTTGTAGATAAACCCTCATATTTTTAGACAGCCGTAACCGTATAGTGGAGTGGATCCCATTTCATTATACGTAGCTGGCTATGTCTGCCCCCGCTCTCCAGTATTCTGGTTCTGGGGCGTGACATGGTTTAAGTGGTGGCCCATGCAGGTCTTGTCAATCAAGAAATGTGAGGGTCTACCGGATAGATGTCTCAATCTGTACTCGCCTTTGATCTCCACTCGTATCCTCTCATCTCCTTGGATTCCTGACTTGATAACATGCTTGCATCATTGTTCTATCCTGGTCCTTCCTTAATATTTCCGATGTCATTGCTTCAGTGGCATCGTTCCTGTTGATCAACCAGAAGAAGTTCGGCCGGCAGCCCAGCAACAGCAAGAAGATCAAGATCAGTCATCAGCAGCCGCCTCCCGAGCCATACCTTCTGGAGAACCAGAGCCCCCAGTCCAGCCAGTTCAGCCAGTAGGGTCAGAGGATGGGGTCTTGATAGGGCTCATCCGTGAGTTGCTTGCGTCTCAGGACCGTCGAGGTGATGCCTTGCAGCAAGCAGTACAAGATGCTATGAGCGGAAGTGTTCCCCGAGGAAATAGTGCGGTCAACAATTTCAAGCGCCTGAACCCTCCCTTCTTCGACGGCAGCGAGGATGCTATTGCTGCAGATGCCTGGCTACAGGACATTGAAGTTATCTTGGAGGCAGCCAGGACCCCTGAAGCAGAGAAGGTGGCGGTGGTGCGCCTGCAGTTACTAGATCTCGCTCGCAGCTGGTGGGCTATGCAAGCAGCGAGTTTGGGTACGCCTGTCATGTGGGCGGTATTCAGTGATATGTTTCAGACCAAGTACTTTGACGCAGTGGCTAGATATGACCTGCAGACTAGGTTTAGTAAACTCAGGCAGATGAGCAGGACGGTCGACGGATATGCGGCCGAGTTTTCAAGGTTGAGTCAGTTTGCTCCCACCTTGGTGGCAACCGAGCTAGACAGAGCACAGCAATTTTAGCAGGGGCTCCACTTGGAGATCATATTGGCAGTAGAGCAGTTCGAGCACAGAACTTTTGATGCCGTCTTACGAGCAGCGAGGAGGCATGAGTACACTTCCCGAAGAATAACGGACCGGACCGGAGATCGGAAGCGGTCTCACGACCAGATGAACCAATCCTCAGCACCGGCCCCAGCAGCTAGGGCCCTGACCATTGGAGCTACGAGGACAGATTCGTTTACCTCCTTACAACATTCTGTCCCGTCCTATCCCCAGCAGCAGAAGCAGAAACGGCCTTTCGCAACCGGTTGTTCTCATTGCGGGAAGCCCGGGCATGTTGTTACTGAGTGCCGCAGAGCACAGAGATTGTGGGTGGTTTATGGTTCGCCAGACCACATGATGGGATCTTGTCCATTCAGAAACAGATCATCGTCGACAGTAACTAGTCCTTCGGTTATGGGACCAGCACCAGCACCAGAATCAGCTCCAGTTCACCAACCACAGCAGCTCCCGTTCCCGGGTCCATTGCCGTCTCAGGCCCAGGCCTTCCAGCAACAGAGGCCTCAGCAGTTCGCCCTGGCCCAGGCCCAGATCCAGAATCGACGGAGAGGTATCTGTGTCCTATTGTCTTGCTTTCCGCCGTCGTCATGCGGGACACATGTCATGTTTCATGTATCCTAATAACAACGGTATATCCCGGGCCCGAGCCATTTTCTAGATCATTCGAAAACGGTTATTGGTACCAACCTTTTTCGTATGAGGAGAGGCCGTGTCCCTGTTTGACCAAAGAGAGAGACCTCAAGCGCAAGACTATCAGTTTAGTTCGTGTTGCTTGAGTTCATCGCTCTTTGAGAGAGTCAAACGTGGGAGTGTGAGGATGATATCCGATCACGATTATCCCAATCGGTTTGGCTCGTGAGGTGTAATATCTTTCTAATGCCTTGTACTTCGATTCCTTGCTTGCATGTATGATTGTGTGATTGATTGGTAGCATAGATTGCTTGCGATAGTATAGCTGTCCCGACATCTCTAGTCTCTTGATTAAATTCCGAGGACGGAATTCTTTTAAGGTGGGTAGGATGTAGTGCCCCGAAATTCGTGATACGTATTTTATACGTGTTCGTATTTTTGACCCGTATTTCTCATTTTCTTTGATTAGTTAGTTATGGTTTATTTTATATTTAGCATTTTGGTTTAATTGTCATTTATCGTTTATGGATTTATTCTGATTAGTGGAGCTTGGTTTTATTGGGTTGGTTCGGCTTGGCTTGATTTGCTTTGGTTCATCTTGAACCAAGGGTGAACCCCCTACCTACTACCACCACTACCATTTATTAACCCCCACTTCCTTCTCTCTCTTCATTACTCTTCTTTCCCACCATTACTTCTTCCACCTACCAGGAGAGAGGGAGAGAGAGCTAGGCAAGTGCACCTTGCTTCATGGAGGAACCCAAATATTATTGCTTTATTCTCTTCCTTGCATCATTTTAACACTTTTTAGTACTTGGCATTTTCAATTTTCATGGCTAAATTTTTGTAGATCTGAGTTTATGTATTTTCGGATTTCTTGGGTTTTGATCTATTTAACATTGTTATTTTCAAGTTTTGTTGGTTCCATGTTGTAGAGTAGCTCGTTCTACCCCATTTTGACCTATAGAAGTCCGAATTTGGACTCCGGATGGAGGTTTTATGCATCCTGGCAGCCATGGCTTCTTGGTGTACTTCTTCTCGGAAATTGGAGAAGAAGCACAGTTGAGCCACATAGGCAGTATTTGACCGCATGAACAATCATGCGGCAAGTCTTTTCCAGCCGTATAAGACTTGACTCGGATCTAGCCGCATATGACCCGTTCCCTCCCAGCCGCATGGACTTGAACGTCCCCAGCCGCATATGAACCGCCCTTGCTCAGCCGCATAGGACTTCATTTGTACCTAGCCGCATAAGACTGGTTCTTCCCAAACCGCATAAGGAGTTCTGACCCAGCCGCATAAGGCAGACTCGTTTCCAGCCGCATGAGGGCTAGTCTCTCCCAGCCGCATATGACCCATCTCCCGCTGGCCGCATAAGTGCCACATTCCTGAGCCGCATGAAACCGTATCATCTCGGGCCGCATGCATCCAGACCCGTCCTGAGCCGCATGGACTTCTGAGTTCAGCCGCATGACCCGGATTCGTTCGAGCCGTATAGGCTCCACTGCTCCTTCAGCCGCATATGCATTCATTGCTCCTGGCCGCCTATGTTCAGTACCCTCCAGGCCGCATGGGTACTCTCCCCTCTGAGCTGCATAAGCATTTCCTCCTGCTGTCGCATGGGACTCCGCCCACTCTCAGCCGCATGAACTAAACACCCTGAGCCGCATGAACTTAAACTCCCGCTAGCCGCATATGCCACTGTCATTTCCTGGCCGCATGAGACCCGGTTACTTTCTGGCCGCATAAGGCCCAGTCTTCTCCAGCCGCATAAACCCGACTCCCTTAGCCGCATGCACCCTGATGAATTCTGCCGCATGGGCTGTTCTCCTCCCAGCCGCATGAGATCATTCCTGGTCGCATATGCCTTAGCCGCATGGCTCTTCTATAGTCCTGAATATTGATATTTTATTCGATATTTTATGTCCATTTTATGTCCTTACGCCTTTTGTCATGAACTTGATAATCATGAATTTACTTAATATGTTTATAAATAATAATGGAACATGACATGATAGTGGCCCGTCGTGGTGCACTCCTGACATGATAACTTGACCTGATAATTTGACCTGCTACACATGACACGACAGTGACCCGTAGTGGTGCACTCCTGACAAGTATCCTGACAATGCTTGATAGTGGCCCGTCGTGGCGCACTCTTGATAAGTAATAATGATAATGATAGTGGCCCGTCGTGGCGCACTTTTCACTAATTAATTCATTGGCCTGGACACCGTGGTTGTTACATTGATTGTGCTTGTATAAACTACGAGTCCTGTTATGTTTTGTATCATGTCTAGGGCATGATCCCTGAGTACCACGGTCAGGGATTCATACTGAATCTGGCTAGGTTAATGACTAGATTGATCAATTAGTTCATGGAGAATTTCCCAGTTACCTGTTGCCCCTTTGGTCCCGGCCCTATATATGTATATACATGGGATTTGTTGCTATCCGTCGAGATGAGTGCACTTCCAGTCCGCCGTCGAGTGTGGTACCTTAGGACACATGTATCTTACTACAGTGTGTCTGCTATATCCTGCTATCTTTTTCTTTTTTTGCTGGGATCACTCAGGTAGTAACAAACAGGTAACCGCACTTGGAATTCTCATTGCATCTTGCTAGTAACTAGGCCTGTGATAACCCTAGTTAGTTAAAGTATCAAGCCGTACTTATTGCTTGGCCGTGATTGTTGGATGGAGTTTAATCTGTCTAGACCTGTCTTGATCCTATACAAGATTGTTACATGTCTTAATTTCTTATAATTACCTTGCCGATAAATGGTGGGAGAAGCCAAGTTCCGTTCAGACGAAGGGTTACAACCCCGGTCCTTGTTTGGTTTACGGGTTGTAACCTGGTTATCTGAATAGTCCCATGGTTATCTCATCGTATATCATCCTGTCATGCTCTTCCATATGTCCTGTCTTTTATTGATTCTGTACAAATTGTCCCTTATATTTACCTGTCATACTTTTTCTTAAATTACTGTCTCTTATTATGTAATTATATTATTATGCTAATTTGCTGGTTTTAGTTCCTAAGTGAAGCCTCCTTTGTAGCACTTGCTCTTTCTGGGGTCTGACCCAGCTGGTTTTGTATGGCCAGATACCGGAGCAGCAGCAAAGGATCTACCTGCTTTCCAGCCCGATGGTGACCGCCAGGCGTAACCAGGGCAACGAGTGGGTTTCTTTTGTTCTCCCACTTTATTGTACATTATTCTTTTGAGGCGTTTAGCCACCGAGCCAGTGTTAGCTCGTGTACATTTTTTTTACTGTCTGCCTACGGGCTGTAATCATGATTGGCAACTCGAGGTTGATCATGTATGACTTAACTCTGGCTAGTCCTTACATTTTGTACGACTAGCTTCATGATCATCTGGATATGTAATGTTTGGGACGCCTTACAATTGTATATTTGTTGGTCTGATATCTTGTAATTATTATTAGTTGGTTGAGATTGAGACACTAGGCTTGTTATTGACCATAGGAGACTGATGGCTTGTAGATAAACCCTCATATTTCTAGACAGCCGTGACCGTATAGTGGAGTGGATCCCATTTCATTATACGTAGCTGGCTATGTCTGCCCCCGCTCTCCAGTATTCTGGTTCTGGGGCGTGACATGGTTTAAGTGGTGGCCCATGCAGGTCTTGTCAATCAAGAAATGTGAGGGTCTACCGGATAGATGTCTCAATCTGTACTCGCCTTTGATCTCCACTCGTATCCACTCATCTCCTTGGATTCCTGACTTGATAACATGCTTGCATCATTGTTCTATCCTGGTCCTTGCTTAATATTCCCGATGTCATTGCTTCAGTGGCATCGTTCCTGTTGATCAACCAGAAGAAGTTCGGCCGGCAGCCCAGCAACAACAAGAAGATCAAGATCAGTCATCAGCAGCCGCCTCCCGAGCTATGCCTTCTGGAGAACCAGAGCCTCCAGTCCAGCCAGTTCAGCCAGTAGGGTCAGAGGATGGGGTCTTGATAGGGCTCATCCGTGAGTTGCTTGCGTCTCAGGACCGTCGAGGTGATGCCTTGCAGCAAGCAGTACAAGATGCTATGAGCGAAAGTGGTCCCCGAGGAAATAGTGCGGTCAATAATTTCAAGCGCCTGAACCCTCCCTTCTTCGACGGCAGTGAGGATGCTATTGCTGCAGATGCCTGGCTATAGGATATTAAAGTTATCTTGGAGGCAGCCAGGACCCCTGAAGCAGAGAAGGTGGCGGTGGTGCGCCTGTAGTTACTAGATCTCGCCCACAGCTGGTGGGCTATGCAAGCAGCGAGTTTGGGTACGCCTGTCATGTGGGCGGTATTCAATGATATGTTTCAGACCAAGTACTTTGACGCAGTGGCTAGATATGACCTGCAGACTAGGTTTAGTAATCTCAGGCAGATGAGCAGGACGGTCGACGGATATGCGGCCGAGTTTTCAAGGTTGAGTCGGTTTGCTCCCACCTTGGTGGCAACCGAGCTAGACAGAGCACAGCAATTTCAGCAGGGGCTCCACTTGGAGATCATATTGGCAGTAGAGCAGTTCGAGCACAGAACTTTTGATGTCGTCTTACGAGCAGCGAGGAGGCATGAGTACACTTCCCGAAGAATAACGGACCGGACTGAAGATCGGAAGCGGTCTCACGACCAGATGAACCAATCCTCAGCACCGGCCCCAGCAGCTAGGGCCCTGACCATTGGAGCTACGAGGACAGATTCGGTTACCTCCTTACAACATTCTGTCCCGTCCTATCTCCAGCAGCAGAAGCAGAAACGGCCTTTCGCAACCGGTTGTTCTCATTGCGGGAAGCCCGGGCATGTTGTTACTGAGTGCCGCAGAGCACAGGGATTGTGCGTGGTTTGTGGTTCGCCGGACCACATGATGGGATCTTGTCCATTCAGAAACAGATCATCGTCGACAGTAACTAGTCCTTCGGTTATGGGACCAGCACCAGCACCAGAATCAGCTCCAGTTCACCAACCACAGCAGCTCCCGTTCCCGGGTCCATTGCCGTCTCAGGCCCAGGCCTTCCAGCAACAGAGGCCTCAGCAGTTCGCCCTGGCCCAGGCCCAGATCCAGAATCGACGGAGAGGTATCTGTGTCCTATTGTCTTGCTTTCCGCCGTCGTCATGCGGGACACATGTCATGTTTCATGTATCCTAATAACAACGGTATATCCCGGGCCCGAGCCGTTTTCTAGATCATTCGAAAACGGTTATTGGTACCAACCTTTTTCGTATGAGGAGAGGCCGTGTCCCTGTTTGACCAAAGAGAGAGACCTCAAGCGCAAGACTATCAGTTTAGTTCGTGTTGCTTGAGTTCATCGCTCTTTGAGAGAGTCAAACGTGGGAGTGTGAGGATGATATCCGATCACGATTATCCCAATCGGTTTGGCTCGTGAGGTGTAATATCTTTCTAATGCCTTGCACTTCGATTCCTTGATTGCATATATGATTGTGTGATTGATTGGTAGCATAGATTGCTTGCGATAGTATAGCTGTCCCGACATCTCTAGTCTCTTGATTAAATTCCGAGGACGAAATTCTTTTAAGGTGGGTAGGATGTAGTGCCCCGAAATTCCTGATACGTATTTTATACATGTTCGTATTTTTGACCCGTATTTCTTATTTTCTTTGATTATTTAGTTATAGTTTATTTCATATTTAGCATTTTGGTTTAATTGTCATTTATCGTTTATGGATTTATTCTGATTAGTGGAGCTTGGTTTTATTGGGTTGGTTCGGCTTGGCTTGATTTGCTTTGGTTTATCTTGAACCAAGGGTGAACCCCCTACCTACCACCACCACTACCATTTATTAACCCCCACTTCCTTCTCTCTCTTCATTACTCTTCTTTCCCACCATTACTTCTTCCACCTACCAGGAGAGAGGAAGAGAGAGCTAGGCAAGTGCACCTTGCTTCATGGAGGAACCCAAATATTATTGCTTTATTCTCTTCCTTGCATTATTTTAACACTTTTTAGTACTTGGCATTTTCAATTTTCATGGCTAGATTTTTGTAGATCTGAGTTTATGTATTTTCGGATTTCTTGGGTTTTGATCTATTTAACATTGTTATTTTCAAGTTTTGTTGATTCCATGTTGTAGAGTAGCTCGTTCTACCCCATTTTGACCTATAGAAGTCCGGATTTGGACTCCGGATGGAGGTTTTATGCATCCTGGCAGCCATGGCTTCTTGGTGTACTTCTTCTCGGAAATTGGAGAAGAAGCACAGTTGAGCCACATAGGCAGTATTTGACCGCATGAACAATCATGCGGCAAGTCTTTTCCAGCCGTATGAGACTTGACTCGGATCTAGCCGCATATGACCCGTTCCCTCCCAGCCGCATGGACTTGAACGTCCCCAGCCGCATATGAACCGCCCTTGCTCAGCCGCATAGGACTTCATTTGGACCTAGCCGCATAAGACTGGTTCTTCCCGAACCGCATAAGGAGTTCTGACCCAGCCGCATAAGGCAGACTCGTTTCCAGCCGCATGAGGGCTAGTCTCTCCCAGCCGCATATGACCCATCTCCCGCTGGCCGCATATGCGCCACATTCCTAAGCCGCATGAAACAGTATCATCTCGGGCCGCATGCATCCAGACCCGTCCTGAGCCGCATGGACTTCTGAGTTCAGCCGCATGACCCGGATTCGTTCGAGCCGCATAGGCTCCACTGCTCCTTCAGCCGTATATGCATTCATTGCTCCTGGCCGCCTATGTTCAGCACCCTCCCGGCCGCATGGGTACTCTCCCCTCTGAGCCGCATAAGCATTTCCCCCTGCTGCCGCATGGGACTCCGCCCACTCTCAGCCGCATGAACTCAACACCCTGAGCCGCATGAACTTAAACTCCCGCTAGCCGCATATGCCACTGTCATTTCCTGGCCGCATGAGACCCGGTTACTTTCTGGCCGCATAAGGCCCAGTCTTCTCCAGCCGCATAAACCCGACTCCCTTAGCCGCATGCACCCTGATGAATTCTGCCGCATGGGCTGTTCTCCTCCCAGCCGTATGAGATCATTCCTGGCCGTATATGCCTTAGCCGCATGGCTCTTCTATAGTCCTGAATATTGATATTTTATTAGATATTTTACGCCCATTTTATATCCTTACGCCTTTTGTCATGAACTTGATAATCATGAATTTACTTAACATGTTTAGAAATGATAATGGAACATGACATGATAGTGGCCCGTCGTGGTGCACTCCTGACATGATAACTTGACCTGATAATTTGACCTGCTACACATGACACGACAGTGACCCGTAGTGGTGCACTCCTGACAAGTATCCTGACAATGCTTGATAGTGGCCCGGCGTGGCGCACTCTTGATAAGTAATAATGATAATGATAGTGGCCCGTCGTGGCGCACTCTTGACTAATTAATTCATTGGCCTGGACACCGTGGTTGTTGCATTGATTGTGCTTGTATAAACTACGAGTCCTGTTATGTCTTGCATCATGTCTAGGGCATGATCCCTGAGTACCACGGTCAGGGATTCATACTGAATCTGGCTAGGTTAATGACTAGATTGATCAATTAGTTCATGGAGAATTTCCCAGTTACCTGTTGCCCCTTTGGTCCCGGCCCTATATATGTATATACATGGGATTTGTTGCTATCCGTCGAGATGAGCGCACTTCCAGCCCGCCGTCGAGTGTGGTACCTTAGGACACATGTATCTTACAACAGTGTGTCTGCTATATCCTGCTATCTTTTTTTTTTTTGCTGGGATCACTCGGGTAGTAACAAACAGGTAACCGGACTTGGAATTCTTATTGCATCTTGCTACTAACTAGGTCTGTGATAACCCTAGTTAGTTAAAGTATCAAGCCGTACTTATTGCTTGGCCGTGATTGTTGGATGGGGTTTAATCTGTCTAGACCTGTCTTGATCCTATACAAGATTGTTACATGTCTTGATTTCTTATAATTACCTTGCCGATAAATGGTGGGAGAAGCCAAGTTCCGTTCAGACGAAGGGTTACAACCTCGGTCCTTGTTTGGTTTACGGGTTGTAACCTGGTTATCTGAATAGTCCCATGGTTATCTCATCGTATATCATCCTGTCATGCTCTTCCATATGTCCTGTCTTTTATTGATTCTGTACAAATTGTCCCTTATATTTATCTGTCATACTTTTTCTTAAATTACTGTCTCTTATTATGTAATTATATTATTGTGCTAATTTGCTGGTTTTAGTTCCTAAGTGAGGCCTCCTTTGTAGCACTTGCTCTTTCTGGGGTCTGACCCAGCTGGTTTTGTATGGCCAGATACCGGAGCAGCAGCAAAGGATCTACCTGCTTTCCAGCCCGATGGTGACCGCCAGGCGTAACCAGGGCAACGAGTGGGTTTCTTTTGTTCTCCCACTTTATTGTACATTATTCTTTTGAGGCGTTTAGCCACCGAGCCAGTGTTAGCTTGTGTACATTTTTTTTACTGTCTGCCTACGGGCTGTAATCATGATTGGCAACTCGAGGTTGATCATGTATGACTTAACTCTGGCTAGTCCTTACATTTTGTACGACTAGCTGCATGATCATCTGGATATGTAATGTTTAGGACGCCTTACAATTGTATATTTGGTGGTCTGATATCTTGTAATTATTATTAGTTGGTTGAGATTGAGACACTAGGCTTGTTATTGACCATAGGAGACTGATGGCTTGTAGATAAATCCTCATATTTCGAGACAACCGTGACCGTATAGTGGAGTGGATCCCATTTCATTATACGTAGCTGGCTATGTCTGCCCCCGCTCTCCAGTATTCTGGTTCTGGGGCGTGACATTGACCAAGAGTTGTCTTTTGACCAGATTGACCTAGAATCATGTAGTATGCATTGTATACTCTATTTTTACCATTGTAGATACATTGTGACTTGTGTTGCTCTGATTAGGAGCCATACATCTCTCCTCAGGCAGTATATCCTCTTCAGACATTCAGTTATCAGGCGAGTACATTCTCTGACCGTTTCATACTTGCCAGGATTTATATTCTTGTTCTAGATTACTTTACTTGATGCTGACACGATTGTTATCACGGATTGGTACTATATGGATCTTTTCATGAGATGTTATCCCCCTCGGGAGCATCAGATACAGCATGTTTGTGCGTTTCATGAATCATCATGTATCTCTATGCTTCCATAGATTTACGAATCGCTTGTGACTCATGTTCTCTCATGTTCACAGAGCCTCTCATGAATCACCCATTTATGGGCTTATCACGAATCTTAACATAACTTGAACAGATCCTTGTGTATTGATTGGGGATGGGGGAGTGGAAATAGTCATGTGGATATTACCCCAGTAGCTGTAGTCATGAATCACTCCTAGCTGTAGTCATGAATCTCCGATGCCATTCACATGTCTATATTTTACTCTGACTCACTAGTTACTGCTAGTTCTCTATTATAGTAGATATTTTATTACAGTTATCTCTTTTACTACATGTATCTTCTTTCAGCGTTTCCTGTATTTTACTCTATTGTATGCTTTATATTTCCTATCATACTACGCACTGCGTGAGATGTATTGTGCTCGTTCCTGTCCTGACTGGACCTGTTAAAAATATTACAGAGGATGAGGAAGAGGCCCTGGTGTCTACCTATTATGGAGCAGGACTAGATGATACTTATGTTGTGGACCCTCAGCAGGATCCACCTGCAGCTGAGGATGTTGCCCCAGTAGTCTAGGCTAGTTTAGCTAGACAGTCTTTTCTGTATTATCATTTTTGTCTCACATTCTGAGTTGTATTTTGAGATGTTGAGATATATAGACTTTAGACTTATTGTATTATGAGTTGACATTCTGGATGTTATGTATCCTAGACACTTAGACTTATTTCATCTATTCTACTGTTCTCCTTGAGTTACTGTCTATCTATCTATCTTTCATTCTTCTATCCTAGATGTGATTGAGATGTATATTTGTTATGTCACCTCCATTCGGAGAGTATATACTGTACATGTACCTTTATATTGTTAGATGATTGACCTAGGACAGCGTTCTACCGTCGACACTGCGGCGTAGGCTGGACGTACCCACTTCTCGTGCCCTTACTCTAGGGTGCAGGTCGTGACAACACTACTTGGATATTATTCACATGTCTACTTCTACTCCCCCGTACCCCCAATAAATACACAAGGATCCAACCAGGTTATGTTATGATTCCATGTAAAGGCCTACAAGGGGTGATACATGGATAGCCCATAAATGGGTGATTCTGGGAATGCCCACAATGGGGTGATTCTGGAAATGCCCATAAATGGGTGATTCTGGGAATGCCCACAATGGGGTGATTCTGGGAATGCCCATAAATGGGTGATTCTGGGAAGACTCTGTGATCATGAGAGTACATGTCACAAGTGATCGAAGAATCGTGAAGCATAGGGATACACCATGTAAGTGAAACGCACAGAACATGTAGTATACGATGCTCCCTGAGGGGATAACATCTCAAGAAAGGATCCATATAGTACTAATCCGTGTTACTAACGTGACAGCATCAAGTATAGTAATCTAAAGCAGGAAAATAATTCTAACAGGATATGAAATGATCAGAGAATGTACTCGCCTGATAACCTGAACAGCTGATAGGTAAAGGGGTCCAATTGAAGCCACAGAGTCCTATTTAAAGCAACACAGGTTACAAGGTGTTCAAGTTGTAATAAATAAATCTCTACAAGCAATCTATTTTATCCTGGGTTCTTCTAAGTCAAAACAACTTTAGGTCAACTCCGGTCAATAATCTAGTCAAACTAGGTCAAGTGTTGACTTACAATTGACTTTTGGTCAACTGGTCAACTCTGGTCAACAGGGTTAATTCTAGTCCAATTATTAAAGATATAAAGTGTACTTCATTATTCGTACGTCGAAACTTACGACACACAAATCGAGATAAGATGATTAACGGTAAAGTTAATAATCTTATTATACTGTTTCACGTGTCCATCTTGTAAATTTCAGCGATGTGGGATCACTGGAATTGACTGATCTCAGTTTCGTTGTACTAATCCAGAAATACGAACATTATAAGAATTAATTATTAATTAATTATAAAATATGTTAAACTCAGAGAAACTATCAACAAACATTGTCGGACGATGAAATAAACATCGTCAACGTGT
Source organism: Iris pallida (assembly GCA_029216955.1). Classification (NCBI taxonomy): domain Eukaryota; kingdom Viridiplantae; phylum Streptophyta; class Magnoliopsida; order Asparagales; family Iridaceae; genus Iris; species Iris pallida. Next base: position 20,234,279 of record JANAVB010040818.1, on the reverse strand, counting down.
CCAGAATGGTCAAATTAGCTAGGATAGCCTACCCATCGGTCTAATTTGGACACAAGGGCAAAAAGGTAATTTCGGGTCAAAACGGTGTCCGTGTCGGAGCCATTTTGCACTAAAAAATGTGCAAGAAAACAAGTCTATAAAATATAAGAAATTATATGTCTACGAAACCAGAATGACGATACGAACCCAACGGTATCTCCATAATTGGATTCCGTTGGCCTGATCTCAATTTGGTCCGTTGACCAGAACTTGGAATTCCGATTTGCACGAAAATGCGTGCCGGAGCCAAAGTTCTCAAAACTCAGCGAACTACATGTCAACGTGTCTAGAATGATGATACGAACTCAACGGCATCTCCGAAATTGGATTCCGATGAGCCGATCTCAAAATGACCCGTCGACCCGGATATTGGTATCCGACTTACATCGAAATGCGTGCCGGATCCAATGTCCACCAAAACCTAAAAAATTATATGTCAACGAGTCCAGAATGACGATACGAACTCAACGGTATATCCAGAATTGGATTCCGATGAGCCGGTGTTAAAAAGTCTCGTTGACCCAGAATGTGGGACCCACTTTGCACCGAAAAACGTACAAGGCCCACGTTCTCCAAATCTCACAAATTTTATATGAAAACATGCCAGAACGGCGCCACGAGTCTAATGGTGGTGTCAGAAATGAAATCTGGAGTCCCGTGTTCAAAAATAGAATTTTACAAGTTGGAAATTATGAATTCGGATGACCAACTTTGGCGTCGAATTCAACCAATCAAACAAGCTCATAATGAAACGAAACTGGAGGGGTAGCAAGAGGGTTATACCAGCTTCGCACAGGAACTGGTAGCACGCCAAATGGAGTTGCGGTGGAGGAGATACAAGCTGACAAAGTTGGCCCCGCGAAACTGTCTAAATTTAATACAATTTAAACGGTCAACTTGGTGGCCGATTTTGATTTATCAAACGATAAAATTAACGGACGAAAATTGACAGAAGTGAAGGTGGATATACCGAGATTGTGACGGAGTGAAGAAATCGCCGATCCAACAGTCGAATTCCCAAAAAAATGCGCGCGAAGTTGCTGCGACGGGGCGCCAAAATGAACTTGATTTTGCGTGCGTCACGACGGGACTTTGAGCAAAACGCACAAATCGCCTATTCGGCGCGTCGGGGAAGAATGTGGCGGCCACAGGAAGCTCTCCGGAGTGCAGCTGCTGTTGTCGAGCGCTGGTGGCACGCTGGCCGGGCGCGGCAGCTGCGGCGGCGGCCACGACTACATGGGCGGTGGCGCGCGGCCATGGCGGCTGCGGTGGTGGTTTGGTTGATGATGGTGGTGGCTCGGTTTTTATGAGGAGGAGGAAAGAAGGAGAAGAATGGGGTTGTACAGTGGTGGAGGAGTGGAGTTTGGTCGACTGCTGACCAGGAGGGGTGGTCCGAACATGGAGCTCGGGTGAGGAGGAGGAAGTGGCCGGGTTGTGTGGAGAAGAAAGGAGGAAGGCTGTTGGTGATGTTGTGTGTGAAGGAAAAAATAATAGAGTGGGAGAGAGAAAGAGAGATGAAGTAATTAATGAATGAGAGGGAGAGAGAGAAAAACATTCTCTCCAAAAATTTTAGGGCCGGCCTATGGCTGCTAGGGGGTTGGGAAAAGGTTTCATGGGGGAATTTAATGGTTGGGATTACATGGAGAAATCAATGGCTAGATTTAATTAGAGGGGAAATGGTCATTCCTATGGGAATTTAAATAAACAAAAATTTCTATTAAATATAAAAAATAGGTAGAAGAGTACTTGATATTTTTGGGCAAGAAATTATGAGGGTGCTATGATGGAGAGTAACATGGAGCTGGGCTGGATTCGGTAGAGCCGGATTGGGTCAAAATCAGACATTGTGCAAAAATCGAATTAAAATTAGGTGTTGATGATCATGGATAAATAAGTAGCACATGGAGATTCCAATAAATGGGACATAAGTGGCGGACGGGTAGTAGGCTCAATGTGGGCCATGTCCATAGTTGGGGCTGACAGGTTTTGGTCGACAGGGGAACCACAAATCAAGTTGGAAGATAAATGTGACACCGTGGGATGAAATAAAATCGGGTCACGCGTCGGAAAAGTTGTACGAGGCAAATGGAGCACAAAATGGCGTATCTGAGTGGGACACGAAGGTCATGGGTGACGAGCGTCTCGAGTAGATCATGCATGAGGAGTTGGTTTCAAGAAACTGACTGATCTTGTGCTCTCAAATTAAAAGTCACGATAACGTGCTAAAAATGATCAAGAAAAAGAGTGGAAAAATCAATTAATGATCAACTGGTCTAAATCGACCCGAAGTTCTGCGAAGCAAAAAGAGCACAAGGGAACAAGTTTGAGTGGGACACTATATACCATCATGAAGGTAATCCTGTCCACTCTAAAACTCGTGAAGAAGATTTTCAGAGTTGAACATCCCTGACACTCCAAATATCAATGGCACGGGAAAGGCACACTTAAGGAAAAATAACAGAATAAATTATTTATCGAAACCAATCAATCAGAAAATTAAAAAAAAATCAACCCGAAATTCAGGGTGCTCACAAACTTAGGCTCGTGTGGCATCACGACCAAGCGAGGACGTTTGCTCCTCCGGGAGCGGGACGTGACAGATTGGTATCAGAGCTCGGCTTTACGTCCTTGGACTTCATGTCGATTCTTACAGTTTTGAAAGCTCGTTGTGGTTAAAAAAATGTACGCTCTCTCTCATTTTTCCGTGGGATGTTCCATACAATAAGTCTAATAATTTTAAAAGCTCGTGCAAGTATTCAATTGAATGGATTGATATGCGAAGGCTTTTGTGCCAAACTGTGTCAGACTTGAGTTGAAGGGAACCCATGCTAAAGTTGGCAAGTGGTGCATACCAAAATAATCTTACGCTGATACTAGAGAACGAGTATGCATGACCTGTAATGCCCCAGTCCCAAAATACGTAGGATTAGGAACGTAGATATGCCAGCCGTATAATAAACATACGTAGGCTGTAAAATACAGTAGAACCATAACTAATCTCATCCACACAAATTAAATGAAATAAAAAAAATCATATAAAGATAATGAATTGTCTTGATACAATATGTCGGGCGGAGACAAATCCACTACCAACAAGTAAAGGATAAATACATGCGAAAAGAAATAATTTTTGGTGAGCGAAGCAAAGACGATCCAAGTGCAATCATCCTCGAAGGAATGGAGATGGTCACGGCTAGCGCTAAAGCACCTGCGAAAGACAAAAACACACACCTGCCGAGATAACCAGGTCCTCAGAGGGACGTAACAAGACACATAATATCATGCCATATAAACTGAATAAATATTTCTCAAATAAATAAGTCAATTGAATTATAACATGGTCCAATACACACCTATTGAACTAGCTTACCATCCCCCCAACCAAACAAGGATAAGAAATGGTAAACTAATTCATGGTGACGTATCTTTCCATACTATGAATCCAATATAGTATCTGGACCCCAACAAGGTTCAATACCTTCTCATCGAAGTAGTAAGTCACACCTACAACCAAACAAGGATAAGATGTGACGAACTAATCCGCGATAAGTTTTTGTTCCAAGCCACGGTCAGATACAAGTACCCAAACCAAAAGTACTCGTACCTAACGGATAAAGGTGCCTAACCGTTCTAGGTGAAATGTAGTTAAGAACAATCCTTCCTACGTATGGGCCCTGGCTAAATAGGATCGGCATAGTCCCCCCTTGGGGCACCAGAGGCCCAATCAATAAGAGCAAAACGTTCCGTAGAACGTCAGTGGCCGTCAGTAATCATGGGTAATCTCACCCACGTCTCCGACGAAGCTCAAGGGTTACAAAAGGGAAAGTGCATCGAAGCCCCATACGCTAAGGAATTGTCCTCCCCGCTCAATGCCTACTATGTTGTATCCACAACAGAAACGTCTATAACCGCTAAGTCAAACTAGCATGCAATTCTATTAGCGGTTAATCCTATCGCACGGCTTATATGTACCAGTGGCCAGCCAGTCACGCATGTCCGTGTTCTACATGTGACACACAACTTCGTGTTACAACATGTCAAGGCTAATGAATGCAACACATAAGGTGGTCCCTTAAATCTAGGTTTAATGTGTAAGAAAAATAATATATAGCAGAAAATATAAATGAACAGTATGTTCTAACAGGTTATGCCAGGTATCACAGTTTATTTTGTATAAAGAAAATAATAATAATGCATGAAATATGAGCTAAAATAAATAAACAGCAAATGGCAGGGTGTCTTGCCTGGTAGGACGTCTGGTGTGCTGCGATAATCAAGGTGGCACGATCTGCGACTTCGGTGCAACAACTATGCAAGGTGACCTCGGGTGGTGGCACGGACAGTTCCATTAGGTCCCGAAGGGTCAAATTGGTTAGGGTGGACATAAGGTAGTTTAGAATTGGCGAAGGAATGACTTGGTCATGGACAAGAAAATATCTAAAGAAATGGGTTAAATAATATATATATTTTTAATAAAACTTTTCTTAATACATGAAAATAGTTTTATTTAGTAAAATAATTAAATTAATTACTTGAAAATCCAAAAATCTTTTTAGGGAGAAAAACTCTAAGTTTGTTGAAAAAATAGAATTGGTAGAAAGCTATATTTTACTTTATTTATTATTATTTTTTTATTAGTCAAAATACCTTTTTTTTAGATAAATATTAAAATTCTAAGAAATCATTTTAGGCTCAAAACAATTTTGGTCTAGTTCAAAACTATATTTTAATAAAATAATAAATATTTAAGGGATTCTAAACCCAAATTTTAAAAATAGATGTGGGCCCAAAGTCCAATATAATATTATAATTAAATTTTCGAAAATGTGTTATACTTAATAAAACAACAGAAATAGTACTATAGTAACAGTATTAATATTAATATATATACTGTATTCCAAAGTATAGTATGAAATACTAATATATATAACATATTAATAGATATATGAACATATGTTGTATATTAAGACCAACCCTTTACTCAAAAAAATAATAATAATAAAACAACCCAAACGTTACGTTGGAGGCTGTTCCTGTCCTTGGGAACAGAACAAATGAGTCTCATTATTGAAGGGGTGAGGGCAGTAAATGAGAGGGACTGAGTGAGAGAGAGTCGGGGTGGGTTAGAGAGAGAGAGAGAGCGGAAGAGAGGAAGACGGAGGACGGGATCGGGTTGTCGGTCGACGGCGTGTCGCAGCACGCGGAGGGAAGCGGGAGGGTCGACGCTCGTACTTGGATCTGGCGAGGGGGGTCTCGATAAGGCTGGTACGACGGTGGGGTTCGTGTATGACGGCACATCGGAGAGAGCAGCGGTCCGGCGGTGGAGGCTGTGAGCGGCGGAGGAAGCTCGGGAAGGGGAGGAGAGGAGCAGATCTGGAGTCTCGGCGTCCATGGGAGGCGGTGGAGGCGCCAGAGGAGTTGGAGACAGGTCGGGAGAGGGAGAGAGGGGGTTAAGGCGGTGGCGCGGCGCGACGGTCGCGGTCGGCGCGATGGCGGCGGACCGGGGCATCACGACGCGGCGTCGGGGTTGCCAGGTGATGAGGTCGTGGTTGTGGCGGCGGGAGGTCGAGAAAGGGTCTGCGGACATGGGGGCGCGATCGACGGCGCTGCGCTAGCGGCACACGATGGTGGCGGATGAGTCTGGAAAGGGAGGAGCCTGGCGGAGGCGCTGACGAAGTCGCCGGCGCTCGGCCTGGCACAGAGGCAAGGGAACAGGAAGGCGAAGCTCATGTTAGGGTTCCTATTCCTTTTCTCTTGATGGCGGATTAGGATTTCCGGCCGGTGGCCGTGGAGGTGGTTTTGTTCTGATGTCGGTGGTCGTGGTCGGGATATCGGCGGATGGGCTGTGATGGGGTTGGTGGTGGTGACATGACTTTTTAGGGCTGATCGGTGGTTTTGCGGCCAGGATGGTGGCCGCGGTGTTGTCGTGGCTAGGGGCAAGGCCGAACGATGGCAGCGGGGTGGTTCTGGTGCATGTGGGGTTTTGTCAGATGAGACAAATTCCTGCTGGGGCGGCGGTGGACAAGGAACAGCGGCGCGGTTAGGGTTCGGGTTAGGTTAGAGACTAGGGGGATGTGTCTGATGTGCTATGGGACAGGGGTGCGTCGTGTCCGGGTTTGTCGGACACGACAGAGACTATAATTGTAATAGAAAAATTAATGGAAAGAAATATGGTCACTGACACGATACATGTACACTTATGGTGGAATATTGTGGAGGAATAATGAATAATAGAAATTTGGAGGAGTACCTGCCTTTTATAGGTTGTAGGAATTCCCAATTGGCTAAGGATTAGGAGTAATTTAAACCCAATTTAGATAATTCCATTATTAAATTAAATCAAAACAATCAATCTAAATCCAAATTAAATTCCAATTTAAATCTATAAATTCTACCTCTATACTATTTAAATTAAATCCATAAAATTAAATCGGGAATTAAAATGGCCACAATAATTTTCAAATAATTTTCCAAAAATGCCAATAATAATAATTTCAAAAATAATAAATATTTTTAAATATCTTTTTAAATAATAAAATATTAATATTAATAATTTTGAAAATTATATATTTATTTAAAAATAAACAAATAAAATATTTATGAAATATATGTATGCACTAAGAATATTATTTATTAATAACTGTTATAAACCAAAGGCTTTTTTTAAATAAAATTATAAACTTGAAAATTTTGGTACGATAGCTAAAAATAATTATTACATATATTATTTTGAAACGATAAAAATAGAAAAAATATTTTTCTAAAAATATGTACGCTCGTACATAATCGCACTCGTCGAGCAAATTCGAAAAACGAATTTTCGCGCGCGATGTACAATACAAGTACGCGACGTACAATACAACTACGCGACGTATAATACTAAAAAAATAATCATTACCAAATTTAAAAAAAAAATAGTAGAAAATTTAGGAGTTTTACATCCTACCCAACTTAAAAGAATTTTGTCCTCGAAATTAAGAATTAGGAGGGGGAGAAGACACAAGGGGGTATTGGTGAGAAAAATCAATTCACAACGTTCAACAAAGATGCATTAGGAACTCGCGATTTCAATAATGGCGGGGATAATCATGGGTTAGCGCAGGAAGGAAATGAGTAAGGGTTATGGTTAAAACAAGATAACAGGCAATAAGGAATATTATGGGTTCAAAAAAAATGAAATAAATTAGAGACCTTAAAGTTATGGTCTCTTGAGAGTAGGTTGAGGCATGATTTAGAGAACGAATTAGATTCACTCCTAATTTAAGCGATTAGAAGGTCATGATAGTAAATATAGGTCGGGAAGAAGGACGAGTAGTTTAAGACGAAGATATAGCAACATCGAGTGATAATGGTCATAGGTGATAGGATAGCTAGAGGAATTTCTAGCACAACGCCTTCGTTCTTCTAAAATAGGTGAAGGCGAAAGCAATATAGAGTTCGAAGGAGGCGTTATCGAATACGAATACGTGATTCAAAGATGATCGAATAATTTTAAAGGAATTATCAAGGCAGTCGCGGATGGAATTCTAGAGGGCAAGTTTAGCTATGTCCTCATCCACGTAGAACGATAGATAAAAGCGAACCAAAGTGCACTTGGTTGATCAGACCATCATACACTGGTTCTGATTAGGCAATATGTTAGTGGGTGCGATCCAAATAACATATGTCTTGAACAAGCTCGATAAAGGAATAAGCTTGCAAAAACTAGGCTACATTAGCATCATTAGTCAAGATGGTAAAAACATAGGCATGAGAGGTTAAGATTGAAAGAAAGCAGAATGATTCTAAGTCATATCCTGTGTTGGTATCTATATAGTCGTCCTATTGTCTTCTTGTCTAAGTCCTTGGTTGACTAAATGGGTTAGGGTCCTCTAGATTCTAGAATCTAAGTAAACTTGCTAATATAGGTCAAAAGGACAAAGGGGTTGCTAGGTCATAAAGCATTCTACCCAACTTAAAATTTAAACTAATGGTGTTTTGGGACAATGTCTAACTAGTAGGGGTCACCTGTCTAACCTCTAGCAAAATACGAAGGGAAGATAATAACTATGATGGAAAGAATCAAGCAAGATGCAGACGATGAGTCGAACGGTAGTTCGAATATGGAATCGAGGAAAGAGGTTAAGTATGTGGATGAGATCCTAAACTTCTAATCCTATTCGCAGGCTTGCTTGGTACGGTAAAGTAACCAAACAATTTATCTTGACCTGCATAGGCCACCAAAAAAACATGTAATGCGCCAGTGCCAAAATACGTAGGACTAGGAACGTAGACATGCCAGCCGTATAATAAATATATGTAAGCTGTAAAATACAGTAGAACCATAACTAATCTCATCCACACAAAATAAATAAAATAAAAGATATTATATAATGATAATGAATTTTCTTGATACAATATGTTGGGCTGAGACAAATCTACTACCAACAAGTAAAGGATACATACATGAGAAAAGAAATAATTTTTGGCGAGCGAAGCAAAGACGATCCAAGTGCAATCATCCTCGAAGGAATGGAGATGGTCACGGCTAGAGCTAGAGCACCTGTGAAAGACAAAAGCACACACCTGACGATATAACAAGGTCCTCAGAGGGACGTAACAAGACACATAATATCATGCCATATAAACTGAATAAATATTGTTAAAATAAATAAGTCAATTGAATTATAACATGGTCCAATACACACCTATTGAACTAGCTTACCATCCTCCCAACCAAACAAGGACAGGAAATGGTAAACTAATTCACGGTGACGTATCTTTCCATGCTATGAATCCAATATGGTATCCGGACCCCAACAAGGTTCAATACCTTCTCATCGAAGTAGTAAGTCACACCTACAACCAAATAAGGACAAGATGCGACAAACTAATCCGCGACAAGTTATTGTTCCAAGCCACGTTAAGATAGAAGTACCCAAACCAAAAGTACTCGTACCTAACGGATAAAGGTGCCTAACCGTTCTAGGTGAAATGTAGTTAAGAACAATCCTTCCTATGTATGGGCCCTGGCTAAATAGGATCGGTATAGTCCCCCCTTGGGGTACCAGAGGCCTAATTAATAAGAGCATAACGTTCCGCAGAACGTCAGTGGCCGTCAGTAATCATGGGTAATCTTACCCGCGTCTCCGGCGGAGCTCACGGGTTACAAAAGGGAAAGTGCATCGAAGCCCATACGCTAAATAATTGTGCTCCCCGTCCAATGCCTACTATGTTGTATACACAATAGAAAACTCTATAACCACTAAGTCAAACTAGCATGCAATTCTATTAGCGGTTAATCCTATCGTACGGCTTATACGTACCGGTGGCCAGCCAGTCACGCATATCCGTGTTCTACATGAGACACACAACTTCGTGTTACAACGTGTCAAAGCCAATGAATGCAACATACAAGGTGGTTCCTTAAATCTAGGTTTAATGTGTAAGAGAAATATTACATAGCAGAAAATATAAATGAACAGTAAGTTCTAACAGGTTATGCCATGTATCACAGTTTATTTTACATAAAGAAAATAATAATAATACATGAAATATGAGCTATTTTTTTAAAAATAAATAAACAAAAAATGGCAAGGTGTCTTGCCTGGTAGGACTCCTGGTGTGCTGCGATGATCAAGGTGGCACGATCTGCGACTTCGGTGCAACAACTATCACTACACCAAATTATTCAATTTCTAATGGAACATTTTTAAAGTTTCTAACGGGCATAAACTGTTACAAATTAGTAACACAATAAACCCGTTAGTATTGACTTAGGTTGTTACAAATATAGGTTTTCTTCTTCATGTAATCATTTATTAATAGGCACCCCGTTACAAATAGTATATATCCTCCCCGAAACCTAAAATTATTACTTGTGAAAAATTGGGAGCACAGCCAAAATTTTGGCGGCAGAGTTCCCTCCAATTTCACAATATACCCCCTCTCCCATTCAGTTCTCTCTTTATTCCCAAAATCTCCATTTGGAAAAACAAAACTTTTCTCTCTACACACTCTCTCTATAAATTCTCCTCCAAATTCTGAATCTAGGGTTTTATGGATCACTGGGAACCCCCCAGATCCGAAGAAGAAGAAGGAGAATTCTTCGATGGTAAATTTCATCCCGAAGTCCGATCGTGAATTCCACGTCGGACACGCCAGCGGTGGCTACTGCAGCTCCTCCGACGACGGCGAGCGTCGTCGCTGCCGATCCAACCTCGATAGAGATGACATCGCCGAGTCATTCGCCGCCATCCGCCACCACTTTCGCCTCCTCAGCCGCTGGGTCGCCAGCCGGACCGAGGACATCATCACCACCATCGAGCGCCGCAACCACGAGTCCTAGCTCCTCGCCCTCACCAGCCTCCACACCGTCCCCGACCTTGATTACCGCGGCCTCCTCCCTCCTCCATCGCTGGCGGGAGCTGGAGGACGAGGCACGCGCGTCCAACCGGAGCTCGTGGTGGATCCGCAAGCAGTCCCCGGAGTTCGGGCAGAGGGAGAGGGTGAAGGAGATCATCTGCGGGATGACGGATTCGTCCAAGGTCTCGTCGGGGAGCCCCAGGGCGGAGTGACTCGGGAAGACGGAGAGGAAAAGGGTGAGTCACATGAGGGAGTGGGTCCAGACAGTGACGCAGTAGAGGGACGACGAGAGGGAGAGGAGGAGGAGGAGGAGGGAGGATAGTGCGCCGAGGGATGCTTTGAGGATTCGGGGGCGGCAGGCTCGGCTCGACTTGATAATGAGGATCGTCAGGAAGAGGCAGAGGGAGCTACAGGGGCTATCGGAATACCACGCTATCTCGAACTTTGCTCATCGGAACCGGATTTAGGTCGGTTCGATGAGATTGCCTCCACTTTTTTGCCTCTCTTTTTCTATTCAATATATGGAATTATTTGCTCATTTTTAGAGATTAATGTATGTTTATTTATGTCAGCATGTATGTTATGCTCCCTTTGTTTGAATGCCATTTAAATTAGAGAACTAACTTGATATGTAGAATGTTTGAATCTTGAATCCTTCATATTGGCAACTTATAATATGATAATAGGGCTTAAACCAAATATGGAACTTGGAAGCACGAGCACAACAAAAATGAGTTCCGTATCCGTGTGTAGTGTCGGATTCATGTCCATGCAACATAGCTAGAGTAGCACTGTGATACAGTTTCTATCTGGTCTTATTTGATACTCTCATGACATGGAATACCTATTTGCTATTCTCACATGTTAATGTCAAAAGGATGCATAAAGCATCTTGTGCTGAGAAGGCCAATATTCAGAAGGTCATCCGAACAGAATTAGGGATTGCACGGTCTGCACTATAGCACATCGCATCATGACTATTATTCTCACATGTTAATGTCAAAAGGATGCATAAAGCATCTTGTGCTGAGAAGGCCAATATTCCGTGTTGGTTTGCTTTACATCATCTTTTTGCTGAGAAGGCAAATATTCAGAAGGTCATCTTTTGGGGGGTAATATGTAGAGTGGGCATATTGATGGCCTTTTGTGACTAGGGAACAGAACCATATTTATTTTGGCCTTTTATGAGGGTATGTTTTGATTTCTAAGCAACACGAGTTCTACTGTATTTGCCAACTATTTTCATCAATCTTATATAGTAAACAGAGCAAACATATATTGAAGACCTTGCTTCACTCAGCATAAAGCATAAATTCACATAAACCTACCTTCTGATCTAAATGCTACTCAAGACTCTAAATTTGATCCTTCAAAGAGTGAGCATAAGTTGTTTCCTTATTCCTCTGTTTATTCACAAAACTAATATCAATATACCTATTATAAGTGTTGTTAATTTTGTTGTTGGCTGATGAGTTTTTTATGTATATATCTCCAGGTTCAGACAAACATCGCCACTTATGTTATTGTTGTGAAGTTTCTGTGACTCCTTTGGAGATGAGTTATTAAAATCGAGTCTGTGTCTTTTAAGGAAATATGTTTTGCTGTTAGCTTATTGATCTTACATGATTGTTCATCATGTATATTTTTTAGGGTCTTCAGAGTCCTATGAACATCAGTGTGGCATCTGGAAGAGTGCCAGGACATTCTCCTTTGGGACCAAGGTTGAAGGAGATGCCAAGGTCGGGTTTTGTTAAGGTTTCACCAGATAAAGATTCTACGACTTTCCACATGCCAGAATTATCAAAAAAAAGTGAACTCTCCTGCGACATCTGTAGACGACCTGAGACATTGCTGAACTGGATCTTTGTTTGTTCCAGCTGCAAGGTTACCAATTTCAGACATTCTTTTTGCATGATTTTTGTCCACTACTACTTTTTCTATCTAACATGCGTCACAGGTAGCCATGGGCGGATTTATTGGTGGGCTGGAGTGGGCTCGAGCCCACCCATGCATCACAATTTTTTTTACAGAGATATCCCTGTATGCCTATATTCAACCCACACAGTTACAGTCCCAATATAGAGGAGACAGCAAATTGGATTCGTTTCTGTAGTCAATCCAAATGCTCAGCGTAATCCCACGTCTCTATCTAGTCCCAGGCTAGCTCCAATGTACACTCCGCTCTCCCATTCCCATCTAACCCCACGCTACCTCTGCGACTTCGCCCCTTGCTCAGTCCCATCTACTCGATCCTTTTCCAGTTTGCTGTCAAGTGGAGGGAACGCATGTAAGAAGATTCCTCACACCTTCCTCAACCCCTCCTTCAGGATGTTCACCACCGTCTACTGGAGACACCTCTCTTTGCGGATCCGAAATAGTTAGCACTAGTTGGCCGCGCCTTTGTCGATATGATAAGCATTTTGTTTCTTCGCATCTTTGCTCCTGCGGGCTGCAACCGCCTCCTTTGCCGCCCAACAGCTTTGCTACTATGATCAATGAGCCTCTCATTTCACTTTTGTTAAAGGATATCCTTCTATTCCTTTGCAGGATTATGTTGTTCATTCTAGACTTCTACTAATGTTGAAATGCTCTTGCTCTGGATATGAAAATTAGACTCTTGTCAATTTTTTATCTTCTGGTTATTAGACTTCGAGTTATCTTGTTCATTCTAGACTTTTGGATATGTTAGAGTGCTAGTTATTTTGTTCATTCGACTTCTAGTTATTTTGTTATTAGACTTCTAGTTATTGAAAATTAGACTATTAGGAATCTTAGTTAGAGTTTACTTTTCTTTTCATGTTATGGTTATGGTTATCTTGGGCTGCATAGAATTTTTTTCTTATAGAGATTATATACTGTTTTGTAGTTTAGATAGATATTTATTGAGTATTTCTTTGCTATTAGATATGCTGGAAAGTAGTTTTGCCTGGTCAATTAAGGATAGTTATCTATGATATTAGGCACTTTGAGTTTAGACTTCTTCTTTACTATGTTCCACATCACATCCTCTAATATGGAGAGAATTTTTTGAAGATCCAAAGCCCTGTTATTTGCAGTTAGTGTTAATTTGCAATCAAGATTGCTTATACTTGAAAGTCAGTGTTTATATTTCTTTTAGTATATTTTAAGTTCAGCCCGGGGTAGACTAAAATCCTGGCTCCGCCCTTGCAGCTAGCTGTTCACTTGGACTGCTATCGTAAGCCTAAAGATCCTGTTGGTCCCTGGAAATGTGAATTGTGTGAAGAGACATCTCGGTCTGGAAGTCCTAGATGTCAAACACTCGACAATAGGGAGAGGCCTTATGTAGCTGAGTGTTTGCTGTGTGGTGGTTATACTGGCGCTTTTCGGAAGTCAACAAATGGACATTGGGTTCATGCCTTTTGTGCTGAGGTATTTGGCAGTTCACTTCTCTTGTTCTCTCAAATGGTTGTTGCCTGAATTCCATAATCTATCTGATATTTTAAATTTCCTTTCATCATTACATACTAGTTTTCAATCATGGATTTTAGCATGGAATTTTCGACCTAGGACAATTTTGTAATGGAAGATTCTACTGCATATGGAAAATTTGATCCTGAAGAAACACATGGATTCTTGTAATAGAAGATTCTATTGCGTATATCAATAAATACTTAGTAGGATTCTTTACAAGTTTTAACTTTTTTGTCTTATCAGTTATCCTTATTGATTGAGATTTGTTATCAGTTATCAGTTATCTAACAATAAATACTTAGTAAGATTCGTGAAGGCATCGAATTTTAATAAATCTGGATATCTGTTATCTGTCCATTTGATATATCAATATAGACATGGTTTGGTCTTTCATATCCGAATGATATCCGAATATATCAGAGATTCAGAACCCTAAGACCCTTATTATATGTGAATTAAATTATTTGTAACTCATTAGTATTTTCTAGGAATATCTAATCTGTATAAGAATCTGTATACACTTCAGTCATAAATTACATTGGGTTAGATATCAGAATGATATGTGTATCCTTGGATTTATCCTCTATAGTAAAGAACAATCGAAGTCTTTGTCCCAAATGTTTTTAGCTTTGCTATTTGAAATCTTTTCTTTTCCATTTAGCTCTGTTAAGGGCTATGTGTTCTGTAACATCAGCAACAACCACATCTTTCTTTACAACCTCAATCCAAGTTTTGTCCCACCTCATGTTCTAGTTGCTCCTTAACTTACATATTCGCCTTTCTAACCTGTACAACTGTGATGCACATGCCCAGCCCCTGACACATTTTCCTCTCATCTTATCCTCAATACAGGTATTTCTTATCCTATATTTTAGAGAGTTGCTACTCATCCGCCTTGGCATTATCATATCATTGTGTTCATTTTTTTTACTGCCCAACCCATATGCTATATGCTAGCGCCTATATCCTATCTGTATCCTTTCCATCCACATTGCTAGTAGCTATCCATGTTTCAAAGACTTATACGACACTACACAACGTAGATACGAACATGGTTGCTCCCATGGTCGTATCATATTTTGCCTGTTGTGTTCGACGTGAATCCAATGCGGCACCAAGTTTTTAAGTGGCCATGCTTCCTTTGTAGAAACTGTTTTCATAAAGTTTGTTAGAGAGAGAAATTGTTGTTTTCATAAACTTTGATAGAGAGAAATTGTTGAGGAAAGTTGAGAAATTGTAACGTTTTCATGTTTTTATAGTCCCATAAGTAATCATAGTGAGTCTGACAAAGCAGTTAATGAAGCACGTCATGTAAATGACATGTCGGCGGTGCCAATTTGGTGTTAATGAAGCACCTGCCATGTAAATGATTTATATGGTTTTCCCGAAACAGCTCATGTAAATGATTTATATGGTGTCCACGAAGTACCTCATGTAAATGATTTATATGGTGCTAACGATGCACCTTTTGATGGATTTCTGTTAAACTAATGCAGCAAATAGTATTCTAGTGTACTAACCCCTGTATCAATGTGCAGTAACATCAGAAAGGCACATGCCATTAACTATGCTTCCATATGTAACTGAATACAGTTGTGCATTATCGCGAATTGCAAATAAAGGATCACACTGATACTATAATGCAGAGTTTTGCAAACAGGTTAATATGTTTTTGATGGTTCCATTCAAGTATGCAGTCTGTGTTACTAGAATTGCAAATAAAGGATCACACTGATACAACTATTTTTTTATATTATGTTGACTTATCTAAAATTAAATTATAAGGCTATCATCATTGGATATTGTTATATGCTTATAACAATTTCTAAAAGATCTCTTGCTTACTAAACGTTGACTAACATTGATTGGCTCTTCTGTCAGCTATTTTAAATACTGCAACTTCTAGATCATCAAAATTTTCTTCTATTACTCCTCTTCAAAGACATTCAAATTACTAGACTCCGGCCTCAGCATTATATGAGGTCAGTAAAGAGACGAGGTCTTATCCCCAACACCAACACACACTCAGACACAATATCTACTAACTAAAACATTATAAAATAGCCATATATCGAATCCATATCTGAATTTTATCCATTGCAACCTAGCATGCTTGTATCCTGTGTATAGGATTTGGAAGACTGTTGATGCTTTGCGATCTATTCCAAGGGATAGTAACTTTGTATTATGTCACAATCAGTCTTCATATATTCATTGCATGTTTTGTATTGGCCAATCAATATCTTACAATCATCCTTTTTTTTTTCGCAGATCAGTTTTGAAGGGCATGTTTTCTGGCAGAACTGAATTGTCTGTCTGGTGAAGTAATGGATGTATGTTCCTCTTGTGTGACAGTATAGTTTATCTAGATAGTCTTATTGGAATATATGTGCCTCTTATGTGTACAACAAACATATTGTTAGATAATTTATACAATCCTTTGTATTCTTGTCCATCCTCAATGGTTACTTATTCTTCTTCATGTTAGGCTAATTGATGTTGAAAATGGTGAAGTATTTTGTATATGGTGAAGTATTTTGTAAATAGTGAAGTATTTTGTTATCGTTCCTTTGATTCTTGTTCTCTTATTGAACTACTTGTGATATTTTTAAATTGTTTATTCGTTGAGATTCTAGCTGACAAGAACTAATTGTGTACTTGTTCAAACTAATTTAAATGGCAATTATACATTTTTTTTTTTCATATTTTCAAAATATACTAACGGTCCACATCCATTAGTATCCAATTCTAAAGTTTTTTTTTTTTTGAATATTCTTTAAATATACTAACAGCCCTTACCCGTTAGTATTCAACTCCACGTATATTAATATTGACTGTTACAGAAATTATTACTAACGGCTACAGCCGTTAGAATATTTTGCATACTAACGGACAATACCTGTTAAAAATGTTGTTAGTAATATTACCCACGCCTGTATACTCACGGAAATAATCCGTTAGAATTAATTATTGTAACATGTCTAGACCGTTACAATACATGTATTTTGGTGTAGTGTATGTAAGATGACCTCGGGTGGTGGCACGGACAATTCCATTAGGTCCCGAAGGGTCGAATTGATTAGGGTGGACATAAGGTAGTTTAGAATTGGCGAAGGAATGACTTGGTCATGGACAAGAAAATATCTAAAAAAATGGGTTAAATAATATATATGTTTTTAATAAAACTTTTCTTAATACTTGGAAATAGTTTTATTTAGTAAAATAATTAAATTAATTACTTGAAAATCCAAAAATCATTTAGGGAGAAAAACTCTAAGTTTGTTGAAAAAATAGAATTGGTAGAAAGCTATATTTTACTTTATTTATTATTATTTTTTTATTAGTCAAAATACCTTTTTTTAGATAAATATTAAAATTGTAAGAAATCATTTTAGGCTCAAAATAATTTTGGTCTAGTTCAAAACTATATTTTAATAATATAATAAATATTTAAGGGATTCTAAACCCAAATTTTAAAAATAGATGTGGGCCCAAAGTCCAATATAATATTACAATTAAATTTTCAAAAATGTGTTATACTTAATAAAACAACAGAAATAGTACTATAGTAACAGTATTAATATTAATATATATACTGTATTCCAAAGTATAGTACGAAGTACTAATATATATAACATATTAATAGATATATGAACATATGTTGTATATTAAGACCAACCCTTTACTCGAAATAATAATAATAATAAAACAACCCAAACGTTACGTTGGAGGTTGTTCCTGTCCTTGGGAACAGAACAAATGAGTCTCATCATTGAAGGGGTGAGAGCAGTAAATGAGAGGGACTGAGTGAGAGAGAGTCGGGGTGGGTTAGAGAGAGAGAGAGAGAGAGAGAGGAAGAGAGGAAGGCGGAGGACGGGATCGGGTTGTCGGCCGGCGGCGTGGCGCGGTACGCAAAGAAAAGCGGGAGGGTCGACGCTCGCGCTTGGAACCGGCAAGGAGGGTCTCGATAAGGCTGGTACGACGGTGGGGTTCTTGTACGCCGGCACATTGGAGAGAGCAGCGATCCAACGGTGGAGGCTGTGAGCGACGGAGGGAGCTCAGAAAGGGGAGGAGAGGAGCATATCTGGAGTCTCGGCGTCCATGGGAGGCGGTGGAGGTGCCGGAGGAGTTGGAGACAGGTCGGGAGAGGGAGAGAGGGGGTTAAGGCGGTTGCGCGGTGCGGCGGTCGCGGTACGGCGGTCGCAGTCGACGCGATGGCGACGGACCGGGGCAGTACGACACGGCGTCGGGTTTGCCAGGTGATGGGGCCGTGGTTGTGGCGGCGGGAGGTCGGGAAAAGGGATGCGGACATGGGGTGCGATCGACGGTACTGCGCTAGCGGTACATGGTGGTGGCGGATGGGTATGGAAAGGGAGGAGCCTGAAGAAGGCGCAGACGAAGTCGTCGACGCTCGGCCTGGCACAGAGGCAAGGGAACAGGGAGGCGAAGCTCAGGTTTGGGTTCCTATTCCTTTTCTCTTGATGGCGGATTGGGGTTTTCGGCCGGTGGCCGTGGAGGTAGTTTTGTTCTGATGTCGGTGGTCATGGTCGGGATGTCGGCGGATGGGCTGTGATGGGGTTGGTGGTGGTGACGTGAGTTTTTGGGGCCGGCCGGTGGTTTTGCGGCCAGGACAGTGGCCACGGTATTGTCGTGGCCAGGGACAGGGCCGAACGATGGCAGCGGGGTGGTTCTGGTGCATGTGGAGTTTTGTCGGAGGAGGCAAATTCTCGCTGGGGCGACGGTGGACAAGGAACAGCGACGCGGTTAGGGTTCGGGTTAGGTTAGAGACTAGAGGGATGTGTTCGATGGGCTTTGGGACAGGGGTGTGTCGTGTCCGGGTTTGTTGGACACGACAGAGACTGTAATTGTAATAGAAAAATTAATAGAAAAAAATATGGTCACCGACACGATGCACGTACACTTATGGTAGAATATTGTGGAGGAATAATGAATAATAGAAATTTGGAGGAGTACCTGCCTTTTATAGGATGTGGAAATTCCTAATTGGATAAGGATTATGAGTAATTTAAACCCAATTTAGATAATTTTATTATTAAATTAAATCAATACAATCAATCTGAATGCAAACTAAATTCCAATTTAAATATATAAATTCTACCTCTATACCATTTAAATTAAATCCATAATTAAATCAGGATTTAAAATGGCCACAATAATTTCCAAATATATTTTCCAAAAATGCCAATAATAATAATTTTGAAAATAATAAATATTTTTAAATATCTTTTTGAATAATAAAATATTAATATTAATAATTTCAAAAATTACATTTTTATTTAAAAATAACTAATAAAATATTTATGAAATATATGTATGCACTAAGAAAATTATTTATTAATAACTGTTATAAACCAAAGGCTGTTTATAAATAAAATTATAAACTTGAAAATTTTGGTACGATAGCTAAAAATAATTGTTACATATATTATTTTGAAACGATAAAAATAGAAAAAAATGTTTTTCTAAAAATATGTAAGCTCGCACATAATCGCGCTTGTCGAGCAAATTCGAAAAATGAATTTTCGTGCACGACGTACAATACAACTACGCGACGTACAATACTAAAAAAATAATCATTACCAAATTTTTTTTAAAAAAATTGTAGAAAAATTAGGGGTTTTACATGACCCGAGTATAGTTCAAACATGATGGCTATGCACACAGCCTTTTGGCTAAGTATTGCTGAGTATTGCGCACCTAGACCTTCTGGTACGAACGAGTTTATGAACGAGATTGAATATCGCTCGGACGAGAATACATTACACTTAGAGTGTGTATCGATAGAGATGCTATCGGACCAACGCTAAAGCGAACATAGAGAATGATGTTTGGGTTTTAAGGAATAGTTCAAACGGTTAATTATGTCGAGGAGTATGAATCAGAAATATGATTTGTATGATGGATTAAGGTATATGAGACTTAGATTATTGAGGCGACGTAAGGGATCGCGCTAAAATTTTAAGGAATTGATTGGAAAATTGTATAAGCGAATGATGTGAACATGATTTAAGACTAGATTGGATAACTTAATCCCTGAGTGGTGTATGCAATAGCCGCAAAGAGGAATACGACTGGGTTTTGATGATTAGTCGAGTGGCTCGAACCCTAAGTGGTGTATGGATCATCTTAGAAATTGTTCGAGCGAACTTGAGGATCTGGGGGTAGCAACGAGTATATCAGCAATTGATGTGATCACGCAAAGCCTTAGATCGAGTAACACTTAGTTGGTCGTTATTTCGAGGGTCTCGAACGAGATGTAGTTCGTACAATTTGTGAATGTATAGCGCAAATTAGAAAGGGCTTGAATACTAATTCGAAATAATAAAACAAAGGGATGTCTTGGCCAAGGAAACTTAGTGGATCGTACATGCGATTTCGAATATAGTCGAATGGATTGAAACTTGAGTTGAGGTAAAATACTCATAGATGAGATCGAAGATAACACGATTGGAAGATAGCGTGCATGAAAATGTTGGTTTGAAGATACGAGAATGACTCTAAGGATTTGGGATAGATCTTGCTCGATGACTTAAGTTAGCATAGAACGATGCGAATTAAGGAATTATGTTACACGACTCAGATTTATTTACAAAAGAAGATCGTCAAGTTATGTACATCATTGATGGTATTGAGACATATCAAAAATTAATGTACGATAACTCGGAGGTACTCTGATTCAAGGAATGATGATCGTGTAAAATGTCATTGTTTAGAGGGAATATATAATTGGGATTTTGATAGTAATGGATGTTTGGATTACTTGATTTGATGAACTCGAAGTATACGTGAATACATGATTGTCGGACTATACGAAACAAAAATGTTGATTGATTTGATGATAAATAAAATGAGGAAATGTTTGAGAATGGATTGAAATATTACTTGAATGAAAACGGAAGTGTCTTGATTGCTTCGATGATAACCACAACATTGATGTTCTTGTCTTGTGCGGGGACAACTCCAGCATCGCACATGCATCACGTCGGATTAGGGCGATCATTCCGCTGGAGCGCTAGCATGGTAATTTATGTCTAGCGGGGATGATCGAAATTGTGGGAGATCATGGCATAGCAATTGGATAATTTTAACTTGTGGTTTGATGCGAAGATGAACTCGAAGATTGTTTGGACTTGTGATTGACGATAAAGTAAGTTGAGGATTGAGTAGATCCAATGTGCGTATCGAGAATAAATTAGTCTAGACTCAAAGTAAGAGGTATGTCCCTATGAGGACAATTATCCCGCGGGAGCGTTGGCATGGTGATTTTATGTCCAGTGTGGATAATCAAACTTGCGGAAGATTGGGGCATGACATATTATTATGCTAGACGACTTTGTGATCGAATATGTGAATTGGGTTGAATGACTTGGAAATATGGTATAAGAATTATTGTTTAGTAACAAATCGTGTCATGGTATACTTGACTTGGATATGATGTATAGATGGATTATATTGAACATGTTTGAAGAGGTAGACTATGCGAATTGCTAGTTTGGACGTACGATATTGAAATGCTGAGGATTTGGTGAACAAAACTTACTATAGGATGGCTTTGCTAAACGGACTCGGACCCTGTACCAAGAATGTCTTGATGCTAATAGGATGAACACTGTTCGATGTTTAGAAATCTGAGTAAAGCGATCTTGGGTAGAGTATCCCATACGAACGAATAATGGTTTGACCTTAGGATTGGGGCGAGCATCGTACAACGAGTTTGCATGATGAACCATTAACTTGAATTATAAGTATGACCTTGTGAGCTGACCTAGCAGATAGGCAGACATCTCGGTGCCGAGTGGTTGAACCTGTGTGATTGACTTTAGAGTATCGTTCGGGTGAATGATAGATCTAGGGCAACAAGATTAGAGTTAGGACGTAGAATTAGGAGTGTGCGCTAGCGACATAGATATAAGACCCGAACGAAGTGAATGATAAGAATCGGCGATGCACAAGTAAATTTGGGATAACGAATTAAAACATTACTTGGAAGACGTATTTGATGCTAGTCAATGCTTGGTCTTGAATCGGACTAGAAATTACTTGGAGTTTGGTCGACTCTGCTAGAAGTAATTGTTTTGATTTCATAAGATAAGAATGCTTGAGAAATGAATCGTGTCATCTCGAAGATCGAGATAGACGATACATGAAATGAACTGGAATTCGATTTAGTCGAGTTGGTAAAATGATTGGCAATTTGAAACTATCCTGAGTAGTTTGTTCGACTTTGCTATCGCTAAGCTTGGTTGAAATGTATATATTTGAAGGACGCCTATGTGCATGATCCAAACTCAGCGATATGCTGAACTCGAATGCAACTGCAACTGGATATGTTGAGATGCGCATGGATGAGTGAGTTAGCCTCAGCCATAGACCCTCGTATATGATGAATTATAACGTACCTCGTGTGATTATAATCCCGTGACAGGGTGCAATAGCGACCAAGCCAAAGAAACACAACGATTGAGTGAGTACCATCAACTCGAATGAGTGGTAAAGTTATTCAATGAAATTGGCCAAACGCATGCGATATGGAACTTAGAAAGATACTTGAGCATAGTTCGATGGCATCAAATGATAAAGTCATTCGATGAAAATCATCTTACACACGCACACGGTATGGATTAAGGAACGATATGGTGACTTGCACTCGAAAAGTCTCGAGGACGAGACTTATTCTGAGTGGTATATTATGTAATGACCCGCTCCACATAAGCTAAATGCCGATTCAAATGGTGCAAGTGCAACAACACAATCCCGCCTTGCTCCGTGAGACGACTCGATTAAGGCAAAGGCAATGGACTTGGCCCTTCAAAATAATCCAGAATTAGAATTTGAAAGGCGCGCTCGGCCAATGCGATTATCGCTAAGGTGGGTGGCTCCGATGAACCTGTCTTTGGTTAACTTGGACACATAATAACATGCACGGTATTGCTAGATCGTTAGGCAAAAACCCCCTGCATGCTAATAAAAGAACTTAACGCATCTAGCTAAGGAAAAAATCCCATCTTGTATCACTTGTGTAGAATATGGAAATGAACTTAGAAATGTTACTTGAACCCTTGTATAGCATTCCACGCTCGTGCCAAGGCACAACTTACGTTCGAGTAGATTTATTTATGCGCTCAATTATGTATAAAATGCTAGTCAGTCAGATCGTGCCCAAACTTGAGGCATAAAATAATTAATGGTTCACTGAATCAAGGCAGAAAGACTATTGAAATAGTCGTTTCGAGCCGATTAATAAAAATATAGAAAGGCTTTAGGACCGTTGGGTCGCCAAGGCAGTCCTTTAGCGGGAGATGCTAATGATAATGAATGAATGAATGAACAAATGAATGAATGAATGAATAAGTGAAAGAAAGAAAGAAAGAAAGAAAGGCACAAATGAAAGAAAAAAAGAAATGACATAAGAAAATAATAATTAGCGACATGTATGTCGGGGACGTACAACGGGCTCGCTACCTGTGCTGCATGGATGCCGCCGCCAACCTAGTCGATAATCCATTATGGCTCAGAGAGCCCGACACGTTAAAAATAAAAAGAGAATATGAAATGGTCACGGACAACTCGTGCACGAGAAAAGAGAAAGAAGGATTCCTCGGACGATCAGCAGCTGGATGACCAGGGATCGTGCCGACCTAGGAGCAATTCATGGCTTATAGGTGACTTGGGTGCGGGTCTGGCCATACAAGCGACGAATGCCAGTATTGCATAGCCTATCAGGGTGTATCGGCCATCACGCCTAGTAGTCACTATGAATACCACGTATGTATAGTCCAAATGGCTTGTGATGCCAGCGATCGGTGCATATATATTAAGTTGGCTCACGAGTGACAATCCACGTGCGATACCTTGCATTGAAACAAATAATCTGAATAAGCTGAACATGCTAAGTAACTAAATAAAATGCATCTGAACAATGCTTAAATATAATACATCTTGATAACATGAGTACCTCGTTCACCTGAGGCAGAAACATGCTCATAACCCTCATATTTTCTTATGCAAAATATGTCTAAGTCATTATGTATAAAATGTCGTCTAACTTGGTTTACCTTGGACAAGAAAGATTGTATGGTAAGCATGATAAGTTGCGCATGTTATTCATATGCGATACTTGATATCTGTAACAAGAGATATGTTTTGCAATATATGCCATGAAATTGTTCCTAAGGCAAGATTAGAAAGACAATCAGCTGATAGATGGTGCACGAAACTAAATTGAACCTGTTTGGTAATGATAGCGAGCTAGCCTCCCCACCAGTACATGCAATGTACTGATAACAACAAAGACTGCTTGTAGGGTGCGCCTCGTCGGGTGCACGGAGCTAACTCTGGAGCCTTGGAGCGTTACAAAGGAACTGAAGCACCATATACAGGACATAACGTATCAGAACATCACCATGTATCATTCTATATTGTAAGCCGCTTGGCATGCCTTTTATGTTTCAGGAGAGAGGGCTTGAGCAAATTTTAATCTCGGCCTAGAGTCGCTTGTAATACTTCTTGTATATCAATAAAGAGCTTGGATTTGCTTTAACTTATGTTCATTTACTTTTTACTGCAATGGGGACACTCTGTGCGACTCTATGCCCTAGCTTCAATCGGCCATTTCTGGACTTGGCCTTGTGCGGGTGCAACTTTGACTCGCGTGACATCATGCCCAAGCGAGAACGTTCACTCCTCCGGGGCATGACAAACATGAACCCTAAGTTGGGCTTTGGTCATATATCCGTAGTATTTTTCCTCCCCAAGATACAAGTAAAAGATCATGAACCAGAGTATAAGACCAAGTCATGTAACAATGTGTCTAAATCATAGAAGTACTTACAAAGTCCTTGCAAATCAAATCTGTCTTAATGTCCACCTAGAATAGGGAAAGAATATGTTAAATTATAGAATAACAATCTAGCCAATATTGCTAACTAACATCTAATCCACCATTGGTATATATACACTAACTAATCATATTTATTAGCTAACAATATTTTAGAAAAATATGTATCCTAGACTTAATCAAAATGATTACTAGCAAAATACCTTTAAACTATATTTTAGCAGAAATCATTTATCAAGGAATACTAAAATATTTGTCAGCTAAAACTATACATTGACAAAATCTAGATATTAGTAAAATAATGTCTATATATATATATATATATATATATATATATATATATATATATATATATAAAAAAAATATATATATATATATAATATATATATATATATATATATATATATATATATATATATATATATATATATATATATATATATATATATACATATATATATATATTCAACCAACCATGTCATATATTTATATACACGGCGCAAAATACCGTAGCCTTTACAAGTAAGATCGAGAAAAGAAAAGAAAAAGGAGCGGGAAAGCAAGCTCCCGCTCGAAGGCTGAACACCTCAAACGAAACAACAAACTCGACAGGGATTTCTAGAAGCCCTCCTTGACGTGCTTGTAATGTCTGCTATCCTTGTGAATCTGTCTGTAGGTCTCAAGATTTAGTTGAGCAGAGTTGTACTGGTGTCCTTCGTATTTGCATTTATTGCGCTTCTTCCAAATGACCCACGTGATGTTAGTTGTGACGATCTGGTGGCCGTGAAAGGCTTTGTCCAGGTGGTTAGAAGACCGTTGAAGCCCCTAACTGTCGGTCCAGAAGGCACGTTGTAGAGAACCTGATCCATACCTCAGAAGCCAAGTCAGCCGTCGATAGAATATGGTCCGCTATTTCGGGCTGGCACTCCATGTAATAATGACATACTGATGCTAAACTAAAGCCTATAGTGGCAAGGGCATCGTCGGTAAGAAGTTTCTTGCGATACGCTCTCTAAAGCATAAAGGACCACTTCTTAGGGATACAAGACTGCCATAAAGGCACGATTATGGGGGCAGGCAGACCGCTACCGTGGGCTGCTCATCAAGCCGATGTCAGGGAGAAGGAGCCGTTAGCCGTCAGGGTCCACAGAAGTGAGTCAGGGTCCGTCCTAACCACCAAGCCGAAGAAAGCTAAGCTTGTAGCAGGTTCCTCGCCTATCCACGAATGTACCCTCTCTTAGTTCTAATCTTCGTCACTAGCCCATAGGTCTCTTATCACGCTGGTGGTGGGGGCGTCTAGAGAACGGAAAGAAGATCATCCCTGGACCACCTTCAAAAAAAGAGGGACGATTCGCCCGAGCCCAGCCGGAGACAATTCAATGGTTCGGTGTGCCGTCGACCGATTAGGATACGATGCCAAAAAGCAGTATGCTATTGTGAGAGGCGACAGTAGGGTAAAAATGCTTGAAATATTTGGCCTTCATAAACCGAGCCCAAATGGAGTAGCTCGTACGGAGCTTCCACCACATCTTCATCAAGCATGCGTCAATAATATATTTAAGCCTACAAAATCCTAGGCCAGTCTCGGACGTAGGTCTAGCCATTGAGTCCCAGCTGGCCTAATGATGCTTATCTTTGCCGTCGTAGTGACCCCAGAAAAAGTTGGCGAAGAGGTTTTCTATGTTGGTGAGGACTTTATTAGGGGGAGCAGACGACCAGGGTGTATATCGGGATGGAGGAAAGCACGTGCTGGATTAGGATCATCTTACCGCTAAGCAATAAGATAACATTGTGCCACCCCTTAATCTTTTTTTTTTCTTTCTAATTTTACCCACTAACTCATCAAAAAGACCCTCATTAGATCTGCCGTACACCAGCGAACACCCTAAACAGGAGAAAGGGGGTACACGATGGAGAATGATGTAATATTAGTGAGCATGGTAGTGTGGGCTCTATCATCTTTGTTGTGAGCGTAGATAACACTCTTATTTGGGTTGATATGCTGTCCGGAGCATCTGGTGTATCTCTTCAGTGTGTTGTTAACCACCACGAAAGACCCAGTTTTGTCGAATGAGAAGATAAGAATGTTGTTAGCGTAGGCCAAGTGGATGATAATCGGGCAGCCGCTAGTGGTGTGGAAGTACTAGAAATGGGGGGTGCCAACCATTTGGTTCAGATTTCTGCTCAGCGCTTCTGTAGAGATAATGAAGATGGTAGACGATAATGGATCTCATTGTCTGACACTATGACTCAATTTGAAAAATCCATCAACTCGACCGTTGACGACGGTAGAGAACCACGAGTTACTGATCGATCTCCAGACAATGTCGATCCAAGTCTCCGACAATCCGAAGGCCCTGAACACCCAGATCATGAATTTTCAATCAAGTCTGTCATATGCCTTCTCTATGTCCAACTTAAAGGCAATGTTCCCTCCCCTAATCATAAATTTCATGCAGCTGATCATCTCTTATGCCAATAAAATATTGTCTAAGATATTACGCCCGCGAACGAACCCACTTTATTCTTTCGAGATAATTTTAGGAAGTAACCGGTCATACAATTAGCTATAATCTTGGATATGATCTTGTTTGTGAAGGTGCACATACTCGGAGGGCAAAAATATTTGAAGGTCTTCAGGTTGTCTTTCTTGGAGATCAGAATCAGGTTGGCACTAGGTACGATTTGGGGTACCTGGTACCTTGGAAGAAGGCAATCGCTGCCTCGTGGATGTCCGTCTTGATGATGTCTAAGAAGGATCTGAAGAAAATGCCAGTGAAGCCATCCGGGCCAGGAGCCCTATGGTCATTCAATGACCAAACAACGTCTTTGACTTCAAGTTCAGAGGGCTTGCGCTGCAGCAGGGTGTTGTCTCTGTCCTCGATCAAGCGAGCATAGCCGCTAGGAAAGCCTCATCCTTGAGGATGACATCTTTAGTAAACAACTCGGTATAGAAAGCCACAACAGCCGACTAAATATCTCGTTGGTCTTTGAGAGTGCGGCTGCTCTCATATATGATCTGGTAGAGGTTGAGTTGTTGTCTGCACCCGTTGGCGCATGAGTGGAAGTAGTTCATGTTCTTGTCTCTCTCAATATCCCAGGTCAGCTTGACTTTCTGTTTCTAAAATTCCTCCTCAGCTTTGAGGCAGAACTTTAAGAGTGCTTTGGTAAGGTTAAGGGAAGCGCGAGCCGAGGGAGAGCCCTCGTTGGCGAATAATATCTCTGTGCGAGAAAGGTTGTCCTCTGCGATGCGGACAGCCTAGAATATGTCACTATAAGCTTTCTTACTCCAGTGTGAGAGCACTTTCCTAGTGGCTTTCAATTTGGCGGCCACACGTTCAAGGGGGTCGAGAGCATCAGTACTTCTGCAGACAGCCGTCACGGTGTCCCTAAACTGCGGGTGATGGATCCAAAGATCGAGGAAACAAAAACTTTTCTTGGGCTGATTAAAATTTCTGCTGATCTCAATGATGAGTGGTGAGTGGTCCGATTCAGTGGTGTTGAGGTACATGAGTCTGGAGTTGAGCTCGAGATCGGACTACTGTGAGTTAATAAGAGCACGATCAAGGCATGAGTATTGCCGGCGAGCTCCTTCCTGCATGTTATACCACGTGAAAGTGCTGCCGGAGTACTGAAGCGGGGAGATATGTGCGTCGAAAATAAAGTTAGAAAAATCATACATCGTTGACGTGGGAGGTGGCCGACCTTCCAACTTCTCCTCCCTGCAAGTGATAGCGTTAAAGTCTCCAACGCAGAGCCAAGGGAGGTTGATATAATTATGGTGGATGCCAATCAGAGAATCCTAAAGCAGTTTGTGCTCGACGATATCACAGCTCCCGTGAATGGCGGACTAGACTGGGATTGGAGCATGGGATGTTCTACCTAACATGAGAGCGCCTGCCTGGAGTCATGAATGATGTCGTGCTTTACGTCTGCCGAGACGGGGATCCAGATGTCATGGCAGCCGACAATAGCAGAAGGAAGTCCAACTGCAACTGAATAGACTTGAGTTCCTTTTGGGGGATTTTGGGTTCTATGATCACCATGATATCAATTCTGTGGATTCTCTTAAGACTTTTTTTATCTTCTCAAGGTAGATTTGTTCGTGAGGCCCTGGACATTCTAAGAAAGGAATTTAAGCATTAGGGTGATGGGGGAGGGGGGTTTGTGAATTTCACGGCTGATCGAGTGATCATGGACGTAACCTCTTTAGCACTTCTTTTGTTTAGTTTTTTGATAGTGGGTTCAGCCTTTTTGGTCGCTTTGGAGCATATATCCTTGCAGTAGTCATCTAGGTGAGTAGTAGGGTGCAAGTAAACCTCTCCTTCTATCTTGACCATGGTATCAAAGTAGTTATTCAGACAAGTGAAGCTGACGTTAATAGCTTTCTTTAGCCGGGCCACTAGTTCTTGACCTATGCTGGCCAAAAGCTCTGCGTGTAAGTCTGCTTTGGTGTAAGGTTTTGAGTGGGCTTCCAGTTTGAGGTGTTGAGTATCCTCTTTGTCAGGTCGCTCTCGAACATAATTTCCGTCGAATGACACCTGTTGGACCTCTGCCCCTTCTATAATATCCCAGGTACAGCATGATTTCGGGCGGTGATCTGGTGTCTGGAACCTGACTTCGATCACAAGGGCCTCGTCTGATATATTAGCCTCCTGGATGTCATCAGAGAGGTTTACCACATGGGTGTCGTCGATGTGTTCCGTGGCTAAGATATTAAATTTGTTGGTAAGGTTTATTCGTGGGGTTTTGATGGAAGCGGTGGTCCTTTCCTGTGGGGTACTTTTTTGGGGTTGTTATTGGCCGTAGGAGGTTCTTGCGCTTGTTTCAAAGCGGAGGAGGGAATTAGGTAGTGGAAGAAGGGGTGGCTTGTGGCTGTGACTTCTCGGTTGGGTAGAGGCCGCCTTCTGAGTCACTTTTTTTCTTCAATTCAAGATGCGCTTTAAAACATAGCTTGGTGGAGTGTCCTCTCATGTGGTAGTGCTTACAGAAGATGATGCTGTTGTCATACAAAATTTGTTGGGTATGCATCTTATTGTCGAGCGAGATTTGGATAAAGTTGGGGAGGTGTCACGACCCGCACCCTAGAGTTAGGGCACGAGAACGTAACAACGCCCAGCCTACACCGCAGTGTCGACGGTAGAACGCTGTCCTAGGTCTCAATGCATCTAATAGTATAAGACTAAACAGTTTATACTCCCCGAATGGGGGTAACATAGCAGAATGTAAACTCAATCACATCTATGGTAGAGCATAAAGGAAGATAGATAAAATATGAAATCGAAAAGAGATACAACAGATAGAAGTCTAAGTGTCTAAGATACAAACCTAGAATACATCTCAAAACTCAAATACAGTAATCCATAAATACAACTCAAGACGACTGAAAATAAACTATGAATAAACCCTAGCTATCTAAACAACCTCTACTGTCTCCACTAGGCTAGCAGGCAACCTCCAGGCTATCTGTAAAATTTATCAACAGGTCCAGTCAGGACTGGAGCGAGCACAATACATCTCAACAAGTCATAACAGGAAAGGAAATGTAATCATGCTAAAGAATAAAATACAGGATCTGAAGAAATAACATAATGTAAAAGAGCGACTGTAAGTAAATATCTATGATATACATAAAGAGAGACAGTGCTAGTGATTTAGAGTACAGATGAACATGTGAATGGCTTAGGACTGATTCATGACTACACTAAGAGTGATTCATGACTACACTACTTTGGATATTTATTCACATGACCATTCATACTCCCCCGTACCCCAATCAATACACAAGGATCCATTCAAGTTACGTTAAGATTCATGACTACACTACGTTGCCCATAAAGGGTGATTCATGAATTGATTCGTGAAGGCTCGGTGATCATGAGGGTACATGAGTCACTAGCTGATTCCCGAAGATTCATGATGATAGAAGCATATGATACGTGATGTAAGTGAAACACACATGACAAAAGTATCTGATGCTTCCGAGAGGGATAACATCTCATGAAGGGATCCATATAGTACCAATCTGTGTTACCAACATGTCAGCATCAAGTAAGATAGTCTAAAGCAGGAAATATAATCCTAAACATGATATAAAATGATCAGAGAATGTACTCGCCTGATATCTGAATGTCCAAAGTAAAGATACTGTCCGAGGAGAGGTGTCTGGCTCCTAATTAGAACAACACAAGTCACAACATGTCCAGAAGGGTAATATAAAGTACTACAATGCATTCTACATGAATCTAGGTCAAACTAGGCCAAAGTCAACCCTTGGTCAACTCTGGTCAACTGTACTAGTCAAACTAGGTCATGTCCTAACCCAGCAAGTCTTACTAGGCCTAACCAAGACTATCCTAGCAAGCACATATCAATACAAGGCTATACAAGCCAACATACACCCAACTCTATATAGCATGCAATTATTCAATACTCAAATAGGCAAGAATTCACATTGGATATACACTAGGTAATCTATTACTTTAAGCTATATATGTCTACACATATATACACATGCATATATTGGTATTCAACATTAGGTCTATAATTATGGCATTTCAAATGGTTATATAAACTTATATATTACAACACAATATGCTAACATATATATAATATACATACATAGCTAAGTTAACTATATTCATAAATACTTATTTAAGAGGCTATGTGTGTGTAGGTGAACATGGCAAAGGGGCAAGTGAGGGTTAAATGGGCATACATAGTGTATACATATCAAAAAGTGTCAAAGTATAAGTGAACAAAGTGTCAAGTGTGATAGTGTCAACATAGTGTAAGGGGTATATGAGGTAATATAGGATTTGTGTTAACATAGAATATTACATCTCATTAACTCATATATTGCATACATTACATCTATTATTACATTACATTACATTCATGCATGCATTCATTCATCATTTATTTATTCTCTTGCACTACTATATGTACTATACATTACATACTATGGAACCTACATATTCATTACACGCCATACTTATACATGCTTACATTAGATAGGATACTTACACCTCATACATCATTTATTTAATCATTTACTCATGCTTGCATTCTCTATTTAATTACATAATGTATATACATTAACATGGGTCAAAATCAAATAGAACATTATATTACACACAAGGGTGCACAAAATGCATATGTCGAATAGTAACTCCTACTAATAATCAATACTGTACCATCTCAGTATGAATTAAAATCTAGGATTAAAGTATGTTATAGATCTATGTGTTAGCTTTCCGAAACTTCAAACGGATCGCATTTTCGTTTTCGGAAACTCCCGGAATCGCGAAAACACCGAGAACGTGTTTGTCTTTCGTACAGCTGACACTCAAATAATTCTCCAGAAAGTTACAGAAAGAATTAGGCCTATTCATACATGTTTTTTGAAAGCTAACTTCAATACGCTTCTTTTAAAAAAAATTGGAGATTAAACCGAGCTTTGAGCTAGAAGTTATGACATTTCTAAGTTAGGGCTGAAATTAAAAACGTGGATAAAAATTATGACGGATTTGGGTAGTTTGAGCCAAAAAAATACACAATATATATCCTAATTATCCACAACAATAATAGCAATAATAATATGAGGAACCACACTCACAAACTTGATTATATAATCATCATGAACCATTTATTACATATATAAATATAGATACACTCTCATTACAATATATATATATATATATATATATATATATATATATATATATATATATATATATATATATATATATATATATATATATATATATATATAACTAACATGAACACATCAACAACACAAAGGACACTCCTATGACCTCCAAATGGACACAAATGGAGATACAACCATGGGGGTCATTCCTATGGGTTCAAAATAGACCTATATGCATGAGAAAATAAAAAGGAGAAGAGATTTATACCTCCCGGTAGATCGAATCGAAGAAAAACCTTCCCGGAGCGACACCGACACGTAGAGATTCCAAAAGGACACGAACGAGCTCCGAATCCTCCCAAACTTGGGTAGCTTCCTCCTTGGCTTGAATGGAGAAGGAAGGAAGAAGATTTGGTGGTGAAATGGAAGGATTTGGTGGAGAAATTGCTAGGGATTGCTCTCTAGGAATTTGGGAAAGAACAAGAGAAAGAAAAATAGATAGATAATGACTAATGGGAGGCTCAACCCTATCCTTATTGTGGCTGGCCATAAAGGTGGTTTTGTCCTATTAGGAAAATTCCAAAAGCTCCTACTAACCTATTCTATGAGTATTAGGAAAGGGCTAATTGGTTGGGGCTAAATTAGTCATTCTAAAGTCTCTAATCACACTAACCTTATCCATAATAATTAGTCTAACCTCTAACTAAAATATTTCTATCATATGGACTAAAATTAATATCATGTGGGCCATGCCTAACTAGTGTGTGGGTCACACTAGAGTCAAACTACCCCCGGGTCCCCGTTTTAAGTCGGATTGAGTTAAAATTCGAACCCGACTCAAATAACCCCAAAATAATATCATAAATAATAAAATAATATCAAAATAATTCAAAGAGGTCAAATGCAAAAAAATATTCTTAGGCCAAAAATGACATTAAAATATCATAATCACATGGTTAGGCTCTAGGTCAAACAGTCTCTAGGGTTTCACTAGCAAAACGTCAAAACCACAAGTCATTGATTTAAATAATTTTAAAAATAATTTAAAATCACCAAAAATTTTATCATAAATTAAATATCATTATTAAAATAATTATAAACACGAAATTTCAAAATTACTCTCATTTGGAAAACTGGGTGCTACAACTCTACCCACCTTAGAAAAATTTCGTCCTCGAAATTTAAGATCGATAGTACTCCTTCTAGAGCCTCTAACCTACCAAATATCTAAGGTAACACTTTCTAACACTGGAATAATAAACGAACATCTAAAAAGTGTCAATCTAGGAATACCTCCAATACTGTTCTGCTGTACGACGGTAATGGAACTTCAATAGAATATGGACTGGAACCTATATCCAAGGGACTGGACCTATTTTAAAGTGGTCTTAACTAAGGATGAAAAGAAACTGATCATAGGCTATAGGTATGCTCAAACTACTATCTTCCTATTAACCATCTATTAATACATTCTATTACCATAGGAACGATGCATTACTAAGACATATAGGCCCCTATCTCTCATAACACATTTATACTCACCAAAAGACTAGCACATCCCATCAAGGCTGATACTATCATCTCTCATAAATCTCATAAGCTACATGTTTATAGACACACATTCCCACATCAAGGACTAACCTATATATATCTACAACTGATACTAATGGGGTGACGTCCCTATTTTCCAACAATCAAGGTCTAAATTTTTGTTTCTAAATCATGCAATTTGAAAGAATAGTATACAAGGTCAGGGCATACCGTAGCAGTTGGAAGTCTCACCTAGGTACACTAATCATTCTAGGTCAAAACAGTACTATGGTATCAACACACAAACAATCTAGGGTGTCCTAATTGGAAAGGTAAGGGAACAACAATCATCAAGGTTGTAGGGCTGTCTACCATCCTATATAAAAATTGGTCATTAACAAGCAACTAAGAAATTATTAAAAGGTTACTATTCCATAAAATGGCAAAAATTAAAAATTTAGGCACAACAAATCACAAATAGATTTTTGTCTTGACACGATCTAAGTTGATCAATTTCGGGATAAAACGAGATTTGGACAAGAAGGGAAATCAATGAAATCAAAGTATGAGCACGAGCATCCAATGGTGGAGGTTCAGGTCATGATTCAATTTAATTCGACTGAGTACGAATACGAGGTTCATAGGCGATGAAAAGATTTCAAGGAGAATTGTCAAGGCTGTCGCGAATGAGACTCTAGGGTCAGGTTTAACTATGTCTCCATTCTCGTAGATTGATATATGAAAAAAGTGAACCAAAGTGCAATAGGTTGATCAGACCATCATGTACCGGTTCTGATTAGACAATATGTTAGTGGGTGGCCACCCAATAAAATATGTCATGACCAAGCTCGAAAATAGATGAGCTTGCAAAACTAAGGCTAATTTAGCAGCACAAGATATAAGGGTGGTAATGATGAAAGGAATTACATAGTCCAAGTTTCTTAACCAACGGGTCAAGTAATCAGATAAGGTAATAAGGAAACAAGCAGAACACCATCACATGTCAGGTCAAAAGAATTGAGTCAAGGCTGGATTTCTAATTGAAATAAGAAGAAATTTAGTATAATGGTAGAGGTTGTAGTTTAGCCAGTTGACCAGAAAATCATATCAAGAAAATATAGTACAAGAAGACGGGTTTTAGTGGGACATGATATACCTATACGAAGGTGAGCTCGTCTAGGTCTTGCATATAAGATTTGTTGGAGGGTAACAACTAGTATTACATTCCGAATATCAAAGTCACGATAAGGAACGTCAAGAATCTCAATTAGAAAGTGGGAGTTCAAGAGGTGGTAATTAATGCACAAAAATAATGAAGATCGAGTTAGTCATCTGCTTCTGATACTCTTAAGTTCATCTGGTCATAACTTGCCAATCATATATTTACCTCACCAGTCTCCATATGAAAATTTAACCTTTACTTAAACCCTTACCATGACTACCGTAGGCAATTCCCAATTTCCAAACATCACTCTTGAAGCACAGCCCTCACATTTAGGAATCAACATTAACCATTTATTTAAATTTCCAAGTTCTTTCACCTTGTCTTAAATTTGACCCAAAACCTCTAAATCCCATTTACGAATTCCTTGAACTTGTTCAAATTGTTCTCCTCGTATCATTTAATTTAAATCTCTAGGCCTTACAAAACTTATCTTCCATCATAAAATCAACTTCCGTATTTTCTTCGACATACACCCTTGAATATTATTCTCCTAAAAATATTTCACAACAATCTCTAAACTTCCATAACTTTGTGTTCTCTCTATCCCTAGTCATTTCCTCGCAACATCTTGTTTAATATCCTTATTAAACACAATTAACTTCTCTTTTCCATTAACCTTCTACATAGCCTCAGAGTAAAAGTTTTCCCCAGAATCAATAACCAAGATTTTCTAAGTTCTCAAAACTAGGTTGACCTCTGATATCCTCATTAGTTTTGAATACACCTATAAACTATCTCATAACCCCAAAATTTCTCTAAATGTAATTGTTTCCAGATTGGCAGTATACATCTCTCTATTCTATTCGAGACCTTTACCATATTTCTATCTCAAGTTTCCATATGGAACACTCCACATTTGATTTCCTTTAGATCATCATAAAATAACCAGTTACGTCTTTTCTGAGCTACATAATTTACGTCACTTCCTTAGCCTTCCCCATGCAAAAGATACAAAGATTCAAGGGTTTCGAAGTACATATAGTAGGGACGACAAGATATGGGTAATTAATATAATGAGACAGAGTTTAAGATAAGAGGTAAATAAGAATGCAAGGGAATAATGGCGAGAAAGAATAATGAAGATATGTTCCTTCTCATCGGTTCAAACGAGAGGAACCCATCAAGCTTAAATTGAATAGCAAGGAATGAGGGTGAATCCAAACAAGAGGAAAAGGAATTCCAATTGAAGTTCAAAATGAGTTTCTCAGGGGTCGTCCCAGAAATCTCTCAAAGAATCCTAAGTGTGATTGAGTACCTTGGATTTAAAAATATTAATCTAAATACAAAATTAAATCAACAACTACAAAATTTTATCAAAATCATCAACTAATACCAGGATTCAAAGTTCCACAATGAATCCACAAAATCAAATTCAAATCAAGGAAAAAGGTGAATCAAAACAAGGAAAAGGAGTTTAAATCGGAATTCAAAATGAGATTCTCAAGGGTCATCCCAGGAATCTCTCAAGGAATTCTAACAGTGATTGAGTATCCTCTCATTCTAACATCTTAATTTATATATCCTATAGCAGGCTCGTAGTAGTACAACTAAGTCGTTGCGCTACTACGAAATCGCACTAATGCGAATCTCGACCTGTATGGGCCACCACTAAAAATATGTCATGACCCGCACCCTAGAGTTAGGGCACGAGAACGTAACAACGCCCAGCCTACGCCGCAGTGTCGACGGTAGAACGCTGTCCTAGGTCTCAATGCATCTAACAGTATAAGACTAAACAGTTTATACTCCCCGAATGGGGGTGACATAGCAGAATGTAAACTCAATCACATCTAAGGTAGAGCATAAAGGAAGATAGATAAAACATAAAATCGAAAAGAGATACAATAGATAGAAGTCTAAGTGTCTAAGATACAAACCTAGAATACATCTCAAAACTCAAATACAATAATCCATAAATACAACTCAAGACGACTGAAAATAAACTATGAATAAACCCTATCTATCTATACAACCTCTACTGTCTCCTCTAGGCTAGCAGGCAACCTCCAGGCTATCTGTAAAATTTATCAACAGGTCCAGTCAGGACTGGAGTGAGCACAATACATCTCAACAAGTCATAACAGAAAAGGAAATATAATCATGCTAGAGAATAAAATACAGGATCTGAAGAAATAGCATAATGTAAAAGAGAGACTGTAAGTAAATATCTATGATATACATAAAGAGAGACAGTGCTAGTGATTTAGAGTACAGATGAACATGTGAATGGCTTAGGACTGATTCATGACTACACTAAGAGTGATTCATGACTACACTACTTTGGATATTTATTCACATGACCATTCATACTCCCCCGTACCCCAATCAATACACAAGGATCCATTCAAGTTACGTTAAGATTCATGACTACACTACGTTGCCCATAAAGGGTGATTCATGAATTGATTTGTGAAGGCTCGGTGATCATGAGGGTACATGAGTCACTAGCTGATTCCCGAAGATTCATGATGATAGAAGCATATGATACGTGATGTAAGTGAAACACACATGACTAAAGTATCTGATGCTCCCGAGAGGGATAACATCTCATGAAGGGATCCATATAGTACCAATCCGTGTTACCAACGTGTCAGCATCAAGTAAGATAGTCTAAAGCAGGAAATATAATCCTAAACATGATATGAAATGATCAGAGAATGTACTCGCCTGATATCTGAATGTCCAAGGTAAAGATACTGTCCGAGGAGAGGTGTCTGGCTCCTAATTAGAACAGCACAAGTCACAACATGTCCAGAAGGGTAATATAAAGTACTATAATGCATTCTACATGAATCTAGGTCAAACTAGGCCAAAGTCAACCCTTGGTCAACTCTGGTCAACTGCACTAGTCAAACTAGGTCAAACTAGGTCATGTCCTAATCCAGCAAGTCTTACTAGGCCTAACCAAGACTATCCTAGCAAGCACACATCAATACAAGGCTATACAAGCCAACATACACCCAACTCTATATAGCATGCAATTATTCAATACTCAAATAGGCAAGAATTCACATTGGATATACACTAGGTAATCTATTACTTTAAGCTATATATGTCTACACATATATACATATGCATATATTGGTATTCAACATTAGGTCTATAATCATGGCATTTCAAATGGTTATATAAACTTATATATTACAACACAATATGCTAACATATATATAATATACATACATAGCTAAGTTAACTATATTCATAAATACTTATTTAAGAGGCTATGTGTGTGTAGGTGAACATGGCAAAGGGGCAAGTGAGGGTTAAATGGGCATACATAGTGTATACATATCAAAGAGTGTCAAAGTGTAAGTGAACAAAGTGTCAAGTATGATAGTGTCAACATAGTGTAAGGGGTACATGAGGTAATATAGGATTTGTGTTAACATAGAATATTACATCTCATTAACTCATATATTGCATACATTACATCTATTATTACATTATATTACATTCATGCATGCATTCATTCATCATTCCTTTATTCTCTTGTACTACTATATGCACCATACATTACATACTATGGAACCTACATATTCATTACAAGCCATACTTATACATGCTTACATTAGATAGGATACTTACACCTCATACATTATTTATTTAATCATTTACTCATGCTTGCATTCTCTATTTAATTACATAATGTATATACATTAACATGGGTTAAAATCAAATAGAACATTATATTACACACAAGGGTGCACAAAATGCATATGCCAAATAGTAACTCCTACTAATAATCAATATTGTACCATCTCAGTATGAATTAAAATCTAGGATTAAAGTATGTTATAGATCTATGTGTTAGCTTTTCGAAACTTCAAACGGATCGCATTTTCGTTTCCGAAAACTCCCGGAATCGCGAAAACACCGAGAACGCGTTTATCTTTCGTACAGCTGACACTCAAATAATTCTCCAAAAAGTTATAAAAGAATTAGGCCTATTAATACATGTTTTTGGAAAGCTAACTTCAATACGCTTCTTTTAAAAAAAATGGTAGATTAAACCGAGCTTTGAGCTAGAAGTTATGACATTTCTAAGTTAGGGCTGAAATTAAAAACGTGGATAAAAATCATGACGGATTTGGGTAGTTTGAGCCAAAAGAATACACAATATATATCCTAATTATCCACAACAATAATAGCAATAATAATATGAGGAACCACACACAAACTTGATTATATAATCATCATGAACCATTTATTACATATATAAATATAGATACACTCTCATTACAATATATATATATATATATATACATATATATATATATATATATATATATATATATATATATATATATCTATATATGTAACATGAACACATCCACAACACAAAGGACACTCCTATGAGCTCCAAATGGACACAAAATAGATACAAATGGAGATACAACCATGGGGGTCATTCCTATGGGTTCAAAATAGACCTATATGTATGAGGAAATAAAAAGGAGAAGGGATTTATACCTCCCGGTAGATCGAATCGAAGAAAAACCTTTCCGGAGCGACACCGACACGTAGAGATTCCAAAAGGACACGAACGAGCTCCGAATCCTCCCAAACCTGGGTAGCTTCCTCCTTGGCTAGAATGGAGAAGGAAGGAAGAAGATTTGGTGGTGAAATGGAAGGATTTGGTAGAGAAATTGCTAGGGATTGCTCTCTAGGAATTTGGGGAAGAACAAGAGAGAGAAAAATAGATAGATAATGACAAATGGGAGGCTCAACCCTATCCTTATTGTGTCTAGCCATAAAGGTGGTTTTGTCCTATTAGGAAAATTCCAAAAGCCCCTACTAACCTATTCTATGAGTATTAGGAAAGGGCTAATTGGTTGGGGCTAAATTAGTCATTCTAAAGTCTCTAATCACACTAACCTTATCCATAATAATTAGTCTAACCTCTAACTAAAATATTTCTATCATGTGGACTAAAATTAATATCATGTGGGCCATGCCTAACTAGTGTGTGGGTCACACTAGAGTCAAACTACCCCCGGGTCCCCGTTTCAAGTCGGATTGAGTTGAAATTCGAACCCGACTCAAATAACCCCAAAATAATATCATAAATAATAAAATAATATCAAAATAATTCAAAGAGGTCAAATGCAAAAAAATATCCTTAGGCCAAAAATGACATTAAAATATCATAATCACATGGTTAGGCTCTAGGTCAAACAGTCTCTAGGGTTTCACTAGCAAAACGTCAAAACCACAAGTCATTGATTTAAATAATTTTAAAAATAATTTAAAATCACCAAAAATCATATCATGAATTAAATATCATTATTAAAATAATTATAAACACGAAATTTCAAAATTACCCTTATTTGGAAAACTGGGTGCTACAGGAGGTCCTTCGACAAATCGAGTTCCATGCAAATTTTGGCATAATTAGCTTTAGTAGGGTTGCGAGTTTCATCAGCAATCGCCACATAGGTCGCAAAAGAATTAGCTATTCTCTTCATCGCAACAGGAACGAAACATATTAGCGGCAGGTTAGGAAGGGTGACCCTGGCCGACACAATCGTCGTGTCTTCCTTAGGGTTAAAATCTGGGGTCCATTTAACAATTTTTATGTGATAGGAGTTGATCCTGCTGGTACCTCTAATCCAGACGTTCTTGTGATCGTTCTCCAACAAAAGAGTACATGAGGATGTGCTTGGGGTCCATAGGGGCAACCCTGAAGTCGGTGGTGAGGCCCCAGGTGGCTATGACTTCTTGGACGGACGAGAGCTTCGGGCATCCGGAAGAGAATTTGAGGATGAAGGTGTATGAGAATAAATCGTAGAGAGAGGAAATTTCCTTGTTCGAGAAGGGAACATTGTTATTTTGCACGTCAAGTGTAAGGGGATAATCCAATTTCGGGAGCTCAACATCTGTGATGCTTGGGGAGTTCATGGTTGATCGTTCAGGTCTCACCATGTCAGCGTAAGAACGGATGAAATGATTATTGATGCCCAACGTCGTGCCCATATGAGTCTTGAGCCCAGGAGATTTGTGCACATGGGGAATCTGTGCTGGATTGGGGTGCAGTGAAGGGGGAGTAGCACCGAGGGAGGGGCTGGCCTGCGCATACGAGGAGGGCACAAGGGAGGAAGTGGTCACGAGTTGGATGGCGCCAGGGGGGCCCATGACAGAGAAGGTGTGCACCAGAGCGAGGGAAGCAGCTGTTCGAGAAGAAGAGAGACGCTCGACAAAGGAGGGGGAGTCGCCATGGGGCGCACCCAAACATGAATGGAGGAAGGGGTGTGTTAGCGCAAGGCCAAATGGCACAAGGGCAGATAGCGCCAGACCCCCAAAGGATGGCGCAAGAGCAGATTACGCTAGACAGCCAAACTGTACAGGGTCAGAATTTGAATTTGAACTCGTATTCAAAAAACCCAAGGGCGGGGCTTCGTCATGGGTCTCTATCCCATCGTTGGAAGAACATTCCCCTAGGAAAATGTTGACCGCATAAGGTTCTAGGATAGCTGCTGAGGGATTAGGTATGGCCCCATCGAAATTCATGTGGCTGGACAGGTGTCAGAGGCTGAGGCCTCCACCAACAGACCGCTGGATAACACACGATTACGAGGGGTCGACCACCCGATCGTCGGCTGGTGGCCAAGTAGAGCCGGTACAGGCCGATGAGACTCCGAGGAGGCAAGGATGCTGACGCCAAAGCCGCCGATGGAGGGAGACTCCGGCCGAAAAGGAGTCCCGACGACGAAAAAGAATGGCGGAGGGAACGCGGGGCCGTTTGGGGGGAGGGGGTGCGAGGCCAGACGATGGGTCAGAAGGAGAAAAACCATCATGTGCCATGTCGGAGGAGAGGTATGCCGAGGGGGCATGAGGAGGAGTAGTTAAAGACGGAGTGGGCTTTAGAGGAAGGCCGAGCAGGGATAGTTGGTCGTCTGACCAAGGAGGGCAAGAAGGTGGGGGGAGGGATGATGACAAAATAATAGGAGGAGGAGACTCCCCAGGGGCGGATCCGTCGGACGGCCGAGTCCTAGCTATGGAGAGCTGCTGGAGAGAAAACACGCGAGGAATATATATATATATATATATATATATATATATATATATATATATATATATATATATATATATATATATATATATATATATATATATATATATATATATATATATATCAGGCACACACACACACACACACACACACACACACACACACACACACACACACACACACACACACACACACACACACATATATATATATATATATATATATATATATATATGGGAAATATATATATATATATATATATATATATATATGGGATATATATATATATATATATATATATATATATATATATATATATATATATATATATATATTTCCCATATATATATATATATATATATATATATATATATATATATATATATATATATATATATATATATATATATATATATATATATATATATATATATGGGAAAGGATATTGCACCAAACTTATTGCATCAATTGTTTTACCAAACAATCTCAACCACACATTTATTTCTATCATGTGGTTATAAAGCATTCTATAAAGTTGTTGCCACGTCAGCATGCTTTATAACCACATGATTGAAATAAATGTGTGGCTGAGATTATTTGGTGCAATAATTGATGCAATAAGTTTGGTGCAATATCCCTCCCCTATATATATATATATATATATATATATATTAAGAAAAGAGGTTTTATTGATGTATCAGGCACAAAATGCCGAAGCCTATACAAGTAAGCGCGCCAAGCGAGAAGAACCATGAAGAGCAAAATGCCAAAAATGAACACCAAAGGGTGCCGCAGACGAGGCTACAACAAAGCCTGCCAAAACTGGTTCAGGGAGTGGTGGCAGTGGGTCCTAAGTTTAAGAATTTCTCGGAGAACTTTACGGGTCAGTTCCTCCGTGGTGAATTGTCGACCTTTATACCTGAATTTGTTACTGTTCTTCCAGAGGACCCAAATACCGGCGACTGCAGCGATCTGGTGACAATAGGAATCCCCCCAGTTGAGCCGGAGATCGTTTAAGCCCCCTGGTCGTTGCCTCTTACTACAACAACTCTCAAGGTCGTGCCAGATCTGACTAGCGAGTTCTCCGGATAGCAGGTTGTGTTCAACAGTTTCTGGTTTGTGGGAAGAGAAGCAGTGACATTTGGATGCGAGGCTAAACCCGATGGATGTTAGG
Source organism: Iris pallida (assembly GCA_029216955.1). Classification (NCBI taxonomy): domain Eukaryota; kingdom Viridiplantae; phylum Streptophyta; class Magnoliopsida; order Asparagales; family Iridaceae; genus Iris; species Iris pallida. The sequence goes on along the minus strand of JANAVB010040818.1, from coordinate 20,191,017 downwards.
GAATCGTCTGTCGAAAGTTTTCTGTGCTGAGCTCTCCAGATCAGAAATGACCACTTGATGGGAATGTATGTTTGCCAGTAGGGGGCAGAATGTGTGGTCCACGTGCCGCTTCCTCCCATTTCGCGCTTGGCAGGTGCCATAGAGAATGATCCTCTGCCATTGGGAGCCCAAATTAAGGCATCGGGGAGGTCATCTCTAATCCAGACATTCGCGGCCGCTAGCTCGGTCGTCGCCTCCGGCCCGTGCCAGTCTCTGATCTGCTCCCATCTTTACCCCATAGCGGGGTTCCATAGATCCAGGATCGTGCAGTTAGGGGGAGCATTTGCTGACAAGCGATAGATTGTATTGCCTATCCACCGTTCGTAGCAAGGGGACGAGTTGCCGCTGCCGAGTCGCATGCGGATAAGGGGTTCGACGAGCTGCCGACCGCGAAGGATGCGGCACCAGGATGTTGAGGAACGATTATCGGCCGCCGTTGTTACTAGGTGAGAGTGTTGGAAGTATCTAGCTTTCATGAACTACATCCAGATGGAGTTATGAGCTCTAATCTTCCACCATAATTTTATAGAACATGCGTCAACAATATGGTCTAGTTTAATGAATCCGATCCCCCTTCGTCCGTTGGTTTGGCCATCGTATCCCAACTCGCCCAGTAGTGTTTGTCCTTATCGTCATGATGACCCCAAAAGAAGTTGGCGAAGAGCGCCTCCAGGGAGGATAGCACCTTCTTAGGCGGTGAGCAAACGGCCAGGATATAGATCGGGATGGAGGACAGGACATGTTTGATGAGGATGATCTTGCCGCCAGACGATAGAGTTACGTTATGCCATCCCTTGACCTTCTTCCAAATCTTGTGGACTAGCCCGTTAAAGATGCCCGAATTGGATCTGCCATAGACTAACGGGCATCACAGGTAGACGAACGGTGGATAAGCTGTGGTGAAGGAGGTTGAAGAACAGATGGCAACTCTAGAGGGGGGTGAATAGAGTTTATAACAAAAATACCCAATAAAAATTAAACTTCTTTTACCAGCTGAAAGTAATCAGAGTAAATGCGAAAATAAATAAGAAGCAAGAAAGCATATGCAAACACAGCCGATTTTTAACCTGGTTTTCCTCGTGGAGGACTAGTCCAGGCCTTAGAACTCTAGCTCAGGATTAAATCCAATATTTGTGAAATAGTAGTTATACCCCGTACCTTTTCTTCAGAAGAGCACGTCAACTTCTTACAAAGATCGCAGTGGCGATGCTTTGAATTTTCCAAGCGACTTCTTAAACTCTTGCACAAACTCCTGACTGAAAAGTACTGAGCACTTGAGGCTTAGGGAGCTTGTGGCTAGTAGATGAAGAAGGGTATGGCTTGTATAGAGCTTTTGAGAGAAGAGAAGAGAAGATTGGATGAATGAAAATGAAAGAATTTATGGCCTATTTATAGGATACCAGGTAGGCAAAATTCGGCCAGAATTTTGGTTGGAATTTTCAAAAAATTGGCCGTTGGACAACTTGCAACCAGCCAACCCTAAAAATTAGGATGCTGATTTTTAGGAGACAGAGTTCGGCCCGAACTCTGTGTGGAGGCAGAGTTCAGCCCGAACTCTGTCTCCAGAGCATAGAATGGGTCATGGGTCCAATTGGCTTATTTGGATATGTGTGGAGCTATTGGATTTTGGGTATGGGTATAGGTTAAGTCTCAGACGTTCAGCACAGCTCAGTTTACATAAGTCTAGACTCAATAAAATTGTAAAATACAGACTCAAAAAATAACTTGCATTGCAAATTCGAGCTGTCGTCTGACTAGTACTGGATGTAGTCTTCATGTGTCGTATTGAATTATCACAAGTATCATGTAGTCAATTCTATCAATATTTGGTTGACTGTGATTTTGTGTCAACAATCTCCCCCATATTGATAATTGACAAAATGATAGTTGTATATTCAATATTCATACCTGGACACATTTAAGAGAAATGGCATAGCTCCTCCGTAATCAGTGCCGAGCTAGCAATAGCTCTCCCGTAAACATTGCTTTGAATCCTGTTGGTCTGATAAAAATATTCTTCTCCCCAAAGCACAGAAACAGATACACAAAAGAATATAGAATATACCAAAATTTCTCCCCCTTTTGGCATTTAGCAATTAACCATAAAAAAAGAACAGGCAAGCACACCAAAAGATAATAGATGAAACTACATAGAGACTGATAAAACTACTGAATGTCTCAAGAGTCACAAATAATAATAAGTCTAATACAACCAAAGTGCATAAAAGCAACTAAAATCTAAAGTGCATATAAACTAAACTACGATCCTCAGTAGCAGTAGCAAGTAGAAGTCCATATCCATCATCGAGCTCATGAAGGCCCAGTGTCGTCGGATGGACCAGTGAAGGAACGACGAGGGTCCACGAAGGCCGCATCCGGATCCAAGTAGCGAATAACCGAAGGGTCATCGATACGATACCCTTCACGACCAGGGTCCCGCTCCATAGGAATAGGCATGAAAGGATGGCGAGACATGGAGTACCAAATATCGTGTAGTGAGTTACTGATGGCACTCATCCGCAAGGTGGTTCGGTAATCAAGATGAGTCCAGCGATCATCCTCTAAGGTGAATCGATCGTGGAGCATAGTCTGGAGTGACTCTAAAGTGGCAGGAGGAGGAGGAGGATCCTGTCCCAGAGGAGGGGCATCGGGCTCATCGTCAGAGTGCTCGGACACAACAGGTGAGCCAACTGCTGCCTGAAGCCTCCGTGCCTTAGAGAGGAAGGCAGGGGCAGGTAAGAACTGGAACTCATCAAGAGGTACACGAAAAGCACGAAAGACCATAGGAAGATACAAAGCATAAACCAAGGATCGTGGTTTCTTCCTAGAATTAATCATCCAGTCCATCATGGTACGTGGAAGATTAAATGGTACATAAAAGTGGAGGTGATACAAGGCCGAGATTTCAAAGTAGGTGTCTTCATCGGTGGATCCCGCTTTGGGTAGAATAGTGTTAAAGATAATCCGATGAAGTTCATAAAAATAGGGATTGAGATACTTGGCTAAAAGCTTACGAGGACGTGTGTTAGGGGTACACAAGTCGTCTTTGAAGCTTTCAAGGGAAGACCCATCGGGAAATTGAAACGATCAAGCTTCAACAAGCTTTTCCCATGAGTTTGGCTCCTGGAGTTCAAGGTGTTCGGCCAAATCGAAATCATCAAAAGAGATGTCAATGCCCGCAACCCGTGAAAAAAATATGTGTATCATCATGAGTTAGGTTGCAGTAGAACATTTGAATAGTATTGCGATATATAACCGTGTTGGTGGTGACAAGTTCGTCAAGACAAAGATCATGAAAAAGTGAATCATATTGAGAGAAAATAGTAAAATTAATAGGATGACCCGCAAACACCGGACGTATCCGAAAATCACTAAACCATTTATTTGATGCGTCAAGTGACACAAATATCCGGTCATCAAATGTGTTTGGGTCAAATGGACGAGGTGGGTTGAACAACGGATGGATAGGTGGTTGTTGTTCAACGGGCGGTTCAATACGAGGAGGAGCATTCGAAGAGGATGCTCCCTCGGTTCGAAGTTTCTTCCCTCGATTGAACAAACGTGGAGCCATGAAAATAAGAAAGACAATTGAGAAAATTAAGATAGAGAGAAGTGGTAAAATATACCTCTATGTGATGATGAACAATGAAGGAGAATGGTGAGGGAAGCCTTCTCCTTGAGTTTGGAGAATAGATATGCTCTAGGAAGGAAGAACTAGGGTTAGGGTTTGGAGAAAATATGTTTAGAGAAGTGTAAAAGGTGGCAATGGAGGAGAAAGAAGAAGAAAAACCGAATATATGTGTAAGGGTTCCAATGGTCGGAATAGATGTGGGCCATTGGATCAAGTTTTGATCAGCGGCTGAGGCTGCTCCCAGTTCTGGAACTGCCAAGCCGAATTCGGCCCGAACTCTGGGTAGGGCAGAGTTCGGCCCGAATTTCGGATTCTGTAGTCAGAACAGAAATCAGGCTAAAAAGTTTGATAAAAAGTGAGAGATCAAAAGAGTATGATAAAAGAATATATATACGAACTTGATAAAACTTAATTTGAAAAAAAATTAACGCTGAAGCAAAGTGAAGTATAGAAAATCTGAATTTTAGCATGTGATAAAATAAAATGAACCATATAATAAACAAGAAATTATGTCATAATTCAATATTTTGAAGTTGCCATGGGTTAGCTGCAGGGGCCGGATACCAGCTAGCAGTAGTCCTGAGGACTAGTGCACCGTGTCGCTTAGGCTTTTACACCTTGTTGTCAGAAGGACCCTTTCGGCTTGTACCCATAGCAATTTCATCATAAAAGAATCAAGACATACTCGATATTTATGCAGGTTTATTTTAATTAATAACAGCTTCGTCCAAAATACCAATTTCACGATAGAGAAAATTGAAGCGCTCTTCGGATAATAGTTTTGTAAAAAAATCTGCTAGCTGATGATCAGTGTCAATAAATTCTAAATTAATAGTGCTATTTTTCTGATGATCACGCAAAAAGTGGTGACGTATTTCAATGTGTTTCATGCGTGAGTGACATATGGGGTTCTTAGTGAGATTTATAGCACTAGTGTTGTCACAAAAGATTGGAATGTGCATAAAAGATAAGTTGTAGTCTTCAAGGGTTTGCTTCATCCACAGAATTTTTGTACAACAACGCCCAGCTGCGATGTATTCAGCTTCTGTTGTGGATAGTGCGACAGAATTCTGCTTCTTGCTAAACCAAGAGACTAAATCCTTTTCTAATAAATGACACGTACCGCTCGTACTTTTACGGTAGACCTTGCATCCGACAAAATCAGCATCAGAGTAACCAATTAGGTCAAATGATGTTGATTTGGGATACCATAGGCCCACTGTAATCGTACCATTAAGATATCGAAAGATACGCTTAACAGCAGTCATGTGTGATTCCTTAGGATTTGCTTGATATCTAGCACACAGACAAACGCTAAACATAATATTAGGGCAACTAGCAGTTAAATAAAGTAGACTGCCTATCATACCTCGATGCTTACGTTGATCCACAGGTTTGCCGCTTTCATCTGGTTATAGTTTAGTTGTAGTAGCCATTGGAGTGCTGATTGGTTTGACGTTGTCAAGGTCGAATTTCTTCAGCATGTCCTTTGTATACTTTGACTGACAGATGAAACTTCTATTTGACATTTGTTTGACTTGCAGTCCAAGAAAGTAATTGAGCTCCCCCATCATGCTCATCTCAAACTCGATCTGCATACACTTGGAAAAATCTTGACAGAGGATTTCATCAGTAGAACCAAATATAATATCATCTACGTATATTTGCACTAAGAGAATAGTATCTTTGAAAGATTTTATGAAAAGTGTGGTGTCAATTTTCTCTTTTGAAAAACCTTTTTCAAGCAAGAAATTGCTTAGCCGCTCATACCAAGCTCTAGGGGCTTGTTTGAGGCCATATAGCGCTTTCTTCAGCTTGAAAACATGGTCGAGAAATTTGTGATTTTTAAAACCAGGGGATTGTTTTACATAAACTTCCTCCTTAATAAATCCATTCAAGAAAGCACTTTTAACATCCATTTGAAATAATTTGAAATTTTGAAAATTAGTAAATGCACAAAGTATCCGAATGGATTCCAATCTCGCAACAGGAGCATACGTCTCATCGTAGTCAATACCTTCCTCTTGGTTGTATCCTTGGGCTACTAGATGAGCTTTGTTGCGTGTAACTGAACCATCTTCATTTACTTTATTTCTAAAAACCCATTTAGTACCAATAATCGAGTGATTTGCCGATCTAGGAACGAGTTCCCATACTTGGCTCCTCTCAAATTGGTTGAGTTCCTCTTGCATGGCAGAAATCCAAAATTTATCATTAAAAGCTTCTAAAATGATTTTCGGCTCAATTTGTGAAATAAAGGCAGTGCTAGTAATAGAGTCTCTTAATGATGATCTAGTAGTTACTCCACGTGAAACATCACCTATTACCAAATTTTCTAGATGTGATGGCTTGAAAGAGAATTTCTTTGGCAAGCCCTCCAGAGAATTGGTTTCGGTGGTGGTATTCATTGGAGTAGAAGTTGATGGCTCAACATCATCATCAAGAGTATCTGCTGCACTGTTATCTTCATCAAAAGTCACATTTGTAGACTCTTCCACAATTAATGAGCATTTGTTAAACACTCTATATCCCTTGCTCTTAGCAGCATAGCCAAGGAAAATACCATCGTCAGCTTTGGCATCAAATTTGCCTAAGTTGTCTTTGGTGTTAAGGATAAACATCTACAACCAAAAACTCTAAAATAAGAAATATTTGGGTTCTTCCAAACCAAAGCTCATAGGGTGTTTTCTTCATAATAGGACGAATAAGCACCTTATTTAAAATATGGCATGCTGTACTGACAGCTTCAGCCCAAAAGTATTTCGGAAGTGAGAACTTGTTCAACATGACTCTAGCCATATTGCCAAGAGTCCTATTCTTTCGCTCCACAACACCATTTTGTTGAGGAGTTCTTGGACAAGAAAACTCATGATCAAAACCATTAGAATCACAAAACTTTTCAAAATCAGTATTTTTGAATTCGCCTCCATGATCACTTCGGATTCGAGTAATCATGTAGCCTTTTTCGTTTTGAACTTTCTTAATAAAAATCTTGAAAACCGAAATAGCATCACTTTTATTTGTAAGAAAGAAAACCCATGTAAATCTAGAAAAATCATCAACTATAACAAAAGCGTAGAGTTTTCCACCAAGACTGGCTACTCTACTAGGGCCAAATAAATCCATATGGAGTAATTGCAAGGGACTAGTAGTGCTTACAGAGTTTATGGAATGAAATGAGGACTTGGTTGCCTTATTCAATTCACATTCGGCACATACAGTGTCCTTTTTGAATATGATGTCGGGCAAGCCACTAACTAGCTTCTTAGTCGATAGCCTGGATATAGTATCCATGTTGGCATGACCAAGACACTGGTGCCACAGTAATCTTTCATCCTTATGAGCATATAGGCATCTACCTGCATTGTTAGTATCTCTAGACAGATAGAAAATATAAATATTATCCGCTCTTATCCCTTCAAAAGCAATATCTCCCGTTGACCTATCATAAATAAAGCATTTATCTTGTCCAAAGTTAATGTCATATCCATGGTCAGCAAGATGACTAATGCTGAGCAGGTTATGCTTTAACTCGGTCACCAGGCAGACATCCTTTATTACAAGAGAGGGAGGATGTCCAATAATACCATTACCTATAATATACCCTTTTAGGTTGTTGCCGAAGGATACATATCCTTCTCTCTTCATCGATAGTGATACGAAAAGATTTGCGTCTCCCGTCATATGCCGTGAGCATCCACTATCGAGAATCTACTTACTCTTAGCTGAGGAGGGAAGGTCCACCTACATCAAGAGTAGATGTGACCTTTGGTACCCAAGTTCTTGAGGATCCTGAAGAGTTAGTTTTCGGAAACCATGCATATATATTTCAATCTACTAATCTTCTAACTCTACATTGTGGTGAAATGTGTCCATGTAATCCACAATAAGTACAAATAGCATTCTTATTTATGTTAGGAGCATGATGATGGTATCTATATGTAGAGTGGTGTAGAGTAGCATGGTGATGATATGTAGAGTGGTATGGAGTAGCATGGTGATGATATGTAGAGTGGTATGGAGTGGCATGGTGATGATGTCTATGTGGAGCATGATGATGACTATAACCATAAGCAGTATGATGGTGATTTTGTTTATATGCAACATAGTGATGATTGTATCTATGTGTAGCATGGTAATTATGTGTCATATTGGAGTGAAAGTTATTTCTACGTGCATGTGGTTTGTGTGCTTTATGAAAGTGGGTATACATGAAAGCATGATTGCGTGCTGCATGTGTATGATGTGTTTGAGAAGTGTTGTGCTTTGTGTGTGTCTCATGTGATTGGGTTTGAGGTTGAGCAACCTGTTTTCCCAATCTTATCTCAAATTTCTTAGAGATAGCTTGTAGTTCATTAACCTTAGCATTCAAACCAAATATCTTAGTAACAAAAATCTTGTGTCTACTCTTTTCTTCAGCAAGCTCCGTGTTGAGTACGGTGATTTCTTGTGTTTGTTGTTCAATACGTGCTTCGGCATCATGAAGGCTTAGTTTAAGCTTAGACACCTCATTTGTGACTTCCGTGGGTGACGTGTCTCTAAGGTTATCAAGCAATAAAAAAGTTTTTGAATTTCGACTTCATGACTTTTGATCTTTTTCTTGGCATGTTTATATTTACCAATGACCTTTTTGTGATCATCAAGTAAATCTGTGAAGGCATCGCCAAGTTCATCAAAAGTGAAATCATCAAGAGTTTCGTTTGATACATTGTCGAACGTTGCCATTAGGCATACGTTTGCAGTATCTTGAGGAGAGTCCTTTTCTTTCTCGGAGTCACTGGCTTCGCTTTCATGCCAAATGCTTGTGTTGGCATATTTCTTTGAAGAAGCCTTCTTGTATGGTTTCTCATAACGGTTGTTCTTCTTTAAGAATGGACAGTCTTTTCGGATGTGTCCAGTCTTCTTGAAACCGTAGCATGTTGGCTCTTCTTCATCATCTTCTTATGGTTTCTTCTTCTTCTTCGGTTGAAGCGAAGGAATTTCTTAAAGTTGCGAACAAGGAGAGCTTGATCATCACCTTCCGAGTTGTCGTCATCCGTCTCTTCGGGGTCAGCCCTTCGTCGGTGAGCTTTGAGGGAGATCTCCTTAGCCTTAGGAGCAGGCGCTTCGAAGTCTTTGAGGTCAAGCTCATGGGTCATCAGCTTTTCCATCAAAGTCTCCATGGACATAATTGTGAGATCATTTCCTTCTATGATGGCTGTCACCTTAGGGTTCCAAATCTTTGGTAGCCCCCTAAGTAGCTTGCGAATCTTCTCGTGATTTGTATATTGTTTGCCGAGCGAAGATAGGGGATTGATGATGTCGAGAAATCTTGTGAACATTTGCGAGATCGTCTCATTTGGCTTCATTTTGAAGGCTTCATACTCTTGAGTGAGACGACTTATCTTTGATTCCTTGACTTGGGTGGTTCCTTCATGCGTCACTTCTAGAAGTCTCCATACTTTGTGAGAGGTGGTGCATGTTGAGACCCTGTTAAACTCATTCCTGTCTATAGCACAAAATAAGGTATTAATAGCTCTCGCGTCCAGACTTGCCTGTTTCTTCTTCTCGTTAGAATATTTGTCATGTGGTTTCTCAACGAGATCACCATTGACAACTATCCTGGCGGGCTTTTTATAACCATCGGTGACGATAGTCCACAGGTCGAAGTCTAGCGACTTGAGATAAAAGCTCATCCTTGTTTTCTAATAGGTGTAGTTAGTTCCATCAAATAGGAGAGGCCTATGAGTGGACTGCCCTTTACCGTGATTGGAAATTATGGATTGTGTGGTTGCCATGGATCAGCTCTAGGATGTTAGTCCTTGTTGAGAGAACGGAGCTCTGGTACCAATTGAAGAACAGATGGCAACTCTAGAGGGGGGTGAATAGAGTTTATAACAAAAATATCCAATAAAAATTAAACTTCTTTCACCAGCTGAAAGTAATCAGAGTAAATACGGAAATAAATAAGAAGCAAGAAAGCATACGCAAACACAGCCGATTTTTAACCTGGTTTCCCTCGTGGAGGACTAGTCCAGGCCTGAGAACTCTAGCTCAGGATTAAATCTACTATTTGTGAAATAGTAGTTACACCCCGTGCCTTTTCTTCAGAAGAGCACGTCAACTTCTTACAAAGATCGCAGAGGCGATGCTTGGAATTTTCCAAGCGACTTCTTGAACTCTTGCACAAACTTCTGACTGAAAAGTACTGAGCACTTGAGGCTTAGGGAGCTTGTGGCTAGTAGATGAAGAAGGGTATGGCTTTTATAGAGCTTTTGAGAGAAGAGAAGAGAAGATTGGATGAATGAAAATGAGAGAATTTATGGCCTATTTGTAGGATACCAGGTAGGCAGAATTCGGCCAGAATTCTGGTTGGAATTTTCAAAAAATTGGCCGTTGGACAACTTGCAGCCAGCCAACCCTAAAAATTAGGATGCTAATTTTTAGGAGGCAGAGTTTGGCCCGAACTCTGTGTGGAGGCAGAGTTCGGCCCGAACTCTGTCTCCAGAGCACAGAATGGGTCATGGGTTCAATTGGCTTATTTGGATATGTGTGGAGCCATTGGATTTTGGGTATGGGTATAGGTTAAGTCTCAGATGCTCAGCACAACTCAGTTTACATAATTCTAGACTCAATAAAATTATAAAATACAGACTCAAAAATAACTTACATTGCAAATTCGAGCTGTCGTCTGACAAGTACTGGATGTAGTCTTCATGTGTCTTATTGAATTATCACAAGTATCATGTAGTCAATTCTATCAATATTTGGTTGACTGTGATTTTGTGTCAACAGAGGTGAGATTGGATAAATTGGCCAAGTGGTTTCTGTCTGCTTTGTGGTGGGTGTAGATGATGCTTTTGTCGTGGTTGATACGTTGACCGGAACATTTGGTGTATCTGTCCACGGTGTTGCAGACCACCTCCTCTGATCCGATATCACCTGCAGAGAAGATAAGGATGTCGTTGGCGTAGGCTAGGTGGGTGATAAGAGGGCAGCCGGCGGTGGTGTGGTAGTGGTAGAATCTGGGGATGTTGACCATGCCGTTAAGGTTTCTGCTGAGGGCTTCAGTTGCAATGATGAAGATGGTGGCGGATAGAGGGTCTCCTTGACGCATACCTCGACTAGATTTGAAGAAGTCGTCTGCTTGTCCATTGATAATGGTGGAGAACCATGAGTTGCTGATTGATCTGTAAATAATGTCTATCCATGTTTTGGAGAACCCGTAAGCTCTGAGAACCCAAATCATGAATTGCCAGTCCAAGCGATCGTATGCCTTCTCCATGTCTAGCTTGATGACAATATTCCCTCCCCTGGATGGGAATTTCATGCATGTTATTATTTCTTGTGCGAGAAGGATGTTATCCGTGATGTTCCG